>OX393574.1:2982928-3080428 GCA_947652115.1 Blastomussa wellsi | reverse complement strand
CTTGTTTACTCCTTTCTTAGTGCAGGTTTGTTTATTTGATTTTCTTTGGTCTTAAGACAATTGTTTTCAGCAGTGATTTGACTATGAACAGTCCCCAAATGGAAAATTGAGTTGCCGGTCTGAGATGTGCTGTCTTTGATTTTCCATCCATGCTTTTTTTTCGTGCACTTGATGGACTCATAGTCTATTTTGGTAGTGATCGAATATCGAAATACACAAAGTCTAAGATTCAGACAACATAAATTGGTTTGAGAGAAACATAGCCAAATTTTTTGTTTCAAAAATGTTTTAGGAACACCAGTTTTCTTGCTTGCTGGTCTAGTATGTTTAAGTGTTGTTTAATATTTTCTATGTTGTTTTTTCTCAGCATCCTTGGCCTTTATTGTGCGAGTTTTGGTGTTAGTGACCTTGAAGTTTGTTGTAAACAACTTTGGAAAAGGGCTCAAAGAAACTGGTGAGTTACACTTTAAAAACTTTTCTTAAAATAATCTTTGACCCTTCAGTGCTAAAGGTAACTCCTGGGTGAGTGTGTATTGCAGCTGGACCCTGTGCTGCCAAGATTATATACTGGTACCTGCCAACTTGTTCCAAGTCAAAGGCATGAGATTTCTATCAGGGTTTTCAAAGGTGACTAGAACATTACATATCCAGTTGGGGGAAAAATTGCCAGGTGATGATGAATTCCCACTGTCGAGACAGAACTGAACATATGGTGTTTGTCCTGGAAGTTGTTAACTAAAGCAGCTTGACATTTTTGGTTGCATAATTACTTTCAGTGTATTCACGTGAGGTCTTGCACTATTTCTTCAAGGAATTGTGAAACCCAACATTTCGGCATCTTCAAGACATCCACCTGTGTCCACTAGCAAATTATTGCATGATGTGTTCAAATATCAGTTTCCAAGTCTCTAGATATTTGAACACATCATATAATAATTTGCTACACAGTCTTGATACTGAAATCTTAAAGGTGCTGGAACGCTGGCGTTTTGCATGTTTTTGTGAATGGCTTATTGGCAAATGATTGTAGGTTGTAAAATCGCGGGCTGTGAGTCAGCATAATTATATTGAAAGAGCAATACCATCATGTATTTTTTTATTTTATTTTCAGCCTTATCCATTGTGTTTTCAACTCTGCTGTACGGGGCTGGGATAATAGAGGGTAGGATAGGTACAGAGGGCAGGAGAAGGAAGTGCAGGGAGTGGGATTCCAAGGTGGTGGGAATTAGGAAAATTAAGAAAAAGGGAACAACTAATAAAAGAAAGGGCAGGAACTGGGACTAAAAAGTATGGGAACTGAGGGGCTTTGACCCCTCTGCCCCTTTACCCCCATTCCCCCCCCTTCCCCATGTGGGTTTGCAGTGCTGATTTTGTCACTGTACAATATTTCAAATTTTCTTTTATTTTCAGTGTTTAACTTGCCTGTAACTGGAGACGAACCTCCGATTTTCCCAAGAAAGAGGAAAACTACCAAGTTTTGTGGAATAATTTTTTGTGGACCACTGGGATGAAAGCATTGGCATTAACTAGTAAACACAAATTAACCCTTTATGTATGACTTATATGTACAATTGGACGCTCCTGTGGTACTGTTCCCCTGCAGGTCCCTGGACTGTTTTAGGCCTGGAAATTACATGAAGTAATGACTGCGTTTCCACTTTGAGAAATTATGTGTTTTGCATTTCTAAAGCTTCAAAAAATGCCACTAATATTAGACTAATTCTCTTCAGTTGATCTTTTCAAGTTACCACAACTTGCAATTTTGGAGACAAACATTCAAAGAAAACTAAACAAGTTCTTTCGAACTGTAGTGCAAAGGAGCCACAACTTGGGCAGGAGCAACCATTCTGAAAGTGGAAATTCAAACAATTTGGTACAAAAATGACATAATTGCAATTATGTAATCCAGTGTCTAGTGCTTCATTTGAAAGAATATGTCTTGGTAAACATTTTGATATAGGCTTTATTGGGACTACAAGGTAAAGTTGAAGTGTTGTCAATATTTGAAACACTTGAATTGGTTCAGATGATAAACTTTTCCTGAGAAATCAGGGTCTGAAGGGGTTAATATGGAAATAGAATATAATGGTATGCCAACTTCAAATGCATTAGGACTAACACTAGGTGACAAGTTTCTGCAATGCCTTGTGACACAGTGGATTTTTTGTTACTGCGACAGAATTTTGTTAGTTTGAATTCTTGTGACTGCATGCAGTGATGTAAGTCTGTTACAGCGACAAAGATTTTCAGAAAGTGGCAACAAAAGTTCACGATGTCACACGAGGCAAGTTCTTGCAGCAACTTGTCCCCTTATATTGCTGTTTTTGAAGCAGTACACGTGCAGCAACTTGTCACAGAGACTGTCACCTGGATTGTTCTGGCCTTTTGAAAATAATTTAATTAAGGTAATTAATTCATTCAGTGCTGTGCCCATGATTTTTCCATTAGTCTAGGGGCTTTCCACCATTCTGCTCCTCACCCTCAAAATTTGCTATTTCTACTGTCCATACCAAATGTTTGGTTTTCTGAGGCAAAAGAAAATGAATGGAGTCAGCAAATGAAATGGAAACCATTTTGAGACAAGCGTGGAAGGTGTGTTGATGTCTCAAACTTTGTTTTACAAGCAAGTAGTTGTTTCAACTCTTCTCGATAAGGATTTTATTTCCTTTCTACTTTATTCAGGCTAACAGGTAGAAATCTTTTTTGTATTGCTGTTAATCTAATCATAGTTTCCAGCATCTTGTGCACTATAGCAGTACAGAGATTTATGGAACACCAGATTCAGGACTGGAAACTGAATCTAGCATTGTGCTTAGTTTGCTCTACCTTTCATCTTCTGAAATAGGTTTTACATGTAAAAAAGTACTGTATCAATGTTGTTTTCGAGATCTTCAGAACATGACTCAAAATCTTTAATTGCATGTTGATTTTTAAACATTAATTTTTGTAACAGTTATAGGTTTGATATAATATATATTACGTGCTAATTTTTGTTTACAGTTGATTTTATAATTTATTCTGTACAAATGCACAGTTTAAAAATAATATAATTGTATTAAATATTTAGCATAGATATAGCTAACTTAATAGCTGACTTAAATTACTGTTGCATTGTGCATTAGATGCAAAAAATTAAAAGAATTGTGATTCTGTCATTATCCATTTTCACACCAGAGACGGATAATCCGTCTAAGATGGGTTATCCGTCCAGCACGTCTATGTAGATGGATTATCGGACAGATAAAAATTAATTCCTTAATCTTAATTAATTAAGATGGGTTATCCGTCCAGCACGTCTATGTAGATTTATCGGACAGATAAAAATTACCGGTAATTCCTGTTTTCAATACTAAGATGGATTATCCGTGCTGGACAGATAACCCATCCTCGATGGATTATCCATGTCTAGTGTGAAAACGGCCATTGTCATAAGAAACAAAATTATCACCCGACTATAATTAGCATGCGTTATTTCGTAGTGAACTGTTTTTCTCTGTGTTGTATTTCTAGAAAAATCTAGGTAAGTGAAATAATATTATAAGATAATGGAACTTGAGGTGTTGTTTGAACCTTGGCTGTCATCTTTGAAGAGGCTCAATCTTGTTCCCTGTAGAACCCCTGTTTCACTTTACTTTAATAAAAGACAAAGAAAAGACAGGTCTATATGGTCCCCCTTTTTTATCGCCTCTCCAAATACAGGTGCAACCATACATAACCTACATAACTGATTTACGATTTATGACCTAACCACACTATAAATTGCTCTTGTCACATAATCTTTTGCCAAACAATCTTCCCTGCTGATTGGAGAACGTTTGCAATGTTTTACATAATTTGCTCAAAAACTTAAAAAAATAATATTGCATATCTCTTGTCATTTTAGTTTTATGTGATCCTTGTCAGTTGTGCTATGTAACAGCCTTGTACTCAGTGTTACCTATTCTGCATAAAGGCTAGCGCTTACAAAAAAAAAGAAAAACACACATACACACAAACACACCTTTTATGAGCCTTCAACAGAATTTAATTAAGAAGCAAGCTGTCTATTACCCCACTCTGTGCAAATTATCCTTGCTGGCACTGATCAGTTTCTTTGAACCAAAATACGCGTTGTTTGGTCCGTCACGCAATGGAAGCGAGATTGTGTGACGCGCCAGGAGCCTGGAAACTAATGTATTCTGGTGGACATTTTGAAAATTGCAGCCGTTTGACTTCCTTTGTGCGGAGTTGGCCGTTGAAGGGCCATCGTTTATCAAAAAAAAGCAACTTAATGGCCATGCAAAACGGTTATAACGGTAATGGAATGTTGTGGGAGCGCGCAAAGGAACTCTTGAAGAGGGAAGAGTACGAGCGACTCAAAATCACAATCAAGACATTCTCGAAGACTCGATCGGTGGAAGGTTTGTGTTCGGATCTTCTCAAAATTGTTAATTCACGATCGAAGGTTGATATACTGACCGAGGTTAAGCAATGTCTTCCAAAGAGTCAAAGAAACGTGTTTACCCGTCATTGCAACGAACTACTAAAAATACAAGCTGCAAGCGAACGAGGAGATTTCGAGATAAAGAGGAAAATAGCGGGGAAGGAATCGGAAAGAGAAAACAGCGCACCAAATTTTCAAGGTACAGGTAGTCCTGCTAAGAAATCCAGGAAAGACAGAGGAAAACCACCAAGTTCTAGAGTGGATAAAAGGGTTCCTGATTGTTCAAAAGAATCAAGAAGTTTGGCAAATCAGGCTCGAAAGATTGACGGAACTGGCAATCCTGTCCTTGGCTCCTACGGAGAGGTACACAGAGTTGTTGTTATGGAAAGGGAATCTTTGCATCGGGGGTTTGGTTTTAGGATACACGGTGGAACGTTTCATCAACCCTCAATAAAAATAGCCCAAGTAGCAAAAGATTCGCTCGCTGACAGGCAAGGATTGAAAATCGGTGATAGGATTCTACGAGTTAATGACCAGCCTTGTGGGAGAGGTGGTGAAGACATTGCTCAAGTCATTGGAATAATCAAAGTAGCGAAGTCAATCCGCTTACGAATTGTTTCTGCAGGGGTCTTCTCCAAAGGTGAATGTAATATTCAAGATGTCCCAGACCCGAAAAGAAGTAAACGATTGCCAAACAAACCAGCTGGTAAAGCAGAGCCTGAGGAGAATAAAATTTCTGTTTATCCTGAAGAAGATGGTTGGTTAGGGTGTTGTATCAGAGGGTACGTATCTTGTCATCGTCGATGTGTATTTTAATATGGTGATAACAAGTGGGAATCTAGAATGATAGACGATGGAAAGGATATATTTACTTAAAGGCTTGAGAGGAAAGAACAAGAATAAGGAGCTCTAAGAAGTCAAAAATGGGGGTAATTAGGTATTCTTTTGTGCAGTTCCAGAAAATATCCATACTCCCCCAACAGAAGTGATTGGAAATTCCTGGGGTGTGGGGGCTCTCAGAGGCCAACACTTTTAAGGGACAACACATTACGTGTACACATAGGAAGCATAAAAAGCTGAGTGACAAAGAAATGGTATGGATCTGGAAATTAAAGGTAATATGGGGCAAAGGAAGATCAGGCCCTCAGATACTCCCCCCTCCCCCTGAACTATATTGTCTTTACCCTAGCCAGGTGTCTAGAAGCTTGCTTGCAGTTATAATCATTTGACATAATCAATAATCATATCCCATGTTGGATTTGAATGAACAAGGGGTTGGGGAGGTTAAATTATTGGTCCACAGCTAATATTGCTACCTGAATTGTTGCATTTTGTTTTCCAGTGGCAAGGATTATGCTTGCGATGTGCATGTTATCTCAGTTGATAATGGTTCCCCTGCAGAGAGGGCTGGTGTTAAGGCAGGGTACGTAATTGCTGAGGTGAGTTAGTTCTTAAAACTGTAATAATGCTTAAATTCTAAGATTACATACCAGCTAGTTGGGGGAGGGGGATATTCTCATAAGGGGGAAGGAGGATTGCAACTTCCTTAAGCTTTAGCCCTGGATCTTCCTGTTAGCCCCCTGTTTTAGGCCTCAATAGCACAAGAAAGAGATAAAAACATATGACAGTTGTGGTACTATCTCTTTTAATTCTGTTATTTTTTTAGTTATTTGCCCAAATTGGATTCATGTTTAATGCTGGATTTCTCTTTGTCCCCTGCCAGGTAAATGGAACCAGCGCAAAGGATTTGACCCATGTTCAAGTTGTGAGGCTTGTTACTACTTCTGGCCCTTGTGTCACATTTACTTTGAAGCCTGGAAGCAAGCAAAAGAAACACTCTTCAAGACAACAGCCAGCAGAGGTCCGTCCAACCCCTCTAAGAATTCAGCACAGAGCATCATGTGATGTCACTCCCCCAGGAAGCCCAATGTTTAGACAGTTCCATCTTCCTGGGTATCCACACAAACAATACAGTGCCACTGTGGAATCTCCATCGCAACTTCCTATGGAGGTTATGAGACTGGGCTGCATTCCCCCACCACCATACACCCCTGAGGTACCATCTAGACACAGATTGTTAGCTAAGGGAGCAGAGGGACAAGAAACACAGGGATCCCCTTGCCTACAGCAACCGCACAACAGCTCTTATCAACAAGCATCAGAGGAATCCCCTTACCAAGACAAAGCACAGGGAAGGTTGAATCAACAAGAACTACAGGGATCCCTAGGTAAAGCACATGACACCTCCAACCAACAGGGACCACAGGACATCAATTATCAACGACAGCCACAGGTAAACCCTCACCAACAAGAAGCACTAGACACTGCTTACCAACAAGAGCCACAGGCTGACCTTTACCAGGAAGAGCCACAGGAAACCATTTGCAAAGAAGTTGCCGTAAAGATCAGTGATGACAGACAGTCATCAAATAAAACTTGCTTATTAAATACACCCATCGGTGATTGTAATAATGTAAGCTTTCATGAGAATCTGGCCAACACACTTCAGGATGGTAGCGGTATGAAGCATGATTATGCACCACAGCCAATTACGTATGCTATTCCACAAGAAGAGAAAACACCATCAGCAGAAAAAGAAGCTATGATCAATGACGACATCAGAGAAACATCACCAGGATTGGGTCTAGCTGTTAGAAATAACAGTTTGTCCTCGGCTACGAGCCAGTCACCAATGCCAGGAAATGGGCAAGAATCATTTCTTAGCCAGATACGACAGTTTAATAAAGCAAAGCTGAAGAAACTAGCCACAAATCCTGAAAGAAATTCTTCTGTTCAGCCTCAGAGCTCGTCCAGTGAAAGTAATCGCTTTCAAGATGAATTGCAGCAATCAGGGGATGGGAAGGATAGCCCACAAGAAAGCCAAGCTGCAACTAACTTGTTATCGGTTCTTAACCAGGTGTTGCAAAATAGAGCAAAAGCATTGCATGACACTTTAAGCGGTGCAGACGAGTTTGACAGTAGTGATGATGATGATGATGAGTGGGAACTGTGATTTGTACCAGGAACAAGCTTTGTTCAATTGCATAAAATGCTTAAATTTACCAACAAAAAAAATAAATGTATTCTAATTAAGTGGCTTATCACAGGAAAGGGTTTATTAATTTATTGGTTATTCAGAGTACTGCCCCTCTGGATACAATAGTAATGCACTTTGGAATCCCTCCAGGTATTTTTTAGGTTTTCCTTACTAATGGTTTGTCTGTACCCATAATTTATTCATCTGGGAGAAGAGCAATTATATATTAATATGCAACATGGCACAAATCAGTGACTGGTAGACTGAATGATACAACAACTGTAACCAGATATTGAACCATTAACTGTCAGATCTCAAGTCTGAAGCATAATATGTCTTACATGGAATCTATGGACTTAGTCTCCCTGTGTATAAAAAGGGGTTAACCAAGGAAATACCAGTTTTGAAGGCATGAGTTTGACAGTTTTTTTAATATCTGGAATTCAGTTGGAATCTTAAAGAAAACAGCATCAGAATGTACCAGTCTGCAATGAAAATATTTTGTGAGCCTGACATATACATTTCAGTTTGGCTCTTCTGGGTTGTAAGTAGGTTTTTGATTAACAGGGTCTATTTCCATTTTATTTCTCCAATATCACACTCAGAACTGACCTACTAACATTCAGAGTAGCCAATGCAGTATTCGGAATAGCCGGTGAAATGCGCCGGTTGCTGGAGTTGTTGTTTTTAAGTAGTAGATAAAATATGAGCGGGAGATCTGTATGGGCATTTACAATTGCGAGCCGATAGGCGAGCAATTGTAAAGCCCATACAGATCTCCCGCTCATATTTTATCGTACTTGTGAAATGAAAACAATAAATTGAATGCAAAGTATTGTTATTCGATTCCATTGTGCTTTGCATTTTAATCAGTAAAGATCTGTATCAAAAGTTAATAAATACTAATTAGATGAGCAGGAGTTTTTATCAAAAGTTAATTCTACTCTTGATTTGTATTGGGGTTTACAGAGCATTCATGTGACCTAAATAGTACCTTTGCA
This sequence comes from Blastomussa wellsi, assembly GCA_947652115.1. Taxonomy (NCBI): domain Eukaryota; kingdom Metazoa; phylum Cnidaria; class Anthozoa; order Scleractinia; family Plerogyridae; genus Blastomussa; species Blastomussa wellsi. Next base: position 3,071,967 of record OX393574.1, on the reverse strand, counting down.
TTGGATCTACTCCTTATGAATTATTAATGAATTTTACAATTATTCTTATTTATTTCAGAGAAATTATTAAGAACCAGCAAAAATACGGAGCTCCGATTTTAGGCTTGGCTAAATCTATATATTATTAAGTATTTGGCTGTGAATCGTGACCAATGAAAATAAATAATTTTGTGAATGTCTAAAGTTGAGTTCGCAGCTGCATTTCACTGCATTGTGATCACAGGTAGCCCAGACGTTGTTTGTGATTTACGTATGTGACAGTATTGGGTATCCTGGTAAATGCCTTTAGAACAACTCAGCTGCCACAAGTTGAATTTAGAGTGATTTTCTAACCATTTTCATACATTCTCTTAAATGGCTCAAAACGTAACGCAATACTGTCACATACGTAAATCAACGTCTGGGCCGCCTGTGTTGTGATCAGATTTTTCCGTGATCTTAGTGAATTTTTCGTGATTCGTGAAATCAAAAATTTACTAACGTGACGATACCCCACCTTGCCCCCCCCCTCCCCCCCCACCTCGCCTTCTTTATTCACCTGCTATGTTGACATGTAAGTTGCCATGCAGGGAATTATGCGGGGTAGTTTTCAATGTCGTTCCCAGAGTCAACGGGCTCCTCGGTTGACTCTGGGAACGAGATTGGGTAGTTTCAGGCCCAGTCCTCTTCCTTTTATAATTCTATTTGGCTCGGCCCAATTCCTCTCGTTCCTCCGCCATACCTCCGATCCGCCTGTCGATCGTTTTGTAATGGAGGAGCTGGTTACACAGGAAGATGTAGAAAAAGCGATCGACGTTATCAAACAAAGTTCTATGGTCGTCAGGACACCTCTACTAAAAGATGCTGAAAGGATTTTTGGTTTTGAGAACCGGTGTAAACTGCATTTAAAACTGGAGAGCATGCAAAACACAGGTATTACATGTAATGCACTTATCAATGTTAAGTCCGAGGGAGGGGGGGGGGGGGGGGGTCGGGCATGGGGTGTGGATTTTGACATTTTTTGAAAAGTTGAGTCAAATTCCCCACACCGGGACAACATAATTGGTCAAAAGTAAAAAAATCTTCCAATTCTCCACTATTAAAAATGGTGGCCATGTCAAAATTCCCAATCAAAATCCCCACCCTGGGGACAAACCTCACAGTCAAAGTCCCGTGGGCAGCCCTACCCCCCCCCCCTCCCTCAGGCTTAACATTGATTGGTACATAAGACTGACAACGTTTGTAAACAAGCGAACATTCTTGTTATTTCCATAAGCTAATTATTGTGTGAGGATGTTGCTAAGCTAGCTCTGGGCAAGTGCAGGTGTGTTATGCAAATGCAGGTGTTTGGCTAAAGCTTGAGGACAGCTGTTAACCAGAAAACTGTTTCGTTTAAGGATAATTAAATTAATGCTGTGTAGCACTTTAAATTACTGGATGAAGAAAGTTGTTTTGAGAAAGTGCTCTTGTTCTTATATTAAAAAGAAACGAGACGTTTTGGGAAGAACCCCTTTGTCAGTCGCAAACGATCAACGGCATCCTTTGCTGAGGAAGGAGTTCTTCCCGAAATGTCTCATTTCTTTTTAATATAAGAACAAAAGCGCTTTCTCAGAACAACTTTCTTCAACCAGAAAGCTATTGCCTGGCGAAACAAAGAGCTATTTTGTTTGGCAATTTGAATAACAAAAACGATGTTTGCAAAAAATATCTTTCCTTTTGGCAAAACAAAAGAATAACAGGGGTCCAAACTCCTTGCAAGGGGGGGGGGACTTGCAGGGTTGGGGAATGCTTGCTGGGGTGGGGAGAAGCTTGCGGGAGTGGGCAGGGGGAGTGGCAAGAAGGGAGGGAGCTATTCAGTTTGAATTGAATGCTTACTTACATTGTTGGGATCATTTTTGTGATAGGATCATTTAAGGTGCGTGGTATTGTCAACCAGTTTGCCAATATTCCTTCAGAGGTTCTTAACAATAAGAAAAACCTTGTATCTATGTCTGCTGGAAATTATGGAAAGGCATTCGCATTTGCTACAAAGGAACAAAATCTAGCAGCGACCTTGTGTATGCCCGAGAGTGCACCAATTAGTAGGGCAAAACTAATTGAGGTATGTAGACTAGCATTCCTGGTTTGATACCTGTTTTGGGCTTTATGTTGTGTTCTTGGGCAAGGCACTGTAATCTCACAGTCTCTCCACCCATGGAGATACTGGCAAATGTAATACTGGGGGCTGGGTAACGCTGCAATGGACCAGCATCCAACCCAGAGGGGAGTAGAAATACCCCTAGCTAGCCATTTCATGATAAGGAAACCGGGATATAAGCTCCGATCTGATGAGCCTCTAGACTCTAGAGTTGTGGTTTAAATTTACCCTTGGTTTAAATTTTTTAAAACCAGTTTTGTTGATTTTGTTGATTTCCCTTTGTTTCAGATTGTGCTAATCAACATAAGGCAATGAGAAATGAAAATCAAACTGGTTTAAAAAAATTAAAACTAAAGATAAAATTAAACCACACCATCTGCATGATTGTCTATTGCACTGACAGTCAATAAGCCAATGTGTTCTGTATATCATATTGATTTAATTGTCAGTACCTTCGATTAGGAAAATCTTGTGGGTTTAGCATTAAATTTAATTTGCAATAATTTGAAGCTGATATACAGAGTTTAGGTGTTCAAGTGGAGAGAATGCCGACAAGTGCTTTGCAAGATGCTGTTGATCGCCATGTTGCTGACAATGGAATGCATTTCCTTCATCCATTTGATGATCTTAATCTAATAGCTGGTTGTGCCAGGTATGTGTTTATGTAAGGTAAAAAGTCTGTTTGAGTGCTGGATCCAGACTTCTTTCTAAGGGGGTGGGGGGTGAAAAATTTTCCAGCCTTTGGGCCTAAAAATTTTTGCCAATACACTATTGGATGAGAACCTGTCAAAAACGTCTGAAAAAACCTTTGAATGTACTGTCATACACTATGTGAAAGAACCTGTAAATTTTTCATGAGGTAAATTTGTTCAAACTCAGAAAATTCTGCACGTGTGAAATAACCTTAGTGTAGAAAATTGTGGTTGTATTTTTTCACAGGTTGTGACCCTGTGAAAAGTGCCCTGTGCCCAGTCACGGGTTTTCCTTGTTTCGCATCCTGTGAAAAACCTGCGAGAAGACATGAATTCTTAGAGGTCACATGTTTTCTCACAGTTTAATTGACAGGAATGTATGTATGTGAAAATTATGTATGTCAAATGTATGTTAGATATATGCATTTGAAATGTATTTCACATAGTTTACATATATCTGACATACATTTAATTGACATTTCCCATTCATATATCTGACATGTATTTGACATATACATATCAATCTGACATACATTTGACATACTTGTCGTGATGCCACTAGAAAACCATACATGGTAACCATACTCCAGTGTCACTGGAGAGTTATTTGAGGTTAAAGGTTTGGTAAATGACTCAACAGAATTAACAAAGAAATTGAAGAGAAAACATTACCAGCTGTCTAGGTAATAACTTGTCCAGTTGATCCACCACAAAATTCTCCCATATATCTAATGCAATTGTGAGGTACTTTTCATTGAGGGGAATTCACTAGTTGATCAAGCTTGTATATATATTTTTGTTGATGAAACCGTTTAGTGCTGGTATTGAGGTATTAGAAGAAATTCCAGAGCCTGATGTTGTGATTGTGTGTTGTGGAGGAGGTGGTCTGCTCTCGGGAGTAGCGGCAGCCATTAAACTCAGTGGGAATAAATCAACAAGAGTATTTGGTGTGGAGCCAGAGGGTGGTATGTGTTACGAAATCAGCGTCATATATACAAAGTTTTAATTCGTCACTTATCCTTTGACCGACCTTTGACTGTTACAACACTCCCCTAAACTTATCAACCTCAAACGCTTACATTAAACTTAAGATGCATGTTCACAGCAGTCCCAGGGGGATGTCAGTTAGTACCTGTAACATTCTCCCTCCTTTGCAAAAAAAAGAAAAAGAAAAAAAACATGGCGATCAAAGAAAACAAAAATCAGTCCTATGAATTAAAATCAGTTCTTTTTCAAAGCAGATTAGTCCAGCTTATTGTCTCTTAGGTACACGGGCATTCTAACTTCTCTTCCACTTCGTGTTTTTCTTGGGATCTCATTCTCAGTCATTTAATTTGTTTTCAATGACTGGCTTTGGAAAGCTGGTTTACTAACTTAGAACAGAGTCATCTAAACAGAAGTCAACAACTTAAGCGGCACTGTACAAACAACATGGACATATTCAGGGTTTTCCTTTTCAAATAACGTTGAAGTTGATGAAAGCGAAGCTGGCGGAGACAGCTTGTATAAATGATATAACTTTTAAATTATATAACAGTAAGGATTCTTTTAGTTGCCGGCGAAAATCGCCGGTCGCTGGCCGAAGAGGAAAACCCTGCATATTAATAACAAACAGATCGAATAGAACAACCTAACTTTATCAACGGATCAAAAACGACCAATACGACTGACAACATCAACTACTTGAGTCCTACAGCCAATAACATCACAACTAAACTGACCAATCAGTTTTCACGAACCAGACTTATAACATTCGACTGACAAATAACTCTTTACATGACTCTGATGATGACTTCCACTCAGGTTGACAACAGTCCTTCTCAGGACTACCCTCAGCCGGGCGATCAGACTACACTATCAATGTTTTTGCTTTGCATATATGTCACTCCACATTAAATAAATGACGGGGTGAGGTGAGAAAGTTATATTAAACTTTGCAGCTCCAACAATGTACCTGAGCAAACAACAAGGTCATGCTGTCAGTGTCAAGTCAACAAATACCATTGCTGCCGGACTGGCTCCACCTTATGCAGGTGGGATGAGAGTTTTGATTTGTTCAATTTTCATATCTTCAGTATATTATGTCTTTATTTGGTGGATTGTTTATTGTAGGGGTATGGGCTGGGAGAGGAAAGGGGGCTGGCTGCAGGCCCCCCAGTTTGGAAAATAATTTGTGACATTTTCTGGGCAAAGGAATGGCCAGTTACAATGCTAGGTCTCAGGCAAATTGATTGGTTTATTCTTCTGCTTCTGACAAGTGAACACAGTTTTCTCTAGATCATAAGTGACAGAAACATAAGAGTAACTGGAACTCTACGACTCTGGCGATGTGATTTACACTAGATTGCTTGCGTTTATGAGTCTGTATTCTTTTAATTTATGACTTCAACTCTGTCGCTAGTGTAAACCAGTCTCTAGGCAACCATAACTCCCACTAATATTTTATTATCATGTATTTTAAGGGAAAAACACTTTTCGTCATGTGCAAGAGTTTGTTGAAGACATTATTCTAGTGACAGATGATGAAATAAAGAGGTTAGAATTTGATTTTTGATCCTGATTTGTTGCAATCCAAGGTTTTATTATTCTTCAGTAAGCATACAAACAAGTTAACAGTAAGCTTACACAAAGCTAACACAGAATTTCAGACTATTATTTTTTGTAAACTTAGGCACACCTGCTAAACAAACTGCAGTCCTAATTTCAAACTTCCAGGACCTAAACAAATGCTCCTCATTACATCACTCTAAGTGTCTTCACACGAGGGAATACCTTTCACATATTTCACATATTTCACTTATTGGTCGTGTAGCCGCCATCTGGATCACCTAATTTCTGAAATCCTTGGACAGAGGAATACCTGGTTTGAAGTTTTGGCCGTATTTGTTTATCGAAAACATATCAACGAATTCGAAAACTTTAGCTGTAGAACTTCAAATGTTTGGTTACCAAGCATGTCATGTTTGCACCTGATTAGAACATGTTTTTCTGTCAAGGCTCTATGCTTAGATGAAAATATTAATGACGGTATCATGTGTTGTAAAACACAGAAGGGATGTAGCAGGATGTATTGCAGCAATAAAATCACAAGCTGAAACATGTAGTGACACTAAAATTTAGGGGGATATGTCCCATGGATATGCTACATTGACATGTCCCAGGGGGTTACTCACATTATGAAGGGAGTGGGGGGGGGGGGGGATTGGTCCAACGGAGATTCATTTTGCAAACCCAAAAAATGTGACAGATCTCTTGACCCCAAAAAATACCAAGCGGGTAAACTTTCTGCCCAAAAAATACGTCAGACTGCCCCGCTCATGTCCTCTGTGTAAACTAGCACATTGTCAAAAATGTTTGAAGGAACCTCTAGGAATATTTAGAATAACCAGTATCAATGTATTTTTTTGACACAGTGCAATGAAGACATTGTTCCATGCTGGCCTTGTTGTGGAACCCTCTGGTACAGCAGCATTTGCTGCTCTGCAGGCAGACAAAGTCCCAGATGTGTTGCCGGGAAGCAATGTTGTTGTCATGGTAACAGGAGGAAATATTACACCAGAGGAACTGTGTAATCTGATTAGCTAGTAAATGTGTTTTTGTAATTCAAACAAACAAACCAGAGGTGACTTCAAATGTTACTTGTGTTCAAGATACAATAATCTGATGTGATCTGCAGGGCTGCAAATACTGGTAATTGTTTTCCCATAAAAGGAAATGTGTTCGAGTGATTCAGCATTTTGATTAGACAAAACGGCAGTGTGGTCAGATATCGTATTATTACAGCACTGCTCAATAACATGTTGTCAACGAAAAAAATTGGTGTTTGCACTGGAAGGCAAATGAAATGTTTGGCAATTGTCCACTCACAGTTGGGATTTCATCAGACGTTGGCAAATTTTGGTTGGTCATTGTGTGATGTCGGACTATTATTTTCAGTCCTAGATCTGTACTGAGGCCACCAGACAGTTTTGGATTAGTTCTTGACATCTTTTTGATAACACTACAATGGCTTCAGTTTGAAATGGCCATTGAAAACGCAAGAAGTGTGACAGTCAGAGCGGACCGTGAATGTTGCAATTGACATTTCTGCCTCTCACAGTTCTAAGTAATTTGCCTGTTCAAACAAAAACCATTGAAAAGTTGTGAAAGATAGGGGCAAATATTTGAATGTTCTCTTGTGCGATAGCCGGCGAACAGGGTCTCCAGTGGGGACAGGGAATGGAAATTCACTCAGTGAAATTGTGAGTGTGGCTTAAATGCTTGGCTCATTTTCCACCCAAAGCCCCACTAGGAGCATGTTCACAGGCAACTAACGGTAACCCTTGTGCAACAGAAATGTGTTTACATTCTTTGTGCTTCATATTGGCCATGTCAGTACTCTGCAATTTTATTACATTATTACAAATTATCCAACTTTTGACCCCTGTATGTATAATTCACAAAATGTAACAGTGCAATAAGAAAACTAAAAAGTTCTTTTCTGAAACGCATATTAGAAAAAGATAATACAAAAGTTAATATGTATAAAAATACATGACTGTGTACAATGCTGTAAGATTTTGTGACGGAAATAAAAATACAATATTATTTTTCATGCAATAAAAAATTTGACATGTTTTTGTTTGTTACAGTAGTCCACTAAAAATACAATATTATTTTGCATGCAAGAAAAAAACTTGTGACATGTTTTTGTTTGTTACAGTAGTCTACATGTACTATGGCTTGTGGAAGTACCAAGTCTTTTGTTTTCAGTTCATTAGCACTGCCATGGAGACTACTCATTTATATAAAATTTTATGAAAGAGTGGTTAAAATAGGATAGTTTTAAATTATGTTCTGCTGATCCCCAAAAAGGGATGAAGTGGCGGTTGAGAAGTCGTCCTTCCTCTCGACTGAAAGCCGTCCTTGGTTCTGATTGGACCATGGCTGCGTGAAGGAATATCAATTGATTCAAATTGGTCTGACTTCTGGGTTCTTTTGTCTGTGATCAGCAGAGCGTAATTTGAAACAAGCCTATTATGGTCATTACAGTTTCCATTTTGACTTGTCACGCAATCTACCCCCTCCCCCTGCAACAATACATGTAGATTGTGTGACGTAAAACTTCACATCTTGCTGATCTAAAAGATATTTCAAAATTTATAGTAACTTCGTGTTCGTTGTTAAAATCACAATCTTCCATAAAACTCCTTTGTTAGAGCAGCTCTTGTCAGTTGTTCTAAAATGTGGTCAGTGTAGCGAGGATGCACAATCTTGAGTTTCCCCTCAGAAGCAATATAAGCAATGGATGTTCTTACCCTTGTTAAAGGTAATCCTTCCAAATTGATTCTAAAGTGATGATAAAAATGTGTCTGCAAAGCGTTGAGAAAGGATATCGATTCCTCTTCTGTAAAAATAAGGGAGTTGTTACTGTGAACACTCTCCCAAAGGTCTTTGGCGTCCTTGCCATCGATGCTAAAAAGAATTCGGCTAAGACCATTTACTGAAGATGCATCATAGCAAAGCTCTACTGGTGCAGATTTTCCAGGGGAAGTCATTCCAGCCCAGAGTGAAAAATACCAGCCAAGATCGGCGGATGAAAAATTCATTGGGGTTATTCTACAGTCAAACTTGCTCTCAAACCAGCTAGTCAAACTTCTGGCAAGAATAACAGGCCCGTTAATTAGACAGATAGGTAGACAACTAAAGTGATCGTGAAGTCTTGTGTCCTCTTCTTCACTTTCTGCTGAGCAAAACACGGTTGTCAAAATCGGAGAGTTGGATTTTGGTCGAGTAGGTTTTGAGGTGTTAAAATTGTGGACGATTATTTTAACAGCTGAAAATTTCGAGCCTTCAGCTGTAACGTGTTTATAGACAGAAACATTTGTCCTGAATGTTCTATCTTTAAATTCACCGTTCTCTTCAATTAAAAGTTGTTTTTCAGTGTCTAATTGTAGATGCGAGGAGAGTTGTTCTCCGTAAGTTTTCGAAGCAGTGTGATCAAAGTTGTAAAGAGGAGAACTTTGGTATACTCGAAGCGTTTTACCAACAATCTCTTGAACGGGATCCTTAGCTTGTTCATTATTCCTTCCAGGCATTGGAACTGAACTCCATGATCTTTCGGAAACCTTTGGAGTTGATACAGTTTTATCGATCTCGTTTGTGGCCTTGCGTGATCGAATGTTTTCACTGACTTCTGCAGTTTCTGGCTGGCTTCGAGAAGTGCGGCCTGTTTTTGGTGTTCTCACGTACGGCGTATGCCTCCTAGAAAGCCATGGAGTGCGAGCAGACTTACTACTCTTACCAATCCTGGAACTGAAACGAGTAAACTTGCCTCTTCCAGTAAAATACGCTTCGGTCGGTGTTGACAAACCTTCCGCCATTTTGAAACGAATTTTCAAATTTTCCGCGTCGCGTCGGTTCGTTTGCATGGTTACCAAGCCCGGAAGGAGCGGTTACCTCTGCGTCGGCACGAAAGCGAGGTACCTCTGCCACGTTGAGATTTCAGAGTGGACGAAAATGGTGAGATTTGAATTGTTTTGGCATTTTCCTGCATTTTAATTACTGCTTCCAGGCAGTTTTTTTAGCTGGGAACCTGTTGTTTGAATGTGGAATTATTCTTCTTTACCATGAAGGTGTCGGTGTTGAATACAGTGGATACCTCGCATGAGGATATGATCGTAAGTTTTTGACAAGAAATTTTGACTGTTTCTGAAAATGTAAAGCTTTGCCGGTTGATTTCACCGTTTGGACTCACGAGGAAGCAGTAATATGCCAGAACACATGTATAGCTAAAATCTATCTTTTTGGCGCCTTCTACACGATCCCCGATTTGTCTGGAGACAAAAAATATTATTTGTCTAGAAAGCTGGATTTATAGCTGTTTCGCTTTGTCAAACTGAGAATAACATAAATTGGATGTGATGTTGTGACGTTCACAAAGGATCATGTATGTCCATACTGACTATTTCAACTGTGTGAATCAACGTATTTTTTAGTAAAACCTGCACTTTAAGTCTACCTTTAAAAAACGGGAAAGTGTTTACAGAAAAATCAACATACTGATCACTTTAACTATCCCTTTCTAGCATGATGCACAAATGGACTATTATGGCAAAAAGCTTGCAACATGTTCTTCTGACCGGACAGTGAAAATATTTGAAATCAATGGTGCAACTCAAACACTAGTCACGACTCTGAGAGGGTTGGTATCAAAATGTTTTACTTGGGACATTCTATTTTTAACCCCCCCCCCCAGACCCCTTATGGATGAGTACTTCCATAACCAAGCCTGTAGGAGCCAAGAAAACTTTGAACCCCTCAGAAGAAAACTTCAAAGTGCTGATAGCAAAATTGGTGGTTTCAGAATCATATTATTCATGGGGTTGGGGGCAGGGGGATAAAAACGGAATGCTTCCTTACAAATAAACTACCAGTAAATTACACCCTGGGATGTCTCTCTTCTTGAGAGAGACATTGCATGTCTTATTTCTTGTGAGACAAAGTGGTAATTATAGTCAAACCTCTTAAATTCAGACACTAACGGGACAGGGACGAGCATGTATACTATAGTGTCCATATTACAGAAGTAGTTTATGGGCTGTTCCATTTCATATTGGCAGACCTCCTTCCCCCCTATCCAAATTAGCCCCAAAGAAAAAAAGCCAGCTTTTCCCCTTACCCCTCAGAAATAATTATTCAAAAGATCAAAGAATGCTGACAGAGCTACCGATGGAGCCTCTTCAGAAATTCTTGTCTACAGGGGGTATATAAAATGGAATAGCCCTGTATGAATTCTGGTCTTTTTCAGACCAAGTGGACTATCCATGATAGGGATTTAGGAGATTTCAAATGGAGAATGTGTAGTCAGGAGGTGTCATAAGTTCTTTGGAAAAAGGTTTGCCACTGACTCTTGATATTTTTCAACAGATGTTTCGGCTAATGCGTAAGCCTTCATCAGTTCATTGTTATGCGCTACTTAAAGTGGCGTAGTTGGGAACGATCACATCGTCATTCCAGAAGCTTACAAAGGCATTGTGAAAGCATGGATTACATGGTCACGTGCGCAAGCTTCACGCTACATTACTTTAAATAGCGTATGACAACAAACTTCGCTTTTATATCACTGGTGAAGGCTTAAGCATTAGCCAAAACGTCTGTTGAAAATATCAAGAGTCAGTGGCAAACCTTTTTCCATAGAACTTTTTAAGGAGATGTTCAACTGTAGTTTTGAGTGGTGCCAACTGAGCTACTGCACAAACTTGACATTGCACTGGTATTGCAGAGATTAGATTCAGATATCAATTACTATTCCAACTGCGTAAGTTCACAATAGTTTTTTATTTACCTTTCATTATCAATAGAGCCTTGTGCAAAAGCATGCAGGAATTTTTTTTAAATAATAAGAGAAGTGCAAGGCACAGTTCAGTGGTGCTCGCTCTTTTTGAGTACTCTTAAGTATTCCACAGTGCTTGTACGTGTAAAACTCAAAAGTATATATGAAGAGCAGGTTTCTATTTTTTGTTAATGTTAAATTGCATGTGCATGGCATCAGTACTTGTTGGGGCTATAATGAGATCAAACTGACCAACCATAGTATGTACAATTACTCAAACATTTTACTGATTATAGCATGAAGTTCCTTAGTGTGGCCACCCAACAAACTTTTTTGACAATTTAGCCAATCAGAGACGCGAATTTGAGTTGTTCCGCCTCCTTGTTAAAAGTACGACAGGTTTCGTGACAACAACTTTGAACATTGCAAGGAGGTGGGACAGCTCAAACAAATTCACACTCTCTGATTGGCTAATTGTAACTTGTCAAAAAAGTTTGTTGGGTGGCCACACTAAGGCGCGCCGCACTATAAAGCACAGCTACACGTATGATCAAAAATGTTATTAATAGTTAATAATTTGACTTATTAGCAATTGTTATTTATAGGCATGAAGGCCCAGTCTGGCAAGTAAGCTGGGCTCATCCTATGTTTGGAAATCTCCTGGCTTCATGTTCATATGATAGAAAGGTGAGCTTACTACACTGCAGATATAATCAACCATCATTCTGAGAAATCGTATACAAAAAGCTTTTTGACTCCTGCACACATCATTCAATTCTGTTAACTTAATTCTCAATGCGAACTCTCTGAGCTGGACTTTTTCTTTCACACCTTTTCCTCATAATTGCATTGTAGAAATAATATGTTATGAGACTTACAGTGGAATATTTGGTAAGATTTATTACTCAGTGTAAGGGGAATAATTTTGACAGAATCACTTTCAAGATAATAATAATAATAATAATAATAATAATAATAATAATAATATTTTTTTTTTTAATTTTTTTTAATTTTTAAAAACCTTTAATAATAATAATAATAATAATAATAATAATAATAATAATAATAATAATAATATTTAATAAAATCAACCTTTATTGAGAAATAAAACTCGAATCTTACATGCATCCATGTGGAACTTATTACAATAATAATAATAATAATAATAATACACTTAAAGTTGTGAAAGGGAAATAGATTATTTATTAAAATATACAAAAAAATATACGAGACAATAGCAAGCAACATCAGTGATCACCATCATTAATATACATGTAAATGAATTCAACTCTATTTATCCAGGTTATTATTTGGAAAGAAACAAGTAATGGATGGGCAAAACTTCAAGAATTTTGTAACCATGATTCTTCAGGTAAAGAAAAAAAATTATTTACCATTTGTCTGTCTGTCTGTCTCTCTCTGTCTGTCTGTCTGTTTACCTGCCTGTTATTGGCCAGTTAATGAATTTGTTTGTTCGATCAGTTTGTGTGCTTTTCAGCTGGTTACAAATACACCTTGTTTTGTATTTACCATTTACACTGTACAGCGATGTACTCTGTTAATGTTGGGTTGGCTGAACAGTCTGTTTTAGACCATGGCTTAGAAATGTTGTTTATCATGATTTTTGGTGAGAATTAGCTAAATTCAAACTTCTAATGCCTCATCGATACTCAAATCGATTCAAAATCACTAACTATGAAACATCAAGTGGATCCAGAACAGAGGGAAGTATGAGGTGCAATGGGAAAACTTGAAAACGTTGGCCTGACGATTTCAAGCTGGCATCAATCTTGATCTTGGCTTTTTGCCTGCAAAAACATCTGTAACAGTTTTATATATATTATGATAGTCTTTCAAAGGATTTTTTATTATTATCAAGGGGCACTGTCACGGTACATTTTGGCATCATTTCAAAATGCTGAAATATGTTCTTGCATCAATGGAAACCCAAAAATAATGGTGCAGTTTTGTTACCTTGGACTACATCACTACACAGAAACCGTTTATTGCCGCCTATCACTTAGGATGGCAAGGATGGAAGTGGATTGAAATTTGAAAAAACTTGCCAGTTTTTACAAATTCTCGAGCCATTCCTAGAAAATGTCACCATAAATTCGTTATGGTTTGCTTTCTGAGCCACAATTCATTTGATATCTTCCTGTTAGTCCATCAGGTGCATTTTGAGGATGAGTAAAGTTACCAGGTAATGATTTTAGCAATGAATGAAGCCAAAAACACCAAAACCTCTGTGACAGTGCTCCTTTAACTGAAAAGCATCCCTTGGATTTTAAGCTTGCAAATATTGACGTTTTTCATCTTCATGCAGTAAATGCCCTATCCTGGGCATCTCCTGACTATGGCTTGATGCTTGCTTGTGGCTCGTCAGATGGCTCTATCTCTATAATAAGTAGTTCAGGTTTGTATTCAGTGCTTTTTTCTGTCTTCGGAGAATTTAGATTTAGTGCCATTGCATTTTTAACGCCTTTCAATAACACGTGAACTCTGCTCATGTCTGTTGGTAAATTTTTCATTACTGTCAATCATTAAGCAGACCCCTCAGGAAACAGAATTTCACTTCAACAGGGTCAAATGGTCACCTCTGTCAGTTCTGATTGGTAGACTTCAATCCAATTTGTTTGTTTCTGATTTTCAAGGTTCATTGGCTGTCACCATACAGCTGTAATTTTGATTGAGGGCAGTGAAAAATGCAATCATTGGTTAGGTTTTGAACTTCAGAGTTTACATTATTGAAAAGCACAGTAACATTACTACACAACATAATGTCTTTGCTCAAAAATTTAATGTTTGTTCAAAACTTAATACAATAAGGTGCGGTTAAATGTAATCTTGAATAAAAAAATTAAACAGTTGCCTACTTCCCGAATGGTGAGGTGACCTACAAATTCATACATGTAGGTAGTCCAAGTTGCTGTTCGACAGCAATGTCGCTTTAGTAAGGGACCTAACTTTCGACTACTAGGCCGGAAAATTGCAGAGTACAATTTTTATTTGTTCGCCAGAAACGAGGTGTGACCGAGCTAAAACTTACTTGGCCGGTCATTCACATTGTGACCGGAGACTCTGCAGAAATTGTTTCAGCCCTGTTTTTCACTCTCTGATTCTTACCAGTTTATTTTCATTTTCAGGCGATGGGACGTGGGAAACAAAGAAAATAAATAATGCACATACAGTGAGTTTTATTAAAAGGTCACTGATTCTGTTAAGTAAGAGTACAACAAATAATGTTTTTGACACTCGTCGCTCAGTTCTGTCTTGACGTTCTCACTTTTATGAGCTGTCAAGGTGTTGCGATTGAGTAAGAGTTACTCTTGGTACTGTTCACATGCAAGGTCTTAGCATGTGATCTTGTGTGTTGTAATAATCAAGTACATTTTACGGCAATTTATTACCCTGTTCTTAATTAAATTTTCTTTAAAAGCTGTACTTAAGAGGTGCAGTTACAGTGGTTACAAGTAAATAACAATACTCGTACATGCATTAGTAACACATTTTACAATACAGACCAGTTACACCTATCCAGACCATTAAAAAGTTAGTCTTGACCAAGTTATTTTACCTGCCTGTTTATACCATTGACCATTTTCGCATTACTCATAATACACCTTGTTTACCCCCCAAAATTTTGCTTAACCTTTGTTTCCCAATTCTCCTGGGTATTACAGTCGTCCCAAGAGAATCGTAAGACAATGCTTATGCAAAATTTTGGGGAGTAAGCAAGGTGTATTGTTGGCAATGCGAAAATGGTCAATAATGAATGTTGGTAACATAAACATAGCTAGGAGAGCCACATGGTCAAATTCAGTAGACAATTTCATGTAGGCATGCACCATTTAACAAATATTTTCCATGTTGCTGTTGCTGATGTCAAAATGTGGTCAGAACAAAAAAGTGGCACATGAGGCGATACCCGAGTGTGTCAATGTTGTTCAAGTTACCACATTTTGACATGAATCTACTGTGATCTATTACTGAACAGATGCACAGCAACATGGAAACTATCTGTTTTATATAATAAAGAAACAAAATATACAGTCATCAGTGTGTGTGTCCTTTTTAATATATCATACTTTTACCTCCTGTAGGTAGGAACCAATCAAAATGCATCCATAAATTTTGCGTTTATTATATGAAATCCAATAGTTCATGCCACAAACTCGTAAGCACTCAAGAAACTATTGCCTTGAGCCCTCAGATTGTTTCCTTTGTGCTCTATATATTTGAGAAGGGAACTATGTCCTTTTTCTTGAAGTGTAAATGTGCTTTTAGAACTGCTGTTAGTCCTTTTACAACATCCTCATTCCTGGTGTTAATCATGATTCCTGTTTTGTCTTTAGATTGGTTGTAATGCTGTCAGTTGGGCACCATCAGTCTCACCAGGATCGCTGCTAGAGGTAATGATTTTGGATTTTAGATGATGTTTTAATTTGTAATTCCTTCTACTACAGCCCATGAATTACTTGTGCTTTGTTTTCATTTTGTAAATTATTTATACTAAGTGGTAATTTTCACTTAAAATTTTCAATCTTTTATCCTACTAGTAGTTAGTATTTAAGGACGTTCACGCAAAAATTTTTTACCATTTATTTTTTTCTGAAACTCTCACCACTGAAAGATAAGGAGTAACTGATGTCAGAAATGTAAAAAAATTGGGGGTCACCGACTTCGTTTTGGAGATACAGTAACATGCCCAGAAGAACACCTAAATCTGAAAAATCGCGCTTCGTTAGTGAATACGGCTACAGTTTCTGTAAGATTAAAAATATTGCAAATAAATCTTTGAAATGAACGTGTCTCTGCCAGATGTTGTTTAAATGTACCAGTAAAGTGAATTTATTCAATTAGTGTGTGCATTTAGCGACCACATTTGCACTCGCCTAACAGCCGCAAGAGGGCAGGATTCGATGTCCTGTGGGCAGAAAACTTGAAAATTTTTAAACTTCCCACATTGATTTTTTGTTTCATTTTTTGACAATCTGTCGAGAATTGTAAATAAAATCAGTTCATGGAAAAAAGTAGGGGTCACCGACCATTTAAGAAAGTTAACTACCAGCAAAGTTACGAAACGGCTTCTGGTCTTTTGTTTTTTCTCAGCGCACGTGCGCAATGGATGACGCATCGTAACGAATTCTGTGCGCAGTAATGATGTGCAGAAACAATTGGCGCAAACATCCTTAAGGGATTGATACCAGAGTTTCGTTTTGATTTGCAATGGCTCATTGTTTGTTTGTTTTTGTTCTTAGCCTGGTGCCAAGTCAGGTGTTTTAGACAAAAGATTTGTCACAGGAGGGTGCGATAACTTGGTGAAAGTATGGAAGTAAGTAACACAAGTATTTTTATGATCTTTGTGACATTCCATTTTCCTGGATCGCCGACAGTGTCCTAATTTACTCTGTGTTTGGAACATTTAAGAGAGGTTGATGGCCAGTGGGTTGAGGAAGAAAAATTAGAAGCACATAGTGACTGGGTTAGAGATGTTGCCTGGGCACCAAATGTTGGCCTCCCTGTCAGCACCATAGCAACTTGCTCTCAGGTAAATCAGTCTTGTGTTCTCAACTTTGGGTGATTTACGAATTAAACATTTTAGTGTGTTCAGAGCTCGACGTTGCGACCTGTGGGGTCGCCAATGCGACTGGATTTGGTCCGCTGGCGACTAACTTTTTACGTGTGGTCGCCAGTGTGGCCACCGCGATTTCAAGTTATTATTTTATTTATTTAGTTTTTCATTTCCTAAGATCCATGACAAAATGAATGAATATTAATTGTAAACCATGAGGAATGTAATTTCTTATCACTTTCATCAAAAGTCGTTTAAACCGCCTTAACTATAATTACTAACTATTGTGAAATCAGTCATCTACATGTTTGGTTGAAAGCATTCCGGAAGTGACATTTGTTCCTTAAATGAGATTTTGCATAAAGAAAAATTCTTTACCATTTGATTGTAAACTATGGTCTATCCATTTCAAAAGAAATAACATTCGTTTTCACAATACAATTGGCGGTATGTTGTAGGAAAAGAATAGGGAGTTAGTTTAATTTACGGAAGCTCGCATTATGATTGACGAGAAACTGAATGCATGTAGCGACTGTATATTTGTCGTAGCTTTCTCATGAATAAAACTGCATGTATAGTTTTCTTTTTCATTGCCAATATTTTGTAGTTCCTAAAGAACATGTGAAAGAATAAAATACATTGATAGTAGATCGTAAACAGCCAAAACGCAAACCTCAGACACACGCATTAGCATTTTGTGTTTTGTTTTGTTGGAGATATCGGATTTCTTCTTGTCTTGCTGTAACACGAAAACTTTCGCATTCTCTCCAGTTAAGCTATTTTTAGGTTTCCCAAAAAGCTGTTAGTATTTTGGTCATATGTCAATTTAACTTTTCTTCCAATCATGCAATATATCTCAAGTTTTAACAAAAATAGCCCGCTTTTGACTTTCAACATTTGTATTTATTCCCGCTTGTGATTGAATTCAATTACCGTATTTAGCACGTCGGCACGCTATCGAATTTTTCGCCCAGCGCGACTCGTCAAGATGGATGCTTAAAAGACTTTGACTTGAAAAAAGGTTGACTTGAAATAAACTGCTTAAACGGCAAAAAAAGGAAGATGATCAAACCAATTTGAATAAGGAAGGCGTATTTCAGCGTTGAAATTATTTTTATGTTCCCTACTACCTACTTTCAAATGTAACGTTTTGTTTGGTTTGGTTTGTACAGAAAATACAAGGAAGAGACTTAAGGGTTCCAAAAACGATTGAATACAAGCTTGCATGCCGTTTCGAACTCTTCCAATTCCCACCGGTTGCAAATTGAAATTATAGTTTCACACACACGCACATGGAATTGCCACGTGCAGTCGCCACGCATTAATGAACACGGAAACTTGCGGAAACCTTCAAGAAAAAAGACAATTTTTGGCGACCATAAAATTTGTGCTGGCGACCTAATCTTAACACTTAGGAGCCAGCTGGCCCCAAGGTTTTTTTTCTAAAGTCGAGCCCTGGTGTTCTGTATTTAACTGTATGCAACAGAAGGTAGTTACGGTTGGTTAAGTCTGTTCAGAGCCTCGTGGTTCAGCAATTAAATGTGGCTAAATGTAATTTAGGCGAGGTTAAACTTGAGACAATGCTGGCCAGCGGTCTCATGCGTGAATCCGGGGTGCCCCAAGGCTTTGCAGGGGATCAGTAATTTTACAGGTCTCGTGTTGAGGTCAAGTCATTTGCTTGCGTTACCTTTTGCTAGCTGGGACAGCGATTGCTTTTGCTCCCGTCCCTTCCCATCCCTTGTGGTAAGTATGGGTAGCTTGATGATTTTTTCCACAGAGTTGTTGCTCAGTGTGACGTTGCCTTGGTGGTTGCCGCTCACAGGGTTGTCATGGTTACTGTTCGTGCCCGGGGCGGCTCCCACAGGAACTTCAGGCACCTTCCCCAAACTCATCTATTGGTGATGAGTTTAATGTCTAGGATTACTACTACTCCATGACCTACAGGTTGCCCTAGCAATTTACCTATGAAAATTAATACTTAGTACAATAGAGTCCCTGAAAAAGGTGAATGTACATGTATTTTCTGAGAGCACAGCACAGTGGCAATATTGATCAGCCAAGCTGGCTACATAATAAAAATTTTGGTTGACAGCTACACTAGCAATTTGTGTGCCACGATTTTTCCTCCTTCTGGTAGTGGAACTCTAGACACACTGCAGATTACAGCAGGAAAATCCCTTTTAATTGTACTTCCGAATTAGCGACAAAATAAAAAGTCAGTTGTAGGCAAGGGATTTACATTGTATGTCAGTGTAATCGCCTTGGCTGAACATCAAAGTTATTGTACTGTAAATTTGACTATAATATTTGCATATCACCCATATCCCAGAAATAGTCTGTCGCCGACTGGCAACCACTCCTAAAATTCTGGTCACAGCAACCAGGAAGGTGCAAGTTTGGACCCTGGTAACCCTTTGATTAACTAGCATCCTATCCAGGGGGAGTATAAAAATTTCTTGTACTACTCTCTCATGCTTTGGAAACCAGAATCAGCTTCAAAGTGGTGAACTACCAGGCTCAAATACAAACTTCACCGTACCTTTACCATGGAAATTCTTGAGCTCTAGATCTTTTTTTGATTGGCATTTTGTGGAGACTGACAAAGATAATCTTGGTTAATTTTTTTCTCAGGACTGCCGTGTAGTAATCTGGACAAAAAATGAAGTTGGAGGAGGGGCATGGACGTCAAAGGTAAAGTAACCAAGTTTCAGGAAGTAGTTGTGCTGTAGTGGCTGCATTTCTTGGTTGAACCATTCACTCTCGGAGTTAACCCTGTGTTGTTGTAATAATTTATGTTGCAGGTTTTAAAAAAGTTTGGTGATGTCGTATGGCACGTCAGTTGGTCTGTAACAGGAAACATTTTAGCTGTATCTGGTGGAGATAACAAGGTAAACTGATGTCTTGGCTCTGCATTACCATATTTCCTGGATTACGCTCCCACCCTTGAATAATCCCCCTCCCCCCATCCTTGACTATCAACTGCTCCCTTCTAATGAGGAAATGTTGGATCAATCATTGTTTCTGGAAAATTCCTCTCCCATCACTAACCACTGAGAAACATGGGCCACAAGTGGGTTGCTTGGGGGTTTTTCCCAGGAACAATAATTGATCCGAAATGTCAAATAATCATCTGTCCCCTAAAATGCAGTTGAAGTCAATGTATATTTACTACAGTAATCCACCGTAAGGAAAAAGATGGCAACTGGTACATTTACCTATAATGCTTTGCGCGCGAAAACCCCAAAAGAGCGTATAAAAACAAAAAGAAAAGTTGCAAGTCATTTTCATTGCAACTTGGAAAGAGATATGTTGTTAGTACAAGGGACGACTTCCGTTAAACCATACCTTTCTATATGCCCAGTTGGCTCTGTTTGGATTGCAAGGTATTATCGTAAAATGTACAGCCGCCATCTATTTTCTTACGGTGGATTGCGATGCACACACTGTGAAAATGAAATTGTTGATTTGCACAGATTAAAGTAAAACTGGTTTCATCATTGCCAATTAAAATCTTGAAAAAACATGTAATTTCAAATAATATTGATGTCTTATTAAGAACAGTGTTGCATGACAAAGATAAGAGATGCAGGGTGACTGTATTTTGTCATGCAACCTTAGGGTTGCAAAGGAGGCAAGTGTCACACAACACCAATGGGAATGACAGTCGTACATCGTCGCACAACTTTCCTCTGCACTGCAGTGGAGAAAAAACTGAAAACATGACTTAATTCTTTGTTTAGGTAAGCTTATGGAAGGAGTCTTTGGAAGGGCAGTGGGTCTGTGTTAGTGACGTGTACAAAGGTCAAGGTCAGGAGCCACAATGATGTCACAGTGTTGTCACATAGCCTTAGATGAACATTTTTTATAATAACTAGAGAGAAATTGTACATGATGTAAGATACATCTGGCTTATGCACCGAGGACGCGGATTATTGAACTTGCTCAATACATGTAGGACAAGTGGAAGGGATCCATTGGTTTGGGACTTATTTTGTGACGAGCAATTCTACAAGGCTCTTCTTGCGAAACTGCATTTTTTCTGTGCAATGGACAGTTCTGTGGCAAGTGGTAAAATGGCGTAAACATCAATCACTGGTTCAGTGTTGCTGTTGTCAATAATAGGTGCATTACTAACACACCCAGTGACATCGGAAACACTTTTGCTCTAAATTACCCATTCTTGAATGGTTCAAAATTATTGTATTGTGAATAAATGAACAAAATCAAACATGACTCACTAACTGATGTTTACTAACTGAATTAAAAGTTATCCTAATACAAGTGTAAGTATCTAGAAGGCTATTTTAAAGGAGCACTAGTGACTAACAGATTTATAGTTTCAAGTTCCACTTTTTGCGATGTTCATTCATGTCGGGTCTCACAGGCTTGGCCATTGTCACATTCAGCAATTTGCACAAATACAGCTACATGTAGCAAGGTAGTGAGGATAGCCTCAGTATAAGCAAAAAACAACTATACAAGGCTTTGCTCACCGGGCTGTGGTTATGCAAGCATACAAACAAACAATAATACTGTTGTTCTCCTTACTAACTTGGGTATGTACGATGGTAAAAATCTAAATTGCATGGGCGATTTAGCAGGTCCTGTAAGGTTCCACATGAATGGCTAACTGCCCTGTGTGAAGGCAATAGAACAAACAACAGGAACGATGCCCCTAGCCCCATAAACAATAGCAACTGCTACACTAGAGGACCAGTAGAACAATAGAACAAACAACAGGAACAATGCCCCTAGCCCCCAAAACAATAGCAACTGCTACACTAGAGGACCAGTAGAATAGAACAAACAACAGGAACAATGCCCCTAGCCCCCAAAACAATAGCAACTGCTACACTAGAGGACCAGTAGAATAGAACAATCAACAGGAACAATGCCCCTAGCCCCCAAAACAATAGCAACTGCTACACTAGAGGACCAGTAGAATAGAACAAACAACAGGAGCAATGCCCCTAGCCCCCAAAACAATAGCAACTGCTTCACTAGATGACCAGTAGAACAATAGAACAAACAACAGGAACAATGCTCCTGGCCCCCACTATGAGGACCTGTAGAATTATAGGCTTATGAGAGCTGCTACACTATTCAGATGCATGGTCATGCGCTTTGTGCCTATATTACTGGAAAAAGGCACCTGTTTTGTTCATTATCATATCAATATTGTTGGGTTTCTTGCAATCATTGTGGGTTCAATTCCTATGATCAGCCAATGCTTTTGAGGTTTTTGATATCTTTCAAACAAAGTCTGTTCTTTTTAGTAAAATTAAAAAAGTACAAAAAAAAATGACAAAACAGCAGTCACTGCATTGAAAATTTTCTTGGTATTATAAGGTTAGTTATTGTTTTGTTCATGCCATCGGAATGAACTTACTCATCAAAGATCTTTCTGTTTTTGTCTATCATTAATGCTAATACTGTAATGGTAACTTGGGGAATCATGAAATGCTGATGTATTTATGGTAACTGATTAAAGCAGTACTTTGTTTTGTCGAGCCGACACTGACTAGTGTTTTTGCTGGTTTCTGATTGGTTAACAGCCATTGGATAATCTTCATGCAAAGGGGATTTGCCAAAATAGCATTGATACTCTAATAGAATAATTAATTATCAATTTATTTTCGGTGTTAGTCTGGGTGTGTGTGTCGCCTACTCTTCCACGACTCTCGCCTTCTTCCTAATCTCGTACTCAGACCCCACTCTGTCCTGTCCGTGGGAGAACTGGTTAGGAGTGACATTGGTGCAACCCTGATTAAGTCTGATCTGGCAAACTGATTTGGACGATATTCACTCAAATTCTCTTGGCCATGATTTTGCGCACGCCTCACATCTAACAGGAGAACTTTGTTCCTGTTTTAGAACAACCCAGAGATGTAAAATAGTAGAGACGTGCTGTACAAGTAAATTATTTCGACGACACGAACGAGGACAAAGAGAACGCGAATTCCCAGACTTCACGTAGAAAGGTCTTCATGATCTCTTTTGCTGGGAATGTAAATGTGCTTCCTTGCTGGTCATCTGTTGGTAGCGTTGCCTCCAGTGACACCTCCCAGCGAGTGACTTCCCTCCCGAATTCAGCCACCTCTGGTTTTGGTCTGGAGTACTCGGTTACCTCGTTGAGGTACACTGTCAAACCAGACAAGAAACCGCCTGGAGGCGAAGCGTGCAAAAACTTTCTAAGCTTACCAAAGCGGATAAGTCTCACATCTTTCCACAGATCGCCCTGGACTTTAAAAGGCCGGCAGTCATTACTGGGTTCTAGTATGCGCTGATACTTCGCGTATTTTGTATCCCGGATGTCGCTCGGTCCCAAAGCATACCGGGACTGTAACAAGAAGCGCATGTCAGTCTCCCGGCCATCTAGTGTGACGTCATCATCCGCACGGCGACCAGCTTGTGTGGCGTCATGATCTGGGCGCTGTTGCCAGGGTATCTTGATATCTACCATACACCAACGGAGATTGGGGAATTTGATCTCGACGAAATTGAAACTGTTGTCGAATCGGACGTAAAATTCCACTCCTTCATCACAAATGTCCACCAAGTACTTTTGTGTGAGATCTGCGTCAGGATAGAATCCGAATTTCTCAAGAAATGCCTCCACCCTGTCTGGTGTGTGTACAACAGTGTAGAACGAACTTCTCGATGGTATCGCTCGTATCCGCTTCTTTTTGTTTTCTTCGGTAGGAACAGCGCGTTTTCTTGGCCGTTTTCTACGCCGGTCGCGTTCTTCTTCAGGGTTGACGAATTTGACCGTATTTGTGGCCAGGCGGCTTGCCTGAGCGACGCGCGGCTTGCGCTTATTCGCTCTAAGCATTGCAATGGTGATGGACTCACTATCCTCCAGCAGAAAGTGCGGCACACCAAACATGTAGATTCTGCCAAAATGCACACCGAATTCGTAAGAGCCGTGCACCTGAGAATCGAAGTCTCTCTCTAGTACCCTCAGCTGTTGAAAGAACTTTTCTGTGAAACGGTGAAATGCGTATTCGCTGCAGGTAACTTCTTCCAACAAAGCGAGATGTCGTGCAATGTTGTCGTGTGTCTGGTGACATGGCCCGTCATATGGCGTCAGTGTCACGTGATCATTTTGGTTCTGACTCCCTTCAAATAACAACAAACTGGCGTCTTCCACAAAACAGCCACTCATGAGCGACACCCTGTCACGTGAGGCCTCTTGAGTCATTTTGTCCAGCTCTCTTTCAACTGCGCGTATGGCGGGCTCGTTTCCTTTCACCTCAAGAATTGCTGATGTACGAGATCGCGAGAAGCTGGGACGAATGACAGTGCTCGTCGCTCCAGTCTTCTTGGCAATTCCTTGGGCCTTGCTTTTTTCGATGCCCGCTAAGAAGGATGTTAGGAGAGGGGAAAGGAAAATTACACTGTAATCTTCAGAACCGCTTATGGCCAGCATGATCTGCACATCTCCATACAACGCCAACAGCTGATATGCCCGTTGCATCTGTTCTTTTACCAGGAGAAGATGGTCTTTGTCCAGCAGCTCTGCAAGTTTTCGCACGCGCAAGATACGCGCAAGTGAGTCTGGAAGCTCTTTCTCAAAAGTCGAGTCGTGCGTTTGAAAGAAAGTCATGAAGACTTCACCAAGGCGGGTGGTGTCTAGCTCCGCTTGAGGGATGTGTGGGTCGATTGGGTTCTCACTGCAAGCTTTTTCAAGAATCGAAATTACTTTTTCCCACTCCATGTAGTGGCCACCATCCGTTATTCGGCCTTGTATTAGCTCTTGCTTCTTGGTAGCGATGTGTTCTTCGTTAAAATTTTCAATGTGACCCTTGCGCATGCACTGTGTGAGAAGTAGGGCGGCCAGCATGTTAGAGACGTTTCCAGCACCAGCAGCGTTACGTGACAGACCTGTCACGCAACACCATAGGTGAACAGCGCGGAGCACCAGCAGCAGTCGCGGATAGGACTTCATGTAATTTGAAAGCAATATAGCCACTGATAAACTGTCTGGAGACGAACTCAAATCACAGGTTAAGGTAGAAGAGCAATCGCCGCTAGCTGTCAACCTCTCCGTAGGCCGTTGACAAGCAAGGACCTAACAAACAATGAAATTGAGCATTTGTGGTGAGAGGGAATAGAGATTTGTGGACTGGAACGCGAGAACAATGAATGGGTTGTTTCTCTAAAAACAATGATTTCTTCGGCTTTCTAATTGGCTCGTTCACGGAAGACACACATTTCTCGAACGTAACGGTTTTTTTACTTTTTATCAGACGACAGAAGGCATTACAGGAGCGAAGAAACGTACCTCATACTATGTATTATGATGAGTATCGCTTTTCCGAGTTAGAGAAAAGTCATCTACTTACTGGAAATTTCTTTTTATTGACCAGACGAACTTTGTAGAAGAGGTTGTTCGCGTTTCGACCTTCGTGTTCTTCACCTAATTGTTCTTCTTCCTTCAAGTCAGGTATCAGCGCCTCAAGAATCCTCGCTCGGTCTTCGATGGAAGAATCCTTCTCTTCCGATAGAACCACAGGACCCCCACGGGATCTTGTTGCCAGGGCAGTCTGTGGTAGAACGCATAAATCCAGGTCTGATTTCTGGCTGAACAGAAATGTACCTGAAGACCCAATCATAGTGATCGAGTGATTGGGCTGGAAGGACTTCAGATGTGTACAAATTGAGTTCTTTATTCTCACTCGCGTTTTGAACTCTTCGAGTAACCAGGTTTTCTCCTCAAGAAATAGCCTTGCAAGACTCTGACCCACGGTTGTTCTGACATCCAAGGCTTGAGCCGAAACTGGTGATGCTTTTCGCTCTTTGATGGCGAGCATGACGTCATTGATGAACCAGGGGAAAGCAAGTAATCTCTTTTCACGGACTAGGTCCGACTCGTTTGCGCACTCCTGCCCATGCGTGTAAGCCACTTTGTACCAGGCCGACGCCTTAACAAGCATCTCATTCGAGATGTACGCCCTATCAATTAACGACTGCCCATCTTTGCCGAATTCACGAAAGAATTCACGACGGTTTTCCGAACGCATCGCGAACACCATTTCACCAACAATTTCGGCGATCTCGGTTTTCTCCTTCCGCAAGCGATTTCGAAGCTTTATAAAGCAACCGGTGAAAACTTCGGCCTCTGTTTCAATGCCGTACAAACTCATCAATGCCTCCATCTTGTCACGGTACCGCTGATACAGCTCTCTCGCCTCGTCAATGTACTTGTCTTGACCTGGTAACAGAAACGATTCGTCGACTCGCATTTTCTGGCCATGCCTCTCCGATGCCGTGTCTTTAAACTTCCGGCAACGGCGATAGAGCTTTCCCAAAAGCTTATCAGACCTATAACTGGCTCTATCAGACTTCATCATGAAGTCAGGATACTCTTTCAACGGCCTTTTCGGCATCATAGGCCACTTGCCCGTCTTTGGGGCGTCAACTGCCAGGGAGTGAAGCTCTGCTAAATGAAGGCAAATCTCAGATTCCACTCCGTCCTTTTCCACGTCAGCCAGGGCCTTGTGAGCGTTGTCAATCACTCCTAACTGGTCAGACCGGATGTAGTCAACCACAAACTTGGTCATGTCAGCTGATGTGATTGGTTCATCCTGTTCCATTTTTGAAAGTGCCGGGTAGTCCATTGGCGGGAAATTTGGTTTCCTTGGTAACAGGCTTTCTTTCCAGCAGACAAAGTACAGATCGCCATCCAAATCGCCGCCTGCAATTAATTAAAAAGAACACAAAGTAACAAATTTAGCCCTGAATCAAGAATGGTTAATATTGGAGAACAACAAGACGGATTACAAAAGATGAATTTAAAATGTCATAATTTGTTACGTACCTGCCATCTCGTTCGGATGGGGCCGCAGTCCTTGGCGCGGGAAAACAATGCAGTCCACAAGATGGCTGAGCTGTGGTACCGCTACAGCCTCGAGCTGGCGAACATCTCCCGGATGTAGGCATGGATTCCTTGTCACCACCACGGGTCCCCTTAGTACAAGTTTGTTGTTTTTGTTGAATTCGTCCTCTCGGTCCGCACGTGTTGATACCGCAGAATACTGCACGTAAACCTAGTGTGATAAAATGCAATATATATACCCTTTGCATAAATGGCGCCTATATTTGAATAACAATACTTGTACATCCTACGCCTCACATTCATGAGAAAAATCCTTTGTCTAGAAACATACGTACGTGGCTAGGAATGTACAAAGTATTTTTATTCAAATTTAGGCGCCATTTATGGATTATCTGGGTTAGGTGTAGCATGCAGGAGTTCTCTGCATACATTGCGGGCCTATCAGTATACTCCCAGTCGCTCCATGCTACACTGAAAACTGTGTGCCAGCATTTTGAACCTTGAAGTTTCGAAATGGCTATTGCTCTGAAATCAGATGTTTATGTTTTCTTTCGCCAGTCTATTTCGCTAGTCGTGGCCTTAGAAAGACAATGCTTCCATTATGTCTCAAGGAAATCCTGGATAAAGACCTACCTGGCCCGGTTTCAATACACCCGAGTCGTCCATGACACCCATCATCAAACGTGCTTCCGCTGGTGGAAGAAGAATGCGGGCTCTGGCGAGAAGCTCGTGAATGTGATTTCTATACATGGCTACCAGCAGAGATTTAAAGAACGGCTCAGTTGTCAGCGGTATCCCAGCACTCGATAAATTGAGGTAGGACACGCCCATTTTGGCTCCAGTCCCCAGTAGCTCGATAGCATCACGTTCATTTACCAACATCCCTGGAGAACATAACAAATGTAACTATTGTAAAACCAGAGAACTGAACATTGATAGCTTCTTTACTCTTTCTTTCTAGTGAGAAAAGATTCCCACCTATCAAAAAGTACACCCACAGACGTAAAAGTTAGAACCACCTTGTACAGCAAAATAAACAGTACCACATGAAAGTACTGCTCAATAGCTTTCATTTGAATGGTCACACACTAGGGTTTCATCCACATACTTAAAAATAAGAACCACCTTGTACAGCATAATAAACAGTACCATATGAAAGTACTGCTCAATAGCATTCATTTGAATGGTCACACACTAGAGTTTCATCCACATACTTAAAAATAAGAACCACCTTGTACCACATGAAAGTACTGTTCAACAGCTTTCATTTGAATGGTCACACACTAGGGTTTCATCCACAGACTTAAAAGTTAGAACCACGGAAACACTGAAGGCTGGAACTGCTTTGTACAGCACCATATCTGCGATTGAAGTAGTAACATATTAGAGATTCATCCACAGTTCGATTATTTGAACCGTACTAATTCGAGGTTAAACGATATCTTCGTCTCCTCACAAGTAATTTGCGTCGCACGGCCGACATATTTTCTAAGCTTACCCGCCAGTCTGTCTAGCATGTCGTTTTGAAGTTGGATAAAAACTTCATCCGGGACTCCCAGGTTGGAGAGCAACATGATCACTTGATGGTTGAGATAAACGGCCTGGGGACGAGACGTCTGAAGTACCTCCAGCCTGCGGTGAAAGCTCTCAAATTTGCGCATGCTCGGACGGAAGACAGCCTGTTTCCCTGGAAGACTGGGATCCAGCGCAAGGACACCTTTGTATCCGGCGAATCGGATTTGAAAAGCTGATGGTTTGAACGGCTTGGCGATTTTCTTGACGACCTACAAACGCATGAGGAAATTAATGAAAATAGTACCAACTTTCTCCGAAATCTAAAGGTGTGAATCATCCACAGTGAATTAGGAGAATTTGGTGGCACATCACGACAAATCCTTAATTGATGATTTTCTGTATTCTCACCACCTGTCTGCTTGACAATATATTGAAATGGCTAGGAAAAATTGGATTCTGAGCATTGTTTGAAATTAAAGGCTAAAGACACCTGAAACAGGTTAACTGACGTTTTCTTCCACGTGCTCTGCACGAAAAATCTTTGACTTGGAGTACAGGTCGTCTTTGATCTTTGAATGCGGCAAATGCCGTATTCAATTTTCTTCAAAGATGTGACGAAACTACAGTGAGAACTGACTTTGACTCATGACAAAGGTACCTTTGATTCACGTCAAAAGTGTTACTAACTTTGGCGGTCGTTAAATGCCTGTCAAAGGCGATGTCAAAGATTTTTTATCTTTGATATCAGTGTCAAAGATACTCCAAAATGTGACTAACCTAATTTTTCGTGTATTGCTCAAACTGATCAAACCAAATTTTTATTTGTGAATGAATACAGTTTCAAGTTTGTTAAAGGAGCCATGTCACG
This sequence comes from Blastomussa wellsi, assembly GCA_947652115.1. Lineage (NCBI taxonomy): Eukaryota > Metazoa > Cnidaria > Anthozoa > Scleractinia > Plerogyridae > Blastomussa > Blastomussa wellsi. Next base: position 3,043,049 of record OX393574.1, on the reverse strand, counting down.
ATATCTTGAGTCATTTTTTACGACGAACCAAATTACATTTAAAACGTAGGAAACCTTAAAATAATAGTTTACAAAGGTAGGAAAACATCAAATAGGTGATACTAAATCAAAAAGGAACAAGGATGGTTAAGGATGGAGAAGATTGAAACGGATTACAAATGACGAGTTTGAAAAATTTAGGCTAATTTTTTAATGGTACTATAGTCTTCAAGGTAGCTCCTTTTTGCACAAACCTCTGCGGCCAGCTCTTGTGATATTTTGCCTACTCCATCCGAGAAGCAGTATTTTTGGTCATCTGTCCAAACATCATCTTCATCGTCATCGTCATAAAAAGTACCCTCACTGACTTGAATGCCCACGGCGTCCATTGAGGTAGAAAAACACTGGCCAATGCGTGCCATGTACGAGGCAACACATCTATTGTCCAAAAATAGACAGAGAATCAACTAATTGAATTATTTAAGGCCTTGTAATTTCGGTGGGAGGCGCAGTGGACTCCACATCGGACGGTCCGGGTTCGAGCCTCTAACCGGGGCACTGCGTTGTGTTCTTGGGCAAGACACTTTAATCTCACAGTGCCTCTCTTCACCCAGGTGTATAAATGGGTACCGGTGAATTTACTGCTGGGGGGTAACCCTGCGATGGACTAGCATCCCATCCAGGGGGGAGTAGAAATACTCTCTCTTACTTCATGCCACAGAAACCGGGATAAACTCCGGCCTGATGGGCCACTAGGCCCGAATGCAGACGTTACCTTACCATTTTGCCATGACTTGCGGCGACTTGCATTTACTTTGGGCCGGGTCAAATTTGCCCACAAGTTTGCTGCAAAGGTTTTTTCCAGTTGCAGATCATTTGGCCACCCACCGCAAGTCACTGCATACTGCTTACTTCAAATACTGAAGAGCAACGCGCCCAGAAGCAATGAATTAAAGGAGCTACGTCACGATATTTTGAGTTATTTTTTTGCAACGAACCAAATTATCCTCAACACGTAGGAAATCTAAAAGTAATAGTTTACAAAGGAAGAAAAACACCAAAGAGTTGATACTAAACCAAAACGGAACAAGGATGGTTAAGGGTGTAGAAGATTTAGACGGATTACAAATGACGATTTCGAAAAATTTAGGCGTGACGTAGCTCCTTTAAAGCGGTTTTCTGGAAACTTGCGCATACTTGCAATCAAAGGTTAACTTGCGATTCCGTTCAGCCGACGTTTGCACTGCCAGTGCAAACAAGTACACAGATTGATAAACTAGATAAACGGTTTATCTATCTGTGTTCTAGGGGAATCTTTGTTTACAATATTTGCCTCATTAGCGTAAGTGCTTCAGTTTCTGATCGCGCTACAAAAATATCAATTCTGAATATTGAAAGAACGTTCTATGTATTAAACACTTTTTCTGTGACGCGGGTTTGAAAACTCCAAACTTTGGGCTCGTGATCGCTTTGCCACCCAGAAATGTTTCAGTTTCTGTAAAATATATTTCCTTCAATAATGCACGCAAAGGGCTGAAGATTTTCCCAATTATAAAGTCTTGCAAACTCTTTAAATAACTGGAGACAACTCGTGTATAGCATGATGCCTTCTCTAAACAACGTCGTATGCTTTATGAGACAAAACGTAAAACGTGTTGCTTATTACTTCAGCAAAGATTGCCCTAGAAATTATTTCTCGATATCTGCACGGCGACAAATTGTTAAAAATACCAATTGATTATAATCAGGAGTTTGTAATTGTACGAGTTTACACGTAGATTTAGGGCGCGTGCAGTCTTTCGTGAGTAGGCAATTTTTCGAACAAACTTTGCGCGGGAGAAAATGACGTCATGTGGCCTTGTCCAAGTAATTTTCGCGCGTGCACTACTTCATATGAAGAGTTGTAGAGCCATTTTAGCGGTTAGTGGTTTAATTGATTCCTATTTCCTATTTAAGTACATATTCATAAAATGAATACGTACAGAATGTTTTTTCATTTTCCTACGCGCTTTGTTGCGTAGTTGAATACTAGTAACCAGTAGTTTTGAGCGAACAAATTGTCTTAGCGCGCGTGAAAAAGCAGTCTAAAAGTAGGCTACTCGCGAAAGACATATATTAATTAAGACACGCTGACTTACTTGATATTCCGGAAGTCTCCCATCCAGCGACGCATGTCGTCCGGTTGAGAACTGGGTCCGACAAACCAGACACTATGGTTACGGAGCTGACTGTTGGAGGACCCCAAAAATTGAAACGGCTGGCCAGCTATCCCCAGTCCCTCATCCAGTGTACGCTTAACGCCATCCAGTATTAGGTCAATGCTTCCTCTTGCTGCCGAGAGTTTTGACAGGTCCTCATCACGAATGCTGACGCAAAGAAAGTCGTCTGTGTCATACTGTCGGAGCACACGATTTTTTACCATTACTTCCGCTGGATACAGCAGTAGCCTCGTTGGCGTGATGACCGCGCGTTTAATCAGAGCACAATGGCTTGGAACGAGCCTCCCAGAAGTTGGGAAACTTTTTTGGTTTAGAAGGGTTTGCAGAGTGTTACTGGGGTTACAGAATTTGTCATGCTCCAACTCCTTCTTTAATTTCTCCAAAGCAGTGGCGACCATATTAGGAGGTTTGCTTTGTAAAAGTTTCCCAAACGTTCCAACTGCTCGCATAACAGGATGAAAACTGAGGACACTCTGTGCCGTATACTTGAGGTCAAAAGGCAATTCTGTGGGGATGTCCATATCTGGAAATCGTCCATAGCTCTCCTTTACACGACAGTAAAATGCTTTCTTGTTGAACCTTCTCTCGATTGTAGTCAGCAAGCGCCTCAATTGTACGGATTCATTTGGTGCTATCGCAAGACAATAGGTGAAGCATTGGCTCCAAGCCTTCTCACTATTCCCGATTTCTGACACCCGCTCCCAAACTGTTTCTGAATCGTCCAGAGAGAAGCCTGTGGAGGGACGCTCATGAAAATTCCTTACCACATCCGGGTATTCTTCGTCGGTCGAGAAGCCATCGCTTTCCGAGTCGCTCCGATCATCTAACGAATTGCCTATGCCGTCGTCGGCGTCTTCCTCTTCCTGAAAATCACCAGGTTGTTCTTGTTGAACATCACCTTGGGCACCTTGTTCTTGCAGAATACCGTTAACGTTATTGACGTCTTGGTACAACCGAGGAGGATGTCTAACCGTGAGATAAACTTTGTTCACCCCAGCGTCCATGTTGCGATCAACGACAACGAAATCTTCGAGCTCGTCGTATCGAAGTTCAACTTTGTAGAAATTCCCCTGCACGGACAAAAGAACGGTCAAGATCTTGAGGCTGTGGTCGAAATTAATCCGAACATTCTTTATGATGGGCTCCAAAGGCCATTCGCATCGACAATGGCATCGATTAACTAACGTCCCAAGGAAAAAGGAATTTGAATTTAGCCAATGAAGAGGCTCGCTCGGTCTTCGGCGTTTCTTGAGGAGGGAAAACTGGAGCCAAACCGGAAGTGGTTCCTCGTCCTGGTTCGTTAGACGCGAACACCACGCTTCCGTTACGTGACAAATGAAGTCTTCCTGAGATCGGAACTCCTTGTTGCTGTTTTCTTCATTTGGTTCAAGTTCAAAGGTCATTTGTTGTGATGTGGCTCCCCTTGTCACCGAAGCGAACTGAATTGCTTTCGAGGACATCACATCGAAGTTGCTCCTTAGGAATTCAATAACGTGGTGTTGGTGATCTTCCAAGTGGTGTACTGTGACAGTTATACGAGGGTTGTAGCGCTCGATCGGGACACTTTCGTTGTTTACTTCGGCTTCAGAGGAGAATTTTGGCCTTTTCACTTCGCATCCGAACTTCTCCGCTTGCGATTGAAGCGTCCTTTTCTCCATCAGACGTCCAATTGCATCTTTCATATTCTGCTCTTTCAGACACAAATCTCTCGCAACTTCTTCTTCCTTTTCATTGCAGATCACGACAAATGTGCTATCGAGTCGGCGGGATGCGCGCCCGCGGGTCTGTACAAGGGCGCGTAAGGTGGCTGCGCCTTCAAAACGAATGACCAGGTTGCATTCTGGGACATCCAGTCCTTCCTCTAAGACACTGGTGCAAACCAATAACTTCGTGTTCCCTGATCTGAAATTCTTCAGCAAAACTTCTTGTTCTTCTCTCCATCCCATTCCGTCATAACTTCCCTGACCGTGGCCCACGAAAGGTTGTGGATTCAAGCTCTTCTCCACATCCGGGATTGCTTTGATTTGCTCGCACAGTTTGTAGGCTGTTTTGCGCATGCTGACGAAGATGATACCTCTGGAAGTTTCGTCCTCCTGAGCACGAGAAACAAACTGCTGTATGTAGTTGAGAAGGATGTCAAATCTGTCCGAGGGCTTGGTGAGGCCTTCCTCAACCACACTGTCGGCTAAGCCTTTAATAGCTAAAAACGTGCCTTGACTTCCAATCCATCTATTTAAAGCACTTTCTTTGGGAGAAACAGCTTGAATGGTGCGATATACACACTCTTTGAGACATTGAATCGCATGCTCGTATCCGAGAACCTCACTCAGGTCAACAACACCCAGTATTTGCATTGCGTGCTCGCCAATTATCAGAGCCTTGATTTCTTTCTTGTTGCTATGGCATCTGTCAATCAGTCTTCGTAACGCACCTCTGAAATTTGGGGAGAACAAAGGAAGCCCTTGAAGTGCTTGACCTCCCGTTGTTTCATTGAGATGAGATGTCCTCAGATATTCGATGTGTTCCTCAACACATTGTTTAAGAATAACCTGCCTGGTGCTCATACTAACAGATACTTCATATATGGTATCAGGAATGTTAACATGTACCACTTTTGACGTCTCGACAGGCATCGCGATGGAACAGCTCAAGTTGTCCAGTAGCTTTTCCAGTTTCAAGCTTGTTCTTTCAACTGTCACCTCCCCGGCCGGCGAAGCTGTCAGACCCAGAACAACAGGTTTAAACTTGTTTGGTGTCTCTTTGTAGAACGTCATGATCTGGCTGTACTGGTGATTACCGCTGCAATGGTGGGCCTCGTCGAAAACCAGCACAGAAATATCGGACAGACGGATGGGTGGGTTTTCTGTCACTGCCAGAAAATTAAGGAAAATCTGATGTGTCAAAACTAATACATCGACTTTGTTGTCAGCCAATGATTTATGAAGATTCCTTTGATGACTCGGCTCCATTTCACCAACCAATGTTTCCACCGTTAACTCGGACACCTGGGACTTGATGTAGTCACTTTGTTGATACGCTAATGGGACCCGGTCCACCAGAAACACCATAATTTTGGTTGGATTCAATTTCTTCATACAGCTCAACACCATCGCCGCAATCAGCGTCTTTCCTGAGCCAGTGGGCAGGTACACCAATGTATTTCCACGCATGGCTGAGAGGAAAAGCTCGCGCTGGTAGTTCCGCGGGATCTGACGTGTCAATGAATTGATTTCCCGCGAGGTGTGGGACAGGCCCCGTGTATCGCAATATACCATGGGCTCGTCACCTCGAGAGGTACGACACGCGTTTTCACCTTGTCGCGACACGTTCACAACTTCGATACCACACTCTTCCTCAAGCCTTTTAGTTACTTTCGACAGTTTCTTCGCTGTAATCTTTTTGCCATTGTGAATAATGTACACGTTGTCTATTTTGTAGCAAATCAGCTCTTTCGATGCTAGTTTTGTTATGTTTCCCAAATGTTCACCGCACTCTCGACAGTGAACTATGAAAGGACAATACTGTGCACTCTTTCCACCTCTTGTGTTTTCAACCTTTTCGAGCTTTCTATATGCCTCGTTTTCTTTTCCTTCCTTCACGGCAAGGTGACAATGGGAGGGAGGTATAGACGCCAACATCAGGATTTCTCTCGAAGCTAGCTCTTTTTGGCATTTTACGCAATGGAGTGAAACTCTGCCTTTTTGAGCCATTACTGATCCATAAAATGAGACCTGCCAAGGGATTAAGGATCAAACTTATTTAAAAGCCTTAGTGTCTAAACTTAGATGGATTGCTATACTCCATGACAGACGATGTGCTTGCAAAGCCAATCAAATCATGTGACCACCGAGCCAGCTGTTTTTCGTGCATGGCACATTGTGTTCAATATGTTATGTAATTGTTCGACAGCCTAGCCATGGACACCATGACTGAACACTGACTGACAAGCTATTCCTGTGATTTTGTGTAAAAACTGTCTCTATTCGAACAACCAAAAAAAAAGGATGTGGGAAGAGGAATGACAAACACAGCCCCATTCTTCTCCAATTCCCTGCTTTCTAGTGCCCCCCACCCCCCCCCCCCCACCTACAACTTGGACTAAATTAAGGAGCGGAGAGGGAAAAGGGGCAATCATTTAACAAATCCCTCTTCACTCCCGTCCCCAGAGCCACTTGTCCCTCTTAGCCGGCTGGGCCTGTGCACAAGAAACAAGTGGCTCAGGAAACACATGATTGGTTACAATCTAACAAATGGAGGTCAATTAAATCAGATATATTCTAGCCATAAAATCAGAGTCATTTGTTCTTCATGCACATGCCCAGCCGGCTGAAGGACGGACCATTTATTTTTGAATGGGGGAGGGGGATTCGGCAACTACCATCAGGAAGTTCCTGCACAAGAAAAAGCGCCCAAAAAATACTGTGCAAAGGAAGCCATGTGAAAAAAAATCTTGCAGGCACTTTCTTCTGCTCAGGTCCTGTGATAATATTAAAAGAATCTTGCGCAAGTTCACAATCCCAAAAAATCTTGCACAAGCCCACAATCCCCCAAAAAATCTTACACACAAAAATCCCCTCCCCCCAACCTAAAAAAGAAAATGGTGCGTCCCTAAGAAGGACAAGTCCCCCTCAATATACGGCCATTTGTATCCCTTGTTTGGTGCGTCACGCTACACTTCCGCTCCATTGGGTGCAACCTAATCTGGTACCCAGATCTCCCACGGACAAGCACAAGAGAGAGTGAGATCTGGGTACGAGATTATGCGCAACCCACATCGCTGGTGTGAAGAAGACTGCAACGAATTCTTATAGCGTCCATCTGTTTAATGCTAAATAGTCGGGTTTATACTTTATTTTTCTCCTCGAGCACGAAAACTTTCTTGTCCAATTACGAAAAGGGAACCTTGAAATTAAGTAAAATAGCGACGTCTGTGAGTAGTATAGTGTAATGCACCTATCAATGTAAATCCCGAAGAGGGGGAGGGGGGGGGGGGTGCGGGCATAGTTGGGGGATTTAAACTAATCTGAGATTTTCTGTTCAATTGCCCAGCCCCCGGGCAATTGTAGATGGTCAAAAGAGTCACTAAAACTCAATAAAATGTTGCTAGAAAGGCCAATAAAACGGGCAGCGAATTCCCCCGTAGACTCAGTGACCCCCTTCTTCTTCAACTAAAATTCTAAGTCTTACAACTTTTTTAATGTGGGGTGACCGCTGACAGAATAGGGTCACAGAGTCTACGGGGGAATTCGGTACCCCAATAAAACGGTCAAAAGTCCCCACTATGGGACGATAACTACTGTCAAATCCCCCACCTATGCCCGCACTCCCCCCTGCGGGATTTACATTGATAGGTGCATAAAATCGCAGAGTTGTAGCTTTGCACAGCCTGTTCTAGGCGTTCGGCTAGTGGTGAAAGGCGCGAAGGAAAACGACCAACGAAATAAAAAGAATAGTTAGTGCGCAAAAAGGGCTAATTACAGGCGCTTGTTTGCCGGCCACGGGTAGGGGGGTGACGGGGGGTATCAGCTGGGCCCCATTAGGGGGGTCTGACTATCCCGTATCCAATTAATTTTTGGCCTAAATATCCCGTATCCCGTTAATTGCGGTGGTTTGTATCTCTAACGTTTATGTTTGATATCTCCGAATCTCTTGTTTAAATATCCCGTATCCCGTTACTTTTTCCTCCAAATATCCCGTATCCTATAATTTTTTACCCAAATATCCCGTATTCCAAAAACCCCTAATGGGGCCTCTTGGCTGGTTTCAGTTAAACAGGGCGCCATTTTCGCTAGTTTGCAAAAGTTGACTTGTTGACTTATTTTAAGCCTGGTTTCAAGGTGATCTTTCTAACAGTGCCAATAGATTTTCGCCACTTTGCAAATATTAAAAAGAAAAATCAATGGAAAGGTCTATTAAAAGACGTGTGAAATATTAGAATAGATTATATGAATCGAAACTGACTCACTAAGCATAAAACGCTTCACGGAATAAAAGGGATTTACTAATTAGCGATTCCTAGCTGACTTACCTTCGATCTGGTGGCAAGTTAAGTACAGCAGGCGATTGCTTTCATCAATTACCGCAAAAAGCTTCAAAAAGTTGTTGCTAGCAGTTTTACTTCGAACGATGGCGAACAAAACGTTATTGTTAATTTACTTCCGGGAAATCCCGCTAGGATTCTCATGGAAATATGTCACGAACAGCATGTGAATGCTGTCCCATGCTAGTTGGTCGACAACCGAGACGTCCTTGGGTATTTCCCAGGCCGCAGAATTGGCTCTAGCAACTTTTGAACATTCGAGCACTCGATTTCTCGTGAAATTTCGAGTTTCTCGAGCTACATTTGAGTTTATCTGCCAACGTGTAGGGCCGGTAATGCAGCGGCAAAATACTAGAATGCGTGATGTTATTCTGTGATGCAATTCAGGCCGTGCATGCTACTCGCGGTTAATTAAAAAAAATGCTCCCAGCGTGTCTGCGGTTTTCTGTTATTGACATTTGCTGCTTCACGATTGGTGGAACAGCTTTGTGGTTAGATAAACCATAGCTAAACCCTACGACTTTGCCTCTCGGAATGTCATGGGTAATTCTTTTGTTCTTTTTGATGTATCCATAGTGATTTCCCGTGGGCAGTTTCACTGTGGGAATATCGGTCACACACAAAACATGCACTCCCCTTGGGTAAAGTCCTACTTTCCCAAGGGCAAAACGGCTAGTGGAACCGGTCATTCTACTCTAGTTTTATTTCAAAAAAAGAAAGAATATTTTATTCCAAACACTGGGGATCGAAACCGGGAAAATTGGACTCAGGATACACTCCCTACAAACACATTCTTTTTCAATGTTTATACTGCAAGCAAAATTGTATGTAGTGCATTGCTGCCCATGTTGATAATCTGCTCTTCTGGCCATTGCTACGCCATATAAATTATCATGAAATGTCTAATCTGGCGAGAAGAGTGGTGGGGCTGTGTATTGCGTTACCGCTCTTGGAATCCTGTGAATTTATACAGAAGAATTCAGATAATAAATCCCCACCGAAAACTTGTTCTCCCACTTGAAAATAGGGGGCAAGAAGGGCAAACATTTTGCATTTGCTTTTTGCTAATTTAGGGGGTATTATAGTCTGGCGGTTTAAGCCAATTTTTACGACAGAATTTGCTAAAATTCACGAGTATTGTAGCTAGCCCCAGATCACTCGCTAAGTCGGCCGTTCAGTCGATCAGTCGTAAACCCGAGGCGTCTGTAATACTGTACTTGTACTCGAGAGGACGTCGAGAATCTCAAAAGGGACGAAGTTATGCTTCTCTTCCGTGTTTAACGTAAGTGTCTTACAAACTCTCGACAATAAGCCAGTACAACCCAATCTCCGCTAAGAATGCAGCCATTTTGAAATGAACCATTTAGAGCGATTTGATACCAGTCCTTTTCCGTGTGCTCAGTCAATAGACCAATTCCAATATATTACTATTCCAACATGTCGCCGAGGCTTGGGGAAATAAAACAAAAGATTTTGCATCGAGGCTTAGGAATGAATAAATAATTTCTGTGTTTTATTTCCCCAAGCCTCGGAATTGGTCTATAAATGTATACACCATACATTAATGCAGACCTTCTAGTCTCTAGCGGGAGATTGGGTTGGCCAGTACGGAGTTTCAAAAAACACTTGCGCGCGTCGGGATAAAATCAAGCATATATTAAAAATACAAAGATTTTGAATTCAAATTCGTGCAAGTTGAATGACAAAAGAAGAAAATTATAGCTTCCTTTTATCCCAACGCGCGCACGTGTTTTTTGATACGAATTGGAACCGGAAGTGAAGAAACCAAAGTATTGCTCGTGTTGATATTGCTATGGTTCCATGCTTACAAGAAAATTAAAAGCTTTTTCTACACACGAGTTCTTTCAGATTTTTCAGATTTATACAATTAACATACATTTCAGCTGAATCCGTCTTTTTGGTATGTATAACTTTACTGCAATTATTTAAAAAATTCATTACCTTCACTCTTTAATTATTCTACTTTCCAGTGCATATATGACGTACGTAAAACAAGAACAGACAAGAAAAAAGGAAAAAATATATTAGCATCCCACAGATTATCGAACCGTCGATTTTCCGTTCTCAAGCTTAGAACCGTTCATCAGTACAAACGTGGCGTGCACAAATCACATTTGTGTAAATAATGTATTTAACGTTATGACAGGTTCCCAGTTAGGCTGGATCAGAAGGAATCAGAAGTTTGTTGATCTGGAAGTGATGATTTGTTTTACTGGTTATACGTCTGTATGTATAGCTCGAAGGCAAAATTTTGTTTAAAAAAAATTCAGTTATGGCTCACAGAGCTCTTTGATTATATATTTTTGTTGCCTGTAATTTGTAGTTACTTGGAAATCATAGTCAATATATATACTATTGATTGTATAAGACTCCAAATAAAACATGACTGTCTGTCTGTCTGTCTGTCTTATTGTCGGTTTCCGGGTACATTCACATTTATCTGGCGGTTTACGGTCAGGAAAATTTTGCACCGCTTCGGAAAATCATAACTATAGGGTTTTTTCGCATGGCGCCCTTTGAACGATATTTTTTTGTTGTTTTTCTTTTGAAGGAATTACCAAACACCCCCACCCCCCCCCCCCCTCAAAAATGAAATGGCCCGCGCATTATCTCGCGGCTTTCGGTTTGGTGGAGGTCAAACTCATTGAAACGGAGTTAAGAGGCTAAGGAGACTTAGCGGTCAATTAATTTTGCTTAAAGCCTACCTTCGCAAACTTTTCCGTAAATAAAAGATTCGCTTTTTAAGGCTAGAGCAACTAAAGGAATAGGAAGGTTTTACAGCAAGGAAACAGAAAAAAGCAAGAAAAAAAGCAAGGGACAGTTAACGATAACCCTGCAAACGTAGGATCTGTTAAATGAAAAAACAAAGGTAAAGGCTGCATGATACTACGAGAAAACAACTGACTACAATGACTACACTGACTACACTGACTACACTGACTACAGTGACTACACCGACTACACTGACTACACTGATTACACCGACTACACCGACTACACTGACTACACTGACTACAGCGTCTCCTTAACTTATATCTGAAGATTTTCGTTTTTCTCACAATAGTAACTCGCTACCCTAGCTGCCAAAGCTTAGGCCAAAGGTTAGTTTTGTACAAGATTTCCAAAAAATTCAATCAAAACCACTATGGAGAATTATTTTAAACGATTTGTCTTCTTCAAAAAGTCTTTTTCAAGTCTGATGTGTAGTGTATATGAGTATATGAATGTATAAATCATATGTTTACAACACTTGGTGTTCCATTTGCTCTCGTATATCGCCACAATCGCTGGGTGATAATTTTTAGCCCATTAAAAGTATGTAGTCGGATATTTTACAGGATATCAGGATATCAACCCTGGGCTAAAAATTATCACACAGCGATTATGGCGATATACGAGAGCAAATGGAACACCAAGTGTTGTAAACACATGATTTATAAGAACAGACATTCATATACTCATATACACTACACATCAGACCTTAAAAAGGCTTTTTGAAGATGACAAATCCTTTAAAATAATTCTCCATACTGGTTTTTATTTGAATTTTTCGGAAATCTTGTGCAAAACTAACCTTTGGCCTAAGCTTTGGCAGCTAGGGTAGCGAGTTACTAATGTGAGAAAAAAGAAAATCTTCAGATATTAGTTAAGAAAACGCCAATCTCCATGACGTCTGGAAATTTTGGTTAATGTCACACTTTTAAGAGCGAAAGTAGCTTGTCAGTTGCACCTATATTGTTGTTTAACGTATTTAGCTATTAAAGTTTCTAACCCAGCAACGGAGTCCCCCATTAGCCCAAGTGGTTACCGTCTGGCCTGCTGTGCGGGTCAGATGTTGGGCCGGCGTTCGACGCTTGTCGACGCGGGGGACTCCTTTTTTTTCCTCGCTCATTTCATACTCAATAGATACATTTTGGTATAATCTTGTTTTCTTTTGTTAAGGAGACGCCAATCTCCATCACGTCTGGAAATTTTGGTTAATGTCACACTTTTAAGAGCGAAAGTAGCTTGTCAGTTGCACCTATATTGTTGTTTAACGTATTTAGCTATTAAATTTTCTAACCCAGCAACGGAGTCCCCCATTAGCCCAAGTGGTTACCGTCTGGCCTGCTGTGCGGGTCAGATGTTGGGCCGGCGTTCGACGCTTGTCGGCGCGGGGGACTCCTTTTTTTTTTTCCTCTCTCATTTCATACTCAATTTTGGTATAATCTTGTTTTCTTTCGTTGAGAGTAACTTTGATGAGAAAATTCTTTTAAAGCAAGGGTATAAACCCTGATGTCCTGTAAAATATACGACTTCATACTTTTTATGGGCTAAAAATTACCACCAAGTGATTATGGCGATATACCAGAGCAAATGGAACACCAAGTGTTGTAAACATATAATTTATAAGAACAGACATTCAAATACTCATATACACTACACATCAGACCTTAAAAAGGCTTTTTGAAGATGACAAATCCTTTAAAATAATTCTCCATACCTGTTTTGATTGAATTGTTTGGAAATCTTCTACAAAACTAACCTTTGGCCTTTTTGGCAGCTAGGGTAGCGAGTTACTATTGTGAGAAAAACGAAAATCTTCAGATATAAGTTAAGGAGACGCCAATCTCCATCACGTCTGGAAATTTTGGTTAATGTCACACTTTTAAGAGCGAAAGTAGCTTGTCAGTTGCACCTATATTGTTGTTTAACGTATTTAGCTATTAAATTTTCTAACCCAGCAACGGAGTCCCCCATTAGCCCAAGTGGTTACCGTCTGGCCTGCTGTGCGGGTCAGATGTTGGGCCGGCGTTCGACGCTTGTCGGCGCGGGGGACTCCTTTTTTTTTTCCTCGCTCATTTCATACTCAATAGATACATTTTGGTATAATCTTGTTTCCTTTTGTTAAGGAGACGCCAATCTCCATCACGTCCGGAAATTTTGGTTAATGTCACATTTTTAAGAGCGAAAGTAGCTTTTCAGTTGCACCTATATTGTTGTTTAACGTATTTAGCTATTAAATTTTCTAACCCAGCAACGGAGTCCCCCATTAGCCCAAGTGGTTACCGTCTGGCCTGCTGTGCGGGTCAGATGTTGGGCCGGCGTTCGACGCTTGTCGGCGCGGGGGACTCCTTTTTTTTTTTCCTCTCTCATTTCATACTCAATAGATACATTTTGGTATAATCTTGTTTTCTTTCGTTGAAAGTAAGTTTGATGAGAAAATTCTTTTAAAGCAAGGGTATCAACCCTGATATCCTGTCAAATATACGACTTCATACTTTTTATGGGCTACAAATTACCACCCAGCGATTATGGCGATATACGAGAGCAAATGGAACACCAAGTGTTGTAAACACATGATTTATAAGAACAGACATTCATATACTCATATACACTACACATCAGACTTGAAAAAGGCTTTTTGAAGAAGACAAATCCTTTAAAATAATTCTCCATACTGGTTTTTATTTGAATTTTTCGGAAATCTTGTGCAAAACTAACCTTTGGCCTAAGCTTTGGCAGCTAGGGTAGCGAGTTACTAATGTGAGAAAAAAGAAAATCTTCAGATATTAGTTAAGAAAACGCCAATCTCCATGACGTCTCGAAATTTTGGTTAATGTCACACTTTTAAGAGCGAAAGTAGCTTGTCAGTTGCACCTATATTGTTGTTTAACGTATTTAGCTATTAAATTTTCTAACCCAGCAACGGAGTCCCCCATTAGCCCAAGTGGTTACCGTCTGGCCTGCTGTGCGGGTCAGATGTTGGGCCGGCGTTCGACGCTTGTCGGCGCGGGGGACTCCTTTTTTTTTCCTCGCTCATTTCATACTCAATAGATACATTTTGGTATAATCTTGTTTTCTTTTGTTAAGGAGACGCCAATCTCCATCACGTCTGGAAATTTTGGTTAATGTCACATTTTTAAGAGCGAAAGTAGCTTTTCAGTTGCACCTATATTGTTGTTTAACGTATTTAGCTATTAAATTTTCTAACCCAGCAACGGAGTCCCCCATTAGCCCAAGTGGTTACCGTCTGGCCTGCTGTGCGGGTCAGATGTTGGGCCGGCGTTCGACGCTTGTCGGCGCGGGGGACTCCTTTTTTTTTTCCTCTCTCATTTCATACTCAATAGATACATTTTGGTATAATCTTGTTTTCTTTCGTTGAAAGTAAGTTTCATGAGAAAATTCTTTTAAAGCAAGGGTATAAACCCTGATGTCCTGTAAAATATACGACTTCATACTTTTTATGGGCTAAAAATTACCACCAAGTGATTATGGCGATATACCAGAGCAAATGGAACACCAAGTGTTGTAAACATATAATTTATAAGAACAGACATTCATATACTCATATACACTACACATCAGACCTTAAAAAGGCTTTTTGAAGATGACAAATCCTTTAAAATAATTCTCCATACCTGTTTTGATTGAATTGTTTGGAAATCTTCTACAAAACTAACCTTTGGCCTTTTTGGCAGCTAGGGTAGCGAGTTACTATTGTGAGAAAAACGAAAATCTTCAGATATAAGTTAAGGAGACGCCAATCTCCATCACGTCTGGAAATTTTGGTTAATGTCACACTTTTAAGAGCGAAAGTAGCTTGTCAGTTGCACCTATATTGTTGTTTAACGTATTTAGCTATTAAATTTTCTAACCCAGCAACGGAGTCCCCCATTAGCCCAAGTGGTTACCGTCTGGCCTGCTGTGCGGGTCAGATGTTGGGCCGGCGTTCGACGCTTGTCGGCGCGGGGGACTCCTTTTTTTTTCCTCGCTCATTTCATACTCAATAGATACATTTTGGTATAATCTTGTTTTCTTTCGTTGAAAGTAAGTTTGATGAGAAAACTCTTTTAAAGCAAGGGTATCAACCCTGATATCCTGTCAAATATACGACTTCATACTTTTTATGGGCTACAAATTACCACCCAGCGATTATGGCGATATACGAGAGCAAATGGAACACCAAGTGTTGTAAACACATGATTTATAAGAACAGACATTCATATACTCATATACACTACACATCAGACTTGAAAAAGGCTTTTTGAAGAAGACAAATCCTTTAAAATAATTCTCCATACTTGTTTTTATTTGAATTTTTCGGAAATCTTGTGCAAAACTAACCTTTGGCCTAAGCTTTGGCAGCTAGGGTAGCGAGTTACTAATGTGAGAAAAAAGAAAATCTTCAGATATTAGTTAAGAAAACGCCAATCTCCATGACGTCTCGAAATTTTGGTTAATGTCACACTTTTAAGAGCGAAAGTAGCTTGTCAGTTGCACCTATATTAATGTTTAACGTATTTAGCTATTAAATTTTCTAACCCAGCAACGGAGTCCTTCATTAGCCCAAGTGGTTACCGTCTGGCCTGCTGTGCGGGTCAGATGTTGGGCCGGCGTTCGACGCTTTTCGGCGCGGGGGACTCCTTTTTTTTCCTCGCTCATTTCATACTCAATAGATACATTTTGGTATAATCTTGTTTTCTTTTGTTAAGGAGACGCCAATCTCCATCACGTCTGGAAATTTTGGTTAATGTCACATTTTTAAGAGCGAAAGTAGCTTTTCAGTTGCACCTATATTGTTGTTTAACGTATTTAGCTATTAAATTTTCTAACCCAGCAACGGAGTCCCCCATTAGCCCAAGTGGTTACCGTCTGGCCTGCTGTGCGGGTCAGATGTTGGGCCGGCGTTCGACGCTTGTCGGCGCGGGGGACTCCTTTTTTTTTTCCTCTCTCATTTCATACTCAATAGATACATTTTGGTATAATCTTTTTTTCTTTCGTTGAGAGTAACTTTGATGAGAAAATTCTTTTAAAGCAAGGGTATAAACCCTGATGTCCTGTAAAATATACGACTTCATACTTTTTATGGGCTAAAAATTACCACCAAGTGATTATGGCGATATACCAGAGCAAATGGAACACCAAGTGTTGTAAACATATAATTTATAAGAACAGACATTCATATACTCATATACACTACACATCAGACCTTAAAAAGGCTTTTTGAAGATGACAAATCCTTTAAAATAATTCTCCATACCTGTTTTGATTGAATTGTTTGGAAATCTTCTACAAAACTAACCTTTGGCCTTTTTGGCAGCTAGGGTAGCGAGTTACTATTGTGAGAAAAACGAAAATCTTCAGATATAAGTTAAGGAGACGCCAATCTCCATCACGTCTGGAAATTTTGGTTAATGTCACACTTTTAAGAGCGAAAGTAGCTTGTCAGTTGCACCTATATTGTTGTTTAACGTATTTAGCTATTAAAGTTTCTAACCCAGCAACGGAGTCCCCCATTAGCCCAAGTGGTTACCGTCTGGCCTGCTGTGCGGGTCAGATGTTGGGCCGGTGTTCGACGCTTGTCGGCGCGGGGGACTCCTTTTTTTTTCCTCGCTCATTTCATACTCAATAGATACATTTTGGTATAATCTTGTTTTCTTTTGTTAAGGAGACGCCAATCTCCATCACGTCTGGAAATTTTGGTTAATGTCACATTTTTAAGAGCGAAAGTAGCTTTTCAGTTGCACCTATATTGTTGTTTAACGTATTTAGCTATTAAATTTTCTAACCCAGCAACGGAGTCCCCCATTAGCCCAAGTGGTTACCGTCTGGCCTGCTGTGCGGGTCAGATGTTGGGCCGGCGTTCGACGCTTGTCGGCGCGGGGGACTCCTTTTTTTTCCCTCGCTCATTTCATACTCAATAGATACATTTTGGTATAATCTTGTTTTCTTTTGTTAAGGAGACGCCAATCTCCATCACGTCTGGAAATTTTGGTTAATGTCACATTTTTAAGAGCGAAAGTAGCTTTTCAGTTGCACCTATATTGTTGTTTAACGTATTTAGCTATTAAATTTTCTAACCCAGCAACGGAGTCCCCCATTAGCCCAAGTGGTTACCGTCTGGCCTGCTGTGCGGGTCAGATGTTGGGCCGGCGTTCGACGCTTGTCGGCGCGGGGGACTCCTTTTTTTTTTCCTCTCTCATTTCATACTCAATAGATACATTTTGGTATAATCTTGTTTTCTTTCGTTGAGAGTAACTTTGATGAGAAAATTCTTTTAAAGCAAGGGTATAAACCCTGATGTCCTGTAAAATATACGACTTCATACTTTTTATGGGCTAAAGATTACCACCAAGTGATTATGGCGATATACCAGAGCAAATGGAACACCAAGTGTTGTAAACATATAATTTATAAGAACAGACATTCAAATACTCATATACACTACACATCAGACCTTAAAAAGGTTTTTTGAAGATGACAAATCCTTTAAAATAATTCTCCATACCTGTTTTGATTGAATTGTTTGGAAATCTTCTACAAAACTAACCTTTGGCCTTTTTGGCAGCTAGGGTAGCGAGTTACTATTGTGAGAAAAACGAAAATCTTCAGATATAAGTTAAGGAGACGCCAATCTCCATCACGTCTGGAAATTTTGGTTAATGTCACACTTTTAAGAGCGAAAGTAGCTTGTCAGTTGCACCTATATTGTTGTTTAACGTATTTAGCTATTAAATTTTCTAACCCAGCAACGGAGTCCCCCATTAGCCCAAGTGGTTACCGTCTGGCCTGCTGTGCGGGTCAGATGTTGGGCCGGCGTTCGACGCTTGTCGGCGCGGGGGACTCCTTTTTTTTTCCTCGCTCATTTCATACTCAATAGATACATTTTGGTATAATCTTGTTTTCTTTTGTTAAGGAGACGCCAATCTCCATCACGTCTGGAAATTTTGGTTAATGTCACATTTTTAAGAGCGAAAGTAGCTTTTCAGTTGCACCTATATTGTTGTTTAACGTATTTAGCTATTAAATTTTCTAACCCAGCAACGGAGTCCCCCATTAGCCCAAGTGGTTACCGTCTGGCCTGCTGTGCGGGTCAGATGTTGGGCCGGCGTTCGACGCTTGTCGGCGCGGGGGACTCCTTTTTTTTTTCCTCTCTCATTTCATACTCAATAGATACATTTTGGTATAATCTTGTTTTCTTTCGTTGAAAGTAAGTTTCATGAGAAAATTCTTTTAAAGCAAGGGTATAAACCCTGATGTCCTGTAAAATATACGACTTCATACTTTTTATGGGCTAAAAATTACCACCAAGTGATTATGGCGATATACCAGAGCAAATGGAACACCAAGTGTTGTAAACATATAATTTATAAGAACAGACATTCATATACTCATATACACTACACATCAGACCTTAAAAAGGCTTTTTGAAGATGACAAATCCTTTAAAATAATTCTCCATACCTGTTTTGATTGAATTGTTTGGAAATCTTCTACAAAACTAACCTTTGGCCTTTTTGGCAGCTAGGGTAGCGAGTTACTATTGTGAGAAAAACGAAAATCTTCAGATATAAGTTAAGGAGACGCCAATCTCCATCACGTCTGGAAATTTTGGTTAATGTCACACTTTTAAGAGCGAAAGTAGCTTGTCAGTTGCACCTATATTGTTGTTTAACGTATTTAGCTATTAAATTTTCTAACCCAGCAACGGAGTCCCCCATTAGCCCAAGTGGTTACCGTCTGGCCTGCTGTGCGGGTCAGATGTTGGGCCGGCGTTCGACGCTTGTCGGCGCGGGGGACTCCTTTTTCTTCCCTCGCTCATTTCATACTCAATAGATACATTTTGGTATAATCTTGTTTTCTTTTGTTAAGGAGACGCCAATCTCCATCACGTCTGGAAATTTTGGTTAATGTCACATTTTTAAGAGCGAAAGTAGCTTTTCAGTTGCACCTATATTGTTGTTTAACGTATTTAGCTATTAAATTTTCTAACCCAGCAACGGAGTCCCCCATTAGCCCAAGTGGTTACCGTCTGGCCTGCTGTGCGGGTCAGATGTTGGGCCGGCGTTCGACGCTTGTCGGCGCGGGGGACTCCTTTTTTTTTTCCTCTCTCATTTCATACTCAATAGATACATTTTGGTATAATCTTGTTTTCTTTCGTTGAAAGTAAGTTTGATGAGAAAATTCTTTTAAAGCAAGGGTATAAACCGTGATGTCCTGTAAAATATACGACTTCATACTTTTTATGGGCTAAAAATTACCACCAAGTGATTATGGCGATATACCAGAGCAAATGGAACACCAATTGTTGTAAACATATAATTTATAAGAACAGACATTCATATACTCATATACACTACACATCAGACCTTAAAAAGGCTTTTTGAAGATGACAAATCCTTTAAAATAATTCTCCATACCTGTTTTGATTGAATTGTTTGGAAATCTTCTACAAAACTAACCTTTGGCCTTTTTGGCAGCTAGGGTAGCGAGTTACTATTGTGAGAAAAACGAAAATCTTCAGATATAAGTTAAGGAGACGCCAATCTCCATCACGTCTGGAAATTTTGGTTAATGTCACACTTTTAAGAGCGAAAGTAGCTTGTCAGTTGCACCTATATTGTTGTTTAACGTATTTAGCTATTAAAGTTTCTAACCCAGCAACGGAGTCCCCCATTAGCCCAAGTGGTTACCGTCTGGCCTGCTGTGCGGGTCAGATGTTGGGCCGGTGTTCGACGCTTGTCGGCGCGGGGGACTCCTTTTTTTTTTCCTCGCTCATTTCATACTCAATAGATACATTTTGGTATAATCTTGTTTTCTTTTGTTAAGGAGACGCCAATCTCCATCACGTCTGGAAATTTTGGTTAATGTCACATTTTTAAGAGCGAAAGTAGCTTTTCAGTTGCACCTATATTGTTGTTTAACGTATTTAGCTATTAAATTTTCTAACCCAGCAACGGAGTCCCCCATTAGCCCAAGTGGTTACCGTCTGGCCTGCTGTGCGGGTCAGATGTTGGGCCGGCGTTCGACGCTTGTCGGCGCGGGGGACTCCTTTTTTTTTCCTCGCTCATTTCATACTCAATAGATACATTTTGGTATAATCTTGTTTTCTTTTGTTAAGGAGACGCCAATCTCCATCACGTCTGGAAATTTTGGTTAATGTCACATTTTTAAGAGCGAAAGTAGCTTTTCAGTTGCACCTATATTGTTGTTTAACGTATTTAGCTATTAAATTTTCTAACCCAGCAACGGAGTCCCCCATTAGCCCAAGTGGTTACCGTCTGGCCTGCTGTGCGGGTCAGATGTTGGGCCGGCGTTCGACGCTTGTCGGCGTGGGGGACTCCTTGTTTTTTTTCCTCTCTCATTTCATACTCAATAGATACATTTTGGTATAATCTTTTTTTCTTTCGTTGAGAGTAACTTTGATGAGAAAATTCTTTTGAAGCAAGGGTATAAACCCTGATGTCGTGTAAAATATACGACTTCATACTTTTTATGGGCTAAAAATTACCACCAAGTGATTATGGCGATATACCAGAGCAAATGGAACACCAAGTGTTGTAAACATATGATTTATAAGAACAGACATTCATATACTCATATACACTACACATCAGACCTTAAAAAGGCTTTTTGAAGATGACAAATCCTTTAAAATAATTCTCCATACTTGTTTTGATTGAATTGTTTGGAAATCTTCTACAAAACTAACCTTTGGCCTTTTTGGCAGCTAGGGTAGCGAGTTACTATTGTGAGAAAAACGAAAATCTTCAGATATAAGTTAAGGAGACGCCAATCTCCATCACGTCTGGAAATTTTGGTTAATGTCACACTTTTAAGAGCGAAAGTAGCTTGTCAGTTGCACCTATATTGTTGTTTAACGTATTTAGCTATTAAATTTTCTAACCCAGCAACGGAGTCCCCCATTAGCCCAAGTGGTTACCGTCTGGCCTGCTGTGCGGGTCAGATGTTGGGCCGGCGTTCGACGCTTGTCGGCGTGGGGGACTCCTTTTTTTTTCCTCGCTCATTTCATACTCAATAGATACATTTTGGTATAATCTTGTTTTCTTTCGTTGAAAGTAAGTTTGATGAGAAAATTCTTTTAAAGCAAGGGTATCAACCCTGATATCCTGTCAAATATACGACTTCATACTTTTTATGGGCTACAAATTACCACCCAGCGATTATGGCGATATACCAGAGCAAATGGAACACCAAGTGTTGTAAACACATGATTGATAAGAACAGACATTCATATACTCATATACACTACACATCAGACTTGAAAAAGGCTTTTTGAAGAAGACAAATCCTTTAAAATAATTCTCCATACTGGTTTTTATTTGAATTTTTCGGAAATCTTGTGCAAAACTAACCTTTGGCCTAAGCTTTGGCAGCTAGGGTAGCGAGTTACTAATGTGAGAAAAAAGAAAATCTTCAGATATTAGTTAAGAAAACGCCAATCTCCATGACGTCTCGAAATTTTGGTTAATGTCACACTTTTAAGAGCGAAAGTAGCTTGTCAGTTGCACCTATATTGTTGTTTAACGTATTTAGCTATTAAATTTTCTAACCCAGCAACGGAGTCCCCCATTAGCCCAAGTGGTTACCGTCTGGCCTGCTGTGCGGGTCAGATGTTGGGCCGGCGTTCGACGCTTGTCGGCGTGGGGGACTCCTTTTTTTTTCCTCGCTCATTTCATACTCAATAGATACATTTTGGTATAATCTTTTTTTCTTTCGTTGAGAGTAACTTTGATGAGAAAATTCTTTTAAAGCAAGGGTATAAACCCTGATGTCCTGTAAAATATACGACTTCATACTTTTTATGGGCTAAAAATTACCACCAAGTGATTATGGCGATATACCAGAGCAAATGGAACATCAAGTGTTGTAAACATATAATTTATAAGAACAGACATTCATATACTCATATACACTACACATCAGACCTTAAAAAGGCTTTTTGAAGATGACAAATCCTTTAAAATAATTCTCCATACCCTGTTTTGATTGAATTGTTTGGAAATCTTCTACAAAACTAACCTTTGGCCTTTTTGGCAGCTAGGGTAGCGAGTTACTATTGTGAGAAAAACGAAAATCTTCAGATATAAGTTAAGGAGACGCCAATCTCCATCACGTCTGGAAATTTTGGTTAATGTCACACTTTTAAGAGCGAAAGTAGCTTGTCAGTTGCACCTATATTGTTGTTTAACGTATTTAGCTATTAAAGTTTCTAACCCAGCAACGGAGTCCCCCATTAGCCCAAGTGGTTACCGTCTGGCCTGCTGTGCGGGCCAGATGTTGGGCCGGTGTTCGACGCTTGTCGGCGCGGGGGACTCCTTTTTTTTTTCCTCGCTCATTTCATACTCAATAGATACATTTTGGTATAATCTTGTTTTCTTTTGTTAAGCAGACGCCAATCTCCATCACGTCTGGAAATTTTGGTTAATGTCACATTTTTAAGAGCGAAAGTAGCTTTTCAGTTGCACCTATATTGTTGTTTAACGTATTTAGCTATTAAATTTTCTAACCCAGCAACGGAGTCCCCCATTAGCCCAAGTGGTTACCGTCTGGCCTGCTGTGCGGGTCAGATGTTGGGCCGGCGTTCGACGCTTGTCGGCGCGGGGGACTCCTTTTTTTTCCCTCGCTCATTTCATACTCAATAGATACATTTTGGTATAATCTTGTTTTCTTTTGTTAAGGAGACGCCAATCTCCATCACGTCTGGAAATTTTGGTTAATGTCACATTTTTAAGAGCGAAAGTAGCTTTTCAGTTGCACCTATATTGTTGTTTAACGTATTTAGCTATTAAATTTTCTAACCCAGCAACGGAGTCCCCCATTAGCCCAAGTGGTTACCGTCTGGCCTGCTGTGCGGGTCAGATGTTGGGCCGGCGTTCGACGCTTGTCGGCGCGGGGGACTCCTTTTTTTTTTCCTCTCTCATTTCATACTCAATAGATACATTTTGGTATAATCTTTTTTTCTTTCGTTGAGAGTAACTTTGATGAGAAAATTCTTTTAAAGCAAGGGTATAAACCCTGATGTCCTGTAAAATATACGACTTCATACTTTTTATGGGCTAAAAATTACCACCAAGTGATTATGGCGATATACCAGAGCAAATGGAACACCAAGTGTTGTAAACATATAATTTATAAGAACAGACATTCAAATACTCATGTACACTACACATCAGACCTAAAAAGGCTTTTTGAAGATGACAAATCCTTTAAAATAATTCTCCATACCTGTTTTGATTGAATTGTTTGGAAATCTTCTACAAAACTAACCTTTGGCCTTTTTGGCAGCTAGGGTAGCGAGTTACTATTGTGAGAAAAACGAAAATCTTCAGATATAAGTTAAGGAGACGCCAATCTCCATCACGTCTGGAAATTTTGGTTAATGTCACACTTTTAAGAGCGAAAGTAGCTTGTCAGTTGCACCTATATTGTTGTTTAACGTATTTAGCTATTAAATTTTCTAACCCAGCAACGGAGTCCCCCATTAGCCCAAGTGGTTACCGTCTGGCCTGCTGTGCGGGTCAGATGTTGGGCCGGCGTTCGACGCTTGTCGGCGCGGGGGACTCCTTTTTTTTTCCTCGCTCATTTCATACTCAATAGATACATTTTGGTATAATCTTGTTTTCTTTTGTTAAGGAGACGCCAATCTCCATCACGTCTGGAAATTTTGGTTAATGTCACACTTTTAAGAGCGAAAGTAGCTTGTCAGTTGCACCTATATTGTTGTTTAACGTATTTAGCTATTAAATTTTCTAACCCAGCAACGGAGTCCCCCATTAGCCCAAGTGGTTACCGTCTGGCCTGCTGTGCGGGTCAGATGTTGGGCCGGCGTTCGACGCTTGTCGGCGCGGGGGACTCCTTTTTTTTCCCTCGCTCATTTCATACTCAATAGATACATTTTGGTATAATCTTGTTTTCTTTTGTTAAGGAGACGCCAATCTCCATCACGTCTGGAAATTTTGGTTAATGTCACATTTTTAAGAGCGAAAGTAGCTTTTCAGTTGCACCTATATTGTTGTTTAACGTATTTAGCTATTAAATTTTCTAACCCAGCAACGGAGTCCCCCATTAGCCCAAGTGGTTACCGTCTGGCCTGCTGTGCGGGTCAGATGTTGGGCCGGCGTTCGACGCTTGTCGGCGCGGGGGACTCCTTTTTTTTTTCCTCTCTCATTTCATACTCAATAGATACATTTTGGTATAATCTTTTTTTCTTTCGTTGAGAGTAACTTTGATGAGAAAATTCTTTTAAAGCAAGGGTATAAACCCTGATGTCCTGTAAAATATACGACTTCATACTTTTTATGGGCTAAAAATTACCACCAAGTGATTATGGCGATATACCAGAGCAAATGGAACACCAAGTGTTGTAAACATATAATTTATAAGAACAGACATTCAAATACTCATATACACTACACATCAGACCTTAAAAAGGCTTTTTGAAGATGACAAATCCTTTAAAATAATTCTCCATACCTGTTTTGATTGAATTGTTTGGAAATCTTCTACAAAACTAACCTTTGGCCTTTTTGGCAGCTAGGGTAGCGAGTTACTATTGTGAGAAAAACGAAAATCTTCAGATATAAGTTAAGGAGACGCCAATCTCCATCACGTCTGGAAATTTTGGTTAATGTCACACTTTTAAGAGCGAAAGTAGCTTGTCAGTTGCACCTATATTGTTGTTTAACGTATTTAGCTATTAAATTTTCTAACCCAGCAACGGAGTCCCCCATTAGCCCAAGTGGTTACCGTCTGGCCTGCTGTGCGGGTCAGATGTTGGGCCGGCGTTCGACGCTTGTCGGCGTGGGGGACTCCTTTTTTTCCTCGCTCATTTCATACTCAAAAGATACATTTAGGAATAATCTTGTTTTCTTTTGTTAAGGAGACGCCAATCTCCATCACGTCTGGAAATTTTGGTTAATGTCACACTTTTAAGAGCGAAAGTAGCTTGTCAGTTGCACCTATATTGTTGTTTAACGTATTTAGCTATTAAATTTTCTAACCCAGCAACGGAGTCCCCCATTAGCCCAAGTGGTTACCGTCTGGCATGCTGTGCGGGTCAGATGTTGGGCCGGCGTTCGACGCTTGTCGGCGCGGGGGACTCCTTTTTTTTTCCTCTCTCATTTCATACTCAATAGATACATTTTGGTATAATCTTGTTTTCTTTCGTTGAGAGTACCTTTGATGAGAAAATTCTTTTGAAGCAAGGGTATAAACCCTGATGTCGTGTAAAATATACGACTTCATACTTTTTATGGGCTAAAAATTACCACCAAGTGATTATGGCGATATACCAGAGCAAATGGAACACCAAGTGTTGTAAACATATGATTTATAAGAACAGACATTCATATACTCATATACACTACACATCAGACCTTAAAAAGGCTTTTTGAAGATGACAAATCCTTTAAAATAATTCTCCATACTTGTTTTGATTGAATTGTTTGGAAATCTTCTACAAAACTAACCTTTGGCCTTTTTGGCAGCTAGGGTAGCGAGTTACTATTGTGAGAAAAACGAAAATCTTCAGATATAAGTTAAGGAGACGCCAATCTCCATCACGTCTGGAAATTTTGGTTAATGTCACACTTTTAAGAGCGAAAGTAGCTTGTCAGTTGCACCTATATTGTTGTTTAACGTATTTAGCTATTAAATTTTCTAACCCAGCAACGGAGTCCCCCATTAGCCCAAGTGGTTACCGTCTGGCCTGCTGTGCGGGTCAGATGTTGGGCCGGCGTTCGACGCTTGTCGGCGTGGGGGACTCCTTTTTTTTTCCTCGCTCATTTCATACTCAATAGATACATTTTGGTATAATCTTGTTTTCTTTCGTTGAAAGTAAGTTTGATGAGAAAATTCTTTTAAAGCAAGGGTATCAACCCTGATATCCTGTCAAATATACGACTTCATACTTTTTATGGGCTACAAATTACCACCCAGCGATTATGGCGATATACGAGAGCAAATGGAACACCAAGTGTTGTAAACACATGATTGATAAGAACAGACATTCATATACTCATATACACTACACATCAGACTTGAAAAAGGCTTTTTGAAGAAGACAAATCCTTTAAAATAATTCTCCATACTGGTTTTTATTTGAATTTTTCGGAAATCTTGTGCAAAACTAACCTTTGGCCTAAGCTTTGGCAGCTAGGGTAGCGAGTTACTAATGTGAGAAAAAAGAAAATCTTCAGATATTAGTTAAGAAAACGCCAATCTCCATGACGTCTCGAAATATTGGTTAATGTCACACTTTTAAGAGCGAAAGTAGCTTGTCAGTTGCACCTATATTGTTGTTTAACGTATTTAGCTATTAAATTTTCTAACCCAGCAACGGAGTCCCCCATTAGCCCAAGTGGTTACCGTCTGGCCTGCTGTGCGGGTCAGATGTTGGGCCGGCGTTCGACGCTTGTCGGCGCGGGGGACTCCTTTTTTTTTCCTCGCTCATTTCATACTCAATAGATACATTTTGGTATAATCTTGTTTTCTTTTGTTAAGGAGACGCCAATCTCCATCACGTCTGGAAATTTTGGTTAATGTCACATTTTTAAGAGCGAAAGTAGCTTTTCAGTTGCACCTATATTGTTGTTTAACGTATTTAGCTATTAAATTTTCTAACCCAGCAACGGAGTCCCCCATTAGCCCAAGTGGTTACCGTCTGGCCTGCTGTGCGGGTCAGATGTTGGGCCGGCGTTCGACGCTTGTCGGCGCGGGGGACTCCTTTTTTTTTTCCTCTCTCATTTCATACTCAATAGATACATTTTGGTATAATCTTGTTTTCTTTCGTTGAAAGTAAGTTTCATGAGAAAATTCTTTTAAAGCAAGGGTATAAACCCTGATGTCCTGTAAAATATACGACTTCATACTTTTTATGGGCTAAAAATTACCACCAAGTGATTATGGCGATATACCAGAGCAAATGGAACACCAAGTGTTGTAAACATATAATTTATAAGAACAGACATTCATATACTCATATACACTACACATCAGACCTTAAAAAGGCTTTTTGAAGATGACAAATCCTTTAAAATAATTCTCCATACCTGTTTTGATTGAATTGTTTGGAAATCTTCTACAAAACTAACCTTTGGCCTTTTTGGCAGCTAGGGTAGCGAGTTACTATTGTGAGAAAAACGAAAATCTTCAGATATAAGTTAAGGAGACGCCAATCTCCATCACGTCTGGAAATTTTGGTTAATGTCACACTTTTAAGAGCGAAAGTAGCTTGTCAGTTGCACCTATATTGTTGTTTAACGTATTTAGCTATTAAATTTTCTAACCCAGCAACGGAGTCCCCCATTAGCCCAAGTGGTTACCGTCTGGCCTGCTGTGCGGGTCAGATGTTGGGCCGGCGTTCGACGCTTGTCGGCGCGGGGGACTCCTTTTTCTTCCCTCGCTCATTTCATACTCAATAGATACATTTTGGTATAATCTTGTTTTCTTTTGTTAAGGAGACGCCAATCTCCATCACGTCTGGAAATTTTGGTTAATGTCACACTTTTAAGAGCGAAAGTAGCTTGTCAGGTGCACCTATATTGTTGTTTAACGTATTTAGCTATTAAATTTTCTAACCCAGCAACGGAGTCCCCCATTAGCCCAAGTGGTTACCGTCTGGCCTGCTGTGCGGGTCAGATGTTGGGCCGGCGTTCGACGCTTGTCGGCGCGGGGGACTCCTTTTTTTTCCCTCGCTCATTTCATACTCAATAGATACATTTTGGTATAATCTTGTTTTCTTTTGTTAAGGAGACGCCAATCTCCATCACGTCTGGAAATTTTGGTTAATGTCACATTTTTAAGAGCGAAAGTAGCTTTTCAGTTGCACCTATATTGTTGTTTAACGTATTTAGCTATTAAATTTTCTAACCCAGCAACGGAGTCCCCCATTAGCCCAAGTGGTTACCGTCTGGCCTGCTGTGCGGGTCAGATGTTGGGCCGGCGTTCGACGCTTGTCGGCGCGGCGGACTCCTTTTTTTTTTCCTCTCTCATTTCATACTCAATAGATACATTTTGGTATAATCTTGTTTTCTTTCGTTGAGAGTAACTTTGATGAGAAAATTCTTTTAAAGCAAGGGTATAAACCCTGATGTCCTGTAAAATATACGACTTCATACTTTTTATGGGCTAAAGATTACCACCAAGTGATTATGGCGATATACCAGAGCAAATGGAACACCAAGTGTTGTAAACATATAATTTATAAGAACAGACATTCAAATACTCATATACACTACACATCAGACCTTAAAAAGGCTTTTTGAAGATGACAAATCCTTTAAAATAATTCTCCATACCTGTTTTGATTGAATTGTTTGGAAATCTTCTACAAAACTAACCTTTGGCCTTTTTGGCAGCTAGGGTAGCGAGTTACTATTGTGAGAAAAACGAAAATCTTCAGATATAAGTTAAGGAGACGCCAATCTCCATCACGTCTGGAAATTTTGGTTAATGTCACACTTTTAAGAGCGAAAGTAGCTTGTCAGTTGCACCTATATTGTTGTTTAACGTATTTAGCTATTAAATTTTCTAACCCAGCAACGGAGTCCCCCATTAGCCCAAGTGGTTACCGTCTGGCCTGCTGTGCGGGTCAGATGTTGGGCCGGCGTTCGACGCTTGTCGGCGCGGGGGACTCCTTTTTTTTTCCTCGCTCATTTCATACTCAATAGATACATTTTGGTATAATCTTGTTTTCTTTTGTTAAGGAGACGCCAATCTCCATCACGTCTGGAAATTTTGGTTAATGTCACATTTTTAAGAGCGAAAGTAGCTTTTCAGTTGCACCTATATTGTTGTTTAACGTATTTAGCTATTAAATTTTCTAACCCAGCAACGGAGTCCCCCATTAGCCCAAGTGGTTACCGTCTGGCCTGCTGTGCGGGTCAGATGTTGGGCCGGCGTTCGACGCTTGTCGGCGCGGGGGACTCCTTTTTTTTTTCCTCTCTCATTTCATACTCAATAGATACATTTTGGTATAATCTTGTTTTCTTTCGTTGAAAGTAAGTTTCATGAGAAAATTCTTTTAAAGCAAGGGTATAAACCCTGATGTCCTGTAAAATATACGACTTCATACTTTTTATGGGCTAAAAATTACCACCAAGTGATTATGGCGATATACCAGAGCAAATGGAACACCAAGTGTTGTAAACATATAATTTATAAGAACAGACATTCATATACTCATATACACTACACATCAGACCTTAAAAAGGCTTTTTGAAGATGACAAATCCTTTAAAATAATTCTCCATACCTGTTTTGATTGAATTGTTTGGAAATCTTCTACAAAACTAACCTTTGGCCTTTTTGGCAGCTAGGGTAGCGAGTTACTATTGTGAGAAAAACGAAAATCTTCAGATATAAGTTAAGGAGACGCCAATCTCCATCACGTCTGGAAATTTTGGTTAATGTCACACTTTTAAGAGCGAAAGTAGCTTGTCAGTTGCACCTATATTGTTGTTTAACGTATTTAGCTATTAAATTTTCTAACCCAGCAACGGAGTCCCCCATTAGCCCAAGTGGTTACCGTCTGGCCTGCTGTGCGGGTCAGATGTTGGGCCGGCGTTCGACGCTTGTCGGCGCGGGGGACTCCTTTTTCTTCCCTCGCTCATTTCATACTCAATAGATACATTTTGGTATAATCTTGTTTTCTTTTGTTAAGGAGACGCCAATCTCCATCACGTCTGGAAATTTTGGTTAATGTCACATTTTTAAGAGCGAAAGTAGCTTTTCAGTTGCACCTATATTGTTGTTTAACGTATTTAGCTATTAAATTTTCTAACCCAGCAACGGAGTCCCCCATTAGCCCAAGTGGTTACCGTCTGGCCTGCAGTGCGGGTCAGATGTTGGGCCGGCGTTCGACGCTTGTCGGCGCGGGGGACTCCTTTTTTTTTTCCTCTCTCATTTCATACTCAATAGATACATTTTGGTATAATCTTGTTTTCTTTCGTTGAAAGTAAGTTTGATGAGAAAATTCTTTTAAAGCAAGGGTATAAACCGTGATGTCCTGTAAAATATACGACTTCATACTTTTTATGGGCTAAAAATTACCACCAAGTGATTATGGCGATATACCAGAGCAAATGGAACACCAATTGTTGTAAACATATAATTTATAAGAACAGACATTCATATACTCATATACACTACACATCAGACCTTAAAAAGGCTTTTTGAAGATGACAAATCCTTTAAAATAATTCTCCATACCTGTTTTGATTGAATTGTTTGGAAATCTTCTACAAAACTAACCTTTGGCCTTTTTGGCAGCTAGGGTAGCGAGTTACTATTGTGAGAAAAACGAAAATCTTCAGATATAAGTTAAGGAGACGCCAATCTCCATCACGTCTGGAAATTTTGGTTAATGTCACACTTTTAAGAGCGAAAGTAGCTTGTCAGTTGCACCTATATTGTTGTTTAACGTATTTAGCTATTAAAGTTTCTAACCCAGCAACGGAGTCCCCCATTAGCCCAAGTGGTTACCGTCTGGCCTGCTGTGCGGGTCAGATGTTGGGCCGGTGTTCGACGCTTGTCGGCGCGGGGGACTCCTTTTTTTTTTCCTCGCTCATTTCATACTCAATAGATACATTTTGGTATAATCTTGTTTTCTTTTGTTAAGGAGACGCCAATCTCCATCACGTCTGGAAATTTTGGTTAATGTCACATTTTTAAGAGCGAAAGTAGCTTTTCAGTTGCACCTATATTGTTGTTTAACGTATTTAGCTATTAAATTTTCTAACCCAGCAACGGAGTCCCCCATTAGCCCAAGTGGTTACCGTCTGGCCTGCTGTGCGGGTCAGATGTTGGGCCGGCGTTCGACGCTTGTCGGCGCGGGGGACTCCTTTTTTTTTCCTCGCTCATTTCATACTCAATAGATACATTTTGGTATAATCTTGTTTTCTTTTGTTAAGGAGACGCCAATCTCCATCACGTCTGGAAATTTTGGTTAATGTCACATTTTTAAGAGCGAAAGTAGCTTTTCAGTTGCACCTATATTGTTGTTTAACGTATTTAGCTATTAAATTTTCTAACCCAGCAACGGAGTCCCCCATTAGCCCAAGTGGTTACCGTCTGGCCTGCTGTGCGGGTCAGATGTTGGGCCGGCGTTCGACGCTTGTCGGCGTGGGGGACTCCTTTTTTTTTTCCTCTCTCATTTCATACTCAATAGATACATTTTGGTATAATCTTTTTTTCTTTCGTTGAGAGTAACTTTGATGAGAAAATTCTTTTGAAGCAAGGGTATAAACCCTGATGTCGTGTAAAATATACGACTTCATACTTTTTATGGGCTAAAAATTACCACCAAGTGATTATGGCGATATACCAGAGCAAATGGAACACCAAGTGTTGTAAACATATGATTTATAAGAACAGACATTCATATACTCATATACACTACACATCAGACCTTAAAAAGGCTTTTTGAAGATGACAAATCCTTTAAAATAATTCTCCATACTTGTTTTGATTGAATTGTTTGGAAATCTTCTACAAAACTAACCTTTGGCCTTTTTGGCAGCTAGGGTAGCGAGTTACTATTGTGAGAAAAACGAAAATCTTCAGATATAAGTTAAGGAGACGCCAATCTCCATCACGTCTGGAAATTTTGGTTAATGTCACACTTTTAAGAGCGAAAGTAGCTTGTCAGTTGCACCTATATTGTTGTTTAACGTATTTAGCTATTAAATTTTCTAACCCAGCAACGGAGTCCCCCATTAGCCCAAGTGGTTACCGTCTGGCCTGCTGTGCGGGTCAGATGTTGGGCCGGCGTTCGACGCTTGTCGGCGTGGGGGACTCCTTTTTTTTTCCTCGCTCATTTCATACTCAATAGATACATTTTGGTATAATCTTGTTTTCTTTCGTTGAAAGTAAGTTTGATGAGAAAATTCTTTTAAAGCAAGGGTATCAACCCTGATATCCTGTCAAATATACGACTTCATACTTTTTATGGGCTACAAATTACCACCCAGCGATTATGGCGATATACCAGAGCAAATGGAACACCAAGTGTTGTAAACACATGATTGATAAGAACAGACATTCATATACTCATATACACTACACATCAGACTTGAAAAAGGCTTTTTGAAGAAGACAAATCCTTTAAAATAATTCTCCATACTGGTTTTTATTTGAATTTTTCGGAAATCTTGTGCAAAACTAACCTTTGGCCTAAGCTTTGGCAGCTAGGGTAGCGAGTTACTAATGTGAGAAAAAAGAAAATCTTCAGATATTAGTTAAGAAAACGCCAATCTCCATGACGTCTCGAAATTTTGGTTAATGTCACACTTTTAAGAGCGAAAGTAGCTTGTCAGTTGCACCTATATTGTTGTTTAACGTATTTAGCTATTAAATTTTCTAACCCAGCAACGGAGTCCCCCATTAGCCCAAGTGGTTACCGTCTGGCCTGCTGTGCGGGTCAGATGTTGGGCCGGCGTTCGACGCTTGTCGGCGTGGGGGACTCCTTTTTTTTTCCTCGCTCATTTCATACTCAATAGATACATTTTGGTATAATCTTTTTTTCTTTCGTTGAGAGTAACTTTGATGAGAAAATTCTTTTAAAGCAAGGGTATAAACCCTGATGTCCTGTAAAATATACGACTTCATACTTTTTATGGGCTAAAAATTACCACCAAGTGATTATGGCGATATACCAGAGCAAATGGAACATCAAGTGTTGTAAACATATAATTTATAAGAACAGACATTCATATACTCATATACACTACACATCAGACCTTAAAAAGGCTTTTTGAAGATGACAAATCCTTTAAAATAATTCTCCATACCCTGTTTTGATTGAATTGTTTGGAAATCTTCTACAAAACTAACCTTTGGCCTTTTTGGCAGCTAGGGTAGCGAGTTACTATTGTGAGAAAAACGAAAATCTTCAGATATAAGTTAAGGAGACGCCAATCTCCATCACGTCTGGAAATTTTGGTTAATGTCACACTTTTAAGAGCGAAAGTAGCTTGTCAGTTGCACCTATATTGTTGTTTAACGTATTTAGCTATTAAAGTTTCTAACCCAGCAACGGAGTCCCCCATTAGCCCAAGTGGTTACCGTCTGGCCTGCTGTGCGGGCCAGATGTTGGGCCGGTGTTCGACGCTTGTCGGCGCGGGGGACTCCTTTTTTTTTTCCTCGCTCATTTCATACTCAATAGATACATTTTGGTATAATCTTGTTTTCTTTTGTTAAGCAGACGCCAATCTCCATCACGTCTGGAAATTTTGGTTAATGTCACATTTTTAAGAGCGAAAGTAGCTTTTCAGTTGCACCTATATTGTTGTTTAACGTATTTAGCTATTAAATTTTCTAACCCAGCAACGGAGTCCCCCATTAGCCCAAGTGGTTACCGTCTGGCCTGCTGTGCGGGTCAGATGTTGGGCCGGCGTTCGACGCTTGTCGGCGCGGGGGACTCCTTTTTTTTCCCTCGCTCATTTCATACTCAATAGATACATTTTGGTATAATCTTGTTTTCTTTTGTTAAGGAGACGCCAATCTCCATCACGTCTGGAAATTTTGGTTAATGTCACATTTTTAAGAGCGAAAGTAGCTTTTCAGTTGCACCTATATTGTTGTTTAACGTATTTAGCTATTAAATTTTCTAACCCAGCAACGGAGTCCCCCATTAGCCCAAGTGGTTACCGTCTGGCCTGCTGTGCGGGTCAGATGTTGGGCCGGCGTTCGACGCTTGTCGGCGCGGGGGACTCCTTTTTTTTTTCCTCTCTCATTTCATACTCAATAGATACATTTTGGTATAATCTTTTTTTCTTTCGTTGAGAGTAACTTTGATGAGAAAATTCTTTTAAAGCAAGGGTATAAACCCTGATGTCCTGTAAAATATACGACTTCATACTTTTTATGGGCTAAAAATTACCACCAAGTGATTATGGCGATATACCAGAGCAAATGGAACACCAAGTGTTGTAAACATATAATTTATAAGAACAGACATTCAAATACTCATGTACACTACACATCAGACCTAAAAAGGCTTTTTGAAGATGACAAATCCTTTAAAATAATTCTCCATACCTGTTTTGATTGAATTGTTTGGAAATCTTCTACAAAACTAACCTTTGGCCTTTTTGGCAGCTAGGGTAGCGAGTTACTATTGTGAGAAAAACGAAAATCTTCAGATATAAGTTAAGGAGACGCCAATCTCCATCACGTCTGGAAATTTTGGTTAATGTCACACTTTTAAGAGCGAAAGTAGCTTGTCAGTTGCACCTATATTGTTGTTTAACGTATTTAGCTATTAAATTTTCTAACCCAGCAACGGAGTCCCCCATTAGCCCAAGTGGTTACCGTCTGGCCTGCTGTGCGGGTCAGATGTTGGGCCGGCGTTCGACGCTTGTCGGCGCGGGGGACTCCTTTTTTTTTCCTCGCTCATTTCATACTCAATAGATACATTTTGGTATAATCTTGTTTTCTTTTGTTAAGGAGACGCCAATCTCCATCACGTCTGGAAATTTTGGTTAATGTCACACTTTTAAGAGCGAAAGTAGCTTGTCAGTTGCACCTATATTGTTGTTTAACGTATTTAGCTATTAAATTTTCTAACCCAGCAACGGAGTCCCCCATTAGCCCAAGTGGTTACCGTCTGGCCTGCTGTGCGGGTCAGATGTTGGGCCGGCGTTCGACGCTTGTCGGCGCGGGGGACTCCTTTTTTTTCCCTCGCTCATTTCATACTCAATAGATACATTTTGGTATAATCTTGTTTTCTTTTGTTAAGGAGACGCCAATCTCCATCACGTCTGGAAATTTTGGTTAATGTCACATTTTTAAGAGCGAAAGTAGCTTTTCAGTTGCACCTATATTGTTGTTTAACGTATTTAGCTATTAAATTTTCTAACCCAGCAACGGAGTCCCCCATTAGCCCAAGTGGTTACCGTCTGGCCTGCTGTGCGGGTCAGATGTTGGGCCGGCGTTCGACGCTTGTCGGCGCGGGGGACTCCTTTTTTTTTTCCTCTCTCATTTCATACTCAATAGATACATTTTGGTATAATCTTTTTTTCTTTCGTTGAGAGTAACTTTGATGAGAAAATTCTTTTAAAGCAAGGGTATAAACCCTGATGTCCTGTAAAATATACGACTTCATACTTTTTATGGGCTAAAAATTACCACCAAGTGATTATGGCGATATACCAGAGCAAATGGAACACCAAGTGTTGTAAACATATAATTTATAAGAACAGACATTCAAATACTCATATACACTACACATCAGACCTTAAAAAGGCTTTTTGAAGATGACAAATCCTTTAAAATAATTCTCCATACCTGTTTTGATTGAATTGTTTGGAAATCTTCTACAAAACTAACCTTTGGCCTTTTTGGCAGCTAGGGTAGCGAGTTACTATTGTGAGAAAAACGAAAATCTTCAGATATAAGTTAAGGAGACGCCAATCTCCATCACGTCTGGAAATTTTGGTTAATGTCACACTTTTAAGAGCGAAAGTAGCTTGTCAGTTGCACCTATATTGTTGTTTAACGTATTTAGCTATTAAATTTTCTAACCCAGCAACGGAGTCCCCCATTAGCCCAAGTGGTTACCGTCTGGCCTGCTGTGCGGGTCAGATGTTGGGCCGGCGTTCGACGCTTGTCGGCGTGGGGGACTCCTTTTTTTCCTCGCTCATTTCATACTCAAAAGATACATTTAGGAATAATCTTGTTTTCTTTTGTTAAGGAGACGCCAATCTCCATCACGTCTGGAAATTTTGGTTAATGTCACACTTTTAAGAGCGAAAGTAGCTTGTCAGTTGCACCTATATTGTTGTTTAACGTATTTAGCTATTAAATTTTCTAACCCAGCAACGGAGTCCCCCATTAGCCCAAGTGGTTACCGTCTGGCATGCTGTGCGGGTCAGATGTTGGGCCGGCGTTCGACGCTTGTCGGCGCGGGGGACTCCTTTTTTTTTCCTCTCTCATTTCATACTCAATAGATACATTTTGGTATAATCTTGTTTTCTTTCGTTGAGAGTACCTTTGATGAGAAAATTCTTTTGAAGCAAGGGTATAAACCCTGATGTCGTGTAAAATATACGACTTCATACTTTTTATGGGCTAAAAATTACCACCAAGTGATTATGGCGATATACCAGAGCAAATGGAACACCAAGTGTTGTAAACATATGATTTATAAGAACAGACATTCATATACTCATATACACTACACATCAGACCTTAAAAAGGCTTTTTGAAGATGACAAATCCTTTAAAATAATTCTCCATACTTGTTTTGATTGAATTGTTTGGAAATCTTCTACAAAACTAACCTTTGGCCTTTTTGGCAGCTAGGGTAGCGAGTTACTATTGTGAGAAAAACGAAAATCTTCAGATATAAGTTAAGGAGACGCCAATCTCCATCACGTCTGGAAATTTTGGTTAATGTCACACTTTTAAGAGCGAAAGTAGCTTGTCAGTTGCACCTATATTGTTGTTTAACGTATTTAGCTATTAAATTTTCTAACCCAGCAACGGAGTCCCCCATTAGCCCAAGTGGTTACCGTCTGGCCTGCTGTGCGGGTCAGATGTTGGGCCGGCGTTCGACGCTTGTCGGCGTGGGGGACTCCTTTTTTTTTCCTCGCTCATTTCATACTCAATAGATACATTTTGGTATAATCTTGTTTTCTTTCGTTGAAAGTAAGTTTGATGAGAAAATTCTTTTAAAGCAAGGGTATCAACCCTGATATCCTGTCAAATATACGACTTCATACTTTTTATGGGCTACAAATTACCACCCAGCGATTATGGCGATATACGAGAGCAAATGGAACACCAAGTGTTGTAAACACATGATTGATAAGAACAGACATTCATATACTCATATACACTACACATCAGACTTGAAAAAGGCTTTTTGAAGAAGACAAATCCTTTAAAATAATTCTCCATACTGGTTTTTATTTGAATTTTTCGGAAATCTTGTGCAAAACTAACCTTTGGCCTAAGCTTTGGCAGCTAGGGTAGCGAGTTACTAATGTGAGAAAAAAGAAAATCTTCAGATATTAGTTAAGAAAACGCCAATCTCCATGACGTCTCGAAATTTTGGTTAATGTCACACTTTTAAGAGCGAAAGTAGCTTGTCAGTTGCACCTATATTGTTGTTTAACGTATTTAGCTATTAAATTTTCTAACCCAGCAACGGAGTCCCCCATTAGCCCAAGTGGTTACCGTCTGGCCTGCTGTGCGGGTCAGATGTTGGGCCGGCGTTCGACGCTTGTCGGCGCGGGGGACTCCTTTTTTTTTCCTCGCTCATTTCATACTCAATAGATACATTTTGGTATAATCTTGTTTTCTTTTGTTAAGGAGACGCCAATCTCCATCACGTCTGGAAATTTTGGTTAATGTCACATTTTTAAGAGCGAAAGTAGCTTTTCAGTTGCACCTATATTGTTGTTTAACGTATTTAGCTATTAAATTTTCTAACCCAGCAACGGAGTCCCCCATTAGCCCAAGTGGTTACCGTCTGGCCTGCTGTGCGGGTCAGATGTTGGGCCGGCGTTCGACGCTTGTCGGCGCGGGGGACTCCTTTTTTTTTTCCTCTCTCATTTCATACTCAATAGATACATTTTGGTATAATCTTGTTTTCTTTCGTTGAAAGTAAGTTTCATGAGAAAATTCTTTTAAAGCAAGGGTATAAACCCTGATGTCCTGTAAAATATACGACTTCATACTTTTTATGGGCTAAAAATTACCACCAAGTGATTATGGCGATATACCAGAGCAAATGGAACACCAAGTGTTGTAAACATATAATTTATAAGAACAGACATTCATATACTCATATACACTACACATCAGACCTTAAAAAGGCTTTTTGAAGATGACAAATCCTTTAAAATAATTCTCCATACCTGTTTTGATTGAATTGTTTGGAAATCTTCTACAAAACTAACCTTTGGCCTTTTTGGCAGCTAGGGTAGCGAGTTACTATTGTGAGAAAAACGAAAATCTTCAGATATAAGTTAAGGAGACGCCAATCTCCATCACGTCTGGAAATTTTGGTTAATGTCACACTTTTAAGAGCGAAAGTAGCTTGTCAGTTGCACCTATATTGTTGTTTAACGTATTTAGCTATTAAATTTTCTAACCCAGCAACGGAGTCCCCCATTAGCCCAAGTGGTTACCGTCTGGCCTGCTGTGCGGGTCAGATGTTGGGCCGGCGTTCGACGCTTGTCGGCGCGGGGGACTCCTTTTTTTTTCCTCGCTCATTTCATACTCAATAGATACATTTTGGTATAATCTTGTTTTCTTTTGTTAAGGAGACGCCAATCTCCATCACGTCTGGAAATTTTGGTTAATGTCACACTTTTAAGAGCGAAAGTAGCTTGTCAGGTGCACCTATATTGTTGTTTAACGTATTTAGCTATTAAATTTTCTAACCCAGCAACGGAGTCCCCCATTAGCCCAAGTGGTTACCGTCTGGCCTGCTGTGCGGGTCAGATGTTGGGCCGGCGTTCGACGCTTGTCGGCGCGGGGGACTCCTTTTTTTTCCCTCGCTCATTTCATACTCAATAGATACATTTTGGTATAATCTTGTTTTCTTTTGTTAAGGAGACGCCAATCTCCATCACGTCTGGAAATTTTGGTTAATGTCACATTTTTAAGAGCGAAAGTAGCTTTTCAGTTGCACCTATATTGTTGTTTAACGTATTTAGCTATTAAATTTTCTAACCCAGCAACGGAGTCCCCCATTAGCCCAAGTGGTTACCGTCTGGCCTGCTGTGCGGGTCAGATGTTGGGCCGGCGTTCGACGCTTGTCGGCGCGGGGGACTCCTTTTTTTTTTCCTCTCTCATTTCATACTCAATAGATACATTTTGGTATAATCTTTTTTTCTTTCGTTGAGAGTAACTTTGATGAGAAAATTCTTTTAAAGCAAGGGTATAAACCCTGATGTCCTGTAAAATATACGACTTCATACTTTTTATGGGCTAAAAATTACCACCAAGTGATTATGGCGATATACCAGAGCAAATGGAACACCAAGTGTTGTAAACATATAATTTATAAGAACAGACATTCAAATACTCATATACACTACACATCAGACCTTAAAAAGGCTTTTTGAAGATGACAAATCCTTTAAAATAATTCTCCATACCTGTTTTGATTGAATTGTTTGGAAATCTTCTACAAAACTAACCTTTGGCCTTTTTGGCAGCTAGGGTAGCGAGTTACTATTGTGAGAAAAACGAAAATCTTCAGATATAAGTTAAGGAGACGCCAATCTCCATCACGTCTGGAAATTTTGGTTAATGTCACACTTTTAAGAGCGAAAGTAGCTTGTCAGTTGCACCTATATTGTTGTTTAACGTATTTAGCTATTAAATTTTCTAACCCAGCAACGGAGTCCCCCATTAGCCCAAGTGGTTACCGTCTGGCCTGCTGTGCGGGTCAGATGTTGGGCCGGCGTTCGACGCTTGTCGGCGTGGGGGACTCCTTTTTTTCCTCGCTCATTTCATACTCAAAAGATACATTTAGGAATAATCTTGTTTTCTTTTGTTAAGGAGACGCCAATCTCCATCACGTCTGGAAATTTTGGTTAATGTCACACTTTTAAGAGCGAAAGTAGCTTGTCAGTTGCACCTATATTGTTGTTTAACGTATTTAGCTATTAAATTTTCTAACCCAGCAACGGAGTCCCCCATTAGCCCAAGTGGTTACCGTCTGGCATGCTGTGCGGGTCAGATGTTGGGCCGGCGTTCGACGCTTGTCGGCGCGGGGGACTCCTTTTTTTTTCCTCTCTCATTTCATACTCAATAGATACATTTTGGTATAATCTTGTTTTCTTTCGTTGAGAGTAACTTTGATGAGAAAATTCTTTTGAAGCAAGGGTATAAACCCTGATGTCGTGTAAAATATACGACTTCATACTTTTTATGGGCTAAAAATTACCACCAAGTGATTATGGCGATATACCAGAGCAAATGGAACACCAAGTGTTGTAAACATATGATTTATAAGAACAGACATTCATATACTCATATACACTACACATCAGACCTTAAAAAGGCTTTTTGAAGATGACAAATCCTTTAAAATAATTCTCCATACTTGTTTTGATTGAATTGTTTGGAAATCTTCTACAAAACTAACCTTTGGCCTTTTTGGCAGCTAGGGTAGCGAGTTACTATTGTGAGAAAAACGAAAATCTTCAGATATAAGTTAAGGAGACGCCAATCTCCATCACGTCTGGAAATTTTGGTTAATGTCACACTTTTAAGAGCGAAAGTAGCTTGTCAGTTGCACCTATATTGTTGTTTAACGTATTTAGCTATTAAATTTTCTAACCCAGCAACGGAGTCCCCCATTAGCCCAAGTGGTTACCGTCTGGCCTGCTGTGCGGGTCAGATGTTGGGCCGGCGTTCGACGCTTGTCGGCGCGGGGGACTCCTTTTTTTTTCCTCGCTCATTTCATACTCAATAGATACATTTTGGTATAATCTTGTTTTCTTTTGTTAAGGAGACGCCAATCTCCATCACGTCTGGAAATTTTGGTTAATGTCACACTTTTAAGAGCGAAAGTAGCTTGTCAGGTGCACCTATATTGTTGTTTAACGTATTTAGCTATTAAATTTTCTAACCCAGCAACGGAGTCCCCCATTAGCCCAAGTGGTTACCGTCTGGCCTGCTGTGCGGGTCAGATGTTGGGCCGGCGTTCGACGCTTGTCGGCGCGGGGGACTCCTTTTTTTTCCCTCGCTCATTTCATACTCAATAGATACATTTTGGTATAATCTTGTTTTCTTTTGTTAAGGAGACGCCAATCTCCATCACGTCTGGAAATTTTGGTTAATGTCACATTTTTAAGAGCGAAAGTAGCTTTTCAGTTGCACCTATATTGTTGTTTAACGTATTTAGCTATTAAATTTTCTAACCCAGCAACGGAGTCCCCCATTAGCCCAAGTGGTTACCGTCTGGCCTGCTGTGCGGGTCAGATGTTGGGCCGGCGTTCGACGCTTGTCGGCGCGGGGGACTCCTTTTTTTTTTCCTCTCTCATTTCATACTTAATAGATACATTTTGGTATAATCTTTTTTTCTTTCGTTGAGAGTAACTTTGATGAGAAAATTCTTTTAAAGCAAGGGTATAAACCCTGATGTCCTGTAAAATATACGACTTCATACTTTTTATGGGCTAAAAATTACCACCAAGTGATTATGGCGATATACCAGAGCAAATGGAACACCAAGTGTTGTAAACATATAATTTATAAGAACAGACATTCAAATACTCATATACACTACACATCAGACCTTAAAAAGGCTTTTTGAAGATGACAAATCCTTTAAAATAATTCTCCATACCTGTTTTGATTGAATTGTTTGGAAATCTTCTACAAAACTAACCTTTGGCCTTTTTGGCAGCTAGGGTAGCGAGTTACTATTGTGAGAAAAACGAAAATCTTCAGATATAAGTTAAGGAGACGCCAATCTCCATCACGTCTGGAAATTTTGGTTAATGTCACACTTTTAAGAGCGAAAGTAGCTTGTCAGTTGCACCTATATTGTTGTTTAACGTATTTAGCTATTAAATTTTCTAACCCAGCAACGGAGTCCCCCATTAGCCCAAGTGGTTACCGTCTGGCCTGCTGTGCGGGTCAGATGTTGGGCCGGCGTTCGACGCTTGTCGGCGTGGGGGACTCCTTTTTTTCCTCGCTCATTTCATACTCAAAAGATACATTTAGGAATAATCTTGTTTTCTTTTGTTAAGGAGACGCCAATCTCCATCACGTCTGGAAATTTTGGTTAATGTCACACTTTTAAGAGCGAAAGTAGCTTGTCAGTTGCACCTATATTGTTGTTTAACGTATTTAGCTATTAAATTTTCTAACCCAGCAACGGAGTCCCCCATTAGCCCAAGTGGTTACCGTCTGGCATGCTGTGCGGGTCAGATGTTGGGCCGGCGTTCGACGCTTGTCGGCGCGGGGGACTCCTTTTTTTTTCCTCTCTCATTTCATACTCAATAGATACATTTTGGTATAATCTTGTTTTCTTTTGTTAAGGAGACGCCAATCTCCATCACGTCTGGAAATTTTTGTTAATGTCACATTTTTAAGAGCGAAAGTAGCTTTTCAGTTGCACCTATATTGTTGTTTAACGTATTTAGCTATTAAATTTTCTAACCCAGCAACGGAGTCCCCCATTAGCCCAAGTGGTTACCGTCTGGCCTGCTGTGCGGGTCAGATGTTGGGCCGGCGTTCGACGCTTGTCGGCGCGGGGGACTCCTTTTTTTTTTCCTCGCTCATTTCATACTCAATAGATACATTTTGGTATAATCTTGTTTTCTTTTGTTAAGGAGACGCCAATCTCCATCACGTCTGGAAATTTTGGTTAATGTCACACTTTTAACAGCGAAAGTAGCTTGTCAGTTGCACCTATATTGTTGTTTAACGTATTTAGCTATTATATTTTCTAACCCAGCAACGGAGTCCCCCATTAGCCCAAGTGGTTACCGTCTGGCCTGCTGTGCGGGTCAGATGTTGGGCCGGCGTTCGACGCTTGTCGGCGCGGGGGACTCCTTTTTTTTTCCTCTCTCATGTCATACTCAATAGATACATTTTGGTATAATCTTGTTTTCTTTCGTTGAAAGTAAGTTTGATGAGAAAATTCTTTTAAAGCAAGGGTAGGCACGGTAAGCTTGCGTAAAATGTCTTTTTAAGGGCAGAAAATTAGCACTCAACCATTATGGCCATGTACCAGGGTAACTAAATCACCAGCGTGGCTTCCCAGCTCAGTAGATTGGTAGCGCCGCATCAGGATCAGGAGTTAGTGGGTTCAAACCCCGTTGGAAAAGCATTGTATTTTTTCAGCCTTATTTGTGCGCATTAAATTATTTTTGTGCTTTCTTATTTTTTTACTCCAAAAAATAAACGAAAATGCTCTCCGGAATTTTACCGCAATTTTTTTTCAGCAAATAAAGCCGTGGTAGGCGAAGGTTGGAAACAATTCAGTCTGAAGAAAATAATTGTGTAATGCTTTTTAGGTACTTTCCATAACAATTCTAATGCAAATACTTAGTAGATTAATTTGCTAACCATTGGTCCATTCTTATTTTCCATATTCATGACTTCACAGGTCCGAGGTGTTGTTTGTCATGCCCAGTGAGAGAAGTCTGCGGACGGTGTAAGGTGTGCTTCGCTCCCTCCTTCGGAAGGAGAAACTTTGACGAAGAAATGTTGATTGCGTTTGGAGGAATATAGTACCAAACTGTTCTAATTCATGGTAAGTTGCTACTTCTTGGTATTGTAGGTTTTTAAAGCTAGATAAGTTTCACCACGTTCGCTCGCTGACTAGATTTACGTTTCGTGTCGAAACTTTTGTAAAGTGCTTCGTTGATTTAGGAAAGACTACAACTTATAGTAGAAGGTGGAAATTTGAAGTCTTTATATCAACAAAGTTCACCTTCTTTTACAAGAATATTTCTTTCTCTTACTTTCTCTTGGCCATTTCCACCCAGCTTGTTTTATCGGTACTTGTATTCCTTTGTTAAAGATTTGTCCTCACGTGTTTATGCACTTTGTTCCTAATAATTCCTTTATCTCTTCTTTTCAGAAAGCAAAATCCTGTAGAGAGAACGCGAGAATTCAAGGAGGGAAAAAACTGACGCTGGAGTGAACGCAAAGTTAAGAGTGTCATTTGAGAATTTATTAATTATGTGAAAACTTTTGCGATGAAAATGGCAGTTTCGTGTGTGTTGATATTAAGCTCTAGATACTTAAATTCAGGCCATTTGGAAATATATATTTTAATTTGGCTGGAATATTACTTGAATTTGAGATACGTTCAAAGGCGGACAAAATTATTAGCCTTAAATTAAAATTCTGCCATATTTATCGGAAGGGTTTTAAGAGGCTCATGTTTACATGTTTTCAGAGGCTTTGATTTTGAACTATCGGTGAAACAATTTTTACAGAACCCGTGAAAGAAATATTTACAGTCGGAATGCCTTAATTGTATGAAATTATACTTCACGGGTAAAAACAGTTTTCTTTTCGGCATTTCTTTACCATCTCGTGAAATTTTAATCATGTTCTGTTTGTTTTTTTTTTGCCTTTTTGAGCTGAAATCTGTAATATTCTAAGATCTGAAAACATGTAACAAGACAGTAGCAAATATCGAGTATACTATTTTAATGTGGCACTGCATGTTGAAATGAAATCGTCGTGGAATTTGGCTCTTTGTTGTTACTGGTTACGCGATCATGTTAATCGCAACAAATTCTATACCATGAGATAAATGTCTTGGAAATCTAAATTGAAAGCACGGAAATGCTGAACTTGGTATTCTTGTGTCCAAAAGTAAATTTGCAATCCATTTTTTTCGGAGACCAACACTCGACATACAGAGCCACCTTAAGATAACGTGAAGACATAATTGGGTTTCTGAGATGACTTTCACATGTT
Source organism: Blastomussa wellsi (assembly GCA_947652115.1). Lineage (NCBI taxonomy): Eukaryota > Metazoa > Cnidaria > Anthozoa > Scleractinia > Plerogyridae > Blastomussa > Blastomussa wellsi. The sequence continues at coordinate 2,998,595 of OX393574.1, read as the reverse complement.
GAAAAATTGTAACGATAGAATTTTGTATTCATTGAAATGTTCTTCGATACGGAAAAGTTTCGGCTGGCATTGGGAAAATATGAAATATTACTCAGAAACCCAATATGTTCTCTTGAGCTTTTCAGTGAGGTTATAAAGAATTGTCTGGTTTCGATTTCGTAAATATCGAAGACGCCGAACTATTTATTTTTTATAATTTGGTTTTATCAACTTGGTTAATAATGTGAATTGGCCACCGTAAAGAGATTCAAGAGCTGACGTTTCGAGCGAATCAAGGAATTGTGGATCGTGTGTTTTTCCCACCGACGCAGCACCATAGTTTCTTTAGAAACTTATCTTCTCTATTTATTTTTTTTTATCTCGAAACGCACTATGAAATGGGGCATCCCTGGAGACAGTAGGACCAATTTGTTAGTCACTACAAAAAATTATCAGAGCTGAAAATCGATCATAGTTGTTGTTTACTTTGATACATATTCTATTCCAAGAAAATAATCGCACTTTTTCCGGACCCAGTAGCTTTTTGAATTTTTTCAATAAAAATATTTATCTAGCAAACCATGATTGAGTTTTAAAACAATTGTTCATGTGGCCAAATTAATATTTTGTACGATTTTAACCATTATCTTTGCTAAAAGGTTCAATTTTTTACAATTTTCGAGGTTAAACGGGACAAAATTTGAAAATTTTTAAGGTTTTATGCTTACAATAGACTGGAAATTTTCATATGATCGAAATGTTTTTGCAAAGCCTTGGACTCCACGTGCAAAGCGTGAAATAAATTTGATGATGTTAAAATGGGAGGAAGCCGAGTCCCTTTTATAGTGCGCTTTCGTGTAAAAATCAACAGAATTCTTTGTTTTCAATTGGAAAATATTTTTATCCTAAATGTTCGTGGACGGTAAAAAATTTTTCTGATTAACCAGACATTAATCTTTTGACACTCGCTGAATGTATGGGAGCTTTGTCAAAGCCAGTTTCTGAATGCTACACGGGATAAATATTAAGGAAGGAACGCGCAAAGGTTTTCGAACGAGAATTTTGTTTAATAACTCGAAAACATGTTTGTTTTGTGAAATTGCATGCTCTAAATTAAAGTTAACTATAAAAACAAGCGAGAAAACGGAACGACTTTCGTTGTCACCTTGGCACCATTGCCAGGTTAAGAATGCAATAGAAAAGATAATTTATACCAAAAGTAAAAGTGTGAAATAGAATAAATTAAAACTATTAATGAAAGGGATGCTTGTTCAATGGGCTAAACAAATGGTTTCGCGCGAATAGAGTCTGACTTGGTGTCTTTTTGCGGATCCACAAAAGGAAACCGAATGTTTTCACCCAGTCAGACTCTATTCGCGCGAAACTATTTGTTTAGCCCATTGAACAAGCATACCTTTCATTAATAGTTTTAATTTATTCTATTTCACACTTTTACTTTTGGTATAAATTATCTTTTCTATTGCATTGTTTACTTGATTATGGTGTCAAGATGACATCGAACGTCGTTCCGTTTTCTCGCTTGTTTTTATAGTGAATTTTATTTCCAAATTTAATCTTAAATTTCTTCGGATTTTACGTTGATATTTTTACTCTGACTTCGTGTTCCGTGTAGCAAACCGAAACAAATGGTCTTGGCATGGCACGGTATCATTTCTTGAAGGTAACTTGGCAAGCCATAAAAGCAATTCAATTTGGATAAAAATTGTTCGGAAACGTTATTAATTTTTTTATCGGTTGAAGTCACGGAATTTACTCTAGTGGAAGATGAAACATTTTTTAAAATTTATGTTGACTTTCGTAGTAACTATGGCTTGCTTTTTATCTTCTTGAAATATTTTGTATGATGATATCATGTTAAATAGCAATGCCTTGAACGACGGGCGGCTAGAAATCTATTTACGGAAATGAGACGCACAGGTTTACATTATTACAAATGTAACGTTTCGGCACACCAGTTGTAGACATTGAGTCAGTGGAAACATTTTAGAATCGCTATAGTTAAGAAAGTTTATTTAGTTGGGGTTCAGTCACCCGGCGTCATAAACTTTCTTAAATATTTCGATTGAAAAATGTTTTCATCCTCAATGTTGTGCAGAAACTTTGCAGTTGTATGAATTGTAACCCGCTCGTCTCACTTTTGTAAATAGATTTCTAGCTGCTTGTCGTTTCAAGGCTGACTATTTAGCAAGTTATCATCATAAAATACACCATCTTGTACACAAACATGATATTTTCGAAAAATTATATTCTTGAACCTTCCAATTTTTTTTTCTGAGAGTTTGTGTACAACATAGTGTATACTGTATTTTTTGGCGGGAAATTTAAAGGCTATACCTCGTTCACATTTTTGCCAAGAAAGTTGCCAGGGGAAACGCTGTGCAAATTTTTTCAAATTTTCCCGCCAAAAGACTTAGTATATATAGGAAGAATTTTTCTTCACACCTTTTTTATTAATTAATTGATTTTCACGTAACTAATTAAAGAATATTAGAAGTGAATAAAGTTAATTTAAGGACAAAATACTTGTATTATTTTTTATGGAAGATAATAAAGATTGCAATGAACTTTACTTTATTGAGAGTTGTTTACTTGTAGATAACATACAAAGACAATATTAGAGAGCACACAAGTGAAGTATAAAAATAATTTATTATAGACTTTTTAAAAAAAAAATTGGCGCATGCGTATTTTGAGCGCCCGTATTTTTCTAAGTCTTTTGGCGGGAAAATAAAAATTTTCAAACAGAGTACATGAAGTATAACAATAATTAAAAAAAAAAATTAGCGCATGCGTATTTTGAGCGCCCGTATTTTTCTAAGTCTTTTGGCGGGAAAATTAAAAATTTTCAGAGTACATGAAGTATAACAATTTAAAAAAAATTGGCGCATGCGTATTTTGAGCGCCCGTATTTTTCTAAGTCTTTTGGCGGGAAAATTAAAAATTTTGACATGGGTTAACATTAGACAATTTGTTTCCAAAACATCATTTAATAAACAAAGTCAGCTCAAAGCAATGAAACAACATTTTGATTCAGTTTAACACAATTTCTATGCAGTAAACTGCATGAAAATATATTCAGGCAGTTTCAATGTTTTGTTTTAAAAATTTGGTAAACAGACAATTTGTGCTAAGATTTAACAGCGAAAAACATGTGACCGGCAAAACGCGAAGGCAAACTAAAAATTGGGCTTACCAAAGAAAACTAAAGTTATACTTGCGAAATAAAATTGAATTATGTGATCCTGGCGCGCGCGACTTTTAATTCAGTAAATGAAGGAAATAACTCTACTTTTGGTGCTCCGTTATCTTTACGAGAAAGACCACAAAGTACCAAAAGAGAATATCTTCTCGATTTACTGAATTAGGGTTGAAAGAAAGCAACATGTCATCCCGCGCGAGTAAGAATTTCCATACAAAATTTTGTTAATATATTCTCAACGGTCGACATGGTAACGCAACACCGCCATTTCTAAAGAGTCACGCACACCTGAATCACATCATGCACTACTTTGTTGAGCGTTTTTGCAACAGTCCGGTTCATAGTTCTCCTTCTTGTTGAATCGCATGCTAGGTATTTCTAATGATGTCTATAATAACGATACATACTGTTGGTTGTATTAAATTCTAACAATCTGCGTTAATATCCTCCTCCTCCTCCTCCTCCTCCTCCTCCTCCTCCTCCTCCGTCTTGTGTTCTCGTCATGAATCCGTTTGATTTGGTTTTTTTCGTCCTGTCCTGTCCTGTCCTGTCCTGTCCTGTCCTGTCCTTGTTGATCGTTTTGCCAAGAATCCTGGTGAAAAGAGAAGAAAGTTTGATCAACAAACAAATTTAAAAATAGTTCTTTTGTTAACATAGGCTCAAGACAAAGAAATGGCAACGCATTTTTCATAAATCTCGTTTTCCCTTGTATTCTCCAAGAAATTGTATACATTAAAAGGGGGCATCTTGAATAACCCAGAATTTTTAAGTTTGCTATCTCTCTTAATCTTCTGTAGATCGTAATTGTAGCTGTTTTCGTCAGCCTGTTAACTAATAAATATTACGAGTTTCCGTGAATTTGGGAGGATTTGATGCTGATTGACAAAACGTCAAAAAAATCGTAAGAAATGCAAAAACAAAATCAAAATTAAAAAACAAAATTAAAAAAACAAAATTATTCTGGCGAATTGTTTTGGTAACTCTTCAAGCCCAGTATGCAATATGTCCTAGTTGATGACTGCCTATGTTCTCATTACCTGTCTGCCTAAAAATGTACTGAATTTGTAAGGAGAAATAAGATTTTGACCACTCTTTTAAATTGCAGGATTGACTGATCTGTTCGACGTTTAAGCAAATGCATTTTATATCAGTAATCAATTTGTCAGAATTTTAATGTTAATTTTTAACGTGAGCCAAGTAACTGAAGAGGCAGCCTGCAAAGCAAGCGGTTTTTAAGGGGGAATGCTTCGAAAACGGCGATCACGAAAGACCGGCCACCATTTCCAGTGCGCGAACACTGGGGAGAGGAAAAAAGAGAGGGGTAGGGGGTAGCGTGGTTTGGTCTTTCGTTTTCGCTGTTTTCGAAGCATTCCCCCCACAAAAACCGCCTGCTTTGCAGGCTACTGATGAGGAGAATTGAAAAATGAAGAAAGCTTCGTACTTTAAACAGCGTAATCTGAAATTAGGCCAGCTAAGATCGAAACCTGCGCTAATTGGAGAAGCTTATTCCAATTAGGTGTAAATATTCTTCAGAAAAAAAGAAAGCTAAACAGCTGGTCTTCCGTATTGGATATGGAATTTTGTAAATCAAACCATCTTTCAGTTTAAGATGATAGGATCAAACATGATAAGATTTTTATGAAAGTCAGTTATAATTTCAAAACATCTTTCAGTTGTCAGGTGTCGAGATTGAGACATGATTGGTTAATTCAAATTTTGGGATGTGTATCAAATTTAACCCAAATGTCAAGATCAGGAACATAATTTGTCAGTTAAAATTTCCAGATACCTGTCAGTTATCACTAAGAATGCTAGATTGAAACATGATTTGTCAGTTGTCAGTAAGGATTGCTGAGATCGAAACAAGATCTGTCAGTTGTCAGTAAGAATGTTGCGATTGAAATATGATTTGTCAGTTGTCAGTAAGGATTGTTGAGATCGAAACATGATTTGTCAGTTGTCATTAAGAATGTTTAGATCGAAACATGGTTTGTAAGGATTGCTGAGATCGAGACATGGTTTGTCAGTTCTCAGTAAGGATTGTTGAGATCCAAACATGATTTGTCAGTTGTCAGTAAGGATTGTTGAGATCCAAACATGATTTGTCAGTTGTCAGTAAGAATGTTGAGATCGAAACAAGATTTGTCAGTTGTCAGTAAGGATTGTTGAGATCGAAACATGATTTGTCAGTTGCTAGTAAAAATTTTGGGATCGAGACATGATTTGTCAGTTGTCAGTAAGAATGTTGAGATCGAAACATGATTTGTCAGTTGTCAGTAAGAATGTTGAGATCGAAACCTGATTTGTCAGTTGTCAGTGAGAATGTTGAGATCGAAACATGATTTGTCAGTTGTCAGTAAGAATGTTGAGATCGAAACATGATTTTTCAGTTGTCAGTAAGAATGTTGAGATAGAAACAAGATTTATCAGTTGTCAGTAAGAATGTTGAGATCGCAACTTGATTTGTCAGTTGTCAGTAAGGACGGTCTGTCAATTGTCAGTAAGGATTGTTGAGATCGAGACATGATTTGTCAGTTGTAAGTAAGGATTGTTGAGATCGAAACATGATTTGTCAGTTGTCAGTAAGAATGTCTAGATCGAAACATGGTTTGTCAGTTGCCAGCAAGGATTGTTGAGATCGAAACGTGATTTGTCAGTTGTCAGTAAGGACTGATGAGATCGAAACATGATTTGCCAGTTGTCAGTAAGAATGTTGAGATCGAAACATGATTTGTCAGTTGTCAGTAAGAATGTTTAGATCGAAACATGGTTTGTCAGTTGCCAGCAAGGATTGTTGAGATCAAAACATCATTTGTCAGTTGTCAGTAAGAATGTTGAGATCGAAACATGGTTTGTCAGTTGTCAGCAAGGATTGCTGAGATCAAAACATGATTTGTCAGTTGTCAGTAAGTATGTTGAGATCGAAACATGGTTTGTCACTTGTCAGCAAGGATTGTTGAGAGCAAAAAAATGATTTGTCAGTTGTAAGTAAGGATTGTTGAGATCGAAACATGATTTGTCAGTTGTCAGTAAGAATGTTTAGATCGAAACATGGTTTGTCAGTTGCCAGCAAAGATTGTTGAGATCAAAACATGATTTGTCAGTTGTCAGTAAGAATTTTGAGATCGAAACATGGTTTGTCAGTTGTCAGCAAGGATTGTTGAGATCAAAACATGATTTGTCAATTGTCAGTAAGGATGTTGAGATCGACACACGATTTGTCAGTTGTCAGTAACGATGTTGAGATCGCCGGAAACAAGATTTGTCATTTGTGAGTAAGGATGTTGAAATCGAAACATGATTTTTTATTTGTCAGTAAGAATGTTGAAATCGAAAGATGATTTGTCAGTTGTCAGTAAGGAATGTTAGGATCGAAACATGATTTTGTCAGTTAAAATTTAAGTGGTATTAATACTTTCTAACTGCAATTTTAAATTGCCGTGTTTCCTAGTTTTTAAATTCCTCATAAATACCCACAATAGTAGTAACCTATCAATAGCTGATTTCTCCTTACGATATCAATACATTGTCAAAAAGACAGGTGAGGAGAATAAACAAACTCATTAAATAGCGTGCCAGTTCTGTTTCAACCAAATTCTCAAACCCCTGATCGGAATCATTGTACAGAATTCATAGATGGATAGGCATTTTTCAGTACGTTTCGGCAAGTTTTCGTTAACGTATAGGACGATTTCCCGAGCATGTTTTTTTAGTCAGAAATAGAATGAGCATTCCGTTGAAGTTGTTACGTCATCTTGTTGCCACGGCGATGGCTCTTGTTACTTAGCAACAATCGCTCCGACTCTAAACAATGTAATCCCTCAAAAGAAATATGAATTAACTGACCTGTCACAGATGTCTTTTACTCCATTCTGATTTGCTCATCTTCCAATGTCGCCCCTTTATATTCTTAACGTCTGCCTGACAAAAAAATAATTGGATGAGCAACATATTACTGGTTAACGTATCCGAAGATTCCCGATTGAATTAACATTCCCTTAAAGTTATTACGTCATCTTGTCGTCATGACGATGACTCTTTGTACTTAGCAACAACCGCTCTGACTGTCTAAACAATGCAATTCACTCAAATGAAATATTAACTGACCTGCCACAAATGTCTTTTGCTCCATCATTGATTTGTTCATCTTAATTCCAATGTCGTCACTTCATATGAATATCGTCTGCCTGAAGAAGACCATAAAAAATATTTAATTAGAAACATATATAATACTGGTTACAATTGTCACATTTCCTTAAGAATTATGCTCAATATGGTTCTTCTATCTATAGGAAACTGCACACTTTTATTATTACATTCAACTTTTATCAAAACTGTTAAAGGAGCAGTTTCACGGCATTTGAAGTAATTTTCCCATTTACTTTCAAATTGAAGGAAATCTAAAAGTAAGAGTTTTCTGATGCCGAAAAACACCAACGGGATAATAAAATGCTGAAATTATACAAGGATTGTTTCGAATGACAACGAGATAGACCGATTACAAACGACAAACTTGAAAAAACTTGCCAGTTTTTTCAAGATGAGTTTCTGTGACGTAGCTCCTTTAATCTTGCCCAAAAATTGCGCGACACCACTGACGAATGTATGAAAATTGCTTACTCTCCCCTGTCGAGTTAGATTTATAAAAGCAAAAAGATTTACACAAAACCAACTGATTAGGAGTCTTAGTAGTAGAATAATATATAGATGTAAATATATATACCATTGCCTTTAAGGATTTCAGTAAATTATATTTGTTACAGAAAAGAAGAATTAATAATTCATGTAATCCGAAGGCATATCGAGCCTGGACAGTTTCAATTCATTCCGCTGTTCTGCCTCCAGCATTAAATCGTTACCCGCTTTCTTACTTAAATGAATGCTTATCGTAAACAACATTATTTCAACCGTACACTTGTAGAATTTGTAAGTAGAACATAAAGTTTTGATTACATACCATGAGCGAGTACTTTAAATCTTAATTTCTCCCACTCGCTTGCGATTTCTGGCTCCAAAGGTCCACGTGTGGCTGAATTTCGCTGCAGAAAGTTCTTTCAACAGAAGCGTCCGTCTGCAACATGTTTTACAGCGATTTCTTCCAATTTAGAAACGATTTTGAACGAATTTTGAAGCAAGAAGCCAAACTTTCAAACTCCTCGTGCAAAGTTGGTGAAATAATTGAATTGCAAATGAGATATTTACATTTAAAATGCAAATTAAACTTCCAATGTCCATACAGGAAACTGCGACCAACGAGTTGAAAAATGGAAAACGGCAGAAAGACTTTAACGTTACTGAGTTTCAACATTCAAAACTGTTAATTATCTGAGCTTTCGGCTCTTTTAGGTTCTCAAACATTTATTGGTTTTGAGGCAAGTGCGAAAAAGAGGGTACTCTCCACGGTTCCTTTTCTTGGGCTGCGAGCATTTCCCTCACATCTAGAGAACCGCGAATAGGCAATCCAACGAAAACAGCCGTCTCCTATCGTTCTCTGACAGATTGGCGTTTCGCGAAAAGCCAAGCCGGCCGTGAGCGGACAACGAGATTCAGTCAAAAATGGAACATTACTACAAAATTGGAAATGCATTTAATACTTGTTTTCAAGAGAGGGCTACTATCCTACTTTCTATATTTGAAAGAGATTATGAGTCCCAAAAAGGAACAAAAATTGCATGGTCAAATATCTATTAAAACAACTTGATATAAACCATCTCAGAAGAGAAATATTTCCCTACACTCCAAAAAACAGGACTCTAAGCCACTCTCGACCCGAGCCTACGATCCTTCTGATCTGCGCTAGGGATAGAGACCTCTGGCCGCATGCGCAGAGTACTCGTTCTCTAATTTTCAGCCAATCGGACATACTCGTCCGCAGAGGCCGCGATTCGTTTGGTCAGCACCAAGGAATCGAGACCTCTGGCCTTAACCAAATTGTGAGCATGCATAGAAAACGCGTTTTGTAGCCTTCAGGCAATTAGATTTGTCAGATTTGACTTTGTGCATGCCCAGAGTAACGGGAAGGAGTGATTCGCGGACTTCCGGTGTTGGACCTTCCCAGAGGTCGCGATTCTTGTTGCTGACCAAAAGGATCGTGGCCTCTGAGGACGAGAATGGCAATCGGATTGGTGAGATTTGACAATGAGTCCTTGAATCGCGGACTTCCGGTGTTGGGCCGGCCAGGTCTCGATCCCTGACGCAGACCAGAAGGATCGTGAGTACTGGGGACGAGAATGGCCTCTGAGCCTGTCATCCAAATGAAAACCGAGCTCTACACCAGAGAGCGCGATATGGTCATGTAATCCTAGTCAGCGGACACCTTGTCATGACAGCTGTCAATTAACCATAACATGGATTCCAGTAGCAGGCTGCATGCCACGGTCGATCTATTTCTGAAGTAGAATAAGCCCGCGAATCATGCCGCTACCCATGAGTAACCACGAAAGATGAAATGCATGGTTCTGGTTCTCTTATTTCTATAGCTATGGGTTTCCCCTTCCGAGGCGCTTAGGGCTGCCGGAGCTCCGCTATAAAATAGCTCTACGACTCGACCTTAAATTCATTTTTGAGAAGGTGGTCATGGAAAGGGAGTTGCTAATATCAATTGCTAGCGGCCAAATTCCGACAAGCAAATTTCGGAACTCAATGAATGCGCGCAGGTCAACAGCGAGCTCACCGGGAACACATGGTATTTTCGGGTTGGGGGGGGGGGGGGCGGAGAGGAAGGGGGGAGAGCGTACTGGGTTGCTTTAGCAAGCTTTTAGTGAAACGCATAAGCGAATTCAAAGCGGAAAGAAACGGAAATGAACGTACAAGTCTGGACAATGTTAAATAAGGTTAAATCTCAAAATTTATTTCACAACGCTTAAGTAGTCTCAATTAAATAAATGATGAAAGTTGCACACTATTTAATAGAACACCACAACAACTACAATCTTTCTTTTCAACCTTGAGCAGATCCAGCAGGTTTAACAAACGTCAAGCCTGTTAAACAAGTTTGGTATACAACGCTACTTGAAATGGATGGCCTTTCGCTAACACGTTGTAAACATACAAAGTTTTCACGTTAATTTTTGCTTTCTTGTAAAATAATTGTACGTGTTCAAAGTCTTGTTTGATAACCAAAAGCAAAAATAAAGAACCTAATTTTCCAGGAGCGATGAAAGCCAAGTGTAAAACGCTTCCGTACTTTTGCAAATATTCCCGCGGTTCGGATCAAACATGGCTTCCAGGCAGGCAACGTTTTGAAGGCTGACCTCGAATGGAACTTCCTGCAACACAAAAAGAATTGGTAAAGTCAAAACTGAGACTGATAAAGCTAAGAGTTTCTTTAGGGAATTTTTGCAAAGTGTGAAAAACTATACTGCTTCCTGCCTCTGTTACATTCTACATAACTCAGTTGTCTCTCTTTACATTAAATAAGTAAAGAACCTGAAACCTAGATATTGTTAAAAAAACCTGGATATTGTTAGCTGCTGGTTCTGGACAAATTCCATTTGTTTGCCTGTGACTGAGTTCACCTCTTGTAGGCAAAACAGCTTGAGTCGGTCCCGAGGTTGTATTCAGAGACAGCTCACTTAGATAGTTAGTTATTAATTTTTAAAGAAACTGTTGTGCTGCGTTGGCAGACAGGGAAAACAATTAGCTACCAAGTTAACTGCCAACAGGAAGTTGATAAACCATCAAACTTAACAACGGCTCACCTCAACTGGGGCTGGCGCTTTATGTTGTAGCAAGGCACGTATTTCACTCAGGTGCTCTTTCAAAAGGGCCCTTATATTGTCGTCCTTTCTCTGCTTGGCTGACAGAGCCCTTATTCCCATGCTCTTCTTCTTGCGCGCCGCGGCTCCTGTTGAGGACGTTTTCTGTTCCAGGCTCCCAGGGACTGCTAATTGAGGGGGATCTGTTCTAGAAGGACGACCTATAACGTCAAGCAGACAGGTGATGTAAAACCAAACTCTTACAACTAAGATTAAAGTTAATAAAAAGGTATAAGTAAGGAGAATTCATATTTGGAGCTTGAGACTGACGGGAATTGAATGTACAAATGATCTCTGATGATAACATACAAGGGGTGATTATCGGAAATATTTGGTGACCTTAAGATGGCGTTCGAAAAACATTCCGTAGGTTCTCGGATTCTCGGAAAACTTCGGCAATCTTCGTAAATCCACGAGCAGTACTTTTCTCTACTGATCAATCATAATTACCCAATTTTGCTCTCTGCTATCAACAGGTCAAAGGGTCCATTGCAATGTAAATATAAGCTAAGCTGGTAAATACCAAAAAAATACCTTTACTCTGTTCAGTAGTTCCAATCACCGCCTGCGAGGTCTGCACAGGCGGCGCCAGGTCATTCTCTGCAGTTTCCAACGTTGCCATAAGCTTCTCGTGGAGGGCCTGAGCACTAGACTCTATCACGTGACACAGTCCAGCCTTGACTTGGCCGGAGACTGGGTTCACGGTTAAGTCGAGCGCCTTGCTGTTAAAGGTGTACAAGAAACACAAAGCTCTGCTGCGCTGTGACTGTGTGTCCGTGGGGTCTTCCACCGACACACAGTCGAGTTCTGGCTGGAACCATTGGACACACATCTCAAAGTCGCCTGCTTTGGTGGACTTGTCTACGAAATCTGTAAAAAACAACCAACAAACCCAATCAGACTCTTATCTCGGGCTCTGTTTGGCAGTCAAGACGATGGATTCTTACAGAAGTTCTCAGTGATCAACTGCGAGTTTCAATAACAAAATACGTTCCTATTGTAGAGGTTTTCAGTCAAACTTTCGTAGCAACCGAAAAATACGAGTTTGTTCTCAGTGTGGAGCTTCTGAAAATTTTGAAAATGAATCGAGGGCCCTTTGGGGACTGGCGTCCAAGGATCGCCTAAGATTTGTAAATAAAGAATTGATTGTTTTGGTTAATTAATAGCATATATAGTGGAAATCCCGATTTCGTGATTGGTTCGAGAAACCGGAGGCAAAATTACAGTGTTTGACTGAAGGTAGGAAAACACTTTTGGTTCGAGTTATTAGGAGCTTCAAGGATCACACAGCTTCACCTGTATGTTGATTAGAACAAGTTCTTTTGAGAACTCAGAAAACCCGGCTCAACCTCCCTTTCCCACAAACAAAATGTTCTCACCAGCTCTCTTTGTGGCATCCCCTGTCAGGTCCATTTGCGAAGGTTGGGTCACTATCGCCTGGGGCCCACTTGAAGGTCCATAATTGGATAGGACCCCAGGAGGGTAAACACCACAGCACTCTGCCGCATAAGGACGCAATTCGCTTTTTAAAAACGAGTGCATTTTGGAGAGTTTCAGAGCTTTCTTGGCACTGAACAAGGGCAACACTGCAACGCTTCCCTTCTTCGACATCTCGTCTTCCGAATGCACTCCGAGTGCCGCGTACGAGCACTGCCGACGAAGGACCGAGAGATATCCGAGGAGATGAAGCCAAGTAACTTGTACGCGGTTGGAATGGTTAACAGTGGTACCCATGGTAACGATCCCATCCTGAGCAACTAGTGCTCCGTCCTCAGAGCTCTTAATGACGTCATCGGTACCCAGAAGGTCAAACAGCGCGAGGCCTGGAACGGAACTCGCAGCCTTCTCGGAGAGTTTCAACGCGGTTATTTCGGGATCACCCGTGAAAATCCCGATTTTGTACTGAGCGGAGGACACCACGCCCGCGGCACGAATAGCAGCCCAAGCCGTTCTCATTTCTTTCTCGAATTCTTTGTTTTTCTCTCTCGTCTCCTTGTCTTTGCGCTCTTTCTCCTTAGCACTTCCTTTCTTGCTGATCTTTCGCCCTTCTCTGGCGCCAGACGGAGTTGTTTCTGCAGTGCGGGGAGCCTGTTCCGGTGTTTTGGGAGGTTTGAGTGTGTTAGCGTTGCTGATAAGAACCAACGCCATTTCCAGATAGGCTTGCTTCATTAAACTAACAAATAAAGAACACGAATTCAAAGCAGGGAAAGATTATAGAAGATGAAAAGGAAAATTTGAAAGAAGAAAGCAAAAAAAAAAAAAGGTGACAAGAGATCCAGTCGGAATGCCAACGGCACAGGCGCGAAAAGGACAGGGTAGTTTCCGTACCATTTTACACAAGGTGATAAAATTCTTTTGGTTCATCACGCAATCTATAGCAACCGGTGTTGTGGTCTAGACTCTTCAGGATTATCATGGGTAGGGTGGTGGTGGTGGTGATGGAGGGGGGAGGGGGAGATACGATTGTGAACTCGACTTGAATGAAAAAAAATAAAAACAGCAGAGAACAAGGGACAATAGTCAGTCCGCCCCTCGTTATGTCAGATCCTAAATGTCTTTCTCTGCACATGTTCAAAGATTAAACAAACACAGTACACGTAACACACTTACCCAAGGTCGTGATCAGAAATAAATGTGCACTGCACAGCTTCGACTAACGTGTTGACTACTTTACTGGGGGATATCTGTCCGCTTTGTAGCAGCTGTCTTTGAATTTGACCTGTTAACGGTATCAGTATACAACATGATATTAAAAAGCTGGAAAACACAGCCGTAAGTTGAGGATAACCTAAAAATAATGGCTTGATGTTGTATAACAGCAACGATGACCCATTAGAAAGTGAGGATTGAAATGGAGTAAGATAAATTCTGACTTGAGTTTGTTTTCTGTATCTTTTATCAAAGTTTTGTTTTTCCATACTTTTGACCCGTTATTCAAGTAGCGTCAACTCTCTCTAAACCCCATCGGGACAGGCAACACTGGCAAACTTAGAGAGGAGTCCGGCTTATAGAGGGTTTACATGCTAAAAAATGACTGTAAAACGGCGCGCAGGGACCAACACCAGTTGTCCATCTTATAGAGGTGTCCGGCTTATAGAGAGTTTAGATGCAGTAAAATGACTGAAAAACGGCGCACAGGGACCAACACCAGTTTTTTTTTTTTTTTAATAATGCTTTTTACCACTGTACAGGATAATAAACTGATAATAAAAATAAAAAAAAAAAAATACACATACATATGTATAAATAGGTACAGAAGGTAAAGGAAAGCAATAGGGGGAAACCGAATTCCCATATAAAAACTGCTCTCCAAGCTAATAGATAATACAGTTGTCCGTCTTATAGAGATGTCCGGCTTATAGAGAGTTTAGATGCAGTAAAATGACTGAAAAACGGCGCACAGGGACCAACACCAGTTGTCCATCTTATAGAGGTGTCCGGCTTATAGAGAGTTTAGATGCAGTAAAATGACTGAAAAACGGCGCACAGGGACCAACACCAGTTGTCCATCTTATAGAGGTGTCCGGCTTATAGAGAGTTTAGATACAGTAAAATGACTGAAAAACGGCGCACAGGGACCAACACCAGTTGTCCATCTTATAGAGGTGTCCGGCTTATAGAAAGTTTAGCTACAGTAAAATGACTGAAAAACGGCGCGCAGGGACCAACACCAGTTGTCCGTCTCATAGAGGTGTCCGGCTTACAGAGAGTCTACATGCAGCAAAATGACTGAAAAACGGCGCACAGGGACCAACACAAGTTGTCCGTCTTATAGAGGTGCCCGGCTTATAGAGGTGTCCGGCTTATAGAGAGTTTAGATACAGTAAAATGACTGAAAAACGGCGCACAGGGACCAACACCAGTTGTCCGTCTTATAGAGGTGTCCGGCTTATAGAGAGTTTAGATACAGTAAAATGACTGAAAAACGGCGCACAGGGACCAACACCAGTGGTCCGTCTTTTAGAGAGTTTAGATACAGTAAAATGACTGAAAAACGGCGCGCAAGGTTCAACACCAGTTGTCCGTCTTATAGAGGTGTTTAGGTGTTTGCTGAAAGAGGGTTGACTGAAATTACATTTTAGAAACTAAATCTAACTGTAAAACTTTATTTAAATTTAACACAAAAATGGAAATACCCTAAGAGAAAGAATCAAAATCTCATTTGGAATTAGAAAGATCATTAGTGTAACACAACACCACCTCGATAGTCACGCTTTATACCGCGTATTGAAAAAAATTCTAACTGAAACAGTCATTATACAGAAGTTCTTATAGGGTTGATTGACAGATGCAGACGTACCAAGAGTCAACAACAGCTGCGCTTCAACAGGTTTCCGCTGACAAGCAGCCATCCTGGTCAGTTCAAGTCCTAGTTCCAGTTCTCTGACTGCAGCCTGCCACTCGGTTGGGATTGCGTTCGAGGCTCGTTCAGACAGGGTGACTTGTTTGGTTAGCGATCGGCCGACACGAAGTTTTAGGTCAATGAGAGGTTGAAGTTGTTGAAAGTAGATGTTATGTAGCGGTATGACAGGCGACATTTCCACGAGATTCACATCGCTTCCCAGCTGAGTCAACTGACGAGAGAAACAAAAACAATGAATTATCTGTGAACGTTGAAGAGTTGGTAGTAAATCTCTAGAGAGATAAACCAATTACGAACAAAGATGGATAAATGAAATAAAAAAAAAGAACAAAGATGGAGGATTGGAAC
>OX393574.1:2970428-2977928 GCA_947652115.1 Blastomussa wellsi | reverse complement strand
CATCAACTGTTTTCTTTGAACCACCTGACTGCTTTTCAAACTCATTGCTTCCTCTGGAAGAATAGAAAATTTATTTCACAAATAAAGAAGCCTAAGCCATGTATTATACTGCCATAAAACACGACGGGCATTTGAGAACACGAGGGAAATGTAGAAAACACGAGCCGCATCGCTTTATGATAGAGATTTTATACGTCGCGAGTTAAACAAAACACGCACGATCGATAAACTGAAGCAATTTAATTTCGCTTCTTGTACTTTCCTCTCGAACTTAGAAGCTTCTTCGACAATCTCTGCAGCTTGACTCAGAATTTTGACCGACATTTCTTCATAGAAAAATGTTCGCCGCCATCCCTTGCGAATTTTCACTAGAGTAAAGCTGACGAAAAACAATAAAACACGCTTTTTCTGTTTTATACTCTGATAAAACATGGGTTTTTGACCAATCAGAGCACGCGCAGAGTCCTATCTATATTATAAAAATAAATAAAGTTATTCTTCATTGAGAAATACCTTCATCGGTTCATCCAAAATTAAAGATTAACAAGGGTCTTCGATTTGGCAAGGGAAATCAAACAATTGAAATCAGTTGTGTATTACTAAGTCAAAATCAATTTGCGAGACTAGAATTACGATGCAAAGAAACGAAATACCCTTACATACGTACCACTGATTTTTTTCTTGCTGTTTTTCTTCCCGAGTTGAGACTGGGACGGAGGAGGGGGGACTGGTAACTCGGACAACATGGCATCCTCTTCCTCTTTGGTTTCCAAATAACGAGCAAGTCTGAGTAAAGACAAAATTAATGTAAAAATGGCAATTGAATATTGAGCATGTTTGTTCGAAAGGCTTGATCGGTGGGCTTATTCTAAGAAACTCTGGTGTCATGGTGTCCCCTTCACCCAGGTTATGAATGGGGGTGGGGTATAGAATAAAACAACTTACTCTTGGTGACAGTCAGCTGGTATGGCGTAAATCGTAGCCGCAATGGAAATCATCAAGTGCGCATGCGCTATGGTCAGCTGACCCGTCAGTTGTGGACCGTACAGTACTGTTAGGGAAGGCTGAAGACGGTGATCCAACAGATAGTTCAACACCTAGAAGGTCCATGAAAACATTCGTAAGGTCAGAGAAATAGTTAAACAGAAACCGAATACTGGAAGTTGGAGATGGTAAAAAGGAAACTGACATAGATTGCAACTTGCCAGTTAAACCTTCACAGCTACGGACATTAGATTCTGAGCAGTCCGGAACTTGTTTTCAGTTTTGTATAGCATGGGGGCTCGCTGAAAAGAGCGAGGAGCGGTAGAGCAAAGGGTCGAGCTGAGAGTATCACGACCTTGAGGAAGAAGAAAGTTGTAATATAATGTTTGAAAATTCCACCCTGGTGGAGGATGACATTATTAAACGGCTTTTTTCCATGATTTCTTTCCAGATAAACTGGAGAACCCCGAGATGGTTCAAGTTCGTTCATGAATAGTGCTACAATAGTTGATAGTTTTCCTTCGAGATAGACATGACAATCCACTTACCGCTAAATTGCCTGCACTCATAAGTGACTCCTTGTTGCTGAACACCGGCGGTGGGATCTGGGAATAAGGAATAGAGAGATTAAACAGTGTTTTTCTTGAAGGTATTATTCCCCCTAATTTTCTGAGGGATTTTTTTAAGAATTCGATGAAAGGGTTGCAAAATGAAAGGCAAGCTCGCGTTTGTCTTATGTCAGTATGACGTCATAGGTTATCTCTCTAAAGTCAGTTCTTATCCGCATAAAGGAAACAAACTACAAAACATTGATGGGAGTTATAACATTGAAAGACGACAAGCCCCAATCGAAAGACAGAAACAATAATTGAAATTTCCACACGATATTGAAGAAAATTGATTTACATAAATTTTCCTTTATCCGACACCTCGCTTACATTTCTTTTGACAGAAACATACACTTACATTAGAACGGATGCTGAAAGGGCTCAAGCAAGATATGAAAGAGGTTGTAACACCATACCGTTTTGTTTTCCACAGTTTTAAAGCCTCCATCAGAAATTTTAGGAAGTTTTTCACCGAGCAGTAAACCTGTTAAAACTCTCATCGCTTCTGAGAACATTCCGAGATCGGCGAGAACACGCACCTGCGTAGAAATGCCAAGAACACATCAGTACAGTGAACTCTTTTACACCAATAAGAAATGATGGAAAAAGTAGCTGAAGTAAAATGGAGACTTTGGCATTTAAAGGGGCTTTTCACCATGATGATGAATGAAGTCATGACTTAAGTAATATGTAAAATTGCGTTCAAGTCAAAGGAAACCTTAAAATAATAGTTGACAAAGGGAGAAAAATACCAAACAGATCATCATAGAAGAAACAAGGATGGCTTGGGATGAGGAAGATTGACAAGGATTGCAATTGAAAAACTTGAAAACTTAAGGCTAAACTTAAGATGTGACGGTGCTCATAATTAACCAAGAATTAAAAGAGAGCTAGACGTCTTGGATTTTCCAATGGCTGAATGTCTCACTCACCTTCAGAATTCTTATTTCTACCGATCGTTGAAGATCACGTGACACGTGCGTAGAGAAGTACAAGCATAATGTGATTAGCGGAAGAACCTGGTAACAAGACAAAACTAACAATGTCAAATGTATATATTCCACCCCCGTACATGTGGCAGGGGTATAATAAATACAATGCACGTTGACAGGTCTATTATGTCAAAACTGGTATTAAATGGGTTGATAACACACCGTGACTAGGTATTGCGCTCGTGCCAGTTCCTCAGTGATCCATCTTAAAGCGGCTATAACTGACCGTCCATTACTCCTAAAAGCCTCGGACAGAAGATCAATCCCAGGAATCAACTCGGCCATCTCGCATCCAGTCCCAACTTCATACAAAGCATAATCCTTGTCCGCAGTAGGGTGTGGTAGGGAAGAACAGAACAAGGCCTACGATGGTAAGAGAAAATGGAATTAAAACTAAATGGGGAAACCGGTAACACAGAAGAAAATAGTCTTGATATTATTACCTTAAAGAATGTGGCAGAAAGCAGGCAGCATTCCAAGCGAAGACCAAGATTAGATGTGTGAATATATCTGTGTAAGCAATAAAATGACTTTAATCAGAAGTTATGGAGGTGTTGGTAAATGTGCATGTATACAATTACCATTGTTAGGTTTTAAAAGCAAGACCAATTTCTTGTATAAATGACGGATGTTGTTGTTGTTGTTGTTGTCATTGGGAGGGAGGGAGGGAGTTCGTTTTAAGTCGATGGTAAACGCGATTTCTAACGCAACAAGGATCGACACAAACAAAATTTGAGTTAGAATAATGCAGGCTTTTGGAATTACTTCAGAAGAGTTGCAATTGGTTTCTCCAGCAAACCTGTCAAGCACACAAAGCGATATGTTACGGATCGTCGTTGAAAAATTGCATCAAGAGATCGAATTAATATTTCGTTTCCTGTGGAATCACTTCAAGGGTATGCCACGCCAGAAATGTCAATCATTTCACGAACTTCAAGATGGATTTTGACCAAACAACGTACTTGCTGATTTATCAGCTCTAGTGATACCAGTGATAATGCACCTGCAACAAAGAAAGTGCACCCTGTATGATTCTAAGACAACCTAGCAGTACCGGCGTCAGCTACCAGAAGCTCTTCTTCCTTATTGACTTACTGTGCGATATCAGCGGCCAAAACACCTCCCAATAGACATCCCCATAAACCGCATCTCTGAAGGAGAACGGCAGCAGGTTTGAGTGATGTATCAGATGATGACGTCAGATCACGCCACGTCTTCAGTGAGTCGACAGTGTTGAGGACTGTGTCAAGAGATTCAGCCCACCACTTGTAAGCGGCCCTGGATTGGGTTACAAGCGAAACAAAAGAAAATGCATTTGATTGTATTTGTGTATTTAACTAGTGGAACGGTCGTGAATTCACTGTCATAAACTCAAATCTGGACAGTGAACCAATCAGAAGTCAATGTACCGAACGCGGGAACGCAGGTAACTAGCGCCCAGCGCGGGAAAACTCGCGCCACCCAACTCACGATTTGTATTGTGCTTGCTCCCAACTTGTTAGCGAGAGACGAATGGTGCAACTGCAATAGCAAGCTAGGAAAACAGGGAACCTAAGCACAAACCTGATGTTTCCGCTGTGGAACATAATGTTCCCAAGCTCGTGCATAGCTTGGGCAGCAAGACTTTTCTGTTTGCGAAACTGTAACATTTCTGTGAAGAAACAGAATCACTTTTAAATATTTCACTCAAAATGTCAAATCGTGTACTCAGTTTTTGGTTGTAACATTTGAGTGATTTTCATGTGGTGCTGTTAGAGGTGGTTCAAACGTTTAGGTCAGAGGATGAAACCCTTTGTAATTCGTAATTTCATAATTTTAATCTCTTTTATTGGACTTTTTCTTATGTTACATAGTTATTAGATAGTTTACATAGTTTTTTAGATAGTTATTAGATAGTTTACATAGTTTTTTAGATAGTTTAGATAGTTTCCAGTTAGGCGTCCCCTATTAGCAGTGGGCATTTTCCACTGCTAGATGTAACTGACACATTAATAAAGTCTTTATTATTATTATTATTATTATTATTATTATTATTATTATTATTATTATTATTAAAATTAAATCCTAGTGTGTGACCATTCAAATGAAAGCTATTGAGCAGTACTTTCATGTGGACCTGTTTATTATGCTGTACAAGATGGTTCTAACTTTAAAGTCGGTGGATGCAACCCTAGTGTGTGACCATTCAAATGAATGCTATTGAGCAGTACGTTTATATGGATAAAACACTGATGCAAATGAGTATTTGAATCCTACCAATCGTCTTGTCGTAGGACGCGACAACAACAGCCAGCTGCGACGGTTGCAGAGTAAACGTTTGCACATCCTCCACAGCGTCGAACAGTTCTTTTGTCAAATCCACTGGCACGTCTGTTGGAGGCTTCACTTGACTTGGTAGAAACCCGACACGGGATAACCCGCGTTGTAAACGGGTGCTCGACCCGCCTGTTTTAAAATAACAGCAACGGAACATACTTGTGAAATGTTAAGAAGAGTTTGTCTCTACAATCTCTTAGCCGCCGATAAAACAGTACCCCAATACAGAGAAATCCCCGTTATAACAAACTCCCTTAAATAAGCCCCTGGTATAAAAAAACCCTCTCAGTGTTAATGGGTCCCTGACAATGAACTGCCTAAAAGCTCTGAACCGCATTCAAGGAAATTATTGGACAGCAAATGCATGTCTACTTCAACTACAATTAAATCAAAGAGAATAAAAATTTCAATTTCTTGATTTTTGTTCTTGAAGGGCATGTACTATTATACTGAAGGGCGATCAATTTATTGCATCATTCAAATGACAGTTTCCAAAAAAATAATATATAGTGTCCAGCGCTCTCACCTTCTTGCTGACCCGCGAGATAACACAGCAAAAGCTGTCGACTGTGTTCCAGTGAACGAGCCGTGTGATGCTTCAACTCAAGAGCTTGGTGAAGAGCCCGTAAGCTTTTATTGACATCGAGCGGGACTGAGACGAGTGTAAGCGCATCCGAGCTACCGCTGTATACGTCATGGCCTTGAGGATCAATATGCACCGCGGGCTCAATCGACATGTACTCAGCGGGTTTAATGAGGAACTCCTCGGCGATTCCCGTTTCCTTGGCGACGGTGATGACGGGCTGGCTTTTGGATGGACCGCCATGAGCTTCGATTACTTGCTTAAGGTTTCTTTGTGCAACGATTAGTAAGGGCAACAAGGACTCTGCATAGCGACTCCTGGAAACAAGGAGATAAGGGGCGTGACTCCATGGCATAACTCGTGGGTAGGTCACGCTTTCTCTATTGCTTGGTCACGCTATTTTAGCTTGATTCAGGCAGTTATTTCAAATTAAAGATTAAGGATCTGCTAGACCTCTATAAAACGGACAGTTTGGTGCCGTTCTCGATGGTGTGCCTCGTAGAAAGAGTATACATACAGTAAAATGACTGAAAAGCGCACAGGAACCAACACCAGTTGTCTGTCTTATAGAAGTGTCCGGCTTATAGATAATTTAGATACAGTAAAATGACTGAAGAACGGTGCGCAGGCACCAACACCAGTTGTCCGTCTTATAGAAGTTTCCGGCTTATAGAGAGTTTAGATACAGTAAAATAACTGAAAAACAGCACACAGAAACCAACACCAGTTTCCAGTCTTGTGGCAGTGTTCGTCTCGTCCAGAGTTTCTCTAATGGTGAACGCGGGCTCAGACAGACTTCGACCTAACCTATAATGGTACTTAGTTTTCTACCTGCTCTCACCTCGTTAGCGCATTGAATCGTAGGATGATACTAACAGTCCTGTCCCATTTGCGCTCATAAAACAACATTTCCACTGTATAGAGAATAAATCTCTTGAGCCAGCGCGTGTCCGCCACGTTTGTGTTGTCAAGCGGCAATTCAAACAGTAGACTCGCCCCACCTTTCTCATCTTCTACTCCACCCATGAGGCCTTGCTGTTCATTTATGACCAGATCTCCCTTTTGTACTTTGTCACGCTAAATAAAGACGCCACGTAGTCACACAATAGCTTAGAATACAAACAATGGCATGAAACACTGTAAAATAACAAGAAGCCCTATGGCTTTATAGACGGGTCTAGTAACGTTATTTTCCCTTGTGGAGGTTGTTGTTCAACAGAAGTTGCTTTATATTGAAGTGTCCCATCCGACATACAATATACGACGCTTTGAATGTAGAGATGCCTGTTTCTTTTTTAAATTTAATTTTAAGTGACGGAATGACATCCGACACACAGCAAGCCAATCAGAATGCATGATCCAAGGAGAAAATTATTGACCAGCGGGTCCATGCCTTTGGCTCGTCCAGAAGGCGATGAAAACAATACTTCATACCTTTTTATTCTGTTCCGATTCTGTCTTGATTTGTTCCTGGACTAGAACCAGCATATCCAACAATCTATCCGCTCCAAAATAGAACTTTTGCCAAAGGGCCTTTCTCAGGGCATCAATATCAGTACTTCCTTCAGCCAAAGGGTCCTCAGCGAGATGGAGCGTTCCTGCCACCACTCGCATGAGCACCGTGTGGGTCATGTTCCACAGGGTCCGGCAGGCGTTTTGGAGCATGGTCCAGAATTTACCACGATATGACAGCACCTAATTTAAACCATACTTAAGAAATTACATTTTTCCAAGGTTTAGCCAATACAAAACGTTTTTGACTATTTCTCTTTTAAACGATCATATTTTTGTGTCATTTTTCGACTTTCACTGGGTGCTACAGACTTACGGACAAATCAATGTCTGACAGTTGAACAAGGCTACTTATAAAAAGCATGATCACATTCGACAAATTTGATCAGCTCAAACCCCAGGAATCTTGCATACTTTCCATAAATTTATTAGCACTAGATTCTCATAGAACACTGTATTTGTACCGTGATTGTATACTTTATGGAATGCAGAAAACCCGTGGCAA
>OX393574.1:2742928-2965428 GCA_947652115.1 Blastomussa wellsi | reverse complement strand
TGTAGTCGTTCAATCGCCTTAAGATAAAACAAAAGCATCGTCAGGGAAATTCTATAAATGACTGTTAAACGATCAGAAGGGCCACTTTAAAAAACAAAAAAAAAAAATAAAAAATACTCTAAATGGCTTTCGCTGCTTTTCAGTTTGTCTTAAACCTGAGCCGTTTTGCTTCCATACTTACATTGTATATGTCGATTTCTTCAGCAGTTCGTCCTTTTAATCTCCGAGCCTGTCAACGAAAAGCGATTAACAATTGACGAAAAACTGGTCTTTAAATATCTTAAATTAGCCGATTTGGTAATTATGCGGTAGGGAAGCAGCTCTCGTAAGCTTGTAATTCTACTGGCAGCAGTTGCTATTGTTTTAGGGGCTAGGGGCATTATTCCTGTTGTTTGTTCTATTGTTCTACTGGTCCTCTAGTGTAGCAGTTGCTATTGTTTTGGGGGCTAGGGGCATTGTTCCTGTTGTTTGTTCTGTTGTTCTACTGGTCCTCTAGTGTAGCAGTTGCTATTGTTTTGGGGGCTGTGGCATTGTTCCTGTTGTTTCTTCCATTATTCTACTGGTCCTCTAGTGTAGCAGTTGCTATTGTTTTGGGGGCTGGGGGCATTGTTCCTGTTGTTTGTTCTATTGTCCTCTCAATGCGTCGCAAGCCATTCATGTGAGACCTTACGAGAGCTGATACCTCGCCCTAATTAGGAGGGGTAGGGGGGTCTTAAAGACCAAAATTTGTACAGGAAGGTATGAGGCTCAAGTATAATTTCCAGAGGGAAGGAGGGGTTCAAACTAGGTGGGATATGGATATTAATTTTCTGAAAAAACACCAAGTACTTTTCCGTGATACACAACCCTACCTTTCTGGACACGGTACTGGGTACTATTGACTTCTTCGGTGGCGGAGGAGGCCTGGATGCGATCTCCTGTCTGTTACGAACTGCAATCTCTGTGTCTTCTTTCTCTCCGTTCCCAGTCTCTCCCTGGCGAGCCTTCTGTGGACTTCTCGTAGGAGGCTGGAAGATGAAATTTAAAAGGTTTTATACAAGAAGAAAATAAGCTATCAGAGAAAACCAATCTCCTCTTTTGACTAAATTCTCTCGTTCATCCTTAGCCCGAGATTTCCCCTTAAAATTCCATTCGGTGACGTAATTCTTCAAAGATCTGTTTAGTTACTCTTAGTGGTTGTTACATGTACGGGAAAATTTAAAACAACCAATCAGAGACATTAAGGATCACTGTAGAGTTACGTCATCACTATGGATTTTTGGGTGAACTCATTCTCGTCCCCATAGCGCTTTCCGTTTCTCTTAGCCGGCGGGGCCTTGGCACGAGAAACGAAGGGCTCTGGAGACATATGATTTCAAGTCCGAGATTCTAGGACTTCCGGACTTCATGTATATAGCGTTAATGTTTCTACATGTTGTTTGCTTTAATGTGGCGGCCGGCGAACATTTTGACTTCCGTTTAAGATTTCTTTGTATTCAACAGCCAATAAAAAGAATTCGAATTTTTTTGAAAATCGTATGTCCCCAGAGCCCTTCGTTTTTCGTTCCAAGACCCTGCCAACTAAGAGAAACGAAAAGGGCTATGGGGACGAGAATGGTGTGAACTCAGACGTCTCTCACGCGCGAGATTAATTCAGCGCAGCTCCGGTTAACTAGAATTCAAATAAAATAACGAAGTTTCTGTTTTGTGTTTACCTTACTGAACTCGACAATGGCAGTCGCAAACTTCTTAATTTTGTCATCTTCAGGTCCAGCTGCTGCCTGGCGTACTATGCTTGGCTTGTTAGCCAATAGCATTTCGTTTCTCCTGCAACAAGGGATACCACAATTTACAGTGAGGACACTCGAACGATGAACATTTTTACATTTTCTTTTACCATTATCCAATCTTAGCCATTCATATAAACAGAAGAATTAGCTTTCTTAGGTGCTGAAAACACTAATCCTTTGGTCTATGTCAAGAACTCTCACTGGATAATCATAACAAAAAATGTAAAAATAAATGTCATGTGTTCACGGTTTGAGCGTCCGCACTGTAACGGGGTTAGCACAAGTCGTGTTGTTGTAAATCCTTCTGTTTATTTTTGTTTATTGTGAGCTGTTAACTTCATATTGGCAGAGTAACACTCTTCAAATTTCCAACATAACAAGCAAGGAAGATTTCCGAGCATTACAAATGACGTTCAGTTTGCATACAAAATAATATAAACTTGAAAAATCTCGGGCCAACATTTTCAACGTTTTTCGACGCAATCCATTTAAGTCCTGTCCACTTTTGTCCATCCATCCTTCCCCTTGGCTTTCCCCCACAGCTTTAAACATCATAATTGTTGTTTCAAATAATACAATTGCCAATAATACAACTGGTTACAACTGTGATTTGAAAAGGTTTGGATTAATTGCCTGAACGCATACTAGCCAAATTATCACAGAAACATACACTATTTTAGTAAAGCTAAAAGCCATTTACCTTATGATCCAAGTCATGGTGTCGTTAGTCCAGTCCAGTGCCGTTTCAGTCAGACCCTCCTGAAGGGCTTTGGCCAGCACCTGGATATAGAATCCTAAGAAACGGGTTCGCCTCTTGAATTTGAGCACTGTGTAAGATAATATGTAGAAGAACATGTTAAAAATGGATGCTTTGCATGTGTCATAGACTAGCTGATGTTTTTGTAACCAAAGGGTTCTCCCTTAGAAATGCAGATATACCTCGCTACTCAACAGTAAGATATGGAAAACAATCTATTAGGTACCTGGGCAAATACCTTTGGTCCAGAATATCCTCAAGTGATCGACAGCGACCATCGCTGGCCAATTTTAGAAGGCAAATAAGAAAGAAAGACTTCACTTCTTTTATTGAGGGTACATGTACCAATTGCAACTTATGTGTCTCTTAACCACATTTACAATTGAATTTTATCACTTTTTAACCAAATAATTGTAAATTCTAGATATTTCATAATACCCCCATTTTAATCTTTTTTTCATTTTGTATTTGGAATGTTCTCTTAGTGTCCACGATTAGCTAATATCTAGCTAAACACTCTGACACTTAAATAAAGTTCATTCATTCAAGGCAGATCAGGTTGGTTCCAATCTTGTAGCTCGAATGCAAGAGTAGGAAAATGTTCGTCAGTGGCAGTGCTTTACTTCAATTTCCATAGCTCCAGGCAACTAGGATAGTCACACTGATGATATCAATGTCCTCTGCTGGTTTTCTCACAACAGCGTCTACAATTTCATCTCACCTTTTAAGCACGTGATGGAGCAAGTAGTTTGTGCGCAGATGTTAAAAATTCCTTTCCGAGGAGACTCAAACATCAGCCCTTAGGCCATAATTACGTAAATGGCGTAAAAACACGTGCATACCTACTATACTACCTGCTAGGCACGGGGGCCTAATGGTTAGTGCGCTGGACTCTGGATCGTACGGTCTGGGTCCGAACCTCTAGCCGGGGCACTGCGTTGTGTTCTTGGGCAAGGTACTACTCTCACAGTGCCTCTCTTCACCCAGGTGTATAAATGGATACCGGCGAATTTACTGCTGGGGGGTAACCCTGCGATGGACTAGCATCCCATCCAGGGGGAGCAGAAATGCTCTCTGTCGCTTCATGCTACAGAAACCGGGATAAGCTCCGGCCTCTGGGCCACTAGGTCCGAATGTAGACTTTACCTTATCTGAGTATCAATACTTTAGAGATATGCTTAGCGACGTATCGCAGGGAAAGTGAAGAAACAAGTTAACTCTACCCTACCCAAGGTGGTGACAAACAAGGACACATTGCTGCGGACACACCGACCATCGCGGACACATTGTTGCACAACACAACGGACACAACGTTTCCCTGTTTGCCCGCGCATGCAATATTGTTGCGGAGACAAATTTTGTGTCCGAGACATTTTGTGTCCGGAACACAAAACTGTTTCTGATTTTATTCAGAAACATTTTGTGTCAGCAACAAATGTTTCCTCATTAGCACAAAGGAGCAACAATGTTGCTTCAAGAAGTGAACAGAAGGTATTTGCCAAAGGGGGAGATAAAGAAACTTGTACAACTCATTTGGGTAAAAGGAAATATTGCAATATTAATGGTCAGGAGTTTGAGTTTCCGTCAAAGGTAGACAAGGCATTGCAACATTTGGTTACTGAAGAAAAATAACTTTAAGTGACAATAAATATGTAAAAATATTGTGATTAGAGAAGAAAGATTCAAAGATAAAGAGATCTCAACCCAGTACTGTTTCTTAAATGGGGGCGGTACGCACGGTTGGTAGACTTAACATGTACAGGACTCACTGAGAAAACAAAACAGCAAACAACAGTAACAGCGATCCTAGCCCTTGACAGAGACACGCGAAACAGGGAGCGAATGAAATTACAGGTTTTGAGAGGTGTGTGGCTTCGAAAGTAAATTATTCACTTGTAAAGGACAAGATAGAGAACAATGGAAACGATACACACATCGGAATAAAGCAATACTAGATTGCAGAGAAGAGACAACAGCAGAATGAAAGACAGACTAACTTTTAATTAATATTTATTGTTCGCACAGCAATCTAAAATAAAGAGGAAACAATGTGTAATGAAGAGAACAATTACACAATTAAATTGTGACAAAACACCACAAGAAATTACACTGATGTAGTTAAGCTGCGCGACAGATGTCTGTCACGAAAGTGTTAACGCTCCAATATAAGGGATCAAATAGTGTCCCACGTTTTGTAACGATAGCAGCTCTTCTAGCTTAGCTTACGAGCAAGCTCTCTGCGGGGTACGGAAAGCCCAAAAGAAGGAAAGAACACCATCTGAATCTCTAAGAGAGCTTGCACTCATGCAACAGTGCTTCATGTCAGTGGAGTTATAATATTGAGAGAATGAAGGAAAATAGAATTTAACAAGAAAATTCGCACATTGTTGAGACCAGCAGTACACGTCAGGATTGATTTCCTCAGTAGAAGTGGAAGAAAATAAAGATCAAATTAATTTCTCCTTACACTATCAATACATTGTCAAGCAGATAGGTGATGAGAATTAACACAACAATCAATTAGGTAATACGGTTTTCATGTACCACCAAATTCTTAGAATTAACATTTAAAGAAATTGTTAGGAAATCAGAGAAGACATTTGATACTTCGAGCTTTGAAGCGAAATGTCAGTTCACATCAAAGTCTAACGCTAAGCAAGAGGTTTGAGAGCAAAAATTTGTTCGAAAAGATGAAAGATTTTCTTCAAAACGCGATAGATTAAGAGTGCATCATTTCAAAAATGATTGTGCCGTGGCACAGTTTTATCCAATACTAAGGTGTTGTAGATTTGAGGAGAGAACAGATGCAGTATAAACAGATCAGGGATACGATGAAGCCTTACTGAGTCAGTCAGGAATAGAAGAGATGAAAGACGCTTCAGAAGAAGTTTCCTCTGTTGAACAGTCAGAGGCATAATCATCAAGGCCAAGATACCAGTCAATATCCCATTCTTCAACAGAAAAGATACATTTTACAGTCAGAGAAAGTACATACAATACCATGCATGCTAGTATCACATAAAGAAGTTTCAAGTGACCTTAAAACCAGATCGGGTCAATCACAACACGTTAGCAGAAAGCAAGGACTAACAGATCTGGAGCATGAAGAAAATCATGCTAGCAACGCTAGGTGGCGTCATACAGCAGTTCTCGTAAGGTCTCACATTAATGACTTGCTACCCTTCGAGCGAACAGTAGAACAAAACAAAAACAAAAGCAATAGCAACAACTACACTAGAGGACCACTACAGTTTGAGAACTTAGCTGCTACCTAACTTAATTGTTTGGTGTGGGATGAGATGCAACCGGGAAAACACACGAAAGCAAAGTTGCGATTGCTTTTTGGGGGTAACCTTTACCTTCAATAAAAAGTATCCTGTTTAGAATTAGATTAGTTTCTTTGCCTTTCTGTCAGTGTTCATCATGATCACTACGACAGGTTTTTCTCTTTTCCCAATTCCTCTTTAACGACTTTACCTCTCTTTAAAGGAGCTACGTCACGGTTTGTATATTTTGAGAAAATCAGCCTAAATTTTTCAAACTCGTCATTTGCAATCCGCGTTTCAATCTTCTCTATCCTTAACCATCCTTGTTCCTTTTTGATTTAGAATCACCTATTTGATGTTTTCCTACCTTAGTAAACTATTATTTTAAGGTTTCCTACGTTTTAAATGTAATTTGGTTCGTCGCAAAAAATGACTCAAAATATCGTGATGTACCCTTCAAATTGATTCTTTATGGAATACCGGCTTTTATTTTCTCACCCACCAGAATCCCCACCCTCCACCTTCCGCTAAAGGACTTATCGTCCGTTATTTGCCACCCTCTCCCAGCGGGTCTAAAACGCAGGTCACCGGTCACAGGTCACAGATCACCAGTGACCTGTGACCGGTGACCTGCGTTTTAGACCTGCCGTCCCTCACCCCTCTCTCCTTCTGAGATCTTCCTATGAAAATTTCTTACCTTCTTTGTACGCCTGCTGTGCTGGAAGATTGGCCAAAACCGAGTGAAGAACAGAGGGATCTTCAGAGCCAGTTAACTCCTCGTCGTCACGGTTCAAAGCTAAACAAGACGCAAGGATTACCTCAGCAGCATTTAAAAAAGTTACTATACGAACGGCTGCCCAAGTTCAAAAAGAACCAGTCTAGATACCTCAAATACGCTATCTTCAGATCAAATCGTACCTATTTACCTGGCAGTATTGAAATTAGGGGACGCCGAAATCATATTGCTGTATTTAATTGGTTTCATAAGCGTGTCCAAGGCAAAAGACAGAACAGACGTGTATATTTTGTTCTAACAACATCAAACACACACTGGAAAAGTGTAAATACGAGGGAAAAAACTCACTAAGTATACCTATAGTATATCTTACTCAAGTGTAACTTAATAATAAATGTGTCCTCCAACGAAATGCAAACCCTAAGTAGTATTCACCCTTCTTATTAAGAGATGAGCTTTTTCGCTCCGACGAAGGGCTAACGCTCGAAACGTTAGCAATTGAATCTCTTTACGGTGGCCAATTTACATTATCAACCCAGTTGATAAAACCAAATTATATTGTTATACTTCCCACCGACGCAGCACCACAGACACAACGCTAACCTTGTTGGCTAAGTTTTAAAATATAAGCTTCCAACGCTTTCAGCTCTTCATTATGTGCATCTGCAGTGAAGGCAGCGGCTTCCTTCTCTAGTTTCCCCAGTCCTCCCTTGCCTCCGCCACCTTTGGGCTTCTTACTCGCCCCAGGCTTCTTCTTTGTGTTCTTAGCCGGAGGAGGTCCACCCAGAGTGGCAGTTGCCATAGCAGCTGCTGCTTGCATGGTTGTCATGGTACCAGCACTGTCAGGTGCAGTTTCAAGGTTTAACATTTTCTTGCCAAGCTCAATAATCGCACCAGCTACTCCTTGCTCGTTCCACATATGTAAGATCTGAATTGTTTCACAAGCAAGAAATAAAATTTTTATTACAAACAACACTAACTACAATGAATCTAAACGTAATCTAAGAAAACCTCAAAACAAAAATTTTGGATTCAAAAAGATTGAAAGAGAGGGAATTGAATTACTTTGCCCAAGTTTTCAAAGAGCCACTCCCAAAGACGTAGCAACTATTTATGTCCCGAGGATGCATTGAGAAATAATTGAATTGAATAATTGTGCCCATAAACGTGATAAAATGAAAAAAAAGAGCAGATCCTGGTCATCTGAGGGGCACCTTACATGTATAACCTCTTACAAGATGAACAGAACAGTGGGTTATGAACGACGGAAAAGGTTAAGGCATTAAAAGGAGATTGCGTTACCTTAGCTATGTAGTAAGTGACTGTAGCGATCATGTGTGACAAACTGTCTGAAGTAGAAGAGGTCTTTCTATGACGCGTTAATGAAGGAACCTCTTGGAGAACGGCGTGACATCGCAGTAAAACCTAAAATAAATAACACTTGGTAAGGGATGGACCATTATATTTTTGAGGGGGGGGGGGGTTGGGCAATTTTGTCTTGTTACGAATTTTTTTTTCGTCTTTGGGTTGTGCAAGAATTTTTTTTAGCACCTTAAGTTTGTGCACGAATTTTTTTTTTCCCCATCGGTTTCAGCAAAACAAGTTTCAGTTCCCATAGTCACTGTAAAAAAAACAACTAATGATATTTTTTGACATGGATTTTATATTTTATACCAGATTCAGTGAAATGGCTCAAATTTATGTGTTAATACAAGACTGAGATATTTATGATATTCTTTACTAATAATATTACAAAGTATTTTTGGTTGTTGAAAACCACTTTCCCAATTGTTTTTGATAATTGTGTTCATAATTTCCAAACTGTGAACAATATTTCATAATAGTTGTTTATTTATTAATAGATATATCTTGACATAAATTTCAATACAAGAGCTCAAAAATGATATTTTTTGACATGAATGTTATATTTTATACCAGATTCATTGAAATGTTTTAATACAAGAGATAGATGGAAATAATATATTTATTATATGATATGAAACACAAAGAGGTGAATTATACAAATAATTACAGAGCATTTTTGGTAGTTGAAATAAAATGATGACAAAAATTACAGATTAGTTTTTCATTTGGTCTTACAGGAAGGCTTGCTCGAATTTTTTTTCCCCTTGGCTCACTGTGCATGAATTTTTTTTCTCCACTTTTGCTGTGCAGGAATTTTTTTTTGGTATTTGCCCAACCCCCCCCCCTCAAAAATATAATGGTCCATCCCTAAGCTTTTATGAAATAATTCATATTTGTACAGTGGGAAGTCTTCATGCTAACTCTTGGCACGGTTAGAAAAAGATTGGAAAAAGAGACCATTCTACTTTAACTTTCAACACTACTTGTATGACCTTCAATTCTTTCACATTCAGCCATGTAACATTTCAAAACAATGGAAGCATCAGTTTACTAAAGTTTAAAAGACTACATGACTTGTGTCTATGGTTGGGGAGGGGGGACTGGGTTAAACAATATATGACTGCAGGTGTGATTTTACAAACTGAAAGAGAAAATGCATCTGCAAACCTGTACAACTGGTTTAGCAGGAATCTTCTGGTGAATAAGAGGTGCTAGTAAGCCGTAACACTGAACGACAGCCTGTAAACACAGTGCAGTGTCGTTCAACCAGCCAGCAACTTGGATAGCAAGCAAGAGACGCTCACATTCCTCAAGGCGAGCAACCTATAGAAAGACAAATGGAAAAAATCCAGTTTGGCCTTATAATTTTACTGTATCTAGGAGCCATGAATGAAGCAATTTTATTCCTTGACGACAGGCAGTTTACACATTAACAGATTTACTGTTTTAATTCGAGGGATCACAGAAGCCTCATGGGTCAGTTGTTCAAAGGCTTGACAACAACAACAACAACAACAACAACGTTTATTATATAAAATACTAATTGCAGTAATAAGTTTGTCCACCCAAATTTAGCAAGGCTAATCAAGTTGGGTGGAGCAAAGATAAAATAGTTAATTAATATATTTATAATGACAAAGATTACAAAAGGACATAATTATTAATTAAGACAAGAGCGACAAATATCAAAACAAGATTTGTTCGAATAAAAGAACAGAGGAAAATAATAGTGGTAAGGAATTCATTAAATGCATTTAAAGCGATTAATTGAACTACTGGAAAAATCGCTATGCAATCTATAAGGGGTGACAAACTACGCTATCCACTGGAGAGTGATCAATGGGGTGGATAGCGCTATACATCCAATGAAGAATTGGCCTGGGACCTCATCAATATGGTAATTACAAGAAACCTTAATACCATTACCTGGTCCCTTAATTTTCATAAGGGTAAAGTTCAGAGCAACACTGAGGAGCTCTGATCACAATCCTCTATGTTTTGTCTTCGATCTTTGAATGCAGGAAACGAATCGTGAGAAAACTTCATTCTTTTAAGCGCTTATGGGAAATAGTGTACCGCTCCTCTCTAGTTCACGTGATTAGAGTATGCCATGCTGTTGTTTATCTCACAGAGAGCCTGTTAAAGAGAGAGCCTGAGCTTTCAAAATTATTTTTTCTGCCAACTCACCTGACCACTATATAGTGGTCCACTATCACACAGGCAATCACAGAACAGGTGACCCTCGCGTATCCTAATGTCCACACATATGAAAATGCTTTGCAGAAAAAGTCTCGCCAACACGGGAGAAGATTGACGCAGTCTGTCTTCATCAAGTCTGGCAAACAGAGGTAAAATAAGTTTTACTCAGGGGTAACACATTATGTGCAAAATTTTATCGTGGGAAACCCGGGCCAAATAAGAGAAGGGATTAAAAAATCAAAATAAATTAAAAATCAAAATCAAAATAAATTAAAAATCAAAATCAAAATAAATTACCTTTACTGACACATGTGTGGCTGCTTATAAGTATTCCCGATCGTAATGGAAACTTCATCTCGAATTGAGTAAACCATAGTTGATAAAGGAGACTGTCTCCACTAGCAACTATGGGTTGGCAAAACAACTATTCACTTAAACCTTACGATGACATCTGTTCAACTCGACTGTGTTTACTTCAAAGGGGCATTGTTACACCATTTTAGCAAAACTTTAAAAAGTTAAAACTTGTCTTCATACAAAGGAAAACCAAAAATAATGGTTTAGTTATGTTACCGATGACTACATTACTGCACTGAAACCGTGTACTGACGTCTGTTGTTATCGATGGCGAGGATGGAAGTGGATTGAAAATTGATTGAGAATTACCAGTACATCAAGACAATCGAGTGTTTTCATATCAAAAGCAAGACAAGGATTACAAACCTTTGTAGAGAGATGCACAAGTCAGAACTGGCTGTTTGGATATTTTTGTTCTCTTCACATTTTTCTGGTTCCTTCACGTAATGATTCCACAAAACGGAGGCAGCAGATTTTGCAACAGACAATACACCAGAGGTGAAGGAGAGCTGAAAATTGACAACATAGTATCTTGCATGATCACGAGGTACAGTGATATTTTGTATTCTTTAGTTTATGTATGTGCAACAATGTATCACCCCATAACAGGATATTTCTCTCTGAGCATACCATATGAAGATGCGTGCGCAATTTCCGCTCACACAAGCCTCTGACATGAATATTTTTGCTAGAATTTAATACACTACATGGACTGGAAGAATTAGATAGCAACGTTATGTGACAGGGCAAGGAAAGGAAATTAATAAAAAATGTGACATACTTGTGCCAAGTAACCCCACGCCATAAGAGTTGGCAGTGGATGAGTAGCTAGTACTGGACGGCAAGTGAGGCCAATGCTTCCACCAATCAGTTTACCGTGTTCATTGTAAGCCGCCACAGCCGCCATGTACTTCTCATCAGGTTTGAGCCCATGCACATAAAACTGGATGTCAGCAGTGGCCGGGATCTGAAGTCAACAACCAGTCAAATAATCATTGTAGTCAACGTTAGTTAGTACAATAATTAGTCTACTTTTATAAATGTGTCCTCGTTTGCCACCGCCTTAACTCTCCACTGTAACACAATACGCAGTGTAAAATGTACCTCTTCTCCAGTGCCCGGCAGCTGGTAGTCATTAAGCCTGACTTTTACGTTGTTCCCACTGGCAGACTTTGCAAAGAGTCGATACCACGCCACCTGAAAAGAGTCCAGCTAGTTAGAACAAGAAATTACACCTAGAAAGTTGGACTCTTCTTCCACTGCTCTCCTGTGTCGGGTCTTCGTTTGTCAAAAGTGCTCATTTGGCTGGTAATACAGCTGAACAACTCTCTATCAACTCTCTCTTGGACAGACATCATCAGAACTGGCACAAACTGTCTGTCTAAGAGAGGTGTCAAACTTATAGAGAGTTTAGATACAATAAAATGATTGAAAAGGCATGCAGGGACCAACACCAGTTGTCCATCTTATAGAAGTGCCCGGCTTATAGAGGTGCCCGGCTTATAGAGGTGCCCGGCTTATAGAGGTGTCTGGCTTATAGAGGTGCCTGGCTTATAGAGGTGTCTGGCTTATAGAGAGTTTAGATACTGTAAAATGACTGAAAAACGGCACACAAGGACCAACACCAGTTGTCCGTCTTATAGAGGTGCCCAGCTTATAGAGGTGCCCGACTTATAGAGGTGCCCGGCTTATAGAGGTGTCTGGCTTACAGAGGTGCCCGGCTTATAGAGGTGTCTGGCTTACAGAGAGTTTAGATACTGTAAAATGACTGAGAAATGGAGTGCAGGGTCCAACACCAGTGGTCTGTCTTAGAGAGGTGTCAAGCCTATAGAGTCTAGATACAGTAAAATGACTGAGAAATCGAGTACAGGGTACAACACCAGTGGTCTGTCTTAGAGGGGTGTCAAGCCTATAGAGTCTAGATACAGTAAAATGACTGAGAAATGAAGTGCAGAGTCCAACACCAGTTGTCCGTCTTATACATGTAAATGTGTCCGGCTTATAGAGAGTGAACGTTTAGATACAGTAAAATGACTGAAAAACGGCGCACAGGGACCAACCCCAGTAGTCGTCTTACAGATGTTTGACTGTACCTTTTCTCCACTTTTGGGTTTGAAAGGAGCTGGTTTGAACACCAGCACAGAAGAACTGCGATAAAGAAGAAGAGGAGCTGGCGGCACGTCTGAGGCAGGCGTATTGTCACTGGTGGTGGTGTCTGTCTGTCTGTTCCAGCTGGACACCTTTCGTTCCTGCTGCTGACATTTTACAATCAACTCTTGGCTCTCCTGCAATGGAAGCGTATAAAGTATAAAAGAGACGAAGATTGTGTGACATAAAGCAATAATGTGTGACATAAAACAAGAACGTGTGACACTGAAGTAGAATGAGTGACGCAGAAAGAAGAATGTATGTTCTATATATATAGTAAGTGATATAAAAGCAAGAAAGGGTTTGATGAAAAGACATGTGACATAAAAAAGAACATGCCAAAACAAGAACATGGGAAATATATAAAAGAAAGTGTGACATAAAAGCAGAAATGCGTCACATAAAAAGATGAAAGTGTGACATAAAGGGTGGCACAGAGACAGGAGTGTGCGAGTGCATGACAGAAGCAAGAAAGTTCAATCGCAGATAAACAGGAACGTGACATATTTGAATTTGTGACATTTCTACCTGTAGAAGCTGCGTTTGTCTTTCAGTTCCAATGTGACTCCTTGATGTGACAGCCTGTCCAGCTATGTGCATAAGCAACAGAGCTTTGGACAGCGGGTTCCTATTGCACTCGGATTGCAGTTCATTTTCTACTTCACTAAACTGCAAGGAACTAGCGGTACTTTTTAACTTGTCCTGTTGAATGACGAAAAATTAAACGCTGAAACTGCTGAAGGACATCATGAAGCTTTAATTTGATAGACTAGCTGTTCTTCACAATGAGATTTTCAAGGAAGTTTTAATCATTTAAAAATCTGATTTCTAATTTTCCTATGATAAGGTAGCTAAAACTCTGACTAAGTTCAAATTTACGCTCTCACCTTCTGTTTTTTGACTGCTTTCTTTGGTTCAACTGGTTCTGTTGAAGTAAATGAACGTGTAAGCTGTGACAACGCATGTTCCTTTAGAAAATGGCAAGTTTAGCAGAGTTATAATTATATACACTGGAAGGAGGTGTTAAAGTGAAGATCTGGGGGGTCTGGGGGCAGAGATACGGACTGTCAGTTCAACATGACTGTGAAAACTCTTGAAGCAGTTCAGGCATTTTGATGTGCCATTTTAAACGAATTCAAAGGTATAAAAAGGCTGTCAAAAACAGCACAAACACTATCCAACATGGCAATTAACAGCAATCTTCACTGTAAACTGATATAACATTGTTCAAGCCAAATCGGAAGTTCCCCCATTTTTAAGGGTTTGTAAAGAAATTAACCTTCCCTATTTCTTTTATGCAGATGTCCCTCCAAGTCTAGGCCCCTAGGTTCTTTAGCCCAGCACTGTTACTTGATCTTGATTGTAATACCTTGTCCAAGGTTGGTTAGTTTCACAGCAACTCTGTGCCTAACAAACAATAACTCCATGTGCAAAGCTTCTATCATCCTCTCCAACAGGCTGGGCTCCTGGGATTCTGGGACTTCATCATGAGTCTTGGGTTTGTTTATATTTGAAGAAGGCTGAAAAAGAAGGATTAAATACCAAACAAAGCGTTGTTGTCTGTTTGCACAACACATCACAAGTGAGTTTACAATAACGCTTTGTACACCAAATCAATTCTGAACTATCCCACAATGATTTCTAACCTGAAGATAAATCATCACAAAGGCACAACCAAATTACGACCATTTCTCAATACACTCTTTGCTTCACATTCAATGGACGCAGATGAAAGAGAACTGCTTGTAAACTTAATCCAATATGGCTTTTTACCTTAATCCAGCTTACGTCAGCAATGTTCCCCTTGCTTGTGTCAATCACTGTATCACGTGCCCTGGAAATATCTCTGAGCCCCTGCTCTAGAATGTCCAGCACCTTTTTCAGTGTCTCCCTTGCACCGGTACTGACCACACCCATAGTGACACTCTTCCTGCTGGTATCTGTAAACAGACCTCTAAGGGAACCATCTCCAGGAACAGCCTTCTCTGTTTCAGTTTTCTCCTACAAAGTTGGAAACAAAAATCAATAAGTAAAATTATTTGACTGCTGCTCCAGTGGGTTTGGGAGTCATGGTTCCCTAATGGTTTAGTGCGCTGAGTTCGAGTTCGAGCTCTGGCCGGGGCACTGTGTTGTGTTCTTTAGCAAGACACTTAACTCTCACAGTGACTCTCTCCACCCAGGTGTATTAATGTGTACCCACTACTAGGGGGATAACCCTGTGATGGACTAGCATCCCATCCAGGGGGGAGTAGAAATAGTCTCTGTTGCTTCATGCTAAAGAAACCAGGATAAGCTCCAGCCTGATGCGGCACTAGGCTTGTGAACAGACTTCAACTTTAGTGAACAGCAGGAAGGGTTCTCACTAGAAGTCGGGACCCAGCACTAAGGTGCACAAGAGTTAGTACACACCTACTTCCATGTACTATAGATAAACAAACTAAGGTAGTGACGTAACTTGAAAACATGGCAACCAATTAATAGTATTTTAACAGTGAGTGGAAAAGCTATCATGATAACAAGCACTGTATTGACTTACAACCTGTTTAGCGTCAACATGTTCTGGGGAGACAGTCACTGCTGGCGAGTCGACAGATACATCTGCACTGCCAACCCTGGTGTGATCAGCGAGGTTGGCTTTACACTCCAACAGTAAGGAAAACTTCAGTGTCACTTCTGCACTAAGGATGGGATCAAAACTGGAAGCACTACTCCAGGAGAGGGCTGAGTGCACCACAGTCAGAATGTACAGCCACTGAAAAGGCAAGAAATGGTTAAGTGGTGAGCGGTTGATCTGTGAGAGTTGAATGCACATGCACCTGGTTTTTTGTACTATAAAAGCAAACATAAACAAACACACAACTGAGTTATCAAGAGAACTTACACGATTCACAAACACATCATTTAACAGCTGTTTGCAGTTCTCCGTAGATGATGACATGATTCTTTGAAAATGAGGCTTGCACTTTGACCAGAGGAACAGGGCAGCATCCACCATCATATCATTGTCTTTCATAAGGATGGCTGACTGACAATAAAGGTTCAGTCAGTTCAGTTCTTTATTTATTTATGTTTTTTTTCTAATAGGTACAAATTGGACATGCCCACAGGTAGCAGATGCTAATCTTGGTGGGTCATGTCGTAACCAAAGAGAGTAGGTAGACAAGTTTACAGGAAATCAAGAAGACAAAATAAAGTACGAGTGTATAAATTATAAAATTAAGTTTGTCAGTTAACTACTACCATATTAGGAGAAAGCGCTATTAGATATCTTATTTTTACAGAAATTCTTAATAGGTTTAATAATAATAATAATAATAATAATAATAATAATAATAATAATAATAATAATAATAATAATAATAATAATAAAACACCCTAAACAACAGACGTGTTTAAAGTTACAATGGAATAATTGAGTCATACAGACACTAATTAACTAACTAGCTAACAACTAACTACATAGACAAGCATCTATTTATAAAAGATCTCTTAAAACGCTCAGTTCTAACAACCGGGATAATAATATACATATAATATACAAACGCGTAAGATGTGCAAACGACTGCTAGCTTTTGATAGGATATTATCTAAATGTGAATACACTGATCAGACTGAAATGTTACTCCCAGCAACTTTAGGCTGGATTTCTGCTCTGTAAGAGCCAGAGGAGCTAGTAAGGCCTTGGTGGATTTGCCTTTAAGAAGCATTTCCCACATTTTCTTGAAGTTCAGTTGCATGCGGTTAACAGTTGACCATTCAACAATAGATTGGACCTCATTATCGGCTAAGTTACCGGTACTGTTGCTGACACCCGATTTTACAGGAATACTTAAAGTTAAATCATCAGCAAACTTCACAAGCAAATTTTGATTTGGTGCAATGATCTTGATATCATTGACCATGATAGGAAATAATATATGGCCTAATACAGTCCCCTGGGGGACACCCCTATTAATATTTAAATATTCGGTAACAATGCCATCAACAACGACTCTTTGTTTTCTGCCTTGTAAAAAACTAATAACCCAGTTGGTTAGATATGGATTAATATTGAGTGACTTCAACTTAGAGCAAAGAATATCATGAGGTACCGAATCAAAGGCTTTGCTGAAATCAAAAGAAAATGTTCTGACATGGTCAAAACCCGAATCAAGCCATTTCAGCCAAGCATATTGACACTTAATTAAAACCATAGTCGTATTATGGCCTTTACAGTATGCAAACTGGTCAAGATCTATGAAATTATTCACATACTGTGATAGTTCTTGTCTATAGACGAGGCATTCGAAAACCCTCATTATTACATTAGTCAGCGAAATAGGCCGCAACTGTGTGCAATTTTTAAAGTTGTACTCTTTAGGCGAGGGAGTTATGTCAGCCAGCTTCCACAGATCAGGCACAGAGTGGTTTTCCAAAGAACAATTAAAGATGTGGGTAACAACAGGAGCAAGATCGTTTAATATCTTGTAAGAATGATTAGAGTTTCTGATCGAGAACTTTGATCATCCAGGTGAGGGTAGTCCTGAGAAGGACTGTTGTCGGTGACAGTGACTGACATTTTGACAACCTGAGTGGAAGTCATCATCAGAGTCATGTGAAGAGTTGCTTGTCAATAGATTGTTATAAGTCTGGTTCATGAAAACTGATTGGTCAGTTTTGCAGTGATGTTATTGGGTGTAAGACTCGAGTTGTGGATGTAGTCGGTCGTGATTGGTCAGTTTAGATTCGTTGGTAAAGTTAGGTTGTTCTACTCGGCTACACTGACCAATCAGTTTTCACAAACCAGACATTCGACTGACAAACAACTCTTCACATGACTCTGATGATGAGTTCCGCTCAGGTTGTCAAAACATCAGTCACTGTCACCGACAACAGTCCTTCTTAGGACTACCCTCACCCAGGCAATCAAATTACACGATTGACTACTACCCCCAGGTTCAAACAATTTACTGTATTATAGGTTTTCTAAAACACATTATTTAAAAGGCTAGGTTGAGTCACTGTTAGTTATATCTCTTATCTTATAGCCTGAATATAGCTGAACGTGAGAAAAAAACATGCTAAACCGAGGATTGAGCCTATAACCCTCCACACACCAGTCTTCCCTGTATTTTTCTTTGTGAACTTAACATCCTCATGCATATTAATATCGTTTAATTACTGCGTGGGTGTTCTCAAAGCTAAACAAAGCAGTGCCCAACAAAAAAACCATTCCACATAATATAGTTTGGGGGGAGGGAATTTTTTTTTACAATGGATATTTATTTCTCCAGTAAGCCAGCATGCATATTTGACCACAATTATTAGCCTTTTTGTGTTACTTATTAGTGTTCTGCATTCAGTGTACAGTGTACAGGTGTCAATTTTTTTTTCTCAATGTTTAACTAGTATGTGTGAGAGTTACACACATCAAAGAAAGGCACAGGAGACCAATAAAATAAAATGATCAACAAACCTTGAAAGGCTCCTCAGAGCATGACTGAATTACTTCAGCCAGATGAGTCAGTTCTTCAAGTGCACTTCCACTCTTTCCTGGGAAGAAATGTTGAATTTGTAAATTCTGTATTTTCTCACATTAAGCAATGCACTTATTCAGGTACGATGGTATTTGCCATGCTAGTTCTGTGCATGGCTATTTGTTGTCAGGTATATAAGGTGTCTTTTGGCAGTTGAAGATCACTTGACAGCAGCTCTGCGCATTTTTCTAGTTTTGTTATTCTTTTGGTATAACATATATTTTGATACATGCACTGGGAGGGTGTATCACCTCCTTATCTTGAGCGGAGTCAGCTGTGATTTTCAAGCATGTGTATTATTTCAGCTCATTTGAGAGCTTCTTGGTAGTTTGCCCTCTCTATTTATTGTAGGATTATTCTCCAACTTTGTCCATGTACTTATATACATGGACAAGTGCGAACTCCGACAAAGGGCTAACGCTCGAAACGTCAGCTCACGCATCTCTTTACGATGGCCAATTCACATTATCAACCCAGTTGATAAAACCAAATTATATTGTTATACTTCCCACCGACGCAGCACCACAGTTTCTTTAGAAACTTACCCCCTCTATTCATGTACTTATATAGTCCAGCTATCAATAAACAAGATGCATATTCCTGATTCTTGTCTGCATTTCATGATATTTAGTGTGAAAATGATTTGTTCTCGTTTCACTGCAGAGTGATTAGAGAGCAACTGTATTTGAAAACAATGATTAAAAAGAATCGAATACAGTAAATATTACAAAGCTACAATAACTGTAAATAGTTAATACATTTTTGCCTCCAGAGAGACACTGTCCAGCAGAGAGAGTTGCAGACACTTAACCAAATAATGATATGTACTATGTAAGCACCCAGTTACTAAGGGCTCACACCATGTATGTTTAACATTAATTATTAACCAATCACGAGGTCCATGTTGGGATGAAATCACACACAGATCATCCAGGACAATACTGATAAAATACTTAGAAAATATTGGACCAACAATAGACCATTCTGGTTAGTTGATTTTAGTTATTGGCCAACCGACTACATGTACATGTACGTCAGTTGTGCAATAAACTTGGTTATTGCTCCCTTTAAAGGAGCTATGTCATAATGTTTTGAATCATTTTTTGTGATGAACCAAATTACTCTTAAAATGTAGGAAACCTAAAACTACTAGTTTACTAAGGAAGAAATACAGCAATGAGGTGATGCTAAACCGAAAAGGAACAAGGATGGTTGAGGATGGAGAAGATTCAGACGGATTGCGAATGACAAATTTGAAAAATTTAGGCTGTGCACAAACCATGATGTAGCTTCCTTAATACACCTACCAAGTGCATGAGCAGCTGCATCACTTTCATCCAAGTGAGCTGGCATTTTCTTTGGTTTCTTTACAGTGTTGTAAAATGGCTCCAAAGCCAACATCAACTGCAGAGTTTTTATGTCGACCAAGCTGTTAATACTGCTTTGTTCCTGAAGAAGCTGAAGTGTGGGCTCAATGAGAATTCCAAATGGTTCCCACTGTTCATAGCTGAAAGCAAACTTCACAAATTTGACAAGAGCTGGAAGGGGTACACCATTATCACCTAAAAAACAATTTCAAAGCAAGACTTAATAAATAATTATTAAACTACTGTATAGGACAATAATTATCACACAACATCATTTGTACCTTTTAAAATAAATGTACCAAAAATAATATTACTATGTTGCGAAAGTATTGTTTATTGCTACATGTCCAATGTCGATGATGATGATGATGATTATGGTGATGATAATGCTGATGATGAAAATGATAAAAATAATGGCATTGTTGATGATCATGATGATGATGATGATGATGACAATGATAATGACACTGACTGATGATGAGGATGATGATGAGGAGGATGTGGAGGTGGTGAAGCAAGAGGAACGGGAAAACATTAAATCAATAATTAGTCGGAAAAAAGTAAAGTACAGAAAGGCCAACATTTCTGGAAAGATTTTATTAAGAACTTGAATGTGCCATATGCATACCTTTAGCCACCAGCTCCATCAGTGAAGTGTTCTGTAGTTCCCACACAGAAGGGTGAATTCCACTGTCATGCTTTACCACATGAGACTGTTTCGTCCCTCCACCACCAGCAATAATTTCCATCCCTGCAAAAAACAGCTCTGCACACACATCAATAGCTGTGTCCTCTGAATCAGGAGTGGGTGCCTCGCAGAGAAGTGTGCGTCTGTGTGTCTCGCTTAGGGCCTCTAATATTGCCAAAAATTTTGCAGCTGTGCCTTGCAGGTCTGCCATAAGACGTTCAGTGGGTGTCCGAGGCCATGCATGCTGAAATGAGAAAGCAAATAGCAAGTGTTAGTCATTAGAGAGAGAACCTATCCTTGTCTTGATCCTCCCTTCCTTTTTTTCCTTTATCCCTCTACCCTTTCTTTGCTGATATTTTATTATTTATTGTTTTGCCTGGAAAACAATAAGACAGTGAGAAATAAGAGTTGTTCCCATCACTGGCTGATAATTCAACCCTACACTACACTGTACATTGTGCATGAACATGATTGCACTCACATGAGCAAAATCCTTAAGGTTGGGTTTAGTTTTTGGTCTCAGCAGACCCTTCGGTCTCTTGCGAGTCTCAAACACGACCCTCTTGAATACCATGACTTGCATCTTGGTCTTAGCTTGCCGAAATGCTGCGTCAGTTTCTGGAGTTGACTCCGATGTGCTCATCTTCTCTATGTCGCCCAACTCGTTGACCTTCGCTAGGCCTCTCTTGGCAAATGCCTCGGCATGTATGGGAACTTTAAGGTCAAAGTAACACTGACACACAGCAGTGTATAAGGTGCTGCGCCAAGTCAGGTACTTGACAGTGAGAAGAGGAATGGAGGATTCTAGACACATACACGCCCAGAGAAGGAATTCCAAAGCCTAATGAAATAAAACAGCAATAATGTAGTTATAAAACATAATTAAACCAACACACTACTATTAAACCAATTGTTGGTTTAATAGAAGTGCATATAAGAAGCACAAATGTTTAATATTCTGCATACAAGCCTAGTGGCCCATCAAGCTGGAGCTTATGCCAGTTTCCTTATGCAGGAAGTGACTAGGACTGTTTCGACTTCCCCTGGATGGGATGCTAGTCCATCACAGAAGC
This sequence comes from Blastomussa wellsi, assembly GCA_947652115.1. NCBI lineage: Eukaryota > Metazoa > Cnidaria > Anthozoa > Scleractinia > Plerogyridae > Blastomussa > Blastomussa wellsi. The sequence goes on along the minus strand of OX393574.1, from coordinate 2,944,187 downwards.
ACAAAATTAATGTTTAATATTCTGCATACAAGCCTAGTGGCCAATCAGGCTGGAGCTTATCCTAGTATCCTTATGCAGGAAGTGACTAGGACTGTTTCGACTTCCCCTGGATGGGATGCTAGTCCATCAAAGGGTTCTCCCCCCAGCATTATGTACCCATCTATACACCTGGGTAGAGCGAGGCACAGTGAGAGAACACAACGAAGTGCCCCGGCTGAAGCTTGAACCCAGCATTTTTGTTGTTGTGCAGAGAACTGGTTAATGAATGACCCTCACCTTACTGCTGTGTCCGCAAGCCATCAAATGTCTGCAGATGGAGTAAATATGAACAGTGCCTGGGACCAAAAAATAACAATATCCACGTTAATCAAGAAGTAACTTAGATGAAGAGTGGTCTTCTCATATAATTGTACGATGTACATTTAAAGGGAAACCCAGCTCTGCTCTAGAGTCAAGTTGACAATCTTACTGGACAAGGGAAATGTTACATTAAATAATGATCAAACAGAAAAGATTATCATTTTTAAATTTCTGGTACACTGCCATTAATTTGGAATTTATGACATACACTGTAATAGCATTGCTGTGATTATTAGGAAGTAGAGGTCTTTTGTGTGAAATATTTGGTAACTCAATCAAATATGTCATGAAATCCAAGATGGCAGTGTGAGAAAAAATTAAAAGCAATAATTATAAACCCTTTCTGTTTATAGTAACATCTCCATTTTCTGATAAAATTTGTAATTTGGGAATTGATAAATTAATGACTTCTCTCAAGAGCAGAGATTCCCTTGAAACTACTTTCATATTATTTTGGTTCTGAATAATTCTAGTCATTCGATATGCTACAATTATAAAGGTGTACATATTAAGTTATAATAATTATGCCGCTATTAGTAAACGTAAAGGATAACAATTGATTACCATTAAAGACCAGCCAGCACAATTCCTCTTTATGAAGTGATGTTTGAGTTGCTAAGCGTAGAACTTTTAAAGCTGCCACACAGCAAGATACTACATCTGGATTCTAATTCCATATAAAAAATGAGATTGTAGACATCATGAGTTATATTATTATTTAAAAGCATGGTACAGTAAGATTAAGGGAAGACAACAGTACAAAAAAGTTTACAAAATGAATGCTGATGTATTGTGTACACAAAATGTATGTGGATTCTATAATATTTCATTAACCAGATATGCAGTGTAGACTATACCAGTGAGTTAGGGGAGTTGGAGGGGGTGGGGCAGTGTTGAGAGAACTTGCCTCCCACCAATGTGATGGATGATCATGTAGGTTGGGGGGGGAAGGAAGGTTGAGTAGGGGTACAGGGTTGAGAGGTAGTAGGGGAGGGATGGATGGCTTTTTTATAGCTAAAAATTCAAAGGCGACAGACCACAATCTCAATGTTGGCTCCTGTAATAAATATCTAATTGCCATAACTGTTCATCAGTAGGATGCCTAAAATGCTTGTAATTTCACAATTGGTTTCGGCTCCATTAAATCCTATACCAATTGCAGAACATTTCAGGTGGAGCACATGTTCTACAGTTTAATTTTTACTGACCTGTAGTTTAGGGTCCTCAGCACTATATACATGATAAAAACAAATTGCTTCACCAAGAACTGACCTCAGCTACAGCAAAATTATAAAAAAAATTTAATGTTAAAAATTTTTATGTAGCTTGACAAATCAGGGGTGAAGCAACAGAATTTACAACCAGAGGAAAGAAAACAACTTTTGGTTTGGTTTGAATTATTGAGAGGGTTGAAAAATCAAGGATTGGAGATTAACCAGTATTCTTCTCTTGTATAGATTTAAACAATAAGGCTTACAATAGTTAAAATGTTTTTTAAACTGACAGATTCTCAAATTGTGTACCTTTGCAACTTAGGCTGATGTATTTAAAGTTTATTATTTATTTGAGAAAAAAAGTTCACCTACCATCATTGTGGCAGAAGTCATGTCATCAAAACCATTTGGTAAATGAATCTTGTAAAAAGAATCTGCATCCAGTTCTGCAGCTTCTCTGAGTGTGAGCCCCCTTTGAATGTATTTTGTCAGATACCTCCCATAACAGTGGAACTGTGCAAGTTTGTATTCCTTCAGGTCAAAGAAAAAAGGAAAATTTGTATTAAAACCATGATGTTGATCGTAGATAGAACAGTTAACCCTCTCTAATAGAACAGTGGGACAGAACTTTAAGTGAGGACAGTTAACCCTCATTACGAACATGGTATCTGCACCAATTGTGAAGCTTATTTTTGGGGTAGCCAGGATATCACAGGATTAGACAAAACTCAAAAACTTGGCTTGCCCTTTGGGTAAGCTGTAATTAATTCATCTCACTAGCTCATTCATCTCTGAGAAGCTAGCCCGAAAAATATTATCATTTTAATTTACTTCAGTCACTTAAATTTTATACTTTAATTACTTTAATTATCCTAAGAAAAGATACCAGTTTGTTTCACTTTCTCTCACGAACCAGTGGTGTATCTAGGGGAGGGGCCAGGGGGGCCCACCAACCTTATTTTTCGGTAATGGTCCACATATTCAGTGTCACACATGACTCCCCCCCTTCCCCCATTAGCTCAAGGTCTGGATCTGCCACTGCGAGCTGACACCCTAAACCATGTCCACTCAACCTGCGATAAGAAGGCACTAGCCCGACCGATTATTTCACTAGTCTCAGCATATTGCACAGCCATATTAACTCGTCACATCCTGTATTAACTGTTATGCATTTCCATCTCATAATGACGATGATGAGGACGATGAAGGCGACAATGACTAGCATATAAAAGCAAAAACAATGTCTAATGTTATTGTACCTTGACTGAAAACAAATAGTCTCCAGTATTCAATAGCTTCTCTTGGTAGTAAGATTGTGGGAGACGATTTTCATAAGTGTTCCACATAGAGAATAATGTGTTTGACCTGCGATAAAAATAACCAAAGATTGTAATAACTATTAATTAAAGCAAACAATTACATTACATCTTACATAATACATGATACAAGTCACGATGAAACATGCAAGATAATTAATTTAAGAGCTTAAGTGCAGAAAATATAACATACATTTTATAATGTACATGTTATCGAATGTTAGGACTTGACAATGACACTGCACTTTTACAGGTCTGCTTTCCCTTCCAAGTAAAAAAAAAAACAAAAGTAACCAAAATACTTACTCGATCTAGAAAGTGAATTTTGGGGTGTATATTGCAAAGTAAATTTTATGCTCATAGGTATAGGCATCCGACAATAATTTTCTGTCATCAAAGGACAAGTTAACAAAATTCTCTGTTTCTCCAATCTGCCATACAAGAAACAAGAGAGTTGCCGCAGTAGTACCAGTGTGAGTACGATGAATACATGTGGTACGGTGTAATAAATTGTGACCTCTCACGCGAAAACGTACACTAACGGCTATCCGCTCAAACGGCGTTTTGCCGTGCACTTGCCGTTCACCAGCCGTTCAATAAAGTTTTGTATCCGTTTGCACGGCTTGTGTTATCCGTTCAAAAAAAATTGCCGCCGTTCGCACGGCTTGTCTTATCCGGTCAAAAAAAATTGCTGCCGTTCGCACGGCTTGTGTTATCCGTTCAAAAAAAATAATAACTTCAGCCGGTTATTAGTTCAACCGCTTGCACGGCTAGGGTTATGCGTTCAGAACTCAGTCGTAGAAACAAGTTCAGTTACCCGAACAACACAACCTCTCTAACGTCTACGAATATCAATGCAAAGTCTGGTCAAAACAAAGATGTTATCCGATATACGTATGTTAATCGCTATTTCACACACAAGAATTTCGCATAATTATTGCACTTGGCTTCCCAAGACTACCAAGAATCTACAGTTGCTAAAATCCTTTGCAAGGTGGTTATTCTTGAAGTTCTTTATTACTTAGCTGAAATTTCAACTTCGTGCGGTTGTCATTATGCAATTCTAACTCGTTGTTCATCAGTTCAGAAAAGACACTCGATCGTGTAAACAAGTCCGGATCTCGTCAAAACAAAGATGTTATCCGACATAAATATGTCAATCGCTATTGTGAGGTCGAATTTCACACACAAAAATTTCTCTGAATTATCACACTCGGCTTCCCAATTAAGACTATCAAGAATCTACAATAGCTAAAATCTTTTGCAAGGCGGTTATTCTTGAAGTTTTTTATTACTTAGTATACTCTTCGAATTTTCGTGCTTACTGTTTGTTTTATCATGGTTAGCAGCTATGATACAGATTGCAAAATTTGGGATGGAAAGTAATATTTTTAAATCTATTTTCCGAAGTGGAAATAAACTATGTTCAAGGTGGAAAGTTGTGTAAAAAGATAGTATCAAGCACTGTAGTTTTTCTTCCAAATTAAGGACAGGCTGTGCTAATTATATCTTAATTCATCTGCATGATACTGCAGTTATAATGAACTCAAAATGACCAATCATAGTACATATAATTTGTTGAACATTTTACAATGCTTTAAAAGTACTAATTTCAACATACCCTCGTGCAAGAGGTTCTTCTTCATTCTTCTTTATCTTGTACCCAGTTTCTGATTTCTTCTTTATGTATTTAATAAACCTGGAAAGTTCTTGTTCAAATGCTACCAATACAGGACTGATCTGTTTGTGGTCTAAAATTTTGTATGGAACCAAGAAAGAGAAATATCTCTTAATGTCTATCAAATAGAATTCAAATTCATGGATCTAAAGACTTCTTGCATTAGTAACATCATGGTCATTGGGCTTTTAATCTCTAGATCTGTACATGCCCCCACTATTTACAAAGGTATACTTTAGTGCCTGCGCATGGCCCCCTAAGAAATAACTTTTGAAGATCCCTCTTGAAAAAAAGATCAAAATGCCAACACATTCCCTCTTAAAAAAGAAGACATAACAAGAACCAACATCAATGCCACATTGGAAAAACCTTTGACGACCCCTCTGAGGGGTCTTCAAAGCATTGAAACCCCCTCAGATATCTCAGTCCCTCAATAGGGGGCTGCGGATATAAACTGAAAAGTCAATTTGACTTGCTTTTGATTGAAATTAATAATTTATTACAGCTGCATATAAAATGTAAATCACCCTTCGGAATACCCGGCCACTTGTTTGCCGACTCACTGAATTTAAGAATATAGTGTTCCCGCCAAATACAAAATTAATGATCATGAAGTGAACCGAAGTAGCCAGGTATTTGGAAGCTGTTTATTTTTGGCTAAACTTCAGAATACTTGGACAGTAATGTGTGTCTCACTGAATAAGAATAGTGTCCATTATTCTTTTTATCATAACTGCAGAAATTCTTGCACGCTCATTGGCTAATATTCACGGTTAAAAACTGCATTGAAACATGACGACATAGTATGATGCCATCACAAGCGCTGGTTGAAAAAATCGCTCAAACTGTTTACAGTATTTGGTGCTGTTTAGTTCTCATACATTAGCAAAAAATTGCATCCAAACAGACTCATTAAAAGAAGAAATCATCAAATTCGTTTTCACTATGACTATGGATCCGGATTGAATTAATCTGTGAAGGCAAAACATCAAAGTTTGACATGCAACTCGTTGAATGAGATTATTTTATTTGCCGTGTTGTACAGAGGCACCACAAGTGGACTAATCTTTGCATTAATTCACCTGGTTTTCGAGAATTTCAAAAATATGGAATAAAGGTTAGTTGCTAAAATTCTGTTTCTCCACTTTAGCCAAAGTGGCCAGGTATGATCAAGTTGCTCCATTTTTGGGATACACTTCAGAATACCTAGCCACTTAACTGCATGTCACTGAATAAGAAAAATGTCTTTTGTGCTATTATTCGTTCCACAAAATCTCCTGTCATAACATTACTAAATGAAGTGGAAAGAAGTGGCAGGATATTCTCAAGTTGCTAGACTAAACTTCCGGATACCTGGCCTCTTATTTGCACGTCATTGAATAAGAAAAGAGTAAACTGTGTTAGTCCTTATTCTACAAAAGGTCCTGACACATGTATATGAAGTGGACCAAAGTTGCAAGGTATTCTCAAGCAGCTCCATTACTGAGCTAAACTTCAGAATGCCAAACCACTCATGTGCATATCACTAAATAGGAATATTGTTACTAGCTCTAAAGTGACCGGCTATTCTGAAGTTGCTCCTTTTTTGGCTAAACTTCAAAATACCCACCCACTTATTTCCATGTCATTGAATAAGAAAAGAGTGCACTGTGTTATTCCTTATTCTAAAAAAGGTCCCGACACATGTCTATGAAGTGGACTGAAGTAGCTTGGTATTCTCAAGCAGCTCCATTACTGAGCTAAACTTCAGAATATCGGACCACTTATTTGCATATCAGTAAACAGAAATATTGCTACTCGTTCCAATGTGACCGGTTATTCTGAAGTTGCTCCATTTTTGGCTAAACTTCAAAATACCCACCCACTTATTTCCATGTCATTGAATAATATACAAGTCCACTGTGTTATTCGTTATTCTGAAAAAGGTTCCGAAGCAACTATATGAGGTGGACCGAAGTGGCCAGGTATTCTCAAGTAGCTCCATTAATGAGCTAAACTTCAGAATACCGGACCACTTATTTGCATATCACTAAATTGGAATATTCACTTGCTACATGTTCTAAAGAGGTCAAATATTCTCAAGCACAGTTCCATTTTTGGGCTAAACTTCAGAATACCGGTCCACTTATTTGCATATTACTGAATAACCGTAGTGTACTTTATGGTGTTATTACTCATTCTAAAGTGACTGGTTATTCTGAAGTTGCTCCATTTTTGTGTTAAACTTCAGAATACCCAACCACTTTTTTGAAAGTCATTGAATAAGAATAGTGTCTAATTGTTCCATTCCTTATTCTACAAAATGAAATGGACCAAAGTGGCCGGTCATTCTCAAGTTGCTCCATTTTTTGGCTAAACTTCAGAATACCAAGCCACTCATTTGCTTATCACTGAATAAGAATAGTGTTTATGATGTTATTACTCATCCTAAAGTGATTGGTTATGCAGAAGTTGCCCCATTTTTGGGATAAACGTCAGAATACCCAGCCACTTATTTGCAAGTTATCCCAACACATAAAAACCGATTTTCAACAACTTTAGCAAAAATAAAATCCAAAACAACAAGCGAAAGCCTTAACTGTAGTACCGAATGCACTGAAAAGGAGAGGATTAACAGCGGGGGCAGCTGTACTGTCAACGATTTCTACTGCTTCTAGTTAATGAGCTTTTGGTGAACTCACCTCTGGCATTTGTTCCAGCAGATTGCAGCACATTTGGAGCGTTTCCATTAGCAAAAGACTTCTTCAAGTCTGGTTCGCTTCTTCCTGACGCCGGCTGTTCCATAGTAGAACAAAATCAAGCTCTTATGACGTTTTCACAACTTGATTTTTGTGTGTTGACCTTGTTGATAAGTCGCCATCTTGGAATTCTACGCTCGTTTCTAAGGACTAAGTAGCCTCTCCTGCCGGTAATTGTTTTTCTCGGGGGTCGGCTAAGGCTCATACGATGTTGGGGGATGGCAATCCAGAGTCCCGTGAAAGAAAATCGAAAGCACCGCGCTGTAAGCTTTTTGGCCAATAAAAAAAGGAAGTTCGGTGCGTATTTCATCTCGTGCGAACGAGGACCGTAAGCGAACGAAAAGTGTGTGTGTGGGGGGCTTAATAATTGCGCGTTACTGGTATGTAGAACCCCCATTATGACGGACGCATTTCCCTTGTCCCTGTGGGGTTTTATCGTTGCAGGTTGTCGAATTTGTTTTTCGCTGTGGATAAACGGGCATGGTCTAAAATACTAAATGCCCGGAAGTCGGAAATTTTCGCAGATTTTCCATTGAAAGACTCTTTCAAACTTTTTGAAAGTATTAGATGTTTCTTTATGAGGGTCCCCTATACTTTTTTCGTGATGCGTGAATGGGCATTTTTGCTTTGCATGAAGCGTGAATGAGGATTTATTTTTTCCGTGATTCGTGAATCTATATTTTGCGGGAATAATTTTTAACTTTTTTGTAGATTTTAGCGCCATTAAAGCTCGTAAACTACACCGACTAGATTTAAAAAGCGCACGGCCTGTCCATATGTCTTTTGGTTGCTTTTTTACGACGACAAGAGCGGAGTATGAAATTACCAAAAGATGGCACATTCAGTAATGTGAGGTAAAATGTTTAAATACCTTTCTGTAATGACTTACGAAACGTGAAAAGAATTCGTATTTTTAAGTGGCACACTTTTTTACTTTTTATAGTCTTTGCATTTTAACGTGAAACGTGATTGCTTGCCTTTTTCCGTGAACTGTTTCTCGAATTTTTCGTGAAGCGTGAAAAGTCCAATTATTTTTGCGTGAAACTGTTTTCAGAAGAGGTATAGGGGACCCTCCTTTATCGCCAGGTTCTCGACAGTTAACATTTCGGGCTGCATGGAACAGTCTCAAATAGACTAAATGCCCGGTATAATTTGGTTTTATCAACTGGGTTGATAATGTGAATGGCCACCGTAAAGAGCACATAAGGCCGTGCTTCCTTACAATCATAAATTTGAAATAAATGAGGATAAATGACCAAATTAATTTACTTGAATGAAGAGCCCTCCCTTGCTTAAAAAAGTTGTTAAAAAGTAGATTTATTAAAGGTACCGGCTTTCGCTCCCTTGTGATCATGCAGCGAAAAATAAATAGCCATCAGTTGTTCCAAAAAGACAGATTTAATTGTTAAAAGGCAGATTGATAAAACTCACCCCTAATTCTCGAACCCCCTGCCCATCCATAGATTCATAAAACTGAAAATAAATAGCCTTTCCTTGCTGCAAAAGTAGGTAAATAGCAAAATTATAAAACGAACTCAATATTCTGTCTTTCCGCCACCTTACAATTATGAAACTAAAGACAAAAAAATCTTTGTTTACTCCAAAAAGTAGCTAAAAGCAGATTTATAAAAAATCCCGTCCCATAAACAGCTTTCCCTTGCTCCAACAATTAGCTAAAAAGTAGACTTATAAAACTTGCTTATAAAACTAGTTCTTTACAACACTCAGCTGGTTTCCATGGAGGGCGCCGTGTTTGTACAGACATAAAAACAGAGACTAAAACTAATAATATAAGATTAATAATATCGTAGGTCTAGATCATAAAAATTTAACTACTATAAACTAAGTACATGATTAATGATATGGTGAGTCTAAAACTACAAAAATTCAACTACTCGTACTCAGTCTCTTTTAGCTGAAAGACGGACAACTTTTTTGCACTCTTGATCCCTTACCCGCGCGTTATATAGGGGCTGAACAGAGATTAGGGACTGGACTATTTAGTATTAGTCCCCCTTTCCAGTTAACTTTCCCAATTGACCACTTTCGATAAACAATTAAAAATTCTAATATGACGCCGAGGCTTAGAGGAATAGAAAGAAATTGGCGACGACAGTGACGAGGATGAAGCAATAGATACAGATGAAAAAGATGAAGATGGCAGTGACAGCGATGACGACAAGCGGATGTAGCTGAAAGAGCTGATCATCGCAGTAGATTTCCAATTTAAGCAATTAAAAAGAAGAAGCCTGAAAAATTCCAACTGGATTCGAATCCCGTTGAAGCCCTGATTTTTTTCACCCTTCTTCTTTCCAATTGCTCAAATTGGAAATTCACTGCGATTATCATTCGCTCTCTGACAATGATAATTTTAAGGACAACTCTTGAGTGTAGTCGGGGCTATGAAAATGCTGCGGAAATTTGGATGTAGTTTGGAAATTGGAGAAGGATTGTATAGATCTTATGCAGTAGTTGTGCATTAACTGATACGCGAAAGCATGTCGAAGTCACCAAGTTGTGAATAAACCAAATAAATGCACAAATTAATCAGCAAGAAGCACATGGCAGCTGCTGTTCAAGTGTAAAACGAATGTTGTGCGAATACGTGCATGAGTGTGAACACATGAAAGGCTTGCGCTGTGATCTTCCTTTTCGAGTCTCGACGCCACAGCTTTCCGATAGTACTGTCGTCTGTCATTACGCTAAAAAATAACTTTGGCCGTTGGCGTCTGTTATAACTATGGCGGCTTGGATCTCTGGCGGACGGGCATGTCTTGCAAGAAAGAAAAATCTTTACTAATATTCTATTTTCGTACAGGCCTTGACGTATTGTCACAAAAATATAAAAGAAGTTTGATAGCTTTGTCGTTTACTTCTGCAGTTGCCATGTGCTTCTTGCCGAATAGTGAGGTGCGGGATTGCAGAAAAATTAATTCAGTAAGGAATTAGGAATGAGATCAATGTGTTTCATTGTAAACAGGCAATGAAGACAGTTTTCTGCAATCCCGCCCGCACCTTCACCATATTCACGCGAATTTCGCATCTCGGCGACTTTGACAAGCCTTCTTTGTTGTTTGTTTCAAATCAAGGCCCTACCAATGCGCAGTGCATTCTGGTCCGCTGAAAGCGAGGCTCTTCTGCAGCAGTGCATTCTGGTCCGCTGAAAACGAGGCTCTACCACAGCGCAAAGCATTGTGGTCTGCTGAAAACGAGGCTATAAACCACGGCAAAATCTCGATGTTTTTCTACCTTTTTATTATGATTATGAATTGCTGCTCCGCTCGCTGCGCTCGCTCCGCAGCAAAAATGACGATGACGTTGGTGACAACGAGAATGACGATGTCATGCAACTGTTACAGCGAAGAAGTAGAAATAAGCGACATCCTGTGTATTACCAAATCTGGTAGAACATAAAGGACATGGAAAGAACAATATCTTTGCCGTTATAGTATTTTGTTTGAGTTGGGAGAAGTTCGGATATTTTAAACCCCTTATGGCGGAGGGCCACAACTGTTTGGCCGAACGTTTCTCATTGATATAGTGGCTCCTCCCCCCCCCCCCCCCCCGATCAACGCTAAATAATGACTGGTCCCTCAGGGAGATTTGTATGAATTACGTATTTAACAGGTTCAGCTACTTTTGAGATCAGCGGTCGATCTAGGGGAGGGGTGGACGGAGTGCGCAACCCCCACCCCCATGAGACCTGTGGCTTTCTAATATTTAACTAGTATTCTGGAAGAAAAATATGTGTTTGTTTCTGTCACCCGTCATTTACGTCATTCCTTAATGGTGCACCACCGGGAATTCTACTACACGACAAAATAAATCACTTAAATCACTTTAGTTAGTGTTTTCAGGTTCACATTGAAGGCGTCAATCTTTCTCTTTTAAAAATGACAAAGATTTAAGAGCAAGAGCAAAGTGAAATTAATTTTTAGCATTTATCCAAGACACAAGGGGACAGTTGATAACGTCTTCTCGGATATTTCTCAATTTGGGATCAAAACCTCTCGCCCGCCGTGTAACTTATATATGAAAGTACTTTGATGGACTATATTAAGTTATTTTAACAAAACTAGACAATTAGGTTTAACTTTTCATAATGTAAACTGGTCTTTTGCCTTTTGAATTTTAGAAGTGAAAGCTTCCAATCTTTCTGACATTTCTGTACGCATTCGTCTTGTTCAAAATTAACTGATTCGATTCATGCAAGAGATTATGGTCTCTTGATTCATGGCGACTGTGTAATTAGTAGAAACTCCCTTTCATCTTCGTCCACAGTTCAGTTATTTCATATACTTCACATCAGGATTACTCTCATTATATACTTTTAATTTGATCATGAAGGAAACCTAAAAATAATAATTTTTTGAAGGTTGAAAAAATAATAAAAGTGGAGTGTTCAGGTAAATTATGTGCTAAAGTCATTACTTAATACCTTTACTTGTGCAAAAAATGCTCCAGCAGAATTGTGAAGAAAATATCAAGTGAGAATTTAACAGGGAGAGCAAACCATAATAGTTGGTTTCTAGTTTTTTCAGGAGATGGCTTGAGAATTTGAAAAACTTGGCAATTTTTCAATCCACTTCCATCCTCCCCTTCCATCCTTGCCATCGATAACAACAGACGTCAGTAAACGGTTTCAGCGCAGTAATATAGTCTTCGGTAACATAACTAAACCATTATTTTCTGTTTTCCTTTGAGCGAAGACAAGTTTAGCTTTTTAAAGCTTTGCAATTTCTGCTGCTCTCGGTGTCCGGCGCGGCCTTTGTTCCTGAGGGGCGCGGGCTCATCCGAATTCCCGAACAACGGTTGCCAACGCCCCACGGATGGGTTTCAAATGTGCCCAAGTGAAGTCGTTGAAAGAGGAAAAAATTAAATCAATTACACTTCGCATGCGTTTCAAACTTAAATATCAATTCAGCGTTATTTCCTTTTTTCGCTTTCAAACAGCTGCCTTGCCGTAAAGGAAAAACGGAAGTCCTTTTTCAGTTGTCGCGATAAAAAGCGTTTAAATTGAATTTTAACAGGGCGCTCTCACGGAGAAATCGTTATTTGAAAGTCAATTTGGGATTTGCTGCAGATAAGGTGAAAGAACTGATAGTTTGCGAGATGAAATCTGCAGTGCCGTGACGTCATAAGCGAGTCATTTGGATCTCTTCATGGTAAGTGTCACGGCGAAAAAATTTCGCGTCGCATTCAAGCGATAAAGCGCTGCCTCGCACCTCCAGGCTAGTATTTAAAGCGTTGCTCCTTTAGGAAGAAAGCTCGTTGATAACTCGATCAGCTCAGATCATTGTATTTCCATGTGAATAGCTTTTTCAAGATCTCTCGCGGATTTGAACAATTCAATATGGATTTATGGTGAGTATTGTTTAGAAAAATTGTTTATTAACCGTGCTGCGATGCAGTGTTCGACTTCGCCTGTAATCATCTTTTAACATCTAAGTAATAATTCAACCGCTGAATGAAATCGACAGGCAAAAACAACCGGCCGGCTGGTCGTAAAATAAATCAAATATCAATGATTCGAATGAGAATTGTGTGTACTTACTTCAGTTCGAGAAAATCGCTCGTGTACTGACGATGAATGTTAATTATATCCATTGGAGTTTTTCTTTCTGGCACAATTCTGAAGCGAACGCTTGATTCGCAGGTTCGCAAACACATTTCCCTTTAATCAATTCAACCAAAAAATGCCCGAGGTCTTAAAAAGCACCATCAATTTAAAATATGGGCGAAATGTGCGCGTTTCAAAGCAAAACGCCTCCGATCTCTCTGTACAAATGTGCGAACGAAGATTAATTCTGAGGTGAAAAGGTTATACCCAAAAGTACATATCGATTCCGCAGAAAAATATTTTTCTACAAAAGAACTTAAACCTAATGCTCTTTATCTACGGAATAAGGAAAAGTAACTGTTTGTAAATCAAGAACTTTCAAGTGGCTAACATTTTTGCATTTTTGAGTTTCATTCCAACGTCAGCGGGAAATCGATCGGTGCCAACGGGTAAAAATCCCCACTTATCTTTTCAGAAAACAATAAAAATGACGATATAAAAACGAAAATACTTTCATTTTTCACAGCTTCAATATGCAATTACTGTATGATAATTCAGCTTGGCATACAGTGAACAATTAGCATAATAATTATTTGGTGTTAACTTTGTTTAAATCAATAATATCACCAATAGAAATCAGAGCAGCGAGTTAGCTGTACAGTAAACAATTACTGTGTACAAAATTACAGGGATGCGCTCGGTGTAAGTCGTACAATACCCGGGACAATAGCAAAGAGATTCTTTGGAAACTTTGCCCAGCGAAGTTTTTGCTCAAGGGGTAACAGAATACTATCAGTACTGTTATTACAAGGGACGTTTTTTGGACGGAAACGTTTGACCTCTTCAAATTCGTCTGTAGTCAAGGTACAGCTTGGATTAGCCACAAGCGGAGTTGGCTAAGAGGTTTGTTGTTTTTTGTTATTAATCGATAGGATGAGGTGAATCGTACACCCGTTTCTCTGTAAGCACATACACTTCTAACTAAAAACAGAGCAGTTTTGGCTCTTGGTCTAATGTCAAACTTAATTTTGGGCGTTTTCGTCAGCGTTTTCCACTGATAGCTGGAACATTTTCCTCATAACATCGCTTTCGAGAATCGCTTTTAATACGAATTACAAACAAATTCGAGAAGTGGTATTTTAATGGCGAACAGCATTAAGTGAAAAAAATATTCTGTCCTTGACCGGATGAAATCGCCTTATGTTGTTAATTTCATTTTAAAAAGGTGCGTAATTGTCTAGAAATAGGAGTATTTTTTTTGGTCGTGTGGTTCAAAATGTCAACAGATGCTACGAAAATAAGCCAATGACGATTATGCACGTGGAAGCCATTTAAATGCCAAGCGTGCAAGTCACTTGAATGGGTTCGTTATGGTGACTCGAGATCCAGTAACTGCTGAAAGAGATGCAAATATACTTTGTTAAGATCATTGGTGGAAGTTTGTTTAAAAGTATCAGATGAGATCGAGTCAACTAACCTGATCGACAAGATATCAGTGGAACTACAGCAGTGAAATTTCTGGCGATAAAAATCTTCATTGCATGCAGCGGTTCTTTTGGTTAAGTGATTTGCGTCATTAGCTTTCTCGCAGACTTCGCGGGCACGCCACTATAAAGGAAATCTCCATCGCCTGAAGGACCCTCGGGCACTTGATAAACAAAAAACTGACCGACTGTAGACCTAACGGACTCTGAAACTGTCGGAAATAATGTTCTCAATTATTCATAAGGGCAAGAAACTTTATTTTTTCAAAATATATTTCACTCGCTCTCTTTTGGGAATGTTTTATTGTTTCTGAAATGCGCTCTATGCAGAGTGCGTTTTAACGACGATGAAACTCTCTTGTCAGTACGAGATTTCTGTTCACTGTAATAGAAACTTTTGGAATTGATGCAATCCTTTAAATGTCAAATATCTCAAAGGAAATGAGTATACCTTACATAAGAGAAAACAATAATTTCCGGAAATCAGTTACCCACGCACTTAGTTTCGTCCTGTTTATTATTTCATTAAAAATTATAAGCCTTGTAACGTTATTGTCTTTGGCAATGGAAAGAATTATTCAAGAGAAACCAAATAGACACTAAACTGTGAAATTTCATTTTATTTCTAACAATACCAGAATCGAAAAAAATCTGTACTTTGAAAAGTGTCGAAACTACTAAGATTACTGGACGGAATTCCTTCATATTGTTTTTGTTCGTTCCGTCGGTCATCGCGTGCTCGCGCGCGCCTGCGCGACAGCGCGCGCGAGACACACAGCCACGCGTGTGTTGTGAAGGTTATGGATGGAGGCGTTTCAGTGGTCTTGATATCATGTCTTACCCCTTGAAATACGCTTTTCTACTGGCCGAAGTCGCTGCTTGGTGCTATGTAGGGAGACCAACCCAGTGTAGACAGGGACGGGCGGTGGTCTAATGGTTCATGCGCTCGACTCCTGATCAGGCGCGCAGGCGGGCGGGTCCGTGTTGGAGCCCTGTCGGGGTACTGCAGGGGCGGATCCAGGATTTTTCTTTGGAGGGGGTGCACCACTAAGGAATGATGTAATTGATGAGGGAGCTGTAATACTAGTTATAAGTTGTAGCCTTTATGTTAAATAATTATTGGCTGAAGTATTTTACCGTGTTTAAATCTCAGGTGATGTGGGGGGGGGGGGGGGGGGACTCCCTGCACCCTCCTACTAGATCAGCTCCTGCGTTTTGTTTTTAATGGTAAGGCCATAAAATGTACCGCTCTGTACTCAGGGCAGGTTGTTGAAAGGGTGGATAACGGTATGCTATATAAGTACACATTTACAAAGCAAACTACGCTATCCATTGGATAGTTATTTATCGGGTTTATAGCGTTATCCACCCTTTGAACAACAGCTAACAACTGGGACCAGGTGTATAAATGGGTAATGGCGAATTTAATGCTGGGGGTAACCCTGCGATGGACTAGCATCCCATCCAGGGGGTGGGGGTGGAGTAGAAATACTCTCTGTCGCTTTATGTTGAGGAAACCGGGTTACGCTCCAGCGTGATGATCCAGTAGGTTCTTACGAAGACTTTACCTTAATTTAACCAAGTTATGTAATTTATGACGTGTTTCTGTTATCTATTCAGATGACGTCATACCGATCCAAATCATCTTCATCTGAAAATGGAATGCCAGGCTCACCAGTTTCCACAGTAGCGTTTTTGCCAAACAAATCAGCCAAAGACAAACCTCGTTCAAGAACAAAATATCGCGGTGTTAAAATTGTGCTTGCCGCCATTCCAATACTACTATTGCTAGCACTGGTTATTGTTCTTGTAATTCTATTAACTCGAGGAAAATCAGACGATCCGAAGAAAAATGGTCTGCAAGGTGGTTGTGGGTTTTCTGACGAGGCGAAACGCATCGGAATGGACTCGTTCCTTGGCGAACTTCTCCACAAATACTACGAATTAATGCCCGAGAAGTTAGGGTCAAAATCCGGAGTGTCTGCGGAGGAGATTCGGAAACATTATCGACCTTACGATCCTCGTCCGAGCGCCATCAAGAACTTCACCGATGAAGTCCGAAGATTGCATGATCGACTGAAGAATATCGTCGGAAAGGCAAAAGGATCGCGAATGAAGTTGCGCGAAAACAAAGCGATGTATGTGGCTCAGCATCTGTTAAGGCATTCCTTCGACTGGGGACCTTACGAGCGAAATTACTACGTCGGCGACTGGATGTTTGAGCCGAATTTATACTGTTGGCAGCCAATCTGTGACGTGCTATCGGGCTTTGAAAGCGTAATTTTCTACTTCAAGCCTAATGATCTGAAGGGGTTAGAACAGATTGAAGAATTGTTTAAGAAGCACAATGAGACCATTTCACGGTACATTGAGAATCTAAAGCTGGGCGTTGCAACTGGTATGGTCCGTTCGCAAGAGTCTTGTAAAGCGGGAATTCACGCGACCAAAAGAAATTATTACCAAATAGCTGTCCACAATGAAACAGGTGAGAGATTTGGAACTGTGTTCAGTGGAGGAAAGGGATAAAGCGTTATATATTGCTCTCACTTTTGACCAGTTACTAGCTCACTCATTCAGTCACTCCTTTCTCACTCACCTGTCCAGTCCCTCAGTCAATCAGTCAGACAGAAATTCTGTCAGACAGACAGACAGACGAACAGACAGTCATTCATTCATTCAGTCAGTCAAAAAATCGCTCAGTCAGACATTCAGTTAGGCAGTCATTCATTCATTGATTCATTCAGTCAGTCAGTCAGTCAGTCAGTCAGACAGTAAGTCAGCTAATCAGTCAGTCAGTCAGACAGATATTCTGTCAGACAATCAGTAATTCAGTCATTCATTCAGGCAGTCAATCAGTTAGACAGTCAGTCATTCATTCAGACAATCAGTCAGTCAGTCAGTCAGTCAGACAGTCCCTTTGTAGCGCTAGGGCGCTAGTTCGCTCGCATGGCTATTCACTCGTAGATTGGCTTACGTACTCCAATCACTTACCTCTGAATTCTGAACAATTGGATAAGCTGCTCAATAACGGTGGTTTCTGCATTTTTTCAGGAATTTTAAACGAGGGAGTGGCAAAAACTATACTGGCGAAAAGTTTCACCTCAAAAATTACATCCGAAATGAACAGTACCTGGTATGAGACACGAGGAGAGAGCGTGCACACGTCACTCAAACGTTTCCTGTTGGCTTACCTCGGTGAACCGCTGACCAGACTTATAAGGTACGTAGGCTTCAATACTCATAACTATTCAATCCTAACGTAAAATAGGAGGACGGGGAGGGGGGGAGGTTATAACTGGAATGTTAGCCTAAAGGGAATTTAAGGGGGAGGGGGGCTCATAACCTGTGAGAGAGGTCCAATAACTGTTTTTTGTGTAACTATCCCAAATATAGTAATGTTCGCTCTTATAGTAATGTTCGCTCTTTTGTCTCTTTAGATATCTTGAAAAGGAACATCTTCAATATTGTTACCATGGTGCTAGCGGTTTGGCGAAATTGCCCTTAAATTCTGTGTATGTGAATGGAGTTCGCGATTCCTCCAGACCGACCACAGGAACCTTACCGAATGGTGAAGCCATCAATATTACCGACTCCTACAAGATGATTTTGTCATTTTTCACCAGTGGTCCTATTTCACCGGAAGAGCTGCGAGATGAGGGTTACAAAAAACTTAACGCTTTGCTCGGCCGGGTAACAACGTTTATCCATGAATTTAGAATCCTCCAAATCAAAGTACTTCTGCTGTCATTGTATTTACGATCAACTCGCTTACAGGCACCCCCATTTGGGCGACGTCGTACGTGCGTACGTACGTGCATAGCACTCGCCTGCCGTCGAGCCATGCCGCTTTCCATTTTGACCATGAGAAATGAAACGCATTGTTCTCTTGTGTGCATACATGGTTCTCCTATTTCTGTGAGTATGGGGCTCCGCTCTATGGCCCTTCGGGCTGCCGGAGCTCCGCTGTAAATGGGTACAGGCGAATTGTGCAGACAATCTGACATAATGGTGGGGTGTAACTTGCGATGACAATACTCATGCTCATACTCATTTTTCTTGGACAAGTCCGTCCAAGGTGGAAAGGTGCAGCGAGGTTATCCCTATGTTAAGCACCAACCCGTGACAAGGCCAGACCACAGCACCGGGAACCTCGTTCCCTACTCTTTGCGAGAGGTGCGTGGGTTCTTTAACGTCCCCTGGTTACCGTAAAAACCATCCCATCCAGGGGGCAGGGGAGCAATACTCCTAACCGCTTCATAATACAGAAACCCGAGGATAAGCGCCAAAGCTATGAGCCAGTTGGTTTTAAAAGACTTTACTTTAATTTACTTGAGCGATTAACGGCAAAGACACGGAGGAGGGAGAGATGGGTTGGGATGACGGGAGAGTTTTAGTTCCCCCACGGTCCTGTACTTTATCGAAACAAACGACTTCCGGTTAGGACTGATAGAGCGAGTTTCAATTGAGTGTCCTAAAACCAAAACTAAGGTTACTACTTTGGCCTATCACAAATGACGGAGAAAATCTAGTGAACCAATCAAAACTCGAAGTAATTACACGCAGCCGACACAAAGCGCGGGTAGGTAGGTAGGTATACTTTATTTAATTCAAAGAAACACGCTAGCCCCAACAACACTCAGCTGGTTTCCATGGAGGGCGTGTTTGTACAGACATAAAAAGAGACTAGAACTGGGAAAACATGCGCGCGCGAGTCACGATTGGTTTTGGCTTTGGCTACTCCTGATTTGTTGAAAATTGGCGCGATATTTTTAAACTAATCATTGCGCAAAACCAAAGCAAACTTGAACAACTTTTGACACTCAAGAGAGTGACAACAAAATATTGTATGCTACATTTCCCGCTATAGTAGCAAACACATATCTAAAAAGGTTGTTACGTCAATACCCTTTCTTACGTCATAGGCAAAGGAGCTTGCTAAGCAGTACACTGGAATACAAAACGAAGAAAACGCTGTTCTAAAGTTCAAAGAAGTCCTGAAGTCACGTGACAGTTTCTTTAACAATGACACTTTTCCCGCTAACGAGTCTGGGGAGGAGGCGTTCATGAAGTGCGCTGACACACAAGGAGCGCAGGCGTATTGTCCTGAGCGATGGAAAGCGTTACAGAAGTGGATCAACTCAACAAAACGCGTTAGTAGAATGTTTGCTATAGCTGCGTCTTCTCAATGGCGAGGGAGGGAAGAAAAGGGGAGAGGAGAGAGGCGTGGGGATTTATGACCATTTGTTTTTGAGCTCCACATGACACAAATTAGATTGTGAGAAATTTGCTCCTTAGCTTACGAAGAAGACGACATATTCACAAAAGTTCCCGTCGGTATTTCTTCGCGGTAGGGGTGGAAGCTGAGGAAGGGTAAGGGGGTAAAATCCCTGGGGTTGAAGGAGCCAGGACTCTACCGAGGGCAAAAGAATGAAGGCCGAGCAATAGGACTCCAGAGGTGGCAGAAACCGGTAGAAACAGGGAAAAAGTTTGCAACATTTCGTTACATTTTGTAATAGAAAAAGTACCAAAAAGTGGGAGACTCTAAGGGAAGGGAAGTAAAAAGTACTTCAAGCGGAAAGTTCAGACAACTATGTAAATGTGTCTGTCTTAAAATTAATTTTTTAATTAGGTTTCTCAAATCGACATGACATCTTATTAGTGCTGTTACTACTTTTTTGTTCGAATTTCCCTGGCTATTTAATTATGAATACGCGCAATTAAGTGATAAACGCAAACATTACATTCTCTCTATGTTTTACAATTAATTTATTTTTTCACGACACAGGCTGCCAAGATTTTAAATCCCAAGCTCAAACGTCTTTTCTACTACTCGCCGCCAAAGAAAACAACGCCATCCTGTGATATTTCTGTTAAAGGAGAGTACAACCCCGAGGTTTGTTTTCATGGCTACGAAATTAATTATGGCTGTAAACTGTCAGCGTATCATACATTGCCTTTCTTTATGGACAACTTTGGGCCAAAATACACAGAATATACCACGGCATCTCATGAACAATTACCTGGCCATCATCTGGAGGTGAGTGAGAGGCCATTAAGGCCTGGTTCACATAGGAGTGGCTATTTTGCACTCTGTGGCGAGACTATGGTGAGACACTTGATGTCGTATTATACCACATAACGATCAGTTCATATAGTGAATACTAATGAACACGGGTTAGCCGCAATTAGACAATTGGACTATAGCCTTATTCGCACTCTATCTGGTGAGCCTGATCGGGTAGACAGCTTAGCTTACGTTTTCTCAGGTTGCTTGCGGTTAGACTTTGGATTGGCGTTAAGATTTTTGGGGTCGATAGACTAGTGAGTTACTAGTGGATACGATCCCCTCTTGTCAGTCTGAAGACCCGGATGCGAATCCTCACGGTAACACTTTTTTTAACTCAAAAAAGGTTAATGATTTCTTCCTCGTGTATGAACAAATAATGTCTCATTGCATCAACTGAGTGCAGGATAGTCTCATCCTTGTTCACGCGTGTGTATGAAACGCATGCGCAGAAGCTACCACAACTGCAACCGTAGTTCAGTCTGAAGCAATACACACCTTATTCCAAAATGGCTACCATCTTAATATTCTTTTGTTGGTATTCAAATAAGCCCTTCTTGCCTCGATTTTAAGCGCAAAATCAAAAGAATATTTTATAATGAACGAGGCAACAAGGGCCAACTTGTATGTACATAAATCAGCGGCCATTTTGGAATAAGGTGTATCTCGTTCAACGACTCCGCGCCACTTTGACCAGCGGTCGGGGAACACAAAGCTCTGGGAACATCCACTTTCAGTCCCGACGAGTGTCCATTCGTAAAGGATGCTAAAGCCTGGTTTTCACTAGCGATGGAGTCGGAGTCGTAAGCGGAGTCGCAAGCGTTATGATCCGGTGAAAATCAAATCGACGGTCGTAAGTAGAGTTCCGATTCCGCTAAAGACTCCGTCGCTAACGTTCTAGTGAAAACTAGATTGTCGAAGTCGCAAGCAGAAAGGAAGTACTCGGAGTTCCTGAAACTATCAATATGATTGCGTTATTCTTCTGCTTCTGCTTGCGACTCCGACAATCCAGTTTGCACTAGATCGTAAGCAACGGCGTCATAAACGGAATCGGAAGAAAATGGAAACGTTCTGTTTCCTCCGACTACGATTCCGTCGTGCTTATTACTCCGCTTACGACTCCGATTTTCGATTTTCACTAGGTCCTTTTCACTAGGTTCTAACCCCTTCCCGGCTTCCCGCCCCCCCCTCCCCATTAGATTCGGTCTCCAAAACTACCCAGGCCTATAAAAGGGTTCTGATAAGGATTCTTGTTACCAAAGTAATTACTTTGGCCAAACACAAAGGACGGAGAAAATGCAGTGAACCAATCAAAACTCAAAGTTATTGCACGTAGCCGACACAAAGCGTGGGGAAACGTGCGCGCGTGAGTCACGAGGGACCTTCAAATCGGAGTACGAGTACGACTTTCGAATTTCAATCCAGTTACGGTCCCAGAAGCCTCACTCTTCTCAGTTGCTAACCAGTTGAAAAGGAGACTGTCGGGCAAGATTGCTGTAAAATGTTAAAGCATTGGCACGAGAACTTAGTTTGAAAAGTCGTACTCGAACTCAATCTCGTACTCGTACTCCGATCTGAATGTCCCTACGATTGGATCTGGTTTTACTTGTGGTTTGGTTGAAAAAGTGGCGCGAGATTTTTACACCAATCACTGAGCGCAGCAATTCGCTTATTACTTTTGACACTCGATTAAAAACCGATCTAATACAGTTTAAATCTATTACAGGTCCAAGGTTTCACCGAGAATTTCAAAGATACTTGCAACGATGCAATCTCTTGGATTTCGAAGACAAACTACCTTCCTTCATTCACCGAGGGATGGGCAACCTATGTTGAATATCCATTGATGGCGAGAGATACTAATGCATATGTCAACACTTTAAACAAGCACATTTTGTTACAGAAATATGGCATGTTGAAATATCAGGTAAGACAAATTGCTACTTGTATTTACACCATTTTTCAGGCCTTCTACACTAATAATGTGAGACACGGTGGCCTGATTCGTTACGGCGCTGGACTCCGAGTAGTAGTCTGGGTTCTAGTTCTGGACTAATGATGAATTTTGTTCGCATTTTGTTAACATATTTGAATTTAAACTTGTGACTGGTCGTGTGGACGATCTTGAAAAACAATCCACCCTTTATATCGTCACATAAAATTACACTTCTCCACTATCTAGTTTTGACTAAGCTTACAAGTTTTGAAAGGCGAGGGCAATACAAAAAGCTAAAACGTAACATCGTGTTGATAAAGGGACGCTATTCTTGGGGATTTTTCCAACGCGCCCACTGAAACAAATAAAACATCTAGGGATTTGGTGTGCTGTTTATATTTATATGTCACACTGTTTTGTTTAGATTCTCGCAGCTTTGCGTTCCGTTCTCGACACTGGTGTGAACTATTTCGGAATGACGCGTAAACAAGCTACAAACCTTTATGCGCGCTACGCATGGGACAGTAGCGACCTGGCCGCTAAGGATATCACGCGGTACCAAAGCTCTCCAGCGACGGTTACGAGCTATATGATTGGTCAAGAAGCTTTCATCAAATTGAGGCAGCTGGCCAAAAAAGAACTGGGACCAGAATTCTCAATGAAAGAGTTTCATTATCAAATCCTTCGCCAGGGAGAGATCCCTCTGCAATACATGGAAGAACATATTTCACGATACATAAAATGCAAGAAAGATTCATCTGACCTGATATGCCAAGAAATACTCTCGTAAGGATTGTGTCACGCAACGAAATTTGTTTTGTATAGCCCTCTAGGTCCCAAGAGTGACCAACATTCATATTCTCCCTACGATAACGATACATTGTCAAGCAGACGAAAATCACCAACTAGAGGATATTACCTGATACAACATGAAATTCTCATTGCCAACATAAAAGGAGAATTTATATTTCGATCTTGCGATGGTAGCTAACAGCAACCTTGTTCCCAGGGTATACTCCGCTTTAAATGATAATATTCTAGCTCTTCACTAACGGAAACAACATTATTTTAAAGATATTTTCTTTATTATCGCGGAAACATGAATCTATCAAGTTAAAATTCTCCCATATATATACTGAGTTGTCTGTCTGGCTGATCTGCATTGTATTAGCTATATTCCGTTTTCAAAACTTGAAAGTTAAAAAGATAGGAAAACTCAGGCCGGCGGTTTGGTACAACCGTTTCGTGGTTGAACGCATTTAAAACATTCTTTAATTTATTTATACACGATAATTGTTTTAAGGCGACGAAGAGTGATCTGTCGTGTTTGTGCTTATTGTTTGTGCCTATAGCTAGCTGTATATTTAAGCTGACGGTAAAAACGCCCCTTTTCAGTAAATTTTCTGAAAAAACAAAGGAAGAGAACGCAATTGGATGCCATACTTTAGGAACTTAAATAATATATGATATAATTTATCTTAGGCTGTTGAAACCATATGAAGAGAAAATAGAAAGATAATAAAGACACTAGACACTTTGCGTAAATGGCGTCCTCATTTGAATAACAATACCTAAACATCCTAAGCCTCACATTCACGTTAAAAATCCTTTGTCTGTAAACATCCACACGAGGCTAAGGATGTACAAAGTATTATTATTCAAATTTGAGCGCCATTATTTAGTGCAAATAAGTTAAAATTCCACTAACTAATGGATATATAGTAAAATAAAGAGTAATTATTGTATATCTCTGAATGAGGAACTTCTGGGTTTCAAACTCATTTTTCCAGAAAGTAATAGAGTTATCCCTTGTATAAATTGTATAGTATAGAACAGTATTCACTTCACTGTCGAAAGTAATTCTGCGTCATTACTTCGCTTATAGTGAGTGGCTTAAAAGTCTCGCGCCACTTTTTCAACCAATCAGGAGTAATTGAAACTTGCTCTAACATTTTGAGGACACGCAAATAATCCTTACAACAATAATGTGTCTCAGTTTACCTTCCTTTTATTTTGATCTTTTATTGATAACATAAAGAAATAGAGTGTTTTCACATGACGTCACGGTGGCTATATTGGTGTCCCAAAGCAATCCTCGGGAATTGTACTCTATTGTTATGAAAAAAATCATCTTTTGTTTCAGCAATCCAATATGGCCACTTGTCACGTGTGCGAAAATACTCTATACAAGGAAATAGCTATTCCGGAGTAAACACCATCAGAGTATGAAAAGGTGTGTATTTATGAAATACGACTGAAATTGATTAAGATGGAATAAAATTGTAATCCATTTCTTTGATACAGAACTCCTCGTGTCTGGAATGAAGGAACATAAAACATAGGGCAAAAAATGAGTAAACGAATTTACAAAAATAAACTCGATCGATTGACCAGTAACTTTTGTAGGCATGCATGCGCACTAATCAACTGTTGTGCGGTCTAACAGTGTTTTCGCTCTATTTGGTAGACGACGCTACCAGCTAGCTGTTCTCGCTTACTCTCAGCTATACAAATGGACAAAGGCCGTACCGGCATAATATTAAAGTACCGAAAAATATTTCTATAGATAAAAGAAGACAGAATTAAAATAAAATGTGATTTTGATCAAGCCAGTCAGCGCCAACATAATTCATGACGTCTTTCGGATCATTGGCGAACATGATAGTCGATGAGAGTTGAAGAGAACTTTCACCCAACTCCCACATAATTCGTCAACTCTCATTTTCCTGTCATTCGTTTTTTTGGCAACCCACGGTTCAAACTTCCCGTACACTTTTACTCGATCACAGTCCCCGCCCCTTCATTAGTGGCTCCCGACAATTTTTTTGCGATTTTTCCCGTTTCCCGCCACTTTTGGAATCTCACTTTCTGCTTTCTCTTCTCCCACCCCCCTTATCCCTCCCGTCCCCTTTGCCTTCATGCTCCTCCCCCCCTGTCCCCCTCCACAATCCTTTCACGGAAGCGTTTTATCACTAACAGCATCACGAACACATTTGTCACTAAAACGCACCACGAAAACATTTGTCACTAACAGCATCACGAAAACACTTATCACTAACAGCATCACAAAAACATTTATCACTAAAAGAACCACGAAAACGTTCATCACTAATGGCACATACACGAAAGCGTTCATCACTGAAAGCATCACGGAAAGGTCTTAGCAACAAGATCAAGCATGAAGCGCTTCATACACTTTCACACTCTCAATCCAGAACCTATTTTCGTACACTGCACACTACGCTGTCACGCAAAAATAGCAACCATTTTGCACTCGGCGCAACAAATTGATTTAACCGTTCAATTCTGACTAGCCACACTTGTATAATTGATAATTCTTCAAACGAATAATAATATAATTGATTTGATTTCAACGGGAGTATGTTAAAAGGACTGACACTTACATGAAATAGCGCACTCATCCAAGATGTGAACAGTCCGTCTAATAGTTACGTTTAAACGGAAAATATGCTTACTTTATGTTCTAAAACTAAGATCAGATTAATAAAATTCACTACTGACAGATGAATACGAAACAAAACCTGACTAACTTGGACAAGTTCACTCTTCCGTGAGAAATAACTGGCAAGAGGCGAATTGATTTGCTGAAAAAGTAGTAAACCAATCACGATCAACTTTTTTCAGATCAGTAATTTATGGCATAAATGACAAAAGTTAATCAAGCCGAGTCTAAAAACTCTTGACTTGTGCAAGCGTAGACTCAATTTCAACTCTATAGATTTTGAGGAACAAATATCGACTTTCATACCTTGCGGAAACGTTTTTCTGAGCTGCCGAGCTTGTAAGAAGTAGTTGACACTGGTTAGAGAGGTGTTGTTACTCCTGTTTGTTGAAACGCTGGTTACAAGTCGGTAAGTAGGAGTATGTGTGCATAGAATTATATAGCTTTTGACACCGAATGACAATTAACGCAACTGATAGGTTACTTGTTGAGGGTAATTGTTAAAGTCCTTGGCTGGGAAAACAAACCGGGACAAGACAATGGGCTCTAGTCTTGTTTAAGGCTGGAAACACTTACTACGGACAAACTGTTGAATAAAACCGGCTTAATTGCAAAACCTCTTCGTTGGAACTGTATGATTAATGATGCATAGCGAAGACGCAGTTGACTTGAAGGAAGGCATAGCTCTCTCGGGTACAGTATTTTTGTTGCAAGCTACTGCGCGCGAACAGCTGAAACCTCCATTTTTCGAGCCTTACTCCAAAGCTACCTCTGTATGCCAAACAAATAGCTGCGAAAAAGATCGAGATGCCAGCAAATCTTATAAGGTTTATAGTCAGCTTCTTTGAATAAATTTTGCCTGTGTTCTTATTAACTGCATCGAAATGATCAATAAAAGGCGACGAATGCTTGAAACGATGCCGCGAGATCTCGTAGAAGTGTTTTTTGCCACACAAATTTCTTTTTTACACAGAATTGCGACATCTATCATTATCATATGAGCCTTTCTAATACAGTGTCTGATCAAATATTTTTCATTTACATTATTTGTTTAGTTTATTTATCTATCTGTTTCACTTCAGTAAGTCAGCTGAACATGCAAGGCTACCGAATGCTGCAAGTCATAAACGTGACACGTTTGATATATTCGAAACCTCTCTTTACTAACTGCGACACACTTCTGTTAATGTTAGTTGGGAGAATTTGCTGATACACCATGAGAAAATCTCTGTTAAAGCTGATCATTTTCTTCATTCTCAAAAACGTTTTGTTTGTATAAGTGTATTGACATGGTTAGGAGCAATAGAATATTCATCATTTTTAGGTAGAAAGTGATCGTAGCGCTTTATGGCCAATTGCAACCTTTCGCATGTATTAAAACTTAAAGCAGAAAACATATTGCTCGCGGTTCACAACTTTGAAATTAGAAAAAGTGAACTTAACTTAAGCTGTGGGAAATTAAAGGTGAAAGGCTTGGGAAAGCAATAGGGGGCAGGTATGGCGTAGTGGTGAGAGTGCTCGCCTCCCACCAATGTGGCCTGGGTTCGATTCCCGCGGACTCCGCGTCATATGTTGGTTGAGTTTGTTGTTAGTTCTCGTCCTACCTTCGAGGGTTTTTCACCGGGTTCTCCAGTTTTCC
This sequence comes from Blastomussa wellsi, assembly GCA_947652115.1. NCBI lineage: Eukaryota > Metazoa > Cnidaria > Anthozoa > Scleractinia > Plerogyridae > Blastomussa > Blastomussa wellsi. The sequence goes on along the minus strand of OX393574.1, from coordinate 2,916,735 downwards.
TCCCTCCACAAAAGCCAACACTTCCTAATTCCAATTCGAATTGGAATACACGGCCGCACAAGCGGCTTATAGCTTTAAAATACTGCGGTGTCTAAATAAACATTACTTAGTTAATATAGACTTTTGTACGCGGCCATTTCGACGGCAGACAATTCCCCAAAGTTATTTTTAGATTGACGCTGGAACAGAGGTATATTTTCCGTGACGTCCGCAAATGACCATTTCATCAACATCCACTCAATCCGCCATTGCAAGTGAAATTGTGTTTTTCCTTCCAAGCATCAGACCGAGTGACCTTTCTTCGGACGTCTCGGGGAACAGACTTCCGTTTCAAAGGCCAGTCTGAAACTAATTGACTAATTGACATAACTCAAAGCTTCCCTCTTTTTCTCTTGGCTAAACTGTTTAACAATTTTTATTCATATTTTCAACTGCAGATAAAAAATGGATGACAGCAACTATAGAACAGGAGGCGCAATGACTGTTGGGATAATCCCCGACTATGGTCGATACCAATCGAGTAAGCTCGGAAAATCCCGAAGTTGGCTCGTAAATCTTCTTTTGATCAGTCTCCCAATATTATTGTGCATGATTCTGGTCATTGTTCTAATGTTCGTCCCTGATATGAAACGCTCGGAGCAGCCTTATACACGATGCGTTCCGTCGGCGGAGGCGAACAGTTCTAAATTGACGGAAACTCTAAAGAAAGTCCAAACCGAATTTTATCGTGTCCTGTATCCGCACCAAATTTACTTGAAGCCAGGAGTCACACCCGAAGAGATTCGGGCGCATTTCCATCCATGGGATCCGACCCCGAACGCCATCAAGTTTAGAACCGACGAGGCGGCAAAACTACTTAAAGAATTGAAATCGTTAAATATCAACACCACTCTTTTAAAGGTAAGAGAGAGGAAAGCTATCCATGTCGCTAAAGCTATTCTGTTGAATAACTTTGGCTGGGGACCTTATGGACAAGACTATTACGCTGGGGATTGGATGTTTGGTCCTAATTTCTTTTGCTGGCAGCCAGTTTGTAACATCTTCGGAGATCTGGCTGCTGTGATCGAACATTTCAAACCGCGCAACGCGAGTGAATTGAAGAAGTTAGATGAACTCTTTGATGAGGTTAATCGCACGTTTGAGCGCTATATTGACAACTTAAACCTTGGTGTACACGGGTTATGTACGGTCCGTAGAAGCTTGTAAACTTGGTATTCATAACATACATTACGTCAATTACCGGAATATTGCCCTCGAACACGAAACAGGTGAGGAGTATACGGTATACAAAGGGTTTTACAATTTTATTCATCTAGAGCGTTTTTAATTGACGAGTAGAAAGTAGAGCAGTTTTCATTTGATTGTCGAAAGTAATTTTGCGCTTGCTTTAGGTTTTACAGTGGGAGGCGCCGTGGCCTAATGGTTAGTGCGCTGGACTCTGGATCGGACGGTCCGGGTTCGAGTCCTGGCCGGGGCACTGCGTTGTGTTCTTGGGCAAGACACTTTACTCTCACAGTGCCTCTCTTCACCCAGGTGTACAAATGGGTACCGGCGAATTTACTGCTGGGGGGTACCCTGCGATGGACTAGCATCCCATCCAGGGGGGAGTAGAAATACTCTCTGTCGCTTCATGCTTCAGAAACCGGGGATAAGCTCCGGCCTGATGGACCACTAGGCCCGACAGCAGACTTACCTTAGGTTTTAAATTACTACACTTAGCGATTGGCTTAAAAATCATGCGCCACTTTTTCAACCAATCAGAAGTAAAACCAAATCCAATCGTCAGGTGACTCGCGCGTACACGTTTTCCCGCGCTTTGTGTCGGCTACGTTTAATTATTTAGGCTTTTGATTGGTTCACTGAATTGTCTCCGTCCTTTGTGATTGGCCAAATAATTACTTTGGTTTTGGTTTTACGACACTCAATTGAAACTCGCTCTACGCTCAGTGATTAGTCTAAAAAACTTGCATCACTTTCCCATCCAATCAGAAGTGCAGGGGAACCCCACTTTCAGTGGCGCATACGGCTACACGAACCAAATACGTTTTCGTATGTCATTGTCAAAACAAAACAAATACACTACTTCATAAAGATATCTGGAATCTGGCTATTTTCCTCAACATTCCCTTGGTTAACACTATATACTTCTGGATTTTTATTAGAGAATTTGTAGTTCTTTAGAAGTGCGAATGTGTCTGTCAGAACCAGTTATGGAATTTACCCTACCCAGGTCCGTAGCCAGTTTTTTTAGGAGGGGGGGGGGGGGGGGGGTGCGATCCAACCATGCCAACAAGGAGACGGACGAAACGAGCGCCAGAGGCGTGAGCCTCACACCCCCTCCCCCTCGTTGGGAAAACTTTTGAAAATCAGGTTGTCTGGGCCTGTAGTTTGTGCGATTTGAAAGCGGTATGATACAAAAACAAGCAGCCAAAAGCGGACTTAAAAACGGGATATTACTCAAACTTTTCAACTTCAAAATGGATTTTTGGCGCAGAGACTACTTTACACATGTGTTTTGCCGTATTAGAGGATAATGTCGCCATTTCAAAAGCACCAAAATAGAAATAAAGTTGAAAATCCGAATATAATAATAATAACTTTATTTATATAGCGCTCATATCCTAAGCTCATGGTGCATGACGCTTTACAATATAAAAGAGGAGTAAAAAATAAAGAAACGCAACGAACCACAACGCAACACAACGCAACACAACGCAACGCAACGCAACAAAACACAACACAACGCAACGCAACACAACATTATACAATACAATACAATACAATACAATAGCTTTTATTTCAACACAATGACCTACTTTCTAAAAAATTGTCTAAACAATATGCTTTTAATCCTTTCTTAAAACCCGTTAAAGATGGTACCTTGCGCAGATATAATGGTAGTGAATTCCTCAGTTTAGGAGCACAAACTGAAAAAGCTTTGTCCCCGTAAGTTTTCGGTGTGCATGATCAAGGTTGTTCTAGCAACTGCTTTGATGGGGACTGCAAGTTCCTGGAATGCGATTGACAACTAAGGGCGCGTTCGTTTGCTCTGCTCCTGGGAGCAGTATAGCCGGAATTGAAATCCAGGTATTCCGGAATGAGAATAGCTCCCAAACAAACGCCTACTCGCATTAATCCTTATTCCGGATTGATCCCAAACGAACGCGCCCTAAGTCTGTCTGCCAGATAGCTAGGTGAAAGGTTACTAAGTGATTTAACTACACTAAATACTATATACTAAATACTATACACATGTTTTTTTTAAATCGTTGGTCAACAAAAAAGTGGACCTCCACAGCCTTTTTGGGGGAGGGGGGCGGCATCAATCGCACCCCTCTCCATAAGGGCGTGCTACCCCGTTAATACGGCCAAATTTTCATGGCCCATTGGTGACCGTATTAAGGGGGTTCCACTGTAAAACCAAACAGATCCTGGCGCCTCTGTCTCTGCACACGATTTCTCTAGATCTCCTACCCGTACTGCGATTTGAAGGGCATGTACTAAAACCAGGAACACCGGAACACCAGAACATCACAAAACACGGAACACCCCTTAACACCAGAAATTTAATGACATTTTATGGTATTTCTGGTGTTCTGTATTTTGTGGTGTTTCTGGTTTTAGTACATGCCTATGTGAAGGTCTCTGATACCACTATTACTTCACAAAGGTGTCTACAAGGAAGCTTTCTCAGCCGCTGTTCTTTCTCCTGATTATTTTGGCGAATTACCCAAAGATGACAAGAAAGAATGGGAAGACGAACACGGTGAAGATGTGTTGGCTTACTTTAACCGTTCCCTTGTGACAAAGATTGGCCGTCCAGCTTTAAAAATGTTAAGGTTTGTTTCGGCTTCCTTCTGTTTCCTCTTTCATTTTGGCGTTCTGCAAAGTATTTTCTATTCTTTAAGAATTAATGCGCGGTAACTAACGATCAGCATGCTAGATGAGTCCGGATCAAACGGTCCGAGCTCGAGGCCTGGTTGGGTTTATTGCTTTGCGTAATTAGGCAAAACCTTTTCATAGTGCCTGCTTTCACCGAGAAGGATGTAAATTATATAAATGGGTACCGTTGAAAATAATGCTGGGGGGAGTTTCTCAGTCCTTCCAAAGTAATCACAGGTATGGGAAGGAATATATATATATTTTTCTTGGAGAAACTTCACCTTTATGAAATATTTTTACGGCCATTTCATTGCATATAGGTATGTTGAGGGGGACCACTTGACTCAATGCGCCCCAGAAACGATAGCCAGCGGTCTTCAAAAATTGCCTCTTACTTATGGCTACAAGAGTGGATCCGCTAACACGAGCATCGTGACAACGCAGGAGCTTCCAACAGGAGAGAGCCTTCAAGGGAAAAATACGTACACGTCACTCATGAGATATTTCACAACGTTTGATATCACACCAGAGCAACTGAGAGCAAAGGCTGAAAAACGTTTGAACGACCTCCATAAACAGGTCAGATGTGATGTCATTTTAAAGGTGCTCTGCACATTTCTTGAAAGTCAGTGATTTACCTCAACAAAGAAATAGCAAACTTGTGCGTAAATTTAGTTTCAACGCGTTTCTAAAGCTCCCATGACTCGTGAACTCCTAAACAAAGGAATCACATTTAACCAATTACAAAAAGACGAGATATTTTCGTGCTATATGCAAAGTGCTTAAGTTAGAAATGTTTTAAGGCTATGTGCAAAGGGTTTCATCCAATCATTGAAACGTCTCTTATTGTTAACATTTTGTAGTAACTCGTTTAAATTTTCCAACCGTTTTTTTTTTCACTTAATTTCTCTCGTGATTCTTTTCCTGCGTTCAAAGATCAAAGAAAACTATGAGAAAACATAATTTTTGGCATTGTTTGAGCAAACTGGCATAATTTCTGCCAAGTAGCAATGCTAGCATAATTCGCATATTTTGATAATTATCGGATCATTTTTGATGCTACAATTTGATCATTGTTCATCTCTAGTCCCAAGCACTTGGTGACGTTATTCGATGTTTTAAGTTTTAGTTCAAGTAGTAGCATTTTTAGTTCACTGTGAATCACTGAGGGGCGTCTGAAACGGTCTGATCCCGGGTCTGGGGTGCACCGGAACAGGAAATAACATTGTACGGGCATGTTAACATGAACCACATGTTTATTTGAATTTCATTGTGGATTTGTTGCGTTTCTTTCTTGTAGACCAACGGCTTCTAATTTTTTGGACTTATTTGCAAGTTTTTCATGGAGCATAATTTTAAAAAAGGGGCATAATTTGGAAAAAAGAGCATAATTTTAGCATAATTTGGCCAAAAAAAGGCAATGCTACTAGCATAATATGCTACTTTTACTAGCATAATCTATAAAGGCCTATTTTGCGAACAATGTTTGGGGAGTTGCTAATGGTCGCGGGAAACCCTAACCGTATCCGAATCCTAATCCTAAACCCTAACGCTAACCCTAACCGATTACTGCGACTCACGCCACGGACAATTTAGCTTCCCGCGACCCGTGACAAGTAGATTTCCCGTCTCTTTTGCACTTGACCTAATAAATCAACGTTTCCGTCAAACGTGCCAGGCTGTGGAACTTGCTAAAGAGTACACTGGTACCAAGGATAATACAACCGCTATTAACAAATTCATAAGAGAGCTCCAGGATGAAGACATGTATTTTAACGACAGACCTTTCCCTGTGAAGGAGTCTGGCAACGAAGCCTTCATCAAATGTTATGACAACAAAAGTGCTGAGGCTCATTGTCCTGAACGATACAACGCTATGAAATCGTGGATAAAGAACACTGAAAAAGTAAGTAACTAAAAATATGTCACTTACATTAATTCAAGCCATTTTTTGACCAATATATAAAACATTCAGAAACCTGGGTTGTTCAAAGCACGATTTATAAAGTGTCTTCGTAAATTCTAATTTCAATTTTTTTCAGGTAAGCCAATGAGTCAATCTGAAATCACAGTTATTAATTTGAAAATAAGGCCTACTTCTAGGCGACTTAAGGCGACTTATAAGGCGATGTTAGCGAGATAAGGCGACTTAAGGTCGGGACACACTATGCGACACGTCGCCGCCACTGGTTGCTGCAACAAATCGCCTCGTGTGACATGTGAAAATCTTTATCCCTGCGACGGAATTTTGTCGCTGCGATCTGTCGCACGAATTCAAACCAGTTTGAATTAGGAGACTAATATATAGATTTAGCCAAGCCTATAAGCGGAGCTCCATAGTTTTTGCTGATTCTTAACAATTTGAAACAATTACCTGGTCAGCGGTCGACTTTAAAATGTCCATGAGTCCTAGCCTGAGGCCGCGATATGGTCATGTGAACTGGTCAACCTTGTTTTGACAGCTGTCAATCGATCATACAAAAGTCGTTTTGAAAGTTCTTTATACGGCAACAGACCTGAGTAATGCTATTTCCCGCCACAAAACGCGGGTTGCATGCCACCGACAACTCGTTCCCAGGCCTAATCCGTGCATACGTACGCTGGCGACCACCAAATTTTCTCGGCTTGATGGGTTTACTAATTTCTATAGGTATGGATGCTCCGCTAGCGCGCGCGCAGGAGCTACGCTATTAGTAACAGTCTACGAGTGACAATCGAGCGTGACACTTTCTTTCATTTTATTATTGATATTTTTTCCCAACAGAATAAAGAACTGATCGAGTCGAAGTATTTTAAGGAGTTGTTCTACGCCGATGGCCCAAAGAAATGCATCCCAAAATGCCCGGTGAAAATCGTTCCTTGGTATAATCCACATGCAATATTTCACGCCTATTTCATTGGCTCAAAAGACTGCTCTGTAAAAGCGCAACATGGACTCCCGTTCTTCACTGAAAACTACGGACCGAAATGGGCTGAATATACAACAGTGGTACATGAAGTTGCAGGGCATCATGTTGAGGTTTGGGTTTAGAGCGAGTTTAAATGACGTTATAATTTGGTTTTATCAACTGGGTTGATAATGTGAATTGGCCACCGTAAAGACATTCGTGAGCTGACGTTTCGAGCGTTAGCCCTCCGACGAAGGGCTAACGCTCGAAACGTCAGCTCACGAATCTCTTTACGGTGGCCAATTCACATTATCAACCCAGTTGATAAAACCAAATTATATTGTTATACTTCCCACCGACGCAGCACCACAGTTTCTTTAGAAACTTACCCCCTCTGTGCAATTACATTACTTGCAAAAAATTTCGGACGTTTTATTTCGGACGTTTAATTTTCGGACATTTTTTCTCTCATTTCGGACAATTTTCGGGCAAAAATTTCGGACACTGCGCTGAAACATGCCTAAAGTAAATTTAGGACTAAAAAACATGAATTAGGCTGAAATAAAATCTGTGAATTGATAGTTTTACTGAAAAGTTTTACTGATAGTTTTAGTGATAGTTTTACTGTACCTTCAAGGTTTTACAACCGGATACATCAACGAGAAAATAACACAAGCTTATGCCTCAAGCAGTGTCTCAACTGTAGAGTTCGGTCCAGAAAGGGAACTAAGGGCTTTGAAGCTTAATGTGGCTTAATGATATGTGATGCCGTCGCCCAAAGAGTACTTTTAAAGTTTTATACTATGCTGTAAAACTTTTGGACGCTTCAAAATTTCGGACGGTTTTATTTTCGGACACTATTTTTGTCCGAAATTTAAATCGTCCGAAATTTTTTGCAAGTAATGTAAGTGTCGTAAAACCAAAACCAAAGTAATTACTTTGGGCAATCAAAAAGGGACCGAGAAAATCTAGTAACATGTAGCCCTCACAAAGCGCGGGAAAACGCGCGCGCGCGAGTCACGATTGGTTTCGTTTTTTCTTCTGATTGGTTGAAAAAGTGGCGCGAAATGTTTAAACCAATCACTGGGCATAGTAATGCAAAACCAAAGCATATTCGACACTTAATTGAAAACTGCTCTTTTCAACGTGTTTGAAAATCGAGTCTATCTTCATATAGGATGACATCTTTTGTCACACGCGTATCAAGGTGGGGACCACGCACAGTAAATCACGGGGTGCGAGGTAAAAAGGTGGGGCTCGGAGTAAAAGGGGTAGGGACCTCGAGTAGATTTGCCGGATCCCGAAGGAAAAATGGTTTGGGCACCGGGTAACAAAAATAGTGCCTGGAGTAACAAGGTGGATACGGGAGTAATTGAGTGGAGGCTTGGGGTAAAAGATGTGGGTCGAAATAAAAAAGTGTGGGTGTCGAAGTTAACAGGCGGGGCTAAATTAAGTGGTAGTTCCTAGGAGAAAAAGTGGGAACCGCGTAGAATGGAAGATAGGGTACCCGAATAAGATGGGTGTCGGAGCAAATTAATCGGTATGGCAACAGAATGAAAAGGTGTAGCCCGGTTTGAAAACGTGCGCTACTTAAATATATAACCATTTTTATGAGCTCGAGATTTTTATCGAGTGATAGTTGATCACGCACTAATTGCCTGATGGAAATCGAGCAAAATGTAGCTACCATTCCATGCTATAAAGATTTGAACGACAGAGGGTTTGAAAAACTGAAGGTGGGCAACAGAGTGTATAATTATAAACTGTTATCTGTTTTATAGGTCCAGAGCTTTACAGAGTATTTTCAAAGCAACTGTTCGGATCCGATTGCCTGGTTGAACGCGCCAAACTTCTTCCCGGCTATAACAGAGGGCTGGGCTGCATACGCTGAAGACGAGTTATTTCCAAATGATACAAAGTTGTACACTCTCAAGTCAGGCAGCAAGGACAGCCAAGAAAACAGAGAGATTTTGCGACAGAAGTATGGCATGTTATACTACCAGGTAAATTGAGAGCAAATTTTCATTCTATTCTGTTCCAATTAACGTCCCTCGGGATGGTAGCCCCTGATGTGCTTGTGCCCAAAGACGTCTGAGAACTATAGCCATCTCCCTGGCTAGCAGCGTATGGCTTGCATTTGAATAGCCACACATTAGGGTTTAATATGTGGACTTGAAAGCTACATTAGCGCATTAAAGTACTGTTCAATAGCTTTCATACAGACTTGGATAGAATGATCACACACTAGGGTCTCAATTCAAACCGAAACTTGAAGTGCGTATTAAGCAGGACGCATATGACGGGAAAACATCTTGACTGAGTGCTCGCGTTTTGTAGATACTACACGCCCTAAGACCTATAGCCGATATTGATTTACACTACTATGGTAAGCCAGTGAGCGATATTCTGGAACTGTACTGCAAGTACACCTGGGAAGACAACAACCATCAAGTCAACAAAGACATACACCGAATGCAAAGCACGCCGGGATTTGTAACGAGCTACATGGTTGGTCAGATGGAAGTTTCCCGCGTCAGGAAAATGGCGGAGAAAGAGCTGGGTAAAGACTTCTCACTGAAAGATTTCCATTACGAGATTTTGCGCGAAGGGGAGTTTCCGCTGGAATATCTGGAAGAACACATTAAATTGTACATCGCTTGTAAGAAAGATTCCACAAAAACAGGTTGTGAGGAATTCGTGTAATTGTAAGTAAGAGGGGCATTGTCACGGTGATTGTGGAGTGTTCAGGTAAATTCTGTGCTAAAGTCATTACTTAATACCTTTACTTCTGCAAAAAATGCTCCTGCAGAATTGTGAAGAAGATTTCAAATGAAAATTTAACAGGAAGAGCAAGCCATAATAGTCGGTTTTCCATTTTGTCAGGAGATGGCTTGAGAATTTGAAAAAATGGCATTTTTGTTAAATTTTCAATCCACTCGATAACAACAGACGTCAGTAAACGGTTTCAGTGCTGTAATATAGTCTTCGGTAACATAACTAAACCATTATTTTTTGTTTTCCTTTGAACGAAGACAAGTTTTAGCTTTTTTTTCTAAAATGGCGTGACGATGCCCCTCGTGGGCAGGCAGCGACTAAAAACAGGAATCGATCCGAGCTCCTAATGTACTGAGAGCGAGTATGGCTAGCTAAGTTAGTTAGCCTGCTAAGCACTCCGGTTAGCCTACTGAGCACTCCGATTAGACTACTGAGCACTGCGGTTTGCCTACTGAGCACTCCGGTTAGCCTACTGAGCACTCCGATTAGCCTACTGAGCACTGCGGTTTGCCTACTGAGCACTCCGGTTAGCCTACTGAGCACTCCGGTTAGCCTACTGAGCACTGCGGTTAGCCTACTGAGCACTGCGGTTTGCCTACTGAGCACTCCGGTTAGCCTACTGAGCACTCCGGTTAGCCTTACTAAGCACTGCGGTTAGCCTACTAAGCACTCCGGTTAGCCTACTATAGCACTGCGGTTAGCCTACTAAGCACTCCGGTTAGCCTACTAAGCACTCCAGTTAGCCTACTGAGCACTCCGGTTAGCCATACTAAGCACTGCGGTTAGCCTACTATAACTCTCCGGTTAGTCTACTAAGCACTCCGGTTAGCCTACTATAGCACTGCGGTTAGCCTACTAAGCACTCCGGTTAGCCTACTAAGCACTCCAGTTAGCCTACTGAGCACTCCAGTTAGCCTACTGAACACTCCAGTTAGCCTACTGAGCACTCCGGTTAGCCTTACTAAGCACTGCGGTTAGCCTACTATAACTCTCCGGTTAGCCTACTATAGCACTGCGGTTAGCCTACTAAGCACTCCGGTTAGCCTACTAAGCACTCCAGTTAGCCTACTGAGCACCCCAGTTAGCCTACTGAGCACTGCGGTTAGCCTACTATAGCTCTCCGGTTAGCCTACTATAGCACTGCGGTTAGCCTACTAAGCACTCCGTTTAGCCTACTAAGCACTCCAGTTAGCCTACTGAGCACTCCAGTTAGCCTACTGAGCACTCCAGTTAGCCTACTGAGCACTGCGGTTAGCCTACTATAGCTCTCCGGTTAGCCTATTTAGCCCTCCTGTTAGCTTACTATACCTCTGCGGTTAGCCTACTAAGCACTACGGTTAGTCTACTGAGCACTCAAGTTGGCCTACTGAGCACTGCGGTTAGCCTACTATAGCTCTCCGGTTAGCCTAGTTAGCCCTCCGGTTAGCCTACTATAGCTCTGCGGTTAGCCTTCTAAGCACTCCAGTTAGCCTACTGAGCACTCCAGTTAGCCTACTGAGCACTGCAGTTAGCTTACTAAGCACTGCGGTTAGCCCGTTTACGGTTAGCTCTCAGCTCAAGAATAGTAAGGGTAACACGTCGATAAATTCTTAAAATTTTGTAGGGTCTAACAACCGGACCTCGGTGGTTTGACCAGGGTTCGACGCTGCTCGGTGCTCTTGTCTTTTTCTCTTTATTATACAAAAAATATCATAGTCATAGTCATGATAGAGTTGACTAAAAAAACAGATAAATAATCACAACTCGTAAAGCGCAGAAGAACACACGTAAGTGAAATATGTTCGGCTTTGTGTTTTTTCAATCCGTTCATCTGAGAAAAATAGACACTGTTTCTTTGATTGGCTATGTGTTATGGCCTATAGGGGAATCCTTGTTTTCAATATTTGCCTCATTAGCATAAGCGATTCAGTTTCTGATTGAGCCCCAAAAAATCACTTCTGAATATTGAAAGTTCCGTAGCACGATTAACTCTGCCAATGAATTTCAGCTCGATGTATTAAATTCTTTTTGTCTGATGCGGGTTTAAAAACTCAAAATTTTACAAATAATGTATGAGCTAATTAGCGCTTTTCCCGCTAGAAATTTTGGAGTTTTTGAAAGACAACTTCTCCTTGAATATTACACGCAAAGAGCTAAAAATTTCACCATATACTGAATTTCACTAGCTCTTTAACTGTTTGGAGTCCATTCATATCTAACATGTTGCCTTCTGTACGCCAAGCCGTATGCTAATGAGAAAAAAGGTAAGCAATGACGTCAGCATGAATCCCCCTATTCAGTCAGTGGGAAATAGCTTTATGAATTTCTGCCGGTGGGTACGGAGTTTGGGTATTCTTTTCCACTCACAAAGAGGAAAAGAATTATAGTTTAATAATGTAGAAATTGAAACGGGTTTAAAACTTGTCTACTTATGCATATCCTATACAGCCACAACTTTACATAGAACAGTTACGTTAGATTCTTTTAAAAGTTTGAAATAAATTTACATTTTCAGCACATTTATAAATACGCCATTTACGTTAACGAGCTCAACAAGGGACCACCTGGTCTCTATTCTTTTCTATCCCATCGATCCATGAATTTTGTGAGTCACTGGTAATGTACGTACAAACGGAGATCACTTGTTATTTGTTTCTGGAGAGTCCCCCTCAGTTCAAAATGGTTCAAATATCGTTTTGGGTGGGGGAGGGGGGGGGGTCGGGGGGTTGGTGGGTGGGTGGGAGGGCCAGCAAGCTCGTCTTTATTCACAGGCTAGTTTTAAATCACCCAAGTTATTTATTTCCTGTACGATTCCCTTTAATTAACTGATGATGTCACCCCCGGATGGGTACTCTTCAAAATCTTTGGTGGTGGAAAGGGGTGGGGCGTCTCACCCAATTCACGCGATCCCAATCCCCTACTTTTCAGATAAGACTCAAAAGCCCATATCCTTTTTTAGACCTGGCCGTTTGCTGTGTTTTCATCTCCGAAGCGGTAAATTGCGCTTATCCATCACATTGTCAGGTATCGTTTGCCGGCAACCCGCAGTCGAGGGAGTAAGTTTCGGTTGATGACGAAATCCCGCCTCCGAGACGGGACTGAGCCTACGGTGTTCGTCCTGAAGTTGCTAAGCAACATGACGCATTTGCTCGCGCAAATTTCGATATACTCGCGAGCTCTCGCGCTTGTTTTTGATTGGATAAAATAATTCGGAAAGTCCTCGAGTGCTTCAACTAAGATTTGCCAAAACTGGGGCTTGGTCACGACTGACCTTTCTACCTTTTTTCGTTTGAAGATAAAGCTTTTTAATATAATGAGCGGTACCTTCCATCCCCCTTTCGGGAAACCCACCCTCTAGTGTCGACTCTAGAAGTGAGTACTGAGTTAGTTAGCTTCTTATTAAGGCGCTCTTGTGGTCGTCAGGCAATTATCCGAAGCGTGACGAACCTTTGATTGTAGGACGTATGCGTAGAAGGCTATAAGTCAGCCAGAAAGAATGAACATGCAATGACCAGATACTTTTCTAACAATCTAAATACAATGCTCATTATATTCATCTTGTTTTGTCGTAACTACTTTCCCAAGTATATTCTTTACATCCAACATTTATTTCTTTAGACACAAAATGTTTAACTTTTATGTTAAAGCACTATGGCCCAGAACATGTAAATATGCGCTATATAAATTTGTGAACTATTATTATTATTATTATTATTATTAATTGATTGAGAGTCAGAAACAACTATCGTTTCATAGAAATCTTTAAGTCTTGATTTAATGTTCTCTCTTTATCGGTTGATAAGTGATATCCAATTTGTGTACCGGGACTACATTAGTATACTACTTCAATAATGCAGATAGTGCTATTCTTATGTGCTAATTTTAGTCACTTATTAGGAATCACACATGAAAAAATTAAATTGGAATGGGACTGCACGACTTGTATTAGGGAAAAAATAATTAGCTGGGAAAGGGGCTTCAACACCCCACCCCTCACCACAACCCCTCCATCCCCTCCCTCAACACCTCTTGTCTTAAGTTTTGTTTATTCATACCACCGCCTATTGTCAAATAAGGAGTGTTGTCCAATACACCCGATCCGTAAACGGGTCGCCAAAAAGGGTGACAGATCGCGACAGATGACGATGGCCCATCACCAGAACCCTTACATTATTATATAATTATAAGGGAAGTAGAAATGTCGGCGGATGGACACGATCGTGACGGATGGCGATGACTCGCCTCCATAAAAAGAGCACTTGTTTCTTGTTTCGGTTCATAGATTATATAACGAAGTATATTCATGTTTGTTTCGCCTTCCAGTGTGACGGGTCGAGACAGTTGGTGACGACCAGTGACGGGTCGAAACGACCCGGTGAACCGTCACTGTTGCGACCCGTTACGGATTGGGTGTATTGGATGTCTTGGGAGGTCTTGAGTGAGGTCTTGTGAAAGACTACACTGAATAGCACTCTTCCCTTTACGCTAAACTTCTTTACTCAGCTAAATAGCACTCTGAAACCAAAATCCTTTCATATAAGAATCGTCGCTTTCATGAGTGACACTGTTGTTTGTAGCTTTGACGCGCTTCGCCTTTATTGACCACTGTGGAATATTAAACCCGTGGGACAATTTATCCTCCCCAGGGGGATCATAATACACACTTGCTAATGTTCCTATCCGCTCACTAAAACAAGACATCCCTGGGGTACGCATGCGCACCTGAAAAACCAATGGCTTTCCGATATACCTGATCTCAACTGTCGCAATCCGGGGAACCTGGAAGCGCAAAATATTTTGATAATTACTGATAGTAACATTATAAGTGGTTACTGTTCCGAATATGGGATTGGTTTGCTCGACTTCAAATCTTCCCGTCAGAGGCGTTGGTTTCATTGGAAAGTGGGAATCACGTTGTAGTGCGAAGAGAGTTTCGTTCAATCTTGTAACCAGGAGATTGTATAGCAATGTCGACCCTTTGGGCGCATCAGGATTTACGTAATACGTTGTACTGATGAGAATATTTGCCCCAAGAGCTAGCTCAGGGATAACTGTGAACTTTGCGTCATATGTGTCTATGTTCCCGGCTTTGGCGCGGACAAGAACGTGTTCTTTGGAAACCATTTCGAACGGAGAACCCCAGACCGTGATACCATCGGGGGCAATGTCTTTGGGTGTCATCATTTCGCGGAGAGTTGCGGGCTTGAAGAGCTTCTGTTTTTCCGGCTGAGCAAACATCATTCCAAGCTTAGCTAGATCTTCAATTGTTGAGTACATCGCACCTGCCGGTGCCAACCATCCAAGCTTCATGAACACCATTCTCTTTCCATTGGGTAGGTACGGAAATGCCATGTTCTTTTGTACCTCCTTGGTGACTTCAAACCCCGTGTTTACCATGCCCAGGGGTTTCAAAATATTCTCATGTGTCCATCTCTCGAAAGTTACATTCTGCAGCAAGTTCTCTGTCAGCAGTCGACCCAACAGTGCGTAACCAAGGTTACTGTAAGATGGCTCGACCCACGGCGGAAGCACAAGCTCTTGGTTCTTCAACAGCGCGAGTTGCTCCGCAGAGGTTGTGTTACAAGTATACAAACATGGCGCCTCGCGCGGAAGACCTGACATCTGACTCGCGATCTCTCGCAGTGTAATGTTTTCGTTGGTATACGGGTTTTTAATAGCAAAATCAGGAGCATACTTACTCAATGGGTCGTCAATCGAAGATATTTTTCCTTCTTCGTATAACTTGTACATCAACAGAACAGCAAAGATCTTCGTGACGCTCCCAATCCGGTACACGGTGCTGTCGTTCGGTTTATTCTCAGGGTGTTGATACACCTTGCTTCCAAAATGGCCGCTCCACAGAATTTTATCTTGGTAAAACACATTCATGGAAATGGCGGGCAGAGATGAATGCTTGTCGACCAAACCACTCAGGGCTGATTCTAGTTTCTCGAAGACCTCTGTGATTCTCTTAGGCATGGGTTTAGGTAAGGGAAACAGTGTAGGTAGTTGGGGGCATGCCAAGACATTGTGTTCGTCGCTTTTCGATTCTTCCTTGTGAGTAAGAACATACCAAATAAAAACAGCTGTGATAGCGATAGCTACAAAACTTGATACTAACGCCAGTATCTTCCACAGTCTCGGGGAACGAGGTTTTTTCTCGCTCGTGATGGAAGCGTATGGAGTGTCCGCCATCTTAGGAGAGAATTGAGATTGTGTGACACCATTGCTCTGCAACACGCAGAATGCTAATTTCGGAATATATGTTTTGACAATTACTGAGGATTATCAACAGATCGTTTTGGATCACGCACTACACCCGGGACTACAAGGAATGATCGGTCAATAGTTATCTGAGGTCTTAATAACGAACTGTCTTTGATATAAGTCTGAGAAAGTTTCCGTGAATAAAACACATAAAATAGAAGTTATCGTTTTGTTAACAAAAATGGCCGGAAACTGGAACGTTGGCGCAGTGGTGAGGGCACGAGTTCGCCTTCCACAAATGTGGCCTGGGTTAGATTCCCGGACCCGGCATCAAATATGGGTTGAGTGTGCTGTTGGTTCTCGGCCTTGCTCTAGGTTTCCTTCCGGGTACTCCGGTTTTTCCCCTCTCCTAAAAAACCAGCATTTTCAAATTCCAATTCGATCTGGAGTATACGGTCATGATTCGATTGGCTGAAATCAAACGGAGGGAGTCCAATCACATCAACCGTTTTAAAATCCCAAATCATTAGCACGTTTAAAACAGTAGATGTGAATGGACTCCCTTTGTTAGATTTCAGCAAATCGAATCATGTGTCCCCAGAGCCACTTGTTCCTCGTGCACAGGCCCAGCCGGCTAAGAGGAACAAGTGGCTCTGGGGAAGAAAATGGTCTGACACTTCAGACTAGCGTAGCTGGCGGTTTGTTTTGGCTGCGCTCTCCCTCAGGTCCTTTTGGCTTCCGGTTTCGCGGATTTCACTGCTTATATCGATTAAACGCGATACCAAAATAAGCTGCCCTTTAGTTTAATTAATTCGAGAATTCGACTATCAGTAAACGATCATCTTCAGCTGATTCGCACATAGTCATACTAACTATGATTCGCATGAGTATGAGAGGTGACGTTTTGATCAATAGTCATTGACACTGAAACAGACAAAAAATCGAGGTGTCGTTTTGAACGAAGAGTAAAAAAATGATTGCAAACATGGCTAATATCTAATATCAAAGCAACGAGACGCCTCATATAATTATCACATTCATAGATAGAATGCTAAGACACTAGCAATCGAGTTTATTAGTCTGATTTACAGATGTTCCCTGAGGCGTTAAAAACTGAATTTTAATTCACGTGGTGATACCGGCATTGTTGTTTTCAATTAACCGTGATGCATGACCAAATAACCAAGCTATAACACAATATCAGCCACGAATGGCATGCAATACGACTCAGTGAAGATTGGTTCTCTAATTGTTCGGACGCCATGTTTCTTTCTGTTTATAAGACCTGGTTGTCGTCCTTACACATGCAGAATATTCTAAAGAAGTGAATAGTTAGTCTTCGAAGGTAAGGGCAAGTTTCCTAGCTGTTTTCGCATGGTTGAACAATGGATAAATATTGTGGTAGCACGCATGCACTTTGCTTTTTGGCTTGCTTCTAACAAGCAGTGAACGCACCGAACTGAAATTATTAATACGTTATCATGGAAGTAAGATAAAGCCTTTTAACTTTCGCTAGTTTTTAAAGACCCAAACACTTACATTAATTTTTCAAGTCTTTAGCTCCTTCGGCGGTGGCATTGATGCATAGTGTGTTAATACTTGGTTAGCTTATATATGTTTGCGGTACACCTTTGAGCTGTTCGAGTTAACTTTGTATGTATCTTCCTGTTGTTACGTTAACGTTAGTTTTCTTTGGAAGACAAGAATGCGAAAATGACACACACACACACACAAAAAAAAAACCGGTCGATAAAGGGCACATGACTTTGATACTTTTACGCAATAAACAAATCTTTACTCTGTCATCAAACAAGAAGACGCGAAGTGAGAATGTTATTATATTGTTAATATACTAAAACTATGATTGAGTATATTGCCAATGAAGTGTATCTTTTCAAGACACGCAACTATGAGAAGTTCAGGGTGTGTGATTACTTAATGTAAAACGTCCATAACATTTCACTTATCGTATATTTTGATAATATAATTTGGTTTTATCAACTGGATTGATAATGTAAATTGGCCACCGTAAAGAGATTCAAGAGCTGACGTTTAGAGCGTTAGCCCTTCGTCGGAGCGAATCCGATACACTGTAGTTAGACGCGACTTAAAGTAAACGAAGTGGATACTCAAAGGTTTAAGAAATGCTTTGTAAATAGAGGTTTCTTGGTTTTAATAGATTGTGATTTGGTATTTTCCAGTGTTAAGACAGCGTTTAACTTTGTTTTGTAAGTGCCTTGTATAACAATCGCCCATAACATTTCCGTTATCGTATATTTTGATTCACTGTAGTTGGACGCCACTTAACGAACTTGTGTGTTGTTGATCAAGCGCTGTTGGTGTCATTATGCAAATTATTACTTGTTTTAATTGTTACGTTTGGTTTTCAAATTCTGTAGGAAAGTTCACAGTAACATACATTTTGAGTATAGAGTTTGTCAAAGAATTATTTTGGTTCATTAGAATAATCAATATCAGACACGACATGAATTCATGACCAGTACTCTTCATAATCACGTTTAATTCAAATAAAAATAAATAATGTAAATCTCGACTCGACTCTCGACTGTTTAAAAATACTTCTGATGATATCTGTTAGACATGCATAAGTGTAATCGTTAATTTGGGCCAATCACCCTTCTTGCCCAAACCCCCTCCCACCCCACCCATAGCACATGCTTTTCAGTAACTCGTGGCGTTTCTTGACGAGAACGAAAAGAAACGAGAAGAAACGTTTTGAGAGAGCCAAAGTAAGCTCCAAAAGTTTCTACAGATTTCCGGCCGCCATGTTGGAGTCCCTCAGAGGGGCTCCAACATGGCGGCCGGAAACCAGTGGAAACATCTGGAGCTTACTTTGACTCTCTCAAAACGTTTCCTCTCGTTGTTAAACTTAAAAACATTCGCATAAACACTTCCCTCAACATATTGGCTACTTAGAACTCGAAAACGTAAGGCGAATCGATATTTTCGCTCACGTACAGAAACAATGCCGATGTCACGCATTGTGAATAATCTGAAATTCAAAATGTTCTATTTTCAAAACAAAGCCGTCTACCGAGCTAAAAACAGGCCAGCAGATATATGTTTAAAAATGACTTTTACCTGATGAAGTTGAAAACTCAAAAGTTTTAATTTTAGTTTTCTCTGACGTCACGTGAAAACCAAGAATAGTGTTAATTAAGCAATAGACCACAAGTTACTATGGTTTAAATAACAATTATTCCATGAGCCCGCGTTGGATATGAAGTGATAAAATAACCAACGAGCGCGTAGCGCGAGTTGGTTATAATCACTTCATATCCAACAAGGGCGAATGGAATAATTGTTTTAGTAAATTCTCAAACCATATCTCTTGAATTTTTGTGGAAGACAGCTCCCGAAACCTGCCAGTGTCGGCTATTATAGAGGGCTGAAGTTAAAAACTTGGCGCACTATTTTCCATATGACGTAAAACTCCGACTATTGGCTCATAGTCGGAGTTTTTTAGCCAATCAAAAAGCTAGAAATGCAATAGTCGGAGCTGAGAATATACTAAAGGCTGATAAACCACGCGGGATGTTGGTAGAATACGAGAAGAATTTGTAAATCACAAGCCGCAGGCGAGTGATTTACAAATTCTTTGAGTGTTCTACCAACATCCCACGTGGTTTATCAGCCTATAAACCATAGTAACTTGTGGTCCATTGCTTTTATATAATAATTAAGAAAATGTGCGATTTTTCAATGAGTTTACTGGCACAATAAACCATAGCTGATTGACCAATCATAGCACTTGGTTATCATATAAATTATAATATAAACTCTGAATGTAGGACTACTATAACTAGGATTAACCCCGTATGGAAATAATCAAGTGTATTTCCTCCTTGATTTTTTCATACAGAACATTCACTATGGAGAATGGTTTTAAGCATAGGAACTCTTCTGCAGTGGCTATAGCACCCAGCTATGCCTCAAAGGAGCCGAAGAAATCTCGCGATTGGCTCGTATATCTGATGATTATTAGCATCCCGATCTTTTTGTGCGTTATTCTGATTCTAATCTTCATGTTTGCTGTCGACATGCCGCCTAAACAGCCCTACACATCAATCTGCCTCGCGTCTTCTGAGTCTAATCGCTCCAACCTAGCGGACGTCTTTAGAAGAGTCCAGCGGTTATACTTCTACCAGCTACACCCGGAGCAGATTTACAATATGCAAGGAGTGACCCCCGAAGATATCCGAAGATATTTTCGGCCTTACGATCCAAGCCCTAATGCCACCAAGAACAGAACCGACCTTGCCATGAAACTACGCGAAGAGCTACAAGCTTTGAAATTCAATAAAACGTTGTTGAAACTAAGAGAGCGCAAGGCGGTTCATGTTGCCAATGCTATATTAATGAACAACTTCGGATGGGCACCTTATTCACAAGATTACTACAACGGGGAATGGATGCTTGGGCCCGACTTTTACTGCTGGCAACCTGTCTGCAGTGTGTTTGAACACTTGAATTCCGCTTTGCCTCATTTTAAACCACGAAATATGACTGAGTTGAAGAAGTTGAAGGACCTTTTCGAGGAGTACAATCGAACTTTTGACAGGTACATCGAGAATTGGAAACTTGGAGCGCGCACAGGATACGTGAGAACCTACCAAGCCTGTCAAGCAGGTTTGCATGGCATCAAGTATGAGAGGTACAGAGGAATGGCGCTTAAAAACGAAGCAGGTTAGATTCAATGAGTATCACAGTTTGTTTTAAAGTAAAGACGGGTCTCAGCCAGTCGCGTTATGTTATGGGATTAAAGCGGAGGTAATTGCCAGTGTGACGGGCTACTGGGGTTGAAAGGAGAATTCTGATTGGAGTCTTCGCAGCCTTAAGCGAGACGGGCAATTTTTTGCAAGGTGGGGGGGGAAGGGGGGAGAACCATTTGCCCTCAAGTTGACTTGCCCAAATTTTTCTTGCTGCCCAAAATTTAGGGGGGTGCTGCAGCACCCCCTTCCCGACGTCCCGTACGTCTGTATTCG
This sequence comes from Blastomussa wellsi, assembly GCA_947652115.1. NCBI lineage: Eukaryota > Metazoa > Cnidaria > Anthozoa > Scleractinia > Plerogyridae > Blastomussa > Blastomussa wellsi. The sequence continues at coordinate 2,895,998 of OX393574.1, read as the reverse complement.
CAGCTATCTATAAGTCGCATCTTTACATACTAGGTCCCACGCATGCGTTAATGTTTAAGAATTGCTTTGTAAAAAGAGATTTCTTGGTTTTAATAGATTGTAATTTGGTATTTTCCAGTGTTAAGACGGCTTTTCTCTTTATTTTGTAAGTACCTTGTAAGTTAACGTCTGTTTAAAACCACGAATAAAGACAGGGGCGGATCCAGCAATTTTTGATAGGGGGGAGAGGGTCCAAAGTTGAGTAATAATAGGCGATGATGTCAATGCGAGAATTTCAGTGACAAACTAGTAGTAAATAGATTGGTTAGCGAAGAGGTGGCCGGACCTCCCCCCCTCCCTCCGATCCTTTCCTGGATCCGCCACTGTAAAGACATTTTTTATTTTATATTATTGTTATTATTATTATTATTATTATTATTATTATTATTATTATTATTCGTATTCGATTCGTCGTCCTTCATTTTTCCTCATGAAGTTAGTTGTTATTTATAAAAATTCATTCATAGCCGTGAGATGTTTTATTTTGCGTGTTTTAGGAATTTATGATCAATCCTTTGCCAAGGTGCTTCTCCATTCAGGATTCTTCGAAGATGTCCCTAAGTCGGACAATGATACATGGCAGGAAGAAAATGTACAGAATGTGACGACGTTTTTCAAGCAGTCCCTTATTGACAACATTGCACGGGCAGCTATAAGGATGCTGAAGTAGGGCCCGTGACTTTCCCCCTCCCATAGAATAATTTGGGTTACCTCGCAGCTCTTACAAGGTCTCATCTGATTGGGGACCACCCTTCAAGTGAGACAAAACAACAAACAATGGACCCTAGCCCAAACAATAAGGCTGCAACACTATCCCTGTCACTGACATTTAGAGGTTATAGGAGCTGCGAGGCTACCGAGTAATTTACCCATGTAGCTGGTTAACGTTACGGGAGCTGCGTCACGATATTTCGGGTTATTTTTTTGCGAGGAACCAAATGACCCTTTAAACGTAGGAAATCTAACCAGACAGGAGGTACTAAACAAAAATGGAACAAGGATGGCTAAGGATGGAAAAGATTGAGACTGATTACAAATGACGATACTTTGAAAAAATTAGGCTAAATTTTTCAAAATGCCCGAGCCGTGACGTAGCTCCTTTACGGTTATCATAAGATTACATCTTTGGCATTGGACATAGATGTTACGATCAAAACAAGGTAACCGTTGGCCAGTTTGACAAGACTATATCACGGGCTCAGTTTCAGAGCTCATCGCAGTCACGTGTTTTTTAAGCTAACCATTTTTCATTCTCATCCTCAACGAAATTTCTGCGATTGGAGTGTAATTCTGACTTATTGTGGATCAGGAAAAAGTACGGAGCTCCGTTTTTAGGCTTGGCTAAATCTATATACATATATGAGATGTTTTGCTGGGCTTTGCAAAGTTTGGAGAGAGAAGGGAGGGGAGTGTAAAAGTAAATTTTGCGACCTAAAACGAGGCATGTTCTGTATTGCATTAAACATGTAGGACTGTCCAAATAAAGTGATGTCACACTCATAAACTAGCTTCTCAGTTCGAGGGTGGCGGGCGCTGGAACGGGTTTTGTGCGTCGTCCTCATGTCATCCTGATTTATAAGGACTATAAGCAAACGACTTGGAGAATATCTTCTCAAACTCATAATTCGTCAAGTTAACACAAAGTAAACCATAGCCGTGAAGGAGGGGTGGATACCCGATCGCAATTAGCATAGATTTGGACGATGTTATTTCTCCGTTTACCCCTTAATTTTTGTTTCGATTGAGAAGATATATCAAAGACTTATGACAGTGTTTCATCGGCTATCCAAACACCTCGAAGTTCGTTAAAAATTCTCCGCTGCGCGTCGTATTTTCAAATCTCTTCTCGGTGTTTGGAAATGTGATGAAACACTGTCTCTCGTGTTTGATTTATTACTATAGTACTGTAGTATGAGATGCTGCAATTCTACACTTTTACTATACACTTTTCTTTCTAGATACCTTGAGCACGAATACCTTTTACACTGCCCTAAGGATGAGAACATTTTAAGCGGGCTTGGAAAACTTCCGCTCAATTTTATATATTATGACGACATAAAGGACACAGGGCATCCGGCATTTCAAACGCTCCCCACAGGGGAGGTACTGAGTGGTGGCAAAACATACCAGACTTTAATGAGGTTCTTTACAACGCTTGATTTCACGCCGGATGAGCTAAGGCAGAAAGCTGTCACGAGACGGGACGAGCTCTATAGACAGGTAAGAAGAACAAGATCACAATGACAGCTGCAGGGATTGTAAAATGTAAAATAATGTAATTTGTTTACCCACGGTACACCCAAGAGCTGAGAGCTCCTTCATCATGTGAGCGTGCGTTACAGATTGAGATCGAACTGGAATTTTTGACATGTTGGTTCATGAGTAGAGAGAGAAAAGGGAGTACCCGGATCAAGGCCGAGAACCAACAACAAACTCAACCCACATATGACGCCCGGTCCGCGGGAATCGAACCCGGGCCAAATTAGTGGGAGGCGACTGGAGCGCTATCACCACTGCGCCAACCCTGCTCCATAGTTTTTTTATTGCCGTTATTCCAAAACCAAAGTGATCTTTAATCATGACACAAGTCTAGCCAATCAAAGAAAAAATCAAACCTCAAAGCAAAATCGATAAAGTTGGCATGGAGCGCGGGAAAACGTGTATGATAGAACCAGGATTGACTTTGGTTAATCTGCTGATTGCTTCGCGAGTTTGTTAAACCAGTCACTGAGCTAATGAAGACAAAAGCAGAGCTAGTCTTCTTCAGCGCCAGTTCTTAATACAAGGAAAAAACATGTATACTAAACTTATATATTTATTACATGTATTATAAGTACAGGCCCTGAAGAAGATAAGCTCTGCTAGTTGAAATATTATTGACCAATAAATTTTACCGTTTTGCCGTTGTGCCAGCCTTGCAATCAACTTGGTTTTATAACACTTAGAGTGACGTTTGGTACTAGCATTTCTTTACCAAGAGGTCCGGCAGTAACAAGCTAAGCAGTTTTATTCTCTATTGCTTGGTCTAATGCGTCCAAACGCTGTCTACAAGAAAGACAGTAAAAGAATGATTGCTTAAGGAGAGCGTTTTCCTCTTGAAATCAGTCTTAACCTTTTGAGCAATGCCATTCTTCAAAACCTTGCTTAAATTTTCCCAATTCCCAAATGTTGGATTTCTTACCTCCAAGCACGGAAGCGTTGCTGTACAAGATCGGATAGGGACGGGTCCCATTACGGTTCACATTCAAACCTCTTTTAAAGGGACAGTCACCATGAATAAAGTCAACTTTGGCAATGTATAAAATTTGCCCTCAAATCAAAGGAAACCTTGAAATAGTAGTTTACTAACGTAGAAAAAACAAACAAACAAACAAAGATGCACCAATAAACTTGAAAGAATCAATGATGACTTTGAATGAACAAGATCGAGAAGGATTGTAATTGACAAATTTAGGTTAAACTTTTCAAACTGTGTCATCCGTTACTGAGCTCCTTTAACTGAACAAGTGTCTGAACTACCTTTAACACTTACTGTAGCTTTAGCTGGAAAGGCAAAACAGAAATACTGCATTCAAGAAGTTTGCAAGTGCCAACTTAAATCAAATATTTCGTTTTTCTTCATCGCTTCCCAAAGGCTGTGGAAGTGGCCAAGTTGTATACCGGAGAACCGAATGAAGTACTTGCAGAGAGCAAATTCCAAGACGTACTGCGGGATCCAAACATGTCATTCAACAACAAGTCATTCCCTAACAACGAAAGTGACGACGTTGCCATAATAAAGTGTTCCAACCCAGAGAGTGCGCAGGCGTATTGCCCTCAGCGGTGGAAAGCAATGCAAGCATGGATTAATAACGCCTTTGGGGTAAGTACATTGCGCTGACAAAAGTTAGTGAGTTGTAACAGTCTGCATAAATGATCTCTTCTTCCGCTAATCTCTCACTTCAGTCTCTGTCGCGGAAGAAAAAAAAACTGTTTACCATTTGGCAAGTTCATTATATACTTCGTTAGTCAGTTGTTGCGCGCCTCGTATTCATGGAAACGTATTCACGCCACGTATTCACGTATTCATAGTTGGATATGATTTTATAAAATAACTGAGATACTACGCACCCTCTCATTGGTTGATAGGTGTGTTTAGATGAGAGTATGTATACATGGTTGTGACTTTTTAGTTTCGCGCGTATTTTGAGAACAATTTTATAAAAGCAATAGAGGCCTTTTTCCGTGTTTACATAGCGTCATCTAAACACTCTGGGCTTTGGGAAAATTCTCGAAAGTTATGCAAACCCTCGAATGCGTCTCGGGTTTGCAAAACTGTCTCGAATTCTCCCAAACCCCATCGTGTTTAGATGAGGCTATGTAAACAAGGAAAATGTCCTCTATTGTTTAAATGTTGCTATTTTTGCATTTTTTCGAATGTTGTAAATCTGGTGTATCTTGTGTGTCCTTTTTCCTTTTGCTAATTTTAATTATATCTGATGTTTGGTATAAGCAAAATGTTTCGTTTTCACAGACCATGAAAAATAACATTGATCCAGTCATCAGGTCGCTATTTTACTATAGCGGTGCAAAGAAGACGGTCCCAGCTTGTCCAATAGACTGTGTACCCTGGTTTAATCCGTATGTAGGCTTCCACAGCTACAATCCGGGTAATAAGAACTGCACGGTTAAAGCTACTCAAGGATTGCCTTTTTTCGTGGAAAATTTTGGCCCAAAGTGGACGGAATATACTACCACTGCTCATGAACAACTGCCTGGACATCATCTAGAGGTTAGTCACATTCAACAAGGGCGAATCAGAGGCTCCTTCTTCAAGTCATATTTTTCAAACTCAGTTATTATTCATCCAAGTAAAACAATGAAAATCACAACCGTGATCGTGATTTGGAAATGTGAGCTTAATTGGCATAGATTTTTACGACTTTATTGTTTCATTCGTCTCTGTAGTTTTAGTTTCGATTGAGATTATATATCGAACACTACAGAGAGTGTTTCATCACATTTCCAAACACTTCGATGTTCGTCACAAACTCTCCGCTACCCGTTGTATTTTCATCTCTCTTCTCGGTGTTTGGAAGTGATATATCAAATACGTAAGACAGTGTTTCATCGGGATATCCAAACACCGAGAAGTAAGTTGAAAATACGACGCGCAGCGGAGTATTTTTAAGGAACTTCGAGATCGGGTATCCAAACCTCCTTCACAGTTATGATTTTCTTTGTTTTAACTCGATGAATTATTGATGAGGTTGAGAACCAATAGATCAAAACCGAACTAGATTGTTTCATCACACATCAAACACTGAGAGAGTGTTTCATCACATTTCCAAACACCGAGAAGAGAGGGGCGGTACGCAGCTCTTTACAAGGTCCCACAGTATTGGCTGAAAAAAGTGATAAACAAACAACGGTAGCAATGGACCCTAGCCCTAAAACAATAGAGCTGCGTGCTATTAAGATCCAATGAAATTGGAGGTTCTAGAGAGCTGCGAGCTATCTCAAAAGAGTTGAATCTTCAACGCACAGCGGAGAATTTTTGGCTAACTTCGAGGTGTTTGGAAATAGAAAGTCTCGAGTGCTTGATATATCTTTTCAATGTAAACTAAAATTACTGAGAAAATGAAAAACAATAAAATCGCAAAGTCTATGCTAATTAAGATCAGATTTCCTAACCACGGTCACGGTTCTGATTTCCTTGGTTGTAGCTTGGTAAATTATGCATGAAAGAGTTTGGGAATATCACAGGGAAAAAGATTGTAAGGGACACAGCAATGAAAAGGCAACATCCCCTTTCAGTCGCCACCTTATCATTTGGAGCAAGCAAGGGCTCGTATTTATTTCATATATACTGTTCGAACGACTGCGAAAATACATCGTTCGTCCAATCAGAGACACGAACAGTGGAGGGAAACAAGCGCGCGGCTTTCAGTAAAAATCTCAGTATGTATGAAATAAAAACATTAAACCATGAAAAGTGCTTGAACGATTTTTATTCGCTCGTTGCTATGCATAAAAACTCACTCGTTCGCTGCGCTCGCTCGTTCGTTTTTTGATGCATAGCAACTCGTGAATAAATTGTTCGTGCGCATTTTCCATGGCGTAATCTCTATTTCTTTGCTTGGTTTAAAATTTAAATTTTAGTTTGAATTGGGAAATCAGAAGAAAAGGCAGTAATAGACGTGTCATAAACAATTGAGCACTTTCTACCTCCGTTCGTTGTATGAATTCGTATGGTTTATAATCAAGAGTAATTCTTAAAATTTGACATTTGGTAAGACTATGTTCTTTAATGCACGATTTTCCTTGATCTCATTAACTTTGCTTGATAATGTATTAAATATAGTGAACAGTAGTCCACGAATTATATGTTTTCAGGTTCAAAGTTTCATAGAGTACTTTGAAGACGACTGCACTGATGCAATTCACTGGATGAGCTCAGCCAACTATTTCGCCGGTTTCACCGAAGGTTGGACAACTTATGTTGAATACAGCCTACTACCGGACGACACAAAACTCTACTCAAACACTTTAGACAAAGAAGTATTGCTACAAAAATACGGCATGATCTACTATCAAGTAAGTACTAGAGAAGTTTAGAAAACTGTAACGCGCGGTTTGGGACTGGCACTAGTTTTTTTTATCGTGAGCACCATGCGGATGGCCCTGGGGACGAGGTTGCTAACGGGCAGAACAATAGCTCTGAACGTGCGTTATAATTCTTTGTACATTTCTTTGCCGTCCTCTGCAAAGCAATAACGTGAAATGACCAAATTTTGAGTACATTAACGAACGTGAACCTGACGGCTAAATTTCCGTTTTTCTGTTGAAAATAAACGCCGTCCTTACACAAGAGCTTCGTTTAAAATCGATGGATGCTCCGAATACATCAAAGCAATTGTGAGGTTCGTACGTAGATAAATTCATTTTTAACCAGGCATCGTCCTCGCCGTCGCCGTCATCATTGCTTAAGCTCCCTATTCGCCATTTAGCACCATAGGCGTACGGGTCGGGGGGGGGGGGGTGGGGGTAGGGGGGGCTGCAGCCCTCCTCCCAAATTTTGGGCAAATCAGATTCTTTGGGCAGCATGAGAAAATTTGGGCAAGGTAATTAGGAGAACTTTTTGGGCAAATGGTTCACCGCCCCCAACCCCCCTGGTACGCCAATGTTCAGCACCTCAAAACGCTCCAAAATCGGATTCCGTCTTAAGGAATCCCTTAGCAACTGCTTTAGATCTGTTTACAGTCCGTCGGAAGTTGATAACAGCGTCTTTCAAGTACGTGTCGTAAAAAGAGGACAAGGCAAGCCATCGAACCAACTCGAAGCAAATTCATACAACTGACACGAAGCGGACGGAAAGGCGCGTGAGTGCATGGGTCTCGTTCGATTGGTTTTTGGCTTTATTGCTGGTTGGAGGACCGGCGAAAACGTGGCACAAGGTTTTGGAGCTAACCAAAGCAAACGCAATATTCCTTTCGAAACTCAACTGAGAATCGTTTAATCACGTGACAAATGGTGTGAGGCGCCGTGGCCTAATGGTTAGTGCGCTGGACCCCGGATCGAGCGGTCCGGGTTCGAGCCGTTATGTTCTTAATTAGGCAACCACTTTACTCTCACAGTGCCTCTCTTCACCCAGGTGTATAAATGGGTACCGGTGAATTTGCTGCTGGGGGGTAACCCTGCGGTGGACTAGCATCCCATCCAGGGGGGAGTAGAAATACTCTCTGTCGCTTCAAGCTAAGGAAACCGGGATAAGCTCCGACCTGATGGGCCACTTGGCTCGTATGAAGACTTTTTTTTCTCAAATGATTAATGTGAGTCATTAGTATACCTTACTAACCTCAGACTTGAATAGGTTACTGTGACGGTACATGTTAACTGCTAAGGGTTAGGGTTAACACGTGTATCGCATATTCTTGGTGCATAAGTCCTACTTCCTTTGTGTAATATAGTAATGGAAGGGAAGTCTAACAAATGTCCAGTCAAGGAATATCGTTAGTTGATCATGACTGATGGCAAATGAGTCAAGAACGTTTCAGTGAACCCTATAAGCGAGTGCACTTTATTCCTGAATAGTCACACATGAAGTGTCTCGAACAGCTTAGCAGTAGATGTATATCGGTTGAAAATCCTAGTTTTGGACCATCAAACGCATTCTTTTCTAAATATGGCCAGCTTCTATCTTCATTCTGGGTCATGATGACGAACCACCTACTTGAATTTGTTATATAAATCAAAGATAATTTCTATGTCTGGTTACCATTAATGCTTTTCTCCCCTTGTTTCTGACAGCTTTTGGCCGCTGTCCGTGCTATTGTGGATATCGATCTCAACTTTGACGCTAACAAGGCAAAGTCGATAGCACTGGACATGTACAGGCGATACATCTGGCCGGACGACAACACTGACTTGGCCAACAAAGACATCCTGAGATCGCAAAGTGTGCCGGGAATAGTAACTAGCTACATGATTGGTCAGATGGAATTTTCCCGCGTTAGAGACATAGCCGAGAGGGAGCTGGGTCAAGATTTCGTTATGGAGGAATTTCATTACGAGGTGCTACGTCAAGGGGAGTTTCCCCTGGGATACCTTGAAGAACACATACGGGCTTATATCGCTTGTAAAAAAGATCCGACTCGAGAGGGATGTAACGAGTTTTAGGTTATGATTTTGAACATGTTATTAATCATGTACTTCGGGCTTTCTGACTGACCCAAAGCAGGTTCGGAAATTGCATGAATTGCGCATAGTCTTTTTTACGTTGACTGAAAATCTTGCGCTCAAAGAATTATGGCGTGTCCGGGCTATCAAATATTGCAGAGGAGGCAGATTGAAATTCAGCCTTTATTTTTAGTCTAATGTAATCGATGGAAAACGAATTTTGCCGATTAGGAGTAAAATAAGTAGACGAATAATTCGAAGCAAATATTTTAAAATTTATGAACGTTCTCTACAACATTCAGTTGCAGCTTTTTATACCCGATGCGTGCCTATATTTCGGAACGGTCATCTGTTTTCGGCAGCGGGGTTGCTTGGCAACGTCACTTATTACCATATCGGCTAGGTGACGTATAATTACTAGCATTTGCGATATTTCCGTTATTAGATGAGGGCGAAACTTTTACTTTGCATGAATTATTTTCTTTTCTGTAGATAATGAATGTATCACAATGGAGTTATATTTTATACCGTTAGAGGATACTTTTAATGGCTTATTTGCAGTGTATAAAATCGAATAAAACATAACTTAATTGTGTAGAGAATGAAAATAATTACCTCAATATGCTTTTTACTGTATTCTAAGATGCTTTTTAAACTCCACATGTAGTAACTTTTAACGTTTCAGCCACCTTGTGTGTCGTTCACCTGAATGGAATAAATTAGAGGAAATGTCACAATTTGAGGAAATATGTATATAATACTCTAAATCTGATAGGAAGGCAAGTGTTCGAAGATGGAATAAATAAACCATATTAACATTCCATGGTTTTTCTTCTCTTGGGAAAAGCTGTTCTTAGAGTAGAACTCAAGTAAGGTATACATACGTCAAATTAAGTATAGACCCACGCCCCTTCTGACTCGGTCGTGGACCAAATGATGAACAGTTTATCGAAACTTTTAAATGCTATAAATAGCCAGAATTTGATGAAAAGGAGAAATGAAGGGTGGGATTTTTGCAGTGTGCAAGTCTGTAGCTTCAATGAAAACTCTACAACATAACGACCTTTACTTTTATAGGCGAATGATAGCTGAACGCGAAACTTTGAATCAGTAATTTGAAACATTAGTTGTCAATCAATGTTTTAAAACATTTTTGACCAGTTTTGAATTGAATAACTTGAAATCAAACCTTTGCTAGAACTGCAAGACCATACACGACGTTGTCGAGATTTCATCTTTCTGGGAAGCAAAAAACAAAATGAGCTGACTTTGAATGCGAAAGAGGTATTAATGCCACGTGCAACGACAAGTTGCAAATAAACCTGCAAATATAATTTTAAAAGCGTAAATTGCAACAATTTTCGTAACAGCTTGTGGTAATTTTGTTTTGTTTTAGCGTTTTCGACGTGTTGAAAGACAACAGGTGTTTAAATAACTGACTTTCGAATCATGTAATCACTTTTGAAGTTAAATGCCTACCGCTAAATGTCATGGTCGCTCCAGTGTACAGCTGTCAATGTAGTATTTTTCTAGTTGAAGAATCCCGGCACGAGAATCCAATATTCAATACTTCTAGGCAAGTTTTGCTTCATTGCCCTTTTGTTGCAGTTTTTGGGATGGTGCAGAAAGAGCATTTTTCAGTTTCTAGTAAAAAATATCGTTTCTTCGTCTTGAGAAAATAGTTTTGCTGAACACTTTTTCGGACTTCGTTCTCGAAAGCCAATTTGAAGAGGCTACAGGAAAACTTTCAAATTTCCCGCCTTTTTTGCGCCGAATTTGACGGCCGCGTGGGACCCTGAAGTCACCAGCTGTCCCAGCCGTTTTGTGAGTTCGCTTTCATTCCCAGAAAGTTTTAGTTCCGAACCTTTTTAAGGTTTTTAGTGTTAGACGTGTTATATTTTTGGCAATAAGTCTAAAACTTAATTTTTGACCCAAACTAAAACAAAATACTGATTCTGAAGGAGAATGGTGCCCCAAAGAACTGCCCCAAAGAAAAAACCAATCACAAGCAAGTCCCATCTGGCGCCAACCTTGAAAGTCACATGACACAAATACTTTGCGCGCATCCAAGATGGACGACGACGAGATACAAGTGTTGGAAGTCACGGTAAGATATTTACTCATGTGTACAATTCTGGAGCAATCTTTGCTCATCTCACCCACAATAATTCAAATAAAACTGCAGCTTTAATTACCCTGTTTAATTTGGACTTTTATAACCGAGGCAATTGAAATTTCTTGGTAGTATGATGGGAAGTGGTTTTCCTCCACCGTCGATCAAGCTTGTTGTTGTCTGCAAAGAATTTGCGTGGGCGCAATTTTCAGTATTTCTTTATTGTGCATTTTGTTAGTGACGATCGCTTAAAGTATTATGTCAACTGAATGGACCGTAAGCTATCGAAGCTACTAAGACTGTCGCTTAACAGTAGAGTTCTTGTTATTAGGCGCGAAATTTACACGACGTGTGTTTGGTGCGCGCTTAGTCAATTTCTTGCACATTTCGTGTATCTGTTTTCTTTTTCCATTATAAAACAACGTTTAGAGAACATGCTTAAACTCGTAAATGACATATGTAAATAAATAAGTTGTTATAGGTTGTGTTTACAACATTTAGAATGTCATTTGTATGCTAATGCACAAGGTTTCAAACATTTAATTTAACATTTGACACCGGAAGATCGAATATGAGAACATTACTTAATTTTGCCTTCAGCACACATGCGCTTGTAATGTGCAGCAGAATTTTCTGTGCTTGTGCTAAAATGTCTGAATAAAGTGAAATGTGTGGCGACTGGTACCTTCAACTGCTACTTCACTATCATGAATACAAGAATTTAATTACAAAAAGTTAGTGATAATAAAAGCACTGTTGTGGCACCTTCAGGATGACAATGACATCCTGAAGATTTCGAAACGTATTTTATTCTCGCTGATTTTTGTACTTAAAATATATCCTCAAGTTTTGTTGATCTGAAAATTAAAGGTAAACAACTGAATGCTAAACAACATGAACAAAAATCTAAAACAGGTAGAAAAGCATTGTTCTTAACTTTATAAAAATATTAAAAGTCAACTGGAATTGACAATGGCTGCTCTGGGGATGGATAAATATTATAGCAGTATAAAAGGCGAACACAAATGTACTAGCTTTGCCCACCCTTGTCGCGAAGAAGCTGGTTTGAAGTCTCTGCAGTCTACCTGGTGATCTACTAGCCTGAGTTTGGCTTGACCTACAGTAGGTCGGCGTTATCTGCATGTCATGAATTTAGCCAAGGTAGAATGTTACAGTTCATACATTTTTGTCCTCTACTCCATTGTCGTAAATTATATTTCAGGTGCGTAGTAGCAGATCTACCTCGCCAACGAAAAAGCGTAAAAGGAAAGAGTCACCATCCAAAACTGTTGCAGGAACTCCCTCTAGTGACGAGAATATCCTCCAGAAAGCAGCTCAGCTTAAACGAAGGGTATGTCTTTTAAATGTCTGCTATGTTTGTTTAACTGAAACCCTTGGGATTGAATGAGCCTGATAGTGTCCCCCCCCCTGGATAGGAAGTGTCTTCATATCAGGATACTCCTCAGCATTTTATTAGGCTGAATTAGCAGTTTTTGAGAGTGGTAGGTCCTACAAAGAACACAATCATCATAGAGGAACCCGGAAAATAGCCTGAATTCAGATCCCTTTATCAACTACAGAATGAAAGACAGTATCTGCCAGTTAACAACTGCATCGCTAAGTGGAGGTTGGGTGCCTGGGGTATCCAGGGGCTTCCCACTGTTGGCAGCTAGCCCCTTTCCCGAGTACCACCCCCATGGCTGGCAAATCCCCGCAACCCAGCCATGAGCCCCCACGCCAGGCATCCAGGCACCCGTCACACTGCCAAGCAGTGGAACTAGGGAAGGGAGGGAGGGAAGAAGACAGGTGAAATGCCCAGCACTACATGGCTGTCGAAGCTGCATGATGAACACGGCTGTGTGACTGAATGAACCATCTGAGCCTGTGAGCCCAGGATGTAGACCGCTGGCCGCTAACTGGTGACCGCTACCACTCTTCGTTTTTAACTTTGTTAACTTTAACCACATTAAATTGTACACATGCTTGCATTAGGCTGATATAACTCCCACCTATTGGACATGGATATTGTTTTGTCACATCTCTTTGTATTAATTGTTTTTTGCAGCTTGAATTTTGTGAAAAGGAAAAAGAAGAACTCTCAAAGCGATTTAAAGAACTTAAGGAACAGTTAACCGAAGAGCAATGTTGCGAACTAGATGTCAAGCTTGAAAAATTTGAAAAGCACACTCCTCTAATTTGTGTTGGTGATGACAATGAGGATGATGATGTTGTGTTTATTTTACCTGAGGACTATTCTCCAAGAAAGAGGCGGAAAATTGATAACGAAAAGAAAGCCCAGAAATTTGATAAAACAGACAGCCAGCCTAAGAAAGATTTAGCCATTACCTACTACAAGCCAGCAATAAATTTGCCACATGCCAGAGAACACTGCACAGTTAATAAGTTTGTTCAGAGCAATGTAACCACAGCAACAGTGTCGTGCAATGAGAGCTGTTGTGAGCAGTGCTATTGCTATGTCTGTGATGCACCTGTGAAAGAGGTAAGGTGTCAATCCTTCAAGCTGCAATATCCACACAAATTCTCCCAGCTGATCTCCCTACAGTTTCTTATGGTGTTAGTTGGAAGAATTTGTTAAAAGGTCAAATCAATTTTATTTTGATCATTTTGTTAACTCTCCATTCTCTCTTAATTGAGTGTTGATATAGTTAGTAGAAATTTGATGTTGGTCACTCCTGGGACTTGAAAATTTACATGTAAATAACAATTTTTACTGGAAAGCCTAATCAAGGCAGTAATCTACAGTGTATTCTTTAAAATAGCGGGAAGAATCAAAACAAAATTTTGTCGGATGTCATATTACAAGTTCAACGTATTAAAAACCTGCATATGCAAAGCTAAAACAAAACAAACAGTCCTATCCTGATTATGTACATTCAAACACCTTACAAATGACTCGTTACAGGGCTGCAAAATAATAATTGTTCCTGTGAGAATGCATTACTATGTCACCAGTTTGATCAGCAAAACTGTAGTGAGATTGGATGTTATATTACAGAACTCCTTGATAATGGGTTGTCAATGCAAAACATTGGCATTTGCATCAGGCAAAATGAATAGAGGCTAAAATATAGAAAAAATATAGGTCTGGATTAAATGTGCATAATTTTATTTTTAGTGTGACTCCTGGAAAACAGGCACCAGTCCTCACTGCAATGCATATTCGAAGAATGCATTTTGGGAAAAACTGCGAAAGATGGCAAAAAGAAAAACGGTATTTCACAGTGTACATTTGCATGTAGTTCTTTGTTCATTTTCAAAAGTTAAGGTGGCTCTGAGAACTCTCCCAAGAATTTTTTTAACTTTGCAAAAAGTTGCATCATAATTATGTAGCATGCTGATCAAAATTCAGTAGCAAGAAATTGGGGTTGCCACTTAAAGCTAAAATTAAGAGTGTGTTTAACAGGTTAGACTATTGCTATGGTAACCAGTAATGTCAAGAAAATACTCACAACTTGTTAGTGATTGGGCATCTATCAGTAACTACTATCAGTAACATCAACTGTTAAAGAGTGATACTACCGATTCATAAGAGCTGGAATGTGCTGGAAACTGTTGTGAGCGTCCTTAAGCATAAAACAAAGTTACATGTAGATTTTGTGCTATTTGTACATGATGTAATTGAATTTAGTAGTATTTGTGACAACAACATGTAGAGAAAGCTTAAGGTAAAAGCCATTTTGTCATACTTGACTTCTTTTGCAGAACTCTGTTCAAGACTCTTTGCTCGAGTGCCTTCCTGTTGATGAGCAATCTGAGTCAATGTCAGCAGCAGGTATGAACCTTAATACTCCTTTGTTTTCCCTGAGCGTCAATACAAGTCATGCAGTAACATTGTGGACATGCATTAATAGTGCTCACTGTCTGAGCCTATGCAGGGTTATCAATAAGATTTAAAGTATGCGGAGATATTTTGAAAGGGGACAGCACTGGGGGCCCTTTCGTTAAGCGTTTTTATTATGACTGCTTTTTTCCCGCTTATCTCCACCAAATTGTAGCCGGCGAAAATGTTTAAGTAGTCGGCGATATCGCCGGTCGCCGGCGCTTTTTGACAACCCTGCTATGGCGTAGACATACTGTAGAGGCCAACCTCATCCCATGTAGTAGGCTGCTGAAATTGTCACCCATTTCATGTTTTTGGTCATCTTATGATTTCTTTCTACTGTACATTTCAGCTGCAAAGGCTGCAGAGCTCTTGGAAACTCTCAAAGATAAACTATATAATTCGCCTGGAAACTTCAGCTCTCGGTCTTCCAGTCCTGCAAGCTGTGATTGTGACTGTCATTATGACAGTGATGGCTATGGCGGTGTTGATGGATGTACCGGATGCTATGATTATCATGAAGATTCTTGTCGTTATGTTGGTGACTTGCTGTTTGGTGGTTTTGAAAGGTATATGTGACCTCTTGTGCGAAAACATTCCTTATGGACAGCTGTTCGAATGGCTGAATGCACTGCGAGCGAACGGACGATGGACAGCTAGGCAAAACCGTAAACATATACCGTGAATGGCTGAGCGGATGCAAATTATCGGTTTTCAGGTTAACTCTATTTTCAACCTACATGTAGGTTAATCTGTTTGAACTTGAAGATTACACCAATTTCATCACTTACAGTGTAAAACAATTTCGATTATTTATTTATGGCATTGTTTTCTTTTTATTGAATGTGAATATCTTGTCATCGTTACATGTACAGTGCAGTGTACATGTAGTTCCATTGTTTGTTGAAACAATTATTAACTATAATAGTTTGGAAATACAGCAAATGTATCCTGAGATCCAATTATTTTTTACAACATGCCTGTATACATGTACAAGTAATTTTGCTGTATAGTGGATCAGTATGTTTGCTTAATAAAATAATAAGGTGTATGCCCTGACCTAGCCATCTGGCATCCCACTTATTTAACAAGGTCATAGTATGCACAAAAGCTTTGATGGTATGCTTGTACATAATGCACTGAATATAATAATACTGTACATAAATCGGGAACTTGGGTGGCTGTCTTCGGCATGTCGTGTTGGGCTGTGCATGTACTTGTAAATTCTGTACGAGATTCCTGTATCATTTCATGGTTGTTCTGATAATTTGTCTTTACTTCAGACATGACAGGTATGGCTTTGATCTAACTGGCAGTGTCTCTAGTGCAGTAAGTAAAGCCAAAGAGTATTTGGCAGATAATCAGCCCGGCCCAGCAGTTCTTGTACTTGATGCCTTGACGGCGGTGCTTTTGCCAGCTGACAGCGAAAGGTACTTGTGTTCTTGGGCAAGACACTTTAAAATAATACTCTCATACAGTGGTGCCTACATGTGCAGCGTAGTTCGATAGCTCCCAGGTGTACGAATGCTGGAAATTAACCCTGCAATGGACTAGCATCTCATCCAGGGGGAGTAGAAATACTCTTGGTCGCTTCATGCTAAGCAAACTGAGATAAGCTTGTACGGTCAAGCTTGCAAATCTAGTGCATGTCTACCAGTATGTTTAATTGAAAAAAAAATTGTAGTGTTTGTATAAATAGTGACACCCAAATAAAGGTATTAGCACCATTTTTTTTTTTCAGCCCCACTATAAATTATAGTGTACATATTTTTATTATGGTTAATGTGATCATATGGCAACCCCCTTCCCAGGATCTCTTATCGCCCTCCTGGATTGAGATGTAGTACATGTATCATGGAGTGAACTGCAGAATTTTGGATTATTAATAATAACTTTACAGGTGTTTTAAAATGTTTTGAGAAGGTATTAGCAAGAAGAGGAGTAGACAACAGTGGTATAATATAATTTAATGTTAGAGTAACCATTAACATTTTGTGAAGCAGCCAATAGAACTCTGGTGGTTGCTGGCTTGTTTTGAAACTCTTGAATTTATGTACTTGAATTACAATTTCGGGTTGTTATCTTCTGAAACAGATTGCCTTCCCATCAAGTTACTACAGCAATTAAAAGGTACAGATTATGTAAACAATGCAGACTACATATTTTTCATTTTCACTTAATCCGATCTGTAGAATTTTTTACTACACTGTACATGTAAACTTTTCGGTGTCCTCTGCCGACCTTCATCACCTCTGATGAAGGTGGACAGAGGATACCGAAAAGTTTAGTAAAAAATTCTACAGATCGGATTAAGTGAAAACGCAAAATATGTCAACTACTACCGATCGCAATACTGGCAACAGTATTTTCAGTAAAATGCAGACTACTTAGAGTTACAAATTTATTACAGTTGCCAAGGGACAATATTTTTTGTATTGTTTCTAAAGCATGGCTCTGTTTGCAACAAGTCTCTACTCTAGATCTAGCTACCTTTTTGCCTCTCCTTTTTGAAGTTAGTACATGATTTTTAATTCACACAGATCTAGAGTAACCACCAATGCTACTGTTCATTTTGGTGTTCTCTATACAAGCCAGGTGCATCTTTTAGATGTGCACAATAATTATTTTTATACTTCTTGTATACTGTAACAATACTTGTTTCTGCTTTTTACTTTACGAGTAGCTTGCGAAAGGCGTGGATTGAAGTGCTAATGCATCCTGATCTACCCAAGAATGTGGAGGACAAAGTCAGAGAACGGCTGAAGAATGCTATCAATGGAGCACTGATTTGTTCACCTGAGAGTTCTGGCTTGAAAGAGTAAGCCATTAAGATAATACAATAAGCATGTTTGCTGAAGACCAGCGTCAAGTCCAGGAAGAGTAAAATGCAGTATTAAATTCAACGACTTGCTCCTGTACTTGATTCAAATACAATGATTTTCTTCTAACCAAATTTAACCACAAGTTTGACAATATCAGTTAAAGTGACTACAGTTAAAAAGTTACAAACTTTTGGGTAGTACTGAACATACATGATTCATTAGACTAAACAACATTTTTACTATTATCACTTTGAAATTTGATGTACACTGTACTTTTTATTCTGTGGCCCTGTTTTAGGATTCTTGAAGTCATGAAATGGAATGATCCATTGCTTGTCAAATGTTTTGCGGGTAAATTAGGAGGTAATTTCATCAAAGAGGATGATGATGTTATTGAAGCTCGACTAGCTTTCTTGGAGAAGAATAAAAGGTACACTTTATATAAATTTACAGACAGATTTTTTTTTCATACTTATTAAGATCACAATAAGTATTATGCCTAGTCTACTGGGACTTTAGTTTCTATTTTTTTAGATCCCTTTGTCATTCATGACAAAAAAACACAACATTGTTGTGTTGTTTTGTCTGCTTTTTGTTAAGTCAGCCAGCCAGTTAGTCAGTCAGTGTCTGTTACATTGCTGCCAAGTATAATAATATGAAGATTCTAGAGGCTAAGTGGAAACCTGTTTTGAATTGTAATTTGCTAGGTATATAGGTGTGTAACGAAAAACAAACTGTTAAAAGTAGCGCAAGAGTATTCTCGTAGTACAGGTGTAGTTTAAGGAAGTATTGTATAGTAAGTAGTATAAGTAACGTATTCTAAGTGGTATTGTAAGTAGTGTCTGTTTTTGTTTCGTAAGTAGTTTTCTTTGTGTTGCAATAAAAAAAGTGTCTGTCATTCTGTCAACTGGTGATATCTACTGTATCTAATTCTGCCTTCCTTTTTCTTAGGTTCTCAGATGCTCTTTCATACATGTTGAGTTGTAAAATAACTCTAAGGAACAGGAATTTTTCTTATCTTTATGGTGGGGTACCTGTATCTTCAAATGACCAACGATTGACAAACAGCCATAACTACAGAAAGAAATTTGTTCTGTTACTGGCCAAAGCAGGAAGGATTTATCAAGCCATGAATGTGTTGACTTTGCCATACACAACAGACATACCTAAAGATGTTATGTCCAAGACAGTATTTAAAGGTTAGTTATGGCGATACCTGGTGGCCTTGTTCTAAGTGCACTGTACTCCGGATTTAGCAGTCTGGTTTTGATCCCTGGATGGGCCCCTACCTTGTGTTCTTAGATAATTTATTTTACTCTAATAGCACCTCTCGTTACTTACATTACATGTAGGTGTTTAAATGGTTACCAGAAAATTAATGTTGGGGGGGGGGGGTCATGCGACGCACTGACATCCAATCCAAGGGAGAGCAGAAATACATGTACTCGTAGTTCAAGGTTGCTACAGGTCAGGAAATGGTCAGGAAAAAAAGAGACTTCAAGGTCAGGGAATTTCATTTTGAGTCAGGGAAAGTTTAAGTCTTTTAGAGAAGTCAGGGAAAAGTGAAATTTTGAGAGTACTAATTTATTTCTTACCAATTCAGCGTAAATAAATTGGGTGGAGAGATTGGCTGTGAGGGGAGGTTGGAGGCCATTGCCAAGACTAATTTGTTATTTTTTTAATTTAGTTGGTTAGGGAAATCTTACATTTCTCAGGGAAAAGTCAGGGAATTTCAAGATCCTGCGGCTGTGGCAACCATGAAGTTGCTTCCTACTACAGAAACTGGGATAAGCTTCTGTGTAACCTGGCCTGCATTGTACATAAGGTATAGTAGCTTAGTAGTCAAGCAGTCAAGATTTTTTTTATCTCCTTCAGATGCTAGAGGCAACACACCCTTCTCGCAGTGCACAATTGGGTCCATGGATTTTGCAAGCACTAAGGAACTTCTCACCGCCTTTGTAAATAGCAGCAGTTCTGCTGTGACAGAAAAGATTCCTTCACCAGCAGACATTCCTGAAGAGACAATGAAAAAGGTCCTGTCATTTGTACTAACTGCCGCACAAGTCAATTCGAGTCTTCGCACTGAACAAGCCATTGTGTGGTGCATACACACATTCTGTGTAACTTCACTGCCTAATGACTGTCCTAAAGGAAAACAACAGGTCAGTGTGCAGTAATTACATGTATAATTATAATAATTATTATTTTAATTTATGTAATATTAATTAATGCCACAGCTTTTGAGGAGAAAGGGAAAAAAGGAGAACAGTAAGTCAACTACCTATCGATACCAACAAACAAAGGTAACAAAAAAATAATTTTCTGTACATCTGTGCGTGTAAAAGGTGCATGTAATGTACATGAAGCTACAGTACCGCTCAAATGTAAGTTACCACCCCTCGTCTTGTGATGCGTCTCATTTCTCTCGAGAAGCTTCTCGTTTCTCGCAAGATTCACTGAAGCGTCCAGTATGGAATATATTACTCTTGAGAAGCTGGCGTACAATTTAACACTTTTGTTTGCAGCATTTTGCCAAATCGACAAAAAAAGTTTAGTCTGGTAAACTTACTCAATGTGCCCCAATTCCCCCAAGGGTTTTCGGATCAAATCAAAGTCAATCAAAATGTGATAACACTTCTCCATCAACAAGTTTTGATTCATATTACTTACACTGTAAAAATAAAAATTGTCAATTTTACAGGAGGTAGTGAAAGAAGCAGAAATGATTGTTAACAAAGCAAAGCAACAATTCCTTTCCTTAAGTGAAATCAAACCTCCCAAAGATGTCTCATTCAAGGTAAATTTATAACAATATTAATTTTTATAAATTATATTGACTAACAATACTGGCTTAAAGGAGCACTGTCACAGGGGGTTTTGCTGTTTTCAGCTCCATTCATTGCTAAAATCATTACCTGGTACCTCATGCTCAAAATGCTCCTGATGGACTAATGGGAAGATATCAAATGAAATGGGGCTAAGAGAGAAAACCATAATGAATTTTTTGGCGATATTTTCAAGGAATGGCTCTAGAATTTGAAAAAAACTGGCTAGTTTTTTAAAATTTCAATCCACTTCCATCCTTGCCAACCTACACTGTAAGTGATAGGCAGCAATAAAGAGTTTCAGTGTAGTGATATAATCCTAGGTAACAAAACTGCACCAGGGCACGAAATTAACTTTTTTTTCAAGGAGCCATCTGGTCACCAAGACCAAAAAGTTACGAGCCATTTTTTCAGGTGAAAGATGTCGATGGAATGTTGTTAGCAAAAGGGACATTTCACTTCACAATATACAACGTAACATTTGGAAAATCCAAGATGGCAGATGTTGCTTAACAGTCCTCATCGTTCGCACCGATTCGTCTTTATTTAGCTGAAAAATACATCAAGGTAAGATATACAAAGCCCAAAGAGTTGGCAACTAATTTTTGAATCTTGGTCACCAACACGATAATTTTAGTCGCATTGATGACTGTATTAGGCGCAATTTCGTGCCCTGTGCACCATTATTTTTGGTTTCCACTGATGCAGGAACATATTTCAGCATACGACACCAAATACCGTGACAGTGTCCCTTTAAGGCATAATAAGGGTAGCGCTACATTTGTGTTTCTCCATTATGGAGCTGCAGTAGTTTAGTGGTTAGTGCACTGGACTCATGATTGAGTCGTCCAGATGGGATCCCTGGTCAGGATCACATCGTTGTATTCCTGGGTAAAACACAGTGCCTCTCTCCACCCCAGGGTATAAATGGTTACCACCAAAAATAATTTTAATGTGTGTCTGTATAGTGAAATCATTGTACCAAATGTCCCGTGACCCAAAAACACATGGACAGTAAAGGAGTGAACTGAATAAGCCTTCTTTGTGTGCTGTCTTGGTGCTTTCATGTCACCTCAGCTAATTCGCAGTAAAAAAATACGTCTACATGTGGGCCAGGGATAACCATGCAATGGACTAGCATCCCATCTAGGGAGGGGTAAATGTTCCTAGTCATTTCAAGCTACAGCCTAGGAAAATGAGAAACAGCGAGGTATTCAAGGGTCACTTGACCTCTGGCATCAATACTCCATTTTCCAATTCCTATGATTGGAACTGCGTTTACTTTACTGTAATAGGTGTATTTTTTAATTTGTTCTTTCGCAGGTGTTTGTAGTGGAGTTGTTTGCAGCACTTACTGCCGGTCTCTATGTCAGCAACAACTGCTACCCTTACTTTCCAATAACAACCACATTAGAGACATTCAAAAGAAAGGTAAAAATGTATCCAAAGAGAACAATGATTTCCAAGAAAATAATGGTCAATCAATTTAGGTCATGAAAAACTTAGAGAAGTCACGGAAAAAAACATGGAAAGTCATGGACTTTCAAGAGCTCAAAAGAGTACAAACTCTGTGTAGATTTATACTAAAATTTACCCAGGTTTTCTACTGCATGACAGTCGGGCTTTTAGTCAGGATTTGAAAAGTGGCCCTCCAAGATATGCTATGGGGCCTGCTAAAGTGAACAATTTGATAAAGCAGCAAATGGAAAATAAAACAGTTTCTTTAAAAAGTGGCCGTCCACAGGACGTCTGGATGGCCATCTGGCTAAAAGCCTGATGAGAGTTGATTCAGCCTTTATCCCCATCAACTACAAACTGTATCATGTGATAGAAATGACAAAATCTTGAGCTCATAATCTATGGACGGCACTAATCTGGGTTGTTTCAATCAACAGAATTTGCTGTGGGCATGTGTTTCAGTGATACTCTCTCCATTAATGTGTACCAAAATCAACAGTCAAATACTGAATTTTGTGGTGATGAATGTCATAAAACCACTTGGAAGTAGGTGTATTCCATTTCACGTCTATGCAAGGTTTGTGGTTACTGTTTCGTAATTTGTACTGTACTAGTTGTGACCCAAAATAAAAAAAAAACTTTGTCAGTCTTGTCTTTATCAGCCCTGACTTCTCTTAACATCATGTTACATGTATTTTACATTCAATATTGTTTCTAAACTACCATATTTGTTTTGTTTGAACAATTACAAAAGGGCATTGATTTTGAGTAACCATACATATTTACATTTTGCACTATTAATAGGCAGCACGGTAAAAATAGAAAGGATTAAAATACAGCCTGGGATGGGCACTGTGTCAGGCTTTTCATAGTAAGAAATTGTGTGGATGTTTGCAGGTGGACAAAGACAAAAGAGGCTAGTAATGAGGTGACTGTATGTAAGGCGGGGGTCCACTGAACACTTATTATGCAACTATAAATGTATGCATAGAAAGGGCGGCATTTCATACATATTTCTGAGGCCCTAGAGTACACTGTATCGTTTCCTAAAGTGGATGGCATTCATGATGAACACATTTTCCTTACAGCTGGGTAAAGAAGCTGAATGACATTTATGGAATTGAGAAGAATTATGAGATTGCACATTGTATGCTCAAGGAAGGGCAGCGAAAGTCAGGTATAGTTTAATCAGTTACAAGACTTTTGACACATGTACATGTACTTGTAAAGGGAATCAATGTGCCAAAGGACCGGTGAAGTCTTTAGAAATATGCTTTCATTAAGTTGTTTTCGTAGGAGGGCCCATACATGTAGGTAAGCTGGTGGGCAGAAATGAACACAATGAAGTGCATTGTTTCAATTTAAATGTACAGTACATTGTATACCATTATGCCAGAGACCTGTACAGTAGGAGACTGAAGATAAAACTTTAGGTTAACTGGTTCTCTCCAAGCCATGAGGCATACAAGGCTAAACCTCAGTCCAGCTGTCCACCTCTCCTTTTCGATTGGCCTTCTCCATGTGATCTTTGGTCATCCAGCTTTTCTTTTTCCTCAAGGCTGCCACTCCATTGCCATCATGCTGTCTTTGCTTCTCTCCTTTTTTGCCATTTTGGAAGCCCATTAATTTTTAGTTGACTTTCTAACACAATTATTTAGTAACTCTTGGCCACCCACATTATTAATTTTTGAAAAGAAAAGATAAAATTTTGGTTATGCCCTTTCATGAATCTCTGTGCTCGTAATAATTATTAGATATTGAAAGATAAAAATTGTTATAAGTTCCAGATGGCTTGTCTATTCGTAAAGATGCTGTGTTACTGGTTAAAAGCCTCACTGAAGCTGTTGATGGCCTGCTAGGCAAGACTGGCAACTGGGGTTCTAAGGATAAACTAAGTGTATTGCTCAAGAAGATAAAGAAGGATGTAAGTCACTTGTTCAGTGTTGTGCAAAGCCCCCCTCAAAGATGCTTAGGGTCCTGATAATCTGTAAGTGTTACTGCATCGCTAAGTGGAGGTTGGGTGCCTGGGGTATCCAGGGGCTTCCACTGTTGGCAGCCAGTTCATGCTAGCTACATGTGGACAGAGTACCGCTCCCATGGCTGGCAAATCCCCACAACCCAAGCCATGAATCCCCAAGCCAGGCATCCAGGCACCCGTCACACTGTACTGTCAAGCAGTGGAAATAGGGAAGGGAGGGAGGGAAGAAGACATCTGAAATGCCCAGCTCAAGATGGCTGATGAAGCTGCATGATGAATGCTGCTGTGTGACTGAATAAACCATGTGAGCCCAGGATGTTCACTCTTTGTTGTTAACTTTGTTAAAATATGCATTTAACCACATTCTTTTCTTTTGTTAGTTTGGTAAGGAAGTGTCTAAACATGGCCTGAAGGATTTTGAGGGACAACTGATGAGTTTGTGCTTCAAGAATGATCCCAGTTTTGCCAATTTTGAAGACGTCCGGAAGGCTTTCAAGTGAGGGTTCTTAGTTTTGTCCTCCTGTTTTGTTCAGTTTCTACATGTACATGTATACAGTGTACAGTATGAACATACATGTATGCATCTCCCTTTCTTTTCATGGTACAAAGTAAACTACAGGTGTATTAGGCAAAGAGTGATTTTTAATCAGCATTGCTAATGTCTGATTTTTGTTTTTATTATTTTATTCTCTACTTGCACAAATCCCATAATACACCTCTTTTACCCCCCAAAATGTTACATAATCATTGTTTGCAATTTCTCCTGGGACATGAAGATGTCCCAAGGGAAATTTAAAACAATGCCTATGCAAATATTTTTGGGGGTAGAAGCAGTGTATTATGGAATTGTGCAAGTAGAGAATTTAATATTTGCCACACCACAGATAACATTACTATAATGAAAACAAAAAAGATAGAATGAATAAAGGTGACAATGACGTAGAGGCCGAAAGGAAAATATGTAGCTTATGTTAATTAGGGCTCCTGTTGTTGGTCAAGAAACTATTAACTTGATACTTCTAGAGGTGTGCAACTATACACATACTTATATGTGTGGGATACATTGATGCAATTCATACATCTGGAGATTTTTTGAAACAAGGTCTATATTTACATGTACGTGTATCTTTAAACTTTGGTTCATTAATGAACTTGATTGTAGAAACTCCAAATTATTGAGCATTTGCATTGAATGCTGGAAACTCTGGACACACGAAGCAGGGAATGATGGGACTGTATACCATGCACAGGTTTGATTTGTAATACCTTGCTTCTAGGGGAGGCAAATGGCTGCTGTTAAGATCATCAATGATTGATTTTCTTAAGAAACATCGGACGTAAGTACACACACCTTGAAGCTAAGTTGTTGTTGCATTCTAGCCTTGTTGCTTTGTGTGCCTGTAACTGCGTAATACACTAGCTTCCCTTTCAGAGGAGAGGCAGGGGGAGTGCAGTGGGGGGGTGGGAGAGGGGGGTTGCTAGTAATACTTAAACTCATTTACTCATTTCACCTTATAGCACCTGGATGCCTTTCTTCCAGTTTACTATCTGAAGTTCTGGTGAATGTTTTCGTTAATTTGCTTTTAATTCATTTAATTTTATGTAAAATCAGTTACAAGTGGTGCATTCAAAAATAATGAAAAATACCCTTGTTTAATAATGAAAGACACCTAATAAATGTTAAAATAAATGCCGAGTCAACAAGGCCTAGTTTCATTCTTTGTATTATTTTAACAGTTCTCACACTGGATGTTGTATAGAAGTGTTTGGTAGATGTGGCATGTTCAAAGAGGTCAAGCTCACTCTCGCTGCAATTGGTTACAAAGGCAATTGTATTAATATTTGTGACAAGGTATTCATTTTGTTTCTGTTTGTTATAGAGGTTCTTTAACCCTGTTGCAGAGGGGGGAGGATAGAACATAAATTATACGTGTACATCTTATTAACCAAACATGAGGGCCGTACTGGGAGAACATCGGCCCAAGGTTTTTAAGAGACAATATTCACTGAGTGCATTGAGGTCCGTTCAGAAAAGACAGAGGGCCAATATTCTCCCAGTTTGATCTCTAGCATACTTTGATTCTATTCAATTTTTGTGGTCCATTAGCATGCCATTACAATGTATGAATTGCACACAGGATCATTCGGTACAGTACCCTGTCCATTGTTGGACAGGTAATGGAGTAACATCTGATGTGTTGGTTCTTGTTATTGCCCTCCTGCCAACCGTAATGTCCATAGAACCACCTGAAAATATTGACCCATATGGTTGAAAGTAGACGCGGTCGGCCATTTGATGGTTGATGGCTAATTGTTGACGTTCTGATGATTAAACTTTTTCCACTTTTGACAGTTGTCAGTATGTTTTTTGGCAGTTTGACGGTCTCCCTGATTGTGTTGTGTTGCATACCGTAGATCCTGGCGCAAAAGGAACTCATTGCAAATGAAACATTGTTACAACAAATTTGTGTTTTTTTTTTTCAGATAAGGGACACAGTGACGAAAATAACTAAGGATGAAGGTTGTCAATTTGTAGATGCATGTGCTGATTGGTTAGGAAGGACTCTTTGTGATGTGGCCTTCGCTAACTGGCGGCACAGCTACAAATGCGTGAGTTTAGATATACCCTTTACAGGCATGGATCTAGGAGAAATGGTCAACCAATTTATTACAAAACAAGCGCCAAAGGTGCAAACCCCTAGGGGAGTCCGGGGGCATGCTATCCCGGAAATTTTTTTTGATTCTAACTTTCTAACATCCTCTTTACTGGGTTTCTGAGTAATTCAGTTATGATATTTTCTAGTTCCATTCTCCTTGGATGAAACCTTGCAGTTTACTTTTATTAAAAATATATACATTTATTGATTATGAAAATTCTGACCACTTTCCTTAAAACGGTGTAAACATGCAGGTATGGATTTGTGCCTGCCTTACTTAGTTGGCTAGAATGTTTGTACTCCCTTTACTTATCCATGATTGGGTGTGCTGGCCAAATGGTTAGTGTATTGGAAACTGGATCGGGTCCCTGACTTTTCATTCCCTTTCTAATCAACTCCCTCTTTCCCCGCGTAATTTAAAGTGAAGGGAGATATAATCCCCTGACTCATTGTCCATTGTCAACTGAAACAGCAATTTTGCTCTGTGTGATTAGTGATTGGGTTGAACTAGTATGTAGCTTCAAGTCAAAATGGTGTGACCCTGTTGTCCTCTCCCACCTGGTCCCCTTCCATGGAAATAACTATTGTTTGTTATAATTTCTTTTGCAGATACACGAATCTGTGCTTAATGCTGTCAGGGCTATTGCACCCATCAAAAGAGACACTTTCATTGAGATCCTGTCAGGAGCAGTGCGCCATGCATCGGAGGTATTTCTTTTGTTTTACACAGCAATTTTCGATTAAGTATCAATAAACGAAAACCCAAGACAGTAAATTCTCGGGCCAATCACAGAGAACGTAGCTAATCTTGAGAGCCAATCAAAACTCAAAGTAGATAAATGAAATTTGGTATGTACCATTCCTGTATGCTATAGAATCTAGACTGGAACGGAAGAGTGTTAAGTGCACCTAACCCCAAAATATTTCTTTCAGTAAAATAAACCTTTGCACTAGTTTGAAACACATTGCACCTTTCGTTTCTCCTTTTTACCAAATTCTGACTATTTATAGCATTCAAAAGTTACGAAAAGCTGTGCATCATTTGTTCCACGACCGAGTCATGAGGGGCGTGGGTCTATACCTGATTATGACGCCACAAACTGATTTGCATGCATGTTTACAAAGACTTGATGTAATGCAAATCAATTTGTTACGTCATATCAAGAATAGACCCACGCCCCTTCTGACTTGGTCATGCAACAACTGATGCACACTGATGTAACTTTTGAATGCTATAAATAGTCAGAATTTGGTGAAAAGGAGAAACGAAATGTGCAATACGTTTCAAACTGGTGCAAAGGTTTTTTTAGCGAAAAAAGTAGTTTGGGGTTAGGTGCACTTTAAGTTATAATCTTATTCTTTTTATTAGCTATTTTGTCGCAACACTGTGCAAGTCAAGCAACGCACTGATCTTGAGCGATGGCTGCAGGATATCAAGGTACACTGTATTTTCTGTTTCATGAAAGAGAAATTAATGCTAACATTGGTAAAAAAAAGATAACTTTTCTGTTAGTAGTGTTATACAGGACTTTATGGTTGATAGTATTTCAAATTGCCAAAAGAATCCTAATAAACAAAAACGACATTTCAGGCCAATAGTGAAATGAGACATTACAACTCTTTGACTACAAATTGTCTCAAATGCCCATCCCTCCCCTCCCCTCACCTTCCCTTCCCCACCCCCAACGATTCATTCAAGGTAGGCCTTGCTTGGTGTGCGGGAGAGTCCGGATCGCCACGCCAACGTTTTTCAAGTTTATGCATTTGGAATCTGTTTTAATCTTCGCCAGTTTCCCCCATCCGTAACCCATTTTTGCTTTTCTGTGTAATTTTGGGGCCTTTTTACAGCTTTCAGTACTGAAATTCATTCTGAATATAGCCCTCATGCTGTATGTACTATTTTCCGTAATAGCTATTGTTCGGAAAGCATGAGTTGACCGCATGGAGCTGGGCCTTCCATAACCTTACAACAGGACCGCTGCGACGCAAGAATGCGGTCATCAAGTAAGTAAAAAGGGTCTGGTTACAGCTCTCTGTAGGTATCACATGAAGGACTCGCTATCCTACAATATAACAGACAAAAGGTACAATTTCCCTAACACCAAAAACGATAGAAACTGCTGCACTGGAAGGACCAGTAGAATAACAATTTTACGAGATCTGAAAGGTCTCATATAAGTGACTTGATTCCCTTCTAGGGAACAATATAACAAACAACAGGAACAATGCCCCAGCCCCCAAACAATAGCAACTGCTACACTAGGAGGACCAGTAGAACAATAGAACAAACAACAGGAACAATGCCCCTAGCCCCCAAAACAATAGCAACTACTACACTAGAGGACCAGTAGAACAATAGAACAAACAACAGGAACAATGCCCCTAGCCCCCAAAACAATAGCAACTGCTACACTGGAGGACAAGTAGAATGACAAACTTATGAGAGCTGCTACGCTGCCTACATTATGCTCTGTAATTCCAAGAACTTTTCCCTTAGAAAATCTTGAAATAGCAATTTTCTAACCAGTAAGGGATACAAATGGTGGAGAATGGGCAAGACTAATTCGCATTTAGGTTAAGCTTGCTGAAAGAGAAACTGTATATGAAGACAGCGAGATGCTGGGAGCGCAAGCGCGATCCTCAGTAAATGTGCGTACTCCTTCCACGCGCCTTCTCTAAACCCTGTGCTCTATATTTTCTCCTTTTGGAACTTTCCCTACCAACAATTGTTAACAAATGAGTATTTTGGACCAGACAACAAACAATTTTCTTTTCACATTGTAGGCAACTGAAGGACAGTTTCACACTACAGTCAGGGACAATTCCTTACCACCAGTTGCTCTCTGCTCAAGCAAGTGCAGCGGCGAACAATTCGTCCAGCGGTAAAGAATCGCAAGGCAGTGCCACAAAAACAACCGGAAATGGAACCCAGCCCTATAGTGCTGCTGCAATTCCAAAACAGCCTGTCAACACGGCTGTTTCCACACCAAACAGTTCCACTTCTGTTTGGAGAGGAACACCGGAAAGTCCCCAAATCAGATGGAATATCCAGAGACAGAGTGTAACTCCAGTTACCAAACAGCTGAATACTCCGACTGTTTCCTTACCAAGTGCGGTTTCCGCTCAGAAAGTAGCTGCAAACCTCCCTGTTGTTGTAATACCGATACCAAGGGAGACTTTAAACGTTTCGCCTGAGACACATTCCTCAACAGTGAGTCTTCCGTCCTCAACAGTGCAGGCCGTCCCAGGCCCTTCCTCTGCATCAACGGGCACATGCTTGGTAACCTCGCCCTCTCAAAGAGCAGGCAATCCTCCGTCAACTTCAGCGGTTATTCAGAAGCCCTCCCTATCTGTTTAGTCAGAGGCTACTGATCCGTCCGTAGGAAACCACATCAAAGGCTGTATAGAAAAGAGCGCTTGGGATCACGCATGGAGAGAGAGAGAGAGAAGGGGAGGATGGGTAACAATGTAATTACACAATGGAACGTCCCAGCGGACATTGATGAAGACGAGTACGCAGAACAAAAAAATCGTATGATTGTTTTATAAGTTGAACCATTCCAGTGAAGTGAAAGCAAAATCGTCGATGATTTTCCTTGATTAGACCTCCAAGTTCAATTTTCCTCCATTCGTTTTCGCATAATCTAAGCGAATTTATGCTAAGACGTTTTTCATTTTGTAAAATACGGGTAGCCCTTCATGTAAGCCTTCACTAGAGTCCCGAGCCACCAACCACACCCACGTCCTTGCGTGTCCATAACACACGTGTCTTTAACACTTGCTACAGTTGCAGTAACTGTGGTAGCTGTATTAAGCGTACATGACGGTCTACCTCAGGAAACACTATCAATCGAATATAATCCGTATGCGGTTCTTGCATAGATACTTCTCCTTTCATATAAGCCTAAGAAACGCTTAGTATTTAAAGTGAAGTACGAGTCTGTAGTTTCTCCTTTTCGATCAGCGAGGCTACTTCATGTAAGAAACATTACTTTATCATTACGACAGAAGCAGTCATTCTTGGTGTCTTGTTCATGTACGAAAGACAAAAACCAGGAAGATTATTTTATGTTTTCAGATTTCTCTGTATTCGTTGGCAGCTGGTTACAAGTCAGTTTCAGAATTTATAAAGAAATGGTACAATATTTTTGTTAAATTTATACTAGTTGAAAAAGTACTATAATAATATTTGAGAGATCAGTTATGAACAGTCACGCAAATTATTGTGTAAATTGAATTCTATGTTAACTGAATTTAGAAAGATTATTTTCTTACTCGCTCCTTGGGGCACAAATAAGTCAATTATTTTCCGTTCTATAAGGCTAATACCGTTTAAGACATCTATGTCTGTTTCAGTTTGATATCTGATTCAAGCTTTCATTTTAGGCCTGGTTCAAACTTGAACCTTTTTACGTTCATTCAGTTTGTAAGAAGTTCGATATGTGAACCGTTGCTTAATGAAGAAATGGCAAGATATTTAAAATGTTTAGTTCTAGAAACGTTACTGTTGGAATAAATGCCTGTAACCCCTAATGTTGTTTTATCTACTGTGTTGCTATACTGTATTACTGTACTAGATATTAATTCCACAGCACGAAAAACGAGATTTACGGAAAATTAAAGCTGGCTTAAATCTTCGTAAAGTTGCTTAGTATGTAACTTTACGCTATGCAGTAAATCTCAGTAAAGATTATAAACCTACATTTACACTACCGTGCGTAAAGTTGATGTAAACTTGACGTAAAGGTCAGCGTTAAAAACTTAAAGGTGCCGTGAAGTAGACATTTACGTCGGCTTTGCACTGTAGTAAAGTTCTCTTTTCATACTGTGATTTGTTAACGTATCTCAGGTGCAAGTAATTTTCAACACTTGGTTGGTTTACATAGCCCGTCTGAAATTTGAATCCAGCTAATAGCGCTGAGATTTCAGCTTGGCTTCCAGAGTAGATCTTGAAAATGTCATTTGCGATTTCACGAGCCGAATTCGCCACAGAACCAGCCAGTTAATTCGTTGTTTTGGAAAGCCCTTACAAAATTTCCGTTCTCAGGCAAAAGTACACCGATGCCCTCTTTAAATTTTCTGAAACATGGCCAAACTAGAAGGCACGCACATGTGTTAAAGGAGTACGTCGTGGTTTGTTCCTTTTGAAACATTTTTCAAAATCGTCATTTGCAATCCGTCTCAATCTTCTCCATCCTCAACCATCCTTGTTGCTTTTTGGCTTAGTATCACCTCTTGTGTTTTTTCCTTTGTAAACTATTAGCTTCAGGTTTCCTACGTTTCAACGGTAATTTGGTTCGTTGCAAAAATAACTCAAAATATCTCGTTCATGGTTTCTTCGTTTTCGAGTTCTGGGCTCGTCATTTCAAAAGCTATCTGGGCCTTCGTCTTGAGTTTTCGAGCTTCGGTTTCATTCCCATGGAGCCTGTTTTAGCGATCGCGAAACACTATTATGATTGTATGGGCGCGGCCAGATGATGACATCACGAGTTAGCGGGAAGAGACATTTTTGAACCAGAGCTTGGGCTTCTGACGTCATCATAACGCGCAAAAGACAAGAGCCCTGGGGTCGAAAATGGCAAAGAGAAAGCGAAAACATGCGCACGCACGTCAGTCCTGGACTCCTGGTACATGATAAAAAGCGAAACCCCCTTTCGCGTTTCTCACACACCTTCGTTCTCTTTCTCTGACTTTTTCCATCCTTTTCTAATTACCCATTAAACGTACCTTTAATAGCTTTCCTAGGTTGTTTTGCTAATTTCGCGGCCACGATTCAGATTTGAAAAAAAAATACAGGTGTGGAAGTTTACACAGAGAAAAAAAATCAACAAACAACTATAAACACAACAAAAATACCATTTTATTTCTACGTTTTTCTTCGCAGTTTTTATAGGGAGCACAGAACGAGTATGCTTCTTTGAACGTTTCTTCAACTTGGTGATTTGTCTTGGAGTTCAAAACCATTCATGATTCCAACTACTGAGAAAAGTTTTCAAAACGAGCATCAGCACTCTATTAAAAGGAGAGAATTATTTCTGCTGGGAAAGATATACCTCGACAAATCGGAGTAAGAAAAGTTCTTTTACCTTGTTCCACCATCAAGAAGCGAAATCTAAGTGGGCAAAACTACACGACTTTATTTTATGTAGATGTGGTGCATAGGCAGGTTTAACTGTAAGAACGTTCACGTCGAACATCGTCGACACTGCAAACATGACTAGCCTTGTTTTCTGTCGTCTAACACCTCCACACAAACGCATATGCATTGCGAATTGATGGAGATGTTTATACAAGGTTCTCTTCCAGTGTTGATAATTTTCCTCATAGAATAAAGAAAGAAGATTTTGAGCAGCTCGCGATCACTCTGTTTATCTTTTCTTCTCAATGCTAACAGGTAAAACCTTTTCCAAAATATCTGGATTTCTCGCCTGCGGACTTCTGTCCTCTTCTAAAATTATTTAACATGGGTGCCAGAAAAAAATAAGTTCTGGAAAAATATAACTTCAGTGTTGTCCTCTTGCGCATGAAGTCCCATGTACCAACGTGAAGACAAAACAAAGATCTCGTTGCCCACTGAGTACCACGTGTTGACCTTGCGTGACTCGATAATCGATTAATCTCGGTTTGGCGTGCGTCACGTAATGCTCATCAAGCGTGACAACGTTCAACGCTATTTTTTGAAGCGAAAATTCCTTACAACGCAACCGCAACGATTAATTTGTGGGAGTTTAACCAGGCAGTCCCACCATCTTATGAGGGTTAAATTTTATAGTAGCCTCGATGTTCCAAGGATTGTCCACTGTGCGGTCAGTTTCCCTGGCAAATCCATTTTCAATCATGACTTTGTTGATGTGAATTTCTTCACCCTCGGTGTCAAACAAGTCCACATAAATCGTTTGATTCCACGCCCTGTAAATAAACGCAAAGCAAACAGAACTATCAAGCAGGTGACGATTTGATTAAAGGAGTTACGTCACGATATTTTGAGTTATTTTTTGCCATGAACCAAATTACCCTTAAAACGGTAGTGTAGCAGCTCTCGTAAGCTTGTAATTCTACTGGCAGCAGTTGCTATTGTTTTGGGGGCTAGGGGCATTATTCCTGTTGTTTGTTCTGTTGTTCTACTGGTCCTCTAGTGTAGCAGTTGCTATTGTTTTAGGGGCTAGGGGCATTGTTCCTGTTGTTTGTTCTATTGTTCTACTGGTCCTCTAGTGTAGCAGTTGCTATTGTTTTAGGAGCTAGGGGCATTGTTCCTGTTGTTTGTTCTATTGTTCTACTGGTCCTCTAGTGTAGCAGTTGCTATTGTTTTAGGGGCTAGGGGCATTGTTCCTGTTGTTTGTTCTATTGTTCTACTGGTCCTCTAGTGTAGCAGTTGCTATTGTTTTGGGGGCTAGGAGCATTATTCCTGTTGTTTGTTCTATTGTTCTACTGGTCCTCTAGTGTAGCAGTTGCTATTGTTTTGGGGGCTAGGGGCATTATTCCTGTTGTTTGTTCTATTGTTCTACTGGTCCTCTAGTGTAGCAGTTGCTATTGTTTTAGGGGCTAGGGGCATTATTCCTGTTGTTTGTTCTATTGTCCTACTGGTCCTATAGTGTAGCAGTTGCTATTGTTTTAGGGGCTAGGGGCATTGTTCCTGTTGTTTGTTCTATTGTTCTACTGGTCCTATAGTGTAGCAGTTGCTATTGTTTTAGGGGCTAGGGGCATTGTTCCTGTTGTTTGTTCTATTGTTTTCACCCAGAGTGTCAAGCCACTCATGTGAGACCTTACGAGAGCTGCTACATCGCCCACTCAAAATGTAGCAAACCTTAAACTAATAGTTTACTAAGGAAGAAAAACACCAAAGAGGTGATACTAAACCGAAAAGGGAATCACAAACGGAATGCGTAAAATGCCGTCGTTTCCCAACATCGCTTATATACAAATCGCTGTGCAAGATTGCAAGGCGTGGCTGGAAAATTATAATTTCACAAACTTACTTGGAAAGGATGTGGGCGATCAAAATCTTATCCTCAGTGAGAGATTTGAAAGTTGTCCTGTAAAAACAAAATAGAAATGAGTAAAATTTCTTTATTATTATTATTAAAACGGACCGGAGAGGATTGTCTACCGACTGATACTAATTTTCTACTTATTTCAGTTATGGAATTCGTCATTTTGACCAAATATCGCCTTCAGACGCTATCTTTCCGCTAGCTAACTTTCATTTAAACTCAAGCTATTGGAGATTGGAGACCCGTTTGAACACAACAGAATCGCCTTAGGTAGCGCCACCTTGTGTCACAGAATCGCCTAAAATAGCGTGACAAATATTGGTCGCAAAAATAGTGATTTAGTTCGACAGAAACGCCTAAAACATGGTTATAGAATGCTACAATGCAGTTTACATTTAACATAAAATAAACAAACAAACAAATTAACAAAAAGAAATTTCGAAGTGCACTAACATGGCTTCCGCTGACCATTCTAACGTCTTGCCGTTCTCGCCAGCATCGCTCACGGGCTCCACGTTACCAAGGAAACACTCGAGCGCTTGGAATGGAAGATGGAGAAAGTGAGGGAGCATGCGCTTCACGTGACCCTCACGTGTCCATTCTGAGTTTCCATAGTCCACGAAAAATACCTGGCGAGAAAAATAACGAAAAAGAGAAAACAATAATCTGAGTGTGTCGAAAGTAATTCGCGTTTTCTTTGGTTCCTTGCTAGGCATTGTGATTGGTTTAAAAATCTCGCGCCACTGTTTCTTAGCCAATCAGAAGTAAAACTTAAACCAATAGTGGCTCCAGTCGTTCCATACATTTCCGGCGCTTCGTACAGTCTCACTGGAGCTCTTGCCTGTGTCGGACTAAAACCCAATTCAGAATGTTTGATACTATACTAAGATGCATTCACAAAGGTCAGACAAGTAAGCTTTTATTTCCATTTGCTTATATCTTTATCATTACACTGAGGCAGACTAAAAGCTAAAGTTTTCTATCCAAGCGCCAAAACGTAGGGCCTGATAACATGGCGAATTTTAGCTCGGGCTGAAAACTCTTGCCATTTAATCGCAAACGCCTTTTCAAGAAGATTTATTCTGGAAGCCTAGATGAAATATCAACACTACTTTTAACCGGGTTGAAATTGCAGGTCAGGTTGAAATTCTCTACGTAATTTCGTCCGTACGGACGACAAATCTTGAAAATTTTAGCCTACATTTTTCAAGTTTATCAACTACATTCCATCTAAATTTTTTGTATTGGAAGTTTATTGTTATCACTGGTGTTTTTCAACCTTAATTTCTGGTGGCTAAGCAATTTACAACAAGTAATTCAGTTGACTGTCGCTGGAGGAGTACTTTGTTCCAGGCGTTCGGATACTGGGCGCGAAGGAAAAACGGCGAACGAAAAAATGGGGGCTCGTTTTCTTTCTTGCAATTCTCCACTATCTGAACGCGTGGATCAGGCTACTGGAGGAGCGAAATGTTTTAGCAATTTAACATGTTCTGGAAGATAATATCGCGAGTGACAAATTAGTCCTTAATGTTGGCGCGAAATTTCAGCGTTAATTTGCAATTTCACATGTGAAATTATAAACTCGCCATGGCAACGTTTGGCGCAAAGTTTCTCGATGCAATAAACAAGTCAAAAACCCAGGATTCTTGGCGTAATTTGTCACCCACGATATTAAAAGGCAATCAAATCGTATACTCGTGAAATTAGGAAATACTTTCACTTGCGTCAAGGCAGGGGAAATTATTAGACTTGAGACAAAACGCAAGTGAAATTATTTTCTAATTTCACTCGTCACCATTTGATTACACATACTAAACCCTAGCAACCTTCTAACATGTGGGATTAGAGGGGTAAGGATCATCAATCATAAATCTTTCTTCAACATCTCCATGGTACCATTTGGAAAAAGCCTGGGCAATGGTAACGTTTTCAATTTGAATTCCTGTCCAAAGGTCATTAGTAGAGCTTTGACCATGAACAAAGCAGGCGTCTAAAAAGGCTGCTTTTCCTTCGGAGTCAAATGTCGAACGCAAAGCGCGTAAGACTTTCTTACGAAACTTCTTAACGTAACACAATTCTGCAGAATTGCAAGTATTTATATCGCAAATACATGATACATTAGACATGTACGCTATTTGCCAAGAATCGTACAACGAGTTTACTAGAAAGACTGGCGACTTGACGAAAGAGAGACAGTATTGTGGAAAAAAGCATCGAAATTTTTGGTCACGTTTCTGCGCGCGTAAACAAGCGCGATTTAAACCCATGGATGAATTGTGTAAAGAATAAATCTGACGAAAAGTAGACTGTATTAAGTTATGTTCATTTAACGAAGGCTCGTCCAGGAAAAAGCCCGCATCTGCAAGCACACGGAAGGACGCGTTTGTCGCGCGACGAAACCGCGTTCGGATGTAGTCGGCGTGTACCATTGCAGATGTAGCACCTGCCGATGTCCCACTCAATATTATCTCGGAAGCCTTGTCGATACCTCTTCGGAGCAATTCGTCTAGTACAGCGTCAAGAATGCGTCGGCCTCGGAAATAAAGCAGTTTGTCTTTAAATTTTAATGGCTTTTCACGCTCTCCAGTAAACGAACCTCCATCACAATATGCTACAAACGCTGACCTCCAGTTGTAAAAATCAGGGTTGTATTTATCTTCATTTGAAAGTAATCCTTCGAGTTGAAGACTGCGACGAAGACATGTAGAGGAGCCGAGCGCTGTGCTACTTCGTTGATAGCATGTCTCAGTGTCGTGGCACCACGCACCCCCCTGAAGAAATATAATCCACTTAGATTTTTCTAAGTTGGTTCCAGTACGCAAATACAATCCAGGAGGGGAGCCGTCGAGGCAAACTGCTCCATTTGCAGAAGCATTGCGTAATAGATGTAGTTCATAAATTCCCTCATTAGATGGAGTTGTTCTATTGGTGCGAAACATTTGTTCCAACATTGACAAGATTTCTTTCATCTCGGCGGATTTTCGCGGGACGTTTTGGACTTGTTTTTTCATGTTATGGCTGTGTTTCCTATCCTCAGCGGGTCTTTGTTCCTTGTCACGGTCGCTACTACAGGCGTCTGTTAATATGCCTTTAAATTTTCCCGCAGCAAATTGATCCCGCGTTGCGTGACACGGAGAAACACCACTACTTGAAAGTGCCTTGGAATGACACGAAAAGAGAATCAAAGAGAAATAAAAAATAAAACGGTTCATCTTTAAAGGAACGTACGGAACAAACACTCAAGGAAAAAAGCCAGGAAAAGCATGGAAGACAAAAGAAACAATAGACACCTGTACGGGCAGGTGCTTCAAAATCTGTCAAAGGTGATCACG
The DNA here is from genome assembly GCA_947652115.1 of Blastomussa wellsi. Lineage (NCBI taxonomy): Eukaryota > Metazoa > Cnidaria > Anthozoa > Scleractinia > Plerogyridae > Blastomussa > Blastomussa wellsi. The sequence continues at coordinate 2,858,284 of OX393574.1, read as the reverse complement.
TATCACCAGTTCCACTAATCGTGACAACTACTTAAAATAGTAAATCGCTTACGAGTGAACTGTCTTTTATGACGAAGCCAACAAAGAAAGACTATAAGAATTTCTACTCCCCCTGGCTGGGATGCTAGTCCACTTCAGGGTTGCCACCCCCCACCCTTGTATTAAATCCACCGGTACCCATATATACACCTGGGGGAACACACCTGGGTGAAAAGAGGCACTGTGAAAGGAAAATGTTTTGCTCGAGAACACAACACAATGACCCCTGCCAGGGCTTGAATCCAGGACCGCTCGATCGGGAGTCCAGCAATTCTCCCACACAGACCAGGGAGACAAAAAGACCTTGAGAGCAGAGATTCGCAAAGCACTCCTTGCTGGAGAACAGTACATCACTCTAGCAGCAGACGGGAGAAGAGCGAAAAGGAAGGCCACTTTCGAACCCTACACGAGGCACAGTTCATCTGACTGTTTAGCCACAGCAAACGCTGCACCCAACCAACAGTGCGCTAATCCATGGACCTTACGACCGAAGGATGCCTGCAAAACTATATGCAAAATCTGACAAAAAACATTTGAATAAATCTCTAGGTTTCTAGCGTCAAAGACAGTTGAACTTTCATGTTTACTGTTCTGGTGGGAGTTGTAATGCTGGAATTATATGCGATAATGTTTCGGGCACGTAAGATTACAGGGATATTTGCCATCAATTCTAAATCTGTTCTCAACACTTCCACGATACCAGCTAGCGAATGCCTGGGAAATTGAAACGTTTCCAACCCGTATTGTCGTCCATAATGCTTGCACGACGCACTGGGTATGAACCAGGCAAGCATCTGCGAACAGTCCTGTGCGTTTCGAGTCAAAAACTGAACTCAAAGCGTGTAAAGCTTTCTCACGAAACTTCATGATGTGAAACAACTCAGTTGAATTGCAAGTTTCTATATTCAAGACGCAGGGAATATTCGATAGGAAGGCGATTTGCCAAAGATCGTACAAAGAGTTTACTAGAAACATTGGTGAAGTAACGAAGGGGATTGAGTATTGCGGGAAAAAGCAGCGCCACGTTTGATTGTGCTCTTGGGCGCATAAGCATGCTCGATTTAGGGAAGAATTGTGCAAAGTGTACATCTGCTGAAAGACAGACCGTATTATTTTACTACCATTTAACGAGGGCGCGTCCACAAAAATGCCCGCATCTGCAAGCACACAAAAGGACGCATTTGTCGCGCGACGAAACCGAGTCCGGATGTAATCAGCGTGTATAATCGCAGAAAGCGCGCCAGCTGATCGACCACTCAATATTATCTCGGAAGCCTTGTCAATACCCCTTCGGAGTAATTCGTCCAGTACAGCATCAAGAATTCGTCGGCCTCGGAAATAAAGCAGTGTGTTATTACATTTTACCGGTTTTTCCCGATTTCCAGTGAAAGAGGCACCATCACAATACGGCACAAAAACCTTAGTATAGTTGTGAAAATCTGGGTTGTATTTAACTTGATTTGAAAGTAGTCCTTCAAGGCGAAGATGGCGACGTAGACACGAAGACGAGCCGAGCGCCGTACGACTGCGTTGTAAGCAAGTATCGACATCGTGGCACCATGCACCCCCCTGAAAAAATATAATCCACTTAGATTTCTCGAAGCCGCTTGCATTGCACAAATAAAATCCAGGAGGGGAACCGTCGAGGCACACTGCTCCATTTGCAGAAGTATTGGGTAACAGAAGTAGTTCGTAAACTGCTTCAACTTTTGTGTCATCGTTCAAGTCCCCCGACGAAATCATATCATTGGTGAAATTTGAGGATGTTCCTTTTGGTTTCCCTGTTGTTCTTGAAACGTTTTTGAGTGTTGGTTCTGAGATATCAGCACCTTTTCCAATTTGCTGCTCTATGATACGCCGATCGTTACAAGAGTCTGTTATTATATCTTGAAAATTCCCCGCCGCAAATTGCCTGAAATTCAGCTTCGGTGGAAACGAAACGGAATCGTCAGAGAATGTTTTGAGTGTGAAGAAATAGAGTATTAATCCAAAGTAACAAAAACCACTTTTCATCTTTTAACGAGCGATCAAACAAGCAGACAGAACAGGTGACAACGATCAGTGAAGGCAATACAAAAGCATAACACCGGCGGAAGCAACGGGTGTCACAAGAAGATTGCATCAATGAACCTCTTATCGTTGTTTAGATAGTTTTGCTGTGCGGTATTTCTGTGCGCATGTATAGTTTTTAGACGCCATACGTCATCCCTCCCCATGAAAATAAGCCCCCTAAAACATCCTTTTAAACTAGTAAAGGCTAAAGGCTTATTATCGGATCCGGATTTGACCTTATTTATTTTTTAGGAATTTTTCCATGTTGGCTTCTTTTATTGCTACCGATGATTTTGCCTTATTTTTATTATTGAAGGAAACAAAGCCGCTGTCGTTTGCAGTTCTAGTAACCCAACCGTATAACAGGCAGGAAAAGGGGGGAAAGAGGCAACGGGTACCCATCACACAGGAAGGGAAGGACAAGGCTCCCAACGCAACGAAATGCAGTTGGCTCCGAGCGCATTGGCTGACGCATGCGCAGATATGAATACCGCTGGTCAAGGAGAAGCAACGGCGCTCTTTGTTGTCAAGTCTATTAAGTGTACTCAATTACATTATATAGACTCTGATCTAAACCATACCTGTAGTTCATCTTCCCGCACGCTAGTTATGCGCGCCCTATACCACTTCTCGTCCTTGGAATATTTGGCCACACACAGCTCACCAGCTGCCGGTAAAATACGCCTTGGATCTTGACAGATGTTTCGAGAGTAAAATTTCCTGCAATAACCAGAATGGAGGTATTGATAAAGTGGGTTGTGTGTTGCGCAAACTTGTGTTGCAGCGTAATTTTTGTGCGTTACGTGGAAAGCAGGTAAATCAAGCGAGAACCACACTCATATAAGAAGGACAGAAAGCAATGGTGAAACTAGAGAGGGGACAAATCTCCCTTCCTTTTGTAGCAACAATGGTCCAACTCTTTCTTTTCTTTTTTCGAGCAAGAAAGATACCCATCTTTATCCCCACCCCCCTCCCCCCACCCCCTCCCCCCACCGCAGCTTCCTAGCACAGCGGAGGATCGACACTGGAAATTAGGTATCAGAGTTACAGCGATCACAACTAAGCTTTGTTGGTAATACGAGTCGACGGAAAATATTTCAGGCCGAAATTTTACCACTAAAATTTGTTCTGGTCTCGAGATGAATGTGACTTCAAATTAGTCGTCTATTCAGGTCCTGGCCTGAAGAAAAAAAAACAAGAACGAAAAACGTGAAACGAAAAGCGAGAAGCAAAAAAACAAAATGACAACAATGACACTACCACTGCTATAACCCACCAGTTGTAACAACAGTACACGGCAACAGTGCCGTGTCTGTTGCCAGGACTGATGAGTGGTTATGAAATGACTGGCATTGACCTTAATATTTGGGTTAAACGATAACAAATCTATAACAAATACACTTTTACCCTATTTTGTTCATTAGAGAATCAAGGTCCTCTTCCTGGTTCTCGTCATCACAGTCAAAATCTTGACCCACCCTCGCTAAAACAAAACAACAACAACAAGTTTAACAGGTTGATGTATCGTGTTCTCATAAGTATGGAGTATGGCAAATTGTTGGCTATGAACTTGTTTTGCAAAGAAATAGCAACTAAAACGAAAAATACATTAATTTACTTAAGATTCAAAATGTCACCAAAAAGGAACTTTGGATCTCTAGACCGTCCCGTCAAAAAATTCAATTTGATGAGCTGTAATCCCATTCCATCCTTGTAATCCTGTACTCCTTTCCCCAAACTAGTTGTTCTATTTTGTTCTCCAGAACGTTTTTATCCAATTTATTTGTATTTGGAAGCACTTGACATGATAATTTGAAAATGAGGAGCAAGGATGATTTAGATTGGCGAAGATAAAGACAAATTACGAAAGATTTAATCACGCTGACACAAACCTGCCATAATGCGCTTTTCTATTGGTTCGGGTCCATACGGGAACTGGACCCAGAAATGTCCCGGATTGAAGATCGCTGTGACACGAACTGCGACCCAAGTTCCGATGTCGGGAAGCGTGACAGACGAGTCCATATTGTCACAAAACACCTCCACATAGTCGTGTAATTCCTCACCTATTAACGTAACCAGGAAAACACAGCAGTGAATTTGTCACGCAACCCCTCGCGATATTGTCTGTGTGCAATGCGAGGTTATGGGAGGGTAAAGGGTGGGGGTGGGGGTGGGGGGTGTTGTGAGAATTTACCTTTCTTAACGTGAAGATTAGGACATTGATCTCCGCGCCAACAACCCGACCTGGTGTGGTAATAACGACATACTCTCCTGCTCAAATCCTCTGAAAGAACATAGAAGAAATCACATTTAAAAACCCCGTAATCAATTCTACATTAAGTTAAAATTCCGAAAAATCTGCTGATGAAACCCGAGTTTGTGACCATTGAAAGCTATTGAGCAGTACTTTCATGTGGACCTGTTTATTATGCTGTACAAGGTGGTTCTAACTTTTATGTCTGTTGATGAGACCCTAGTGTGTGACCATTCAAATGAAAGCTATGGAGCAGTACTTTCATGTGGACCTGTTTATTATGCTATACAAGGTGGTTCTAACTTTTAAGTCTGTGGATGAAACCCAAGTGTGCGACCATTCAAATGAAAGCTATTGAGCAGTACTTTCATGTGGGACTGTTTATTATGCTGTACAAGGTGGTTCTAACTTTTAAGTCTGTGGATGAAACCCAAGTGTGCGACCATTCAAATGAAAGCTATTGAGCAGTACTTTTATGTGGTACTGTTTATTATGCTGTACAAGGTGGTTCTAACTTTTAAGTCTGTGGATGAAACCCAAGTGTGCGACCATTCAAATGAAAGCTATTGAGCAGTACTTTCATGTGGTACTGTTTATTATGCTGTACAAGGTGGTTCTAACTTTTGAGTACGTAGAGGAAACCCTAGACGTAGTGTGTGATCATTCAAATGAAAGCTATTTAACAATTATTCCACTCGCGTTTGTTGGATATGAGATGGTAGATAGCCAACGTAGCGCGTAGCGCCGAGTTGGCTATAACCATCTCATATCCAACAAGCGACAGTGGAATAATCGTTTTATTAAAAACAACCAAAAATATTGTACAAACATTGCGAAGAATGCATTCTTTTACGCGCACTCGTACCATATTTGTAGGTCAATGGTATATGAGCTCATATACCATTGCCACTAAACCAATGAAAACTCAGCAAATACAATATACCATAGCTAGTTTTTAATAGAGCTTTATCCCATGCCTCGAAGAATACAGCCAATCAGGAGCCTAGAAAAGCGTTGCATATTCTGCAGTATTCCACGAAAAGTTCCCGGCGTTCATCACGGCTCCAAGTTTTCCCGCCAAAAGCCAAGCCGGCAGCGCGCGTCATTTTTTCATTCAGTTTAAATGTTGCGAGTAAATGTTCAAATTATGCAATGAAGAAACAAATAAATCCCCCCGGATTCAACATTCTATAGTTTAAATCCTCGGAAATATCTGATACTGGAGACTTGAAACGGTATGTAGACGTCGAGGAATTACCCAAACAGCAACCGAAAACCCAGGAACCGTGGATTGCAAGACGTTTGTCAAGTTCTTGCAAAACAAATAATCTGGAACAAGAATTCTCCATGGTTTACGAACGTCAGGACAACGGCAGGACAACTTGGAGTTATTTATGCTGTACTCTGTGGGCTATCCGAAAAGCAGACGGTGGAGTCTTAACCTTATAAGGTAACATTAACGACAGCTTTAAAAGTTTCGCGAACGTTTCTTTATATTCACTCGAAGTTCAATCTTTCTGTATACTGAAAAGTCAAGTCACTCGTGGGATATTTCACGATATGCCACGAGAAAACATTGCATAACTAGTTTGTACTTTCATGTGGTTCTTTTTTACGCTGTACAAGGTGGTTCTAACTTTAAGTCTGTGGATGAAACTCTAGTGTGCGACCATTTAAATGAAAGCTATTGAGCAGTACTTTCATGGGGTACTGTTTATTATGCTGTACAAGGTGGTTCTAACTTTTACGCCCGATTTAATGAAACGCTAATACATACGGTATCCCTGGAAGGCGATATCCAGATCATCTGTATCCACAGCGTACGTGTTTTTAGACGAGAGAAAATCTTCCTTCATCGGATCCCAGTCTCTCAGTGGACTTGTAGGCCTCGTTACTGTATTGCTGTCCATCTCACCGGATGATACTCCTAATAGCGTAAGGTTTCAATCAATGGAAGACTTCAATTCTCGACAAGTATGTTAAATAAGTTAAAAGGAAGAAAAACCAAAAACGTGGGACAATGGACACACCTTGTTGTTCCCTACTTGAAGCAGTGTGCTCTAAATCCTCCACTGAGAGCTTCACGGTCATCAAATCGGCTGAAAGAGCTAAAGAGATACAAGTCACATAAATTTTGAGCAAATACAAAGGAAACGTGCAAACATTTCTACCACCATAAAATTCATTTACGACCTATGCTGAACTACATCTACCTCTACACAAAAGAGAACACTCAAATTTAAAATCTTTACCCATTTTAAGCAGGAAACAGACAAGAGAGAGATTCAACGAGAGTTCAAATATATGTTATCATTTGATTGCCAACTTTCGCGCGCTCTCGTCGACTCTCGAGCGCTTTCGTTGATTTTCGAGCGCTTTCGTCGAATCTCGCATGCTCTCGTCGACACGCCTGTTCTCTCTTAAGCTCTCTCTTTGACTCTCGTACGTTCCCATCTACTCCGGACCACGCACGCTCTCGTGGAATTTAAACCATTTCATTTAAGTACCAAGGGAATATAGGAACGAACAAGCGAATAAACGAACAGGAGACCAAAGGAAAAAACCGAACAGAGGAAAGACCGACCGACCGACCGAAAGAATTAACGAACAAACGAACGAACGTAGGAGCGAAGGAACGAAGAAACAAGCATACTAGACAATCCAGTATTAGCCCACGCGACACAAACGCCTTTTTACCTGTTTGCTCCTCTGGATTTTCCACAAAGACAGCGACCCCTGTGTCCACAAGAACTTGATTAATATAGATATCCTCATCTCCAGTCGTGTCGTATAAATTGAGGTTTAGAACTGGCTTCTTGTACGATATATCAACCTTCAAAAGAACAGAAACAAAATATCTTTTGAATTATCCTTCACCCTGTCTACACACAACACAGCAGCGTGAGCAAGTGCAAGTCTTGGAAATCTTCGTTCAAGCACTCGAGGACTTTCCGACTTACTTTATCCAATCAAAAACTAGCGCGAGAGCTCCAGAATACATCGGAAGTACACGCTCGAGCAAATTCGTCATGAACACCGTGGGCTCAGTCCCGTCTCGGAGGCGGGATTTCGTCATCAACTGAAATTGTTCCCTGACTGTAATGTCTTCGAAACGCTAAGTAAGATTATTGCGTACACTGATGACGTTGATCTGCAGATAACCGTACAGTGTCGCTGATTGGTCAAATTCCCGGGTTTGAATTTTCCCGCGCAAGTAAGAGCCAATCAGGGGACTACACTTAAAAGCGCAAAAGCGCTTAAAGATAGATGCCGTTTTACTGACTGAGGCCACCTTACAAAAACTCTATAAATTTCTTACCGTTGCACCTCCTGCAGTTGGGTTAAATAACTGCTGATAGATCCAAGGGTCCCATGGAATCATATAACCGACCAATTTCCTGTTGTCGTCTGTGAGACCGGTTAACAATTCAGACGAACCGTTTGGCCATTGTTCCTCAGCCTGCACGGCGGCAGTTTCAGTGAGAAATGGGAACGGTTTTTCTGGGCTTACGTCCGGACTTGGAAGTAAGTATTTTTCCTGAATGAAAAAAAAATTGTAGCCTTAACTGAGAGGTAAGCTGAACATGATGAAAAAGAACCGCATTCTGATCGCTTTGTTCCAACTCAACTCAACTTTTATTCAACATTATTTTAAGACTGAAATCAAACCATACTGCATGGCGTAAAGACAGTTAAAATCCTTTTTCAGCGGCACCGCTCAGCGTGTTGCCTATGAAAATTAAATAACCATTGCAAAATACGAAAAGGGCTTCAGCTTTTTGGACGGCGGCTAAGAAATTCTATTATGCGCGTGCAGAGTTATTGTCAAGTTCGCGTTAAACTTAATTTAAACTTCTGACGATATTAAAAAACAGCTAGTTTGAACATAAGGCGATGGCAAACGAGGACACATTGTTGCCGACACAAATGTTTCCCTGTTTGCCCGCGCGCGCAGCATTGTTGTGGACACAAATTTTGTGTCAGAGTCACAAAAAAATGTTTCTGATTTTATTCAGAAACATCTTGTGTTCGCAACAAATGTTGCTGCGTCTGTGCGTGCAACAAATCTTCATGAGCAACAATGTGTTCTCGTACTTTGCCACCACCTTAAATTTTTACAGTTTTTCTTTTTGTCCAACATAAGAAGAAAACCGCGAGAGATTTTGTACTCACCGGGAAGGCAGCTTTATCCGTCGTTGAATTATCTTGTTCTTTCTGTTGATCTTTCCTGCTATCTTCCTCTCTGCTTTTCACGAATTCAATTTCACTCAACTCACTGCTATCACATGATTCATCGCCGGCTGCTCGTATTACAATGTTCTTTTCCTTCAAGGATATCTTTGGAGGCCGTTTTCGTTTTCTTCTGTCCTTTTTCCGCGATTTCACCGTAAGGGAAGACTCCGTTTTCGACGGCGGTTGAAATAAAGGGGTAGGTTTCTCCTCTTGTGGTGGACGTTCTTCAGGTTGGATGTCGGTTTCTTCAGCGGTTGCTGGTTGAGCTGAAGCAACATTTTCAGGCGTGTTCTTGATATCTGCTAAAATTCCTTTGATTTGAGCATAGCCGTTAAAGAAGGCAAATGATGCAGTCGAAGAAAGAACTATCTAACAGCCAGACTTCTTTAAAAACTTTTATAACTACAGAACGAAAACACGTGCCGCATAAATTTAATCAACATTTTACGACATCAGCAGAGTGTTTTGGAACCAAAATAGGCTATGTAAAGAGTTAAGAACAAAAATTCGACATCCTTTCGGTTCGGGTTTGTGCATTTTCTTTGGTTTCTGCTATTTTTATAAGGGCAAACAGCTGAGTTCCGTTCAGTGTTCATCATTTCTAACATTTACAGCTAGAATTTGTGGCAGACAAGATAGCGCAGTTTGTTCATTCGGAATTTTTTCATACCAAAAGGTACCGTGGCGAAAAGTTGTTTTAGGTAATTTCTGCGCGTGCAACTAATTCGAGTTCTTGACTTCTGATTGGTTAATAGCTCTAGTAAAACCAACAAAAATCCTTCCAATCTTAATCAAAAGTCTAGAGAGTGTCGAGAGCGCGTTTCTCTGGATATTTTGAATATTTATGACTTACCTTCGATTATTTCAGGTTTAAGATTTGCCAACCGACATTTCACAACCTGACCAGGCAGTGACGAGAATTTAGCCACAAGAGGTTTAACATCGCCAACGGAAACCCACTCAGAGCTTCCAAAATCCACATGAAATACTTCGACATCCAATAAACCGTCCAGCGGTCCTTCGTTTTCATCCATGATGGAGCGTAAACTAGTCACCAGGCAGCGATACCATCTCCCGTCCTCTGTGAACCGAGCGCAGCAGTGGTCTCCTACATGGGGTTGGTAGTCATTACTTGGCGCGCAGCTTTCGGAGAAAGGATCATCTGTAAAAACAGTGAAAAGAGAAAACATCCTTTGCCTTTTTTTTCACAGGAAGTGTTTAAAAGGTGTTTAAAAGTTGGTCAAAGTAACGCACTGGCACCGGAGCTTTTCCCGTTTCTTTAGCAGAAAGCGACGAGGAGTATTCGTCTTTGACTGCGAGCAGAATCTATTTTGCTTCAAAATCCGTAACGAGAGCGAAAATTTGCGAGTCCTACTTTCGAGGGGCGAATCTGCCGCTCGCCCCTCGAAAATAGCACTCGCAAAATTTTAGCTTTCGTTACGGATTTTGAAGCAAAATAGAGACTGCTCGAAGTCTATATTCGTCTACTCCACGAGACGAGATAATAGTCCATCGCAGCCACCCCCCCCCCCCCCTCAACAATAGACAGGGTTATCCCCAGCTCCACATTTATTAGTAAGCATTACATCCCTGAGAGGAGAGAGGGACTCTGAGAGAAACTGCAGTATCAAATCGCTAACCATGAGGACAACATGCCTTTATCCCTATTACAGAACACAACAAACTGACGTACTGTCATAGAACTTGTTAAGATCGTCCATCATATCATCAAGAAGTCCGGCATCTGGCGTGACAAGATGTACATAGAACTCGCTGGGATTCACCACGTGGGACATCAGCATCTGAAGACATACAGGTTCCTCTATTGGTGGGAGCTCTGCGATGAACGACTCTTTAGGCCCTTGCGCAGGAAGGGACTCTTGGGGCATGGTGATGTCTGTGTTGGTAAGAAAATAGGGGGCACCATTAGTATTGAGAAGTCTCCTTGAAACTTTGCTGTTAGGTTTTAGAATTTGGTGGAATAATTCGGAAAAAATCACCGGGGCTCGAGATTATCTTACCATTAGCTATAACTTCTTGCTGAACTTTAGAATTGTCACACTCTTCTCCTTCTCGGTTAACCACTGAAGAACTACTTGTTTCTTGAACTGTAACACTCTCCTCTTTAAACGTAGCATCGATGGAATTTTTCCTTTCCGACACAAACTGATTTTCGTTACTCGCTGTGATCTTCTCAGGTCTATCCTCGAGTCTTCGAATAACAGTTTCTTTAGATGAACATGAATTATCCGTGCACGTGCTGTCTTCCAAACTACTACCAGTCTTGCAGTTGTCAACACATGTAGGTAACTCTTGAACACTACTTTCAATACTAACACTGCTACAACTTCGCGTCGAAGACTCGTTGCTCCCCCCTGACGCAGCACTTGAACTCGAGCTACCACCAGCTCCTTCGTTCACCTGCGGCATGATTCGCTGCGCCATGCCCGCGGAAATCATCATCTCTGCAATGCTAAATTGTAATCCAGGCAGTCCCTTTCCAGCTTCAGATGAAACCGGACTCTTGCGCTTCGGGTTTTTAGGAGGAAAAACAAAGAGGTCAATGATCACAAGTTTGCTGGATTCAACTCTAGTGGGATACGCTCGAAGTTTCGCTCCGGAAACTTTACATTTTAACCATGCAATAGATTCTTCACTCCACAAAGAGGAACCGGTTCCTGTCGATAAAAAGACAAATCCGAATTAAAACTTCATTCAGGCATCACTTTCATAAACAGTTGTCTAATTAATGTTGGTATTTTCTGAGCACATGCAAGAATACCAAAGTGAGTAAGAAAGTGGTTTACACTGAAGTTCCAAACTGTATTCTACAAAACAAAATACAACGACCAATCGTAAAAGCGATGGCAAACGAGGACACATTGTTGCCGACACAAACGATTCCCTGTTTGCCCGCGCGCGCAACATTGTTGCGGACACAAATTTTGTGTCCAAGACAAAAACAAAGTTTTTGATTTCATTCAGAAACATTTTGTGTCCGTAACAAATCTTTACGCGTTTGCGCGCGCAACAAATCGTCATGAGCAACATTGTGTCCTCGTTTTTAAGAGCGCGATACAACAACGAACAAATCAAAACCAGTCGCGCAAATGCAAGTAGCCTGTGCAAAACGCGGGAGAATGCATGTGATCAAGTCACGAGTGGTTTTGGTTTTGCATTTCACTGGCTGAGTACTGTGGATTGTGTGAGTTTTATTAACCAATCAGAGAACGTATTGCATGTCAAAACCAAAACCAATTCCGGATTACTTTCCTCATACAGTCGAAAACTGCTCTACACTTAGTGACAGGTTTGTTTGAAATTACTTAAAGGATTATCTTCAAAGATTTCTCGGGATTAGTTGAAGAGATGACTCTGCTTTTACGATAAGAGGTGCAACAAGAGCAAATGGAAATAACGTTAAAGATACCTGGTTTCTGTTGTGTTGGAATGACAGGTCGTACTCCTGATAATGCGCAGCACAAGGCTTGACAAGGTAACTTGATAAACTTCTGTTCCAGTAGGCGCAGACGAGAAAGACCAACTTTCTCACGATTGCCATCATCAACACACAGAACTTCAACAGTGGGGCCTTAAAGTCGAAGGAAAATTTCATATTGTGATCAGTTGCTGGAAAGAATTGCACAGTTCGATGCAAACAGATTTTTCTACAACGAACCACTTAAATGGAGTATCTGAATTTCACTTTTGCCTCGTTTGGATACCTACCAGTGACTGGCTTATTGGTTGAGAGAGACCCAGGTACATGTGACAATGACGTGATGGTCGAACCAAAAATAGGAGGGAAGAGAGGTTAGAGAGATCGGTGGCCAACAACATGCTTGAAACCAAATTTGACTAAAGTAACAGTTTTCTACCACACTCTGCATGTACATGTATGTGTAGTTTTAAAGTTTTGTAACAAAAATGGGCAGTATTGTTAATTGTTCGCTTCTTAATTACGTCATGTGACTTACCAGATTTGATAGACAACACGATGTTAGATTATTGTAACACATGGACCTTTGAAACACATACTAATTAAGACCACTAAGAAATCGTACTGAGTAAGAACCGCTGGTGTTCTCTGTGTACAGTCAAACAAAACGAAAAAAACAAAAGTCAGACTGGATGAACTCGGATTGCTGATTGAATAAGAACAGCAACAATAATGCAATACAATAACAATAGTGTGCCTCATTCTACCCTGGGTGACACAGGGTTTTTTCATTCCGAAGCCACTATCAGTGAGCGGCGAAGCCGCGTTCGTTTCTTACGTGAAACGATGAGTGAACTGATCATTTCACACGTGAAACGATGTGTGAAGCGATTGCGGCTTCACCACACAGTGATAACGCCTTCACTACAAAAAACTCTCTGGCACCCAGAGTAGCCTCGTTCTTGAATAACTGCTATTCTTATTCATATCAACAATCCTTGTTGATCCAGTTCAACTTCTGTCTCTACCTTTTCCTGGATTGCAATTAACCTGCTTTCAATTATTCACATGCATTTGACTGCAAAGAGAAAAGAAACTTGAAAATAGGTGTCAAACCTGCAATCCTCTGTACTCTATTTGGGTGCTCCAACTAGGAGTAGAATCATACATACTTCCTATACACTTATGGGATTAAGTAATTAAAAACATGTACAATGTGGAGGAGTATACTATAACTATTCCAACCTTTGTCCGATTCCTCCACAGCTGTCACCAACACTCTGTACCATGTGTCATCTTGTGTGAACTTCGCACAGCAGAAGTCGCCGAGAGCAGGTGCTGTTGCTAGGCCTCCTTTGTAACCTGCAGCAGCCATTTTTGCATAGTGCATGCTGGAAAATAGAAAAATCAATCATTTGATAGATTGACTGATTGAGATCAGTCAGTCAGTCTGTCAGTCAATCTGTTAGTTCATCAGGCTGTCTGTCAGTCAATCAATTATGAGCAAGCAAGGAAATCAGTAATCTGCTTGCCCTTCCATCAATCAGTTAGTCAGTCAGTCAGTCAGTCAGCCAGTCAGTCGGTCAGTCAGTCAGTTGGTCGGTTGGTCAGTTGGGCAGTCAGTCAGTCAACCAGCCTGTCAGTTCATTCATTTGTCTGTGGCTGTGTGTCCATCTATGCATCAGTCTGTCTGTCACTCAGTCCATCAGTCAGCTGGTCAGTCACTCTGTTCATCCGTTCGTCTGTCCATCCATCATCCATCCATCAGTCAGTCTGTCAGTCTCCACAAGTGCATCACACGCAGGAATTTAGATAGCCACAATTCTTCTTACCACATTTCCTCCATCAACAGATCCAGCTCCGAGCCAACAGGCTGCACCCAAAACTCCCATGGACTCAGTACTTCAGTGACAACAACTTCAAGTCTCTGGCCATTCTTGAATGGGAACTGAGGAAGCTGAACTGCAACGTAAAATGTACCACCAAAATCACAGATTCAACAATAATAATTAATTTTAACAAAAGAAACAAGTGTAGGGAATATTTGGCTTAATGAAAGTATAGACTGCTACAACTATGTAAATCAAACACGGCAGGTGAATTTTATTTTGTGAGTTTACTGAGAACACTTTTTATATCTCTCAATTATGATGATGTCTGTTATCAAGAACTGGGTCAGAGTTTCTCATGAAAAGAATTCAGGATATTGCGTTGATATGTACGGCATAATCAATTACAAGAATTCACAGGAGTATAATGAGTGAAAAGTACTGCACATGGAACGGAAATGTCCGTCGGTTATTTCTGCATGCTGATTGCTGTTAAATTAACTTATTATCAAAGATTTGAATCTGGGAATGAGGTTGTTCCATCTACCTTTTGTTGGTATGTTCTCGGCAGCAGTCTTAGCTTCTCTTGGAGAAATTCGGATGTCTTGAATAATGTCAGACAGAGCACTCACGGAAGAAGAAGATCCTCTTCGTTTAACATCTTTTGGCGACCTTGCTGATGAAGTGTCATCTGTCTGCTTCTGATTAGTGGCTGGTTTTGTGGGTTCAATTTTGACGTCTTCAGCAACATTAGAGTGTTCTTTTCCTTTGCCATCGTTTGGTGGCCTCACCAACAAAGTATCTTCTGTTTGCTTTTGATTAATGGGCAGTTTTGCAGGTTCAGTTTCAATGAGCTTGGATATCAAATTAAGTCCTTCTCTACTTTTTGATGTAGCTTGGTCTGCAGAAAACAGATTCTGGGGTTGTTCCCTATTATGATCTTCTGGAATTGATTGCTTCGTTTGATTTTGATGCACTTGCTGAACATTTGGTGGCTCAGAAACATTACTTGATTCAGATTCTGGTTTCAAAATGGCAGCTCTTTCATCACTTTCAGTTAATTTAGCAGCACATACACTATCAGCAACTGTAGACTGTGACTTGGCTTGTCCAGGTTCAGTACTTTTTTGAGCTCTGCTGTTAATCCTTTGGCAGTCCTCTGAAAATGAATTAATTGACAGTATTTTAAAGGAATAAATTGCATGGTACATAAATGTAGTATTAAATACAGTATAAATGTCATAAACCTCTCAGGGTTGTAGCCACACTTATAATTTCTGTTAAATCACCTTAATGCTGGGATACAAATATCAGTTGGACATCGCACACATAGGCATACGGGCCGGGGGGGGGGGGGGGGTAGCTGCAGCTCCCCCAAAACTTTGGGCAAGTCAGACTTTTTGGGCAGCATGAGAAAATTTGGGCAAGGCAACTTTTGAGAATTTTTTGGGCAAATGGTTCACTGCCCCCTCTGGCAAAAAATTGCCTGTACGCCTATGACCACGCAATGGCCGGTAAAAATTTGCCAGTGTCTGATAAAATCTGAACTGTGGTTGAACGGAATGTCCAGAAAAGTTTTTGGTCTTCCAATGCAAATGCTAACGTTTTCCATTGACAAGGTGTTATTGGACAGTACACTGTAATTTAAAACTGTTTCCAATAAAAAATATGACTGGTGGCTTAATCGGACACATCCTTTCACAGGAAAAAAATTATTTTTAGTCCTGTTATATGGGGTTGTTAAAGAAAGAGTGACTTATGACTGACTTCTTAAGATCAGAAGAGTTGAAAAATGTTTGTATGTTCTAAGTTTGTGAAATACTGTCCATCTATTTCATGTGCAGCAAATATATTTTCCCCAGAATGGGGTGCAAATTATTACCTATAGCAGAAATTACATGTACATGTATATATATAAAACATATAAAAATGAATTAACTCACCAAAAACTTGTGGTACATTTTGAGAACCTTTGCTTGTTTTATCAGCAGATGGTCTTGAATCTTTCTTCTGGTCATCTGTTGTTTTTGACAATATAGTGTCCTTCTCAGCCTGCTCAGCAGGCTCACTGGGTTCAGATGGTGCCGAACTGCTGTAGTCTTCACTGGTACCTGATAAGAACAACAAAAATAAATGCTCAAATATAAATCATTGTTATCATTGTAAGCTGATTGGTACGATCAGAGTAACTGGCAACAATTTTAAGGACCTAACTGGTAGAACTCTGGGTTTTAAAATAAGTGACTGTCCTAACTCAACTTTGAACTGTAACAACAACAATAATGTGTGCTGGTATTAGCTGATTATCCATATCCCTCACAGAAGGGATTTTTACTAAGACTCGCCACCCTCTGGAAATTCCAATTAATCTTCATGTATTTTCTTTAGAATTTATGGTCTCTGAGAACTCCCCTACTGCCATGAATTTAAAATCCCTTCTGTGAGGGGCGTATGGATATTTTCTGGAACTACACAATCTATTGTGTCAGTCCAGTTATAGTTCAAAGACGGCTGACAACTGAAAATGTTACCCAATGTGTCCTCCTCTCCAAGCGCAGTAACAGAGTCACTTATTAACAGCAGGCAGTCAAGGCATTTTTCGAGTTCCTGGCTCACTGTTGAGTACTTTTGAAAGAACTTCTTACGATCTTTCTCTTCTAAGAGTTTCTTGGCTGGACTAGATGCCTAAATGACAAAAAGATCAGTAATAAAGATAAAATCATTATTTAAAACAGGCATTGTTTAAATTGCAATAAGTCACTGTCAGTTAACAGCTCATTTATAAATCTTCATGATCTACGGTGTATTACGATAAAGCATACATACAAGCCTGATGGCCCATCAAGATGGAGCTTATCCTGGTTTCCATAGCATGAAATGACTGGGAGTATTTCTGCCCTCCCTAGATCGGATACTAGAACACAGACCTGCACACTAACCATTAGGCTACTGAACCTACCATAGCACAATCCATGTTAGGGATCATGTTGCTACCCTTAAAGTGGACCTAGCCCCAAAATATTTTTTTCGCTAAAATAAGCCTTTGCACCTTTTGTTTCTCCTTTTCACAAAATTCTGACTATAAATAGCATTCAAAAGTTACAAAAAACTTGCATCATTTGTTCCTCGACCGAGTCAGAAGGGTGCGTGAGTCTATCCCCTATTTGACGTCACAAACTAATTTGCATGCATGTTTTCAAAAGACTTGATGCGATTCAAATCAGTTTGTGACGTCAACCAAGGAATGGACCCACACCCCTTCTGACTCGGTCAAGGAAAAGTTCTTCGTAACTTTTGAATATTCAGAAATTGGGAAAAAGGAGAAACAAAAGGTGCCATGCGTTTCAAACTGGTGCAAAGGTTTATTTTAGCGAAAATAATATTTTGGTGTTAGGTGCACTTTATTTGAAGCAGCTGGCACAATATTTGGGGATGAGTGAGTGAGTGTCATCAGGCAACATCGATGCAAATTTCATGACTATACCTTGTTGACCAGGTCAGTGATAAACTGACAAATATATTCTGACTGTTCCTCAACATTGTTTAACTTTTCTCGTAACCTCTTTCTGGCATCTTCTAGAGGCTTCTTCTTGGGTGGCATTTTACAGGCTATTTACTGTAAGACAACCTGAACTGCAAAGTCTCCTTCCTACATGTTGCTGTTGAGACCTAAATGTAAATTTTAGAAACAGAATTACAAGATAAACTGTATTAAAACAAAAACTATTATTGTCAATAGTGAACAGCTGGTTTTCACAAGCGACAAGAGTAGGAGTCAGAGTCAGAGTAGTAACTAAACAAAGTCAAAAGTGCAAGCAACCTAGTCAAAATCAAAAAGTTGAAATTGTAAGCAGGGGCAGATCCAGGATTTTTCTCAGGAGGGGGTGCACCACTAAGGAATGATGCAATTGATGGGTGACTTAGGTAGAATACTAGTTTTAGTAGAAAGTCGCAGGTCATCTCAGGGAGGGGTGCGCACCCCCTGCACCCTCCCCCTAGATCCGCCCCTGGTAAGCAGAGTTCCCATTCTGCTTATTACTCCAGTTGCAAGTCGCAAGCAGAAGCAGAAGAATAAACCCCCCACCCTCCTGGAATTTCCATTCCAGGGGGTGGTCGTAGGATCCCCCCCACCCCCTGGAATTTCCATGACTTTTTCACTGGGTTCCCTTTACCACTGGAAAGCCCATTTTCTTAAAAAGAAAAGCTAAAACAATGTGTTGTTGCATTTAATATATTTATTTACTTATGAATCTCCACTCATATGCTTCGCTTGTATGTCACTGTTTACAGATGCATGCAAAACTATTAATCCGAGAGAGGTCCGAGAGAGAGATATAGTCGATAGATTTATCGCCAAGCTTAAAAAGTTGGGGAACTGGTGATGACTTCAAGTGAACTGGTGACGATTCTGAGTGACGGCCATTTTGTTATTTGCGATTCTGCCCTGGTTATCAAACATGAAAACATATCAAGGTTGCAAGAAGGCATAACCACCATGAAAAATATAGCACTGAGAATATTAATTTCACTTTTAGATCCCCCCCCACCCCTCAGAATTTCCAGGACCCTCCGTGGGGTAGGTATGGATATTTTCTGGAACCACACATTGCCCGAGAGCTAGTGTTGTGATTGGTTAGTCCATCCTTCCTTCTGCTGAAGACTCATAAGTCATACATGTAAGTAGAATCTGAAGAAAATGGAAAAGTTCTGATTCTTCCCACTGTGATTCTGAAGCGCTTGTGTGTTCACTTAATTGACTTTGGATTTTCATAAGTGTTATAACCGCCCTTAAGCCTGGTTTTTGCTAGTCAGAGTTGGAGTCATACAACTGAAAGTAGAGTCACAAGCATTATGATGTAGTTAAAATCAAATCGACGGAGCCACAAGCAGAGTTCCGATTCTGTTTATGACTCTGTTGCTTCCGATCTTGTGGAAACTAGATTGTTGGAGGCACAGCAGAAAGGAAGTACGCGGATTGCCTGAAACTAGCAATGTGATTGGTTTATTCTTCCACTTCTGCTTGCGCCTCTAACAAACTAGTTTTCAGTGGATCATAAGCGTCGGAGTCATGAGCAGAATCAGAAGTGAAAACGTTCTGATTCTTCTGACTAGGATTTCGTTGTGCTTATGACTCAGATTCCATCACTAGTGAATTATTCTGATAATTGCTAAATACTGTACATGTATATAAGCGTTACTTAAATTAATCTAAATTCTCTTAAAAATTCGGCCTAAAATGGACTAAACACAGCAAATAGAACCTTGTAAACTGATTAACATTATTAGAAGTTTTAATTCTATGGCTGTAAATGAACAAGTCTATCTTCGGTACAACCTTGGGCTCCTTCTGCAGGTACCGGTAACAGATGGCGTAGACTCAATTTTTAAATAGACTACATTTGCAGGCGGTACGCACAGAAAGACCCCAATCTTGTCAATAGTCTGTTTACTAGTCCCCTCGTAACTGCGACTATTTCCATATTTGCGCATAATTTAAACAGAATGGACAATAAAAGCGTCAAAAATCACATCAATCAACGGAAAAACAATAAACTTACCTTTACAATGTGCCGATGGCTGGAAATCAACACAAAAGCGCGCTTGCCCGCGTTAAATTTGATCCTCGATCACATGTTCCAAAATAAGCAGCCTCGCCTTATCGTGAAGGGGTCACAAAGCGAGATGGGAAGGGGTGGGCGATTTTCGGCCGAGATTTCTGCTCGCCACCCGCGGCAGAAAGGAATTTTCGCTTTCTGTCGCCTTTCTTGGCTTGATATCCTCATGAAATCCATCTACCGTGTTTAAAAGTTTTTATATGATTGCTACAAAGTAGTTTTAGTTTTGTTTGCCCGTGTAGTTGTGGAGGAATTGAAGTAAACGTAGTTCGATCAGGAGGGAACTCTGTAGAAAGCAACATGGCGGACAGCTGTCTGGTCGAAGCTGAAGTAAGAAATTGATTTTTGAATTAATTACGATATTTTGACGTGATTAATCACATGAGATCGCTCTGTTCGTTGTTGTTCTTCCTTTTTTCTTTTCTTTAGGCAATTTTGATCACCAGATAAATAAGATACTGTAAACAATATTCGTACAAATCGACAATGTGTGAATGTTTTTCAAGACGCCACGGCAGACGCCTTGTGTGCTCGGTGTCTTTGAAAACATTGCATATCGAATTTTTAAAAGGCGATCCATTTCCGGAATTATTTTAGCTTGTACTGTTCTGTGTAGGACATTCCTGTTTTTAAAATTCTAGCTAATTCTTATAAATGTTTGCCTGAATCCTATTTGACAAAATTTGCAATTCAGCAACAAAAAACGAAAAAAAATCTTATATTATGACAAAGAAAAGTAAATGGAATGCATAGCTAAGTAAGATTGCAGCATGCATAGTTGTCATGCGATATTTGGCCTTGTTCAAACGTCTGACTTATCATGTGCTAAACCTACTGTAATTATCAGATAATGCACATTCAGAGATCAATTTAGTTCGACAATCCTGTATTTGGGCCAACTTGCTGTTTTATTTGACCAAGCTTGTCAGGTAGAATGGCAAAAACTTGACTTCAGTTCATAGGTTGATCTTTCATGTGCTGAATCTGATGCATAAATTACAGTAATGTTTATTTTGAAAATATAACAGTTTGTGATAAGCAAGTGAGCTGTCATAAATGCAGTCATGCATGAAACTAAAGGGACATATGCTCTGGACAGCAGAAAAAAATCAAGAGTGCCTTCCAGTGCTCAAACTTTCCCAATATCAATAATTGCTATCACTGCATCTGATTATCTGATTCACCATCTGTTTTTTAAGATATCTCTAAAACAACACAAAGCAAAATTGGACTAGAAGCCAGTAATTAAATTTACAGAACCGATAATGCTGAGGAAATTAGCATTAAATTGACAACTGCATTGTATCTTCAAATACTGCTGTTTGTGTTTTATTTCAAACACTGAAGAGATTTGTTGTCCCGGTGAAGAGCATTTATTTTGGTCCATAAAGTTTGCAACTGGAGATGTCATTGTTTTCCTCTTGGTGGAGAACAAGTGAATCAACCCTAATTTTTTGGGTTGACCTGAGTAGGGATTATTTGTAGGTTGGACACATGAAAGTTTGCAGTTTGAAAGCTTTACTTGTAGATATTTGCAGTAACAAATGGGCAAGATAAAATTATTTGTATTGCTTTTGTTGTTACAAGTTTGCAATTTGAACAGTTGTTATTAGTGCAAGATTACAATGTAAATGTTACATGTGCATGTACTGTAAGTTTGTCACTAAATAAAATGAAAACATTTCAGGGTGACAATGCTGTTAGAAATCAGTCCCTTAAGGAAGGGAACATACCTTCAGGTACTTTTTTGAAAATTGTACTTTACATGTAGATGTAGTGAAAGATCTTTTAACTCATTTACTGTTAAGAGTATCATTAGTTTATAGAACTGCAAACTGTTGTCATTGTCTCCTTTATAAATTATTGAGGCCCTCCCTTTGTAAAATCCTTCTTCTAATAATTCATGGGTTAATGCCTGTATCACAGATGAAGGTTGGGTGCCTAAAGACCTGAGGGCTTCAGCTGCCAACCCTAAATCCAGGTTGCAGAGCCCCAAAACCGTCCATAACCAGAGCCTAATCACATAACCCACTCCAATCCCCAAGCACCCACCACACTCAACAGCATGTCCAGTGGAAGTATTAAGGGGAATAACCAATAAGTAGGCAGGTACAGAATCTTGTGTACCCAGGTGTGGGTACCTAATGAGAACCCTGTGTCTTGCCCAAGACTGCAATGCACTAACCGTGACAAGGGCTTCAACCGAGACTGGAGTCCAGATCACTAACCCATGATGCAACTAAAAAGTTGTCCAATAGCATTGGACTAGTGAAACGATTTGTGCAAGTGTGTAATGGACATAAGTGAAGCAATGCTGATTGTTGTTGTTTTTATGATGGTAGACTTCAAACATGTCTGCTTAAAAATAAATTGAAGTGATAATATCTTTTGGGCTACATGTAGCTCCTCAGAGGCTAGTAAGGCGAAATTACAACTTGCCTGAAGCTGGGTTTTTGAATCTCATCTCACCCTGTAATGATTAGTGCACTTTCCACTATGCCTTTCTAACTAACATGTGCAGTGTAATTTTGAATTACATCGAAGTCTTTTATGTTTAAATTTGAATTATTTTAGAATAATTATTATGCTTATTTCACTGTTCCATTATTTCTTCTAGTTTAATTAATGGGACGATTGCTCTTGAGCTTAATAATAATGATCGCATACGTGATTCATACGTAAAATTTACCTGCAATAGTACTTCTACAACTACATATAAGTACATGTACAAAGAGGCAGGTTCTAGCCAGAAGGCCGTCCAGACATCCTGTGGATGGCCGCTTTTTAAAGAAAATTGTGTTATGTTTTATTTGTTTCTTTATAAATTGTTGATTTTATCAGGTCCCGTAGGGCATTTTGGATGGCCACTTTTCGAATCCTGACTAAAAGTATGATATGCCAGTGTGGAGAATTTGTACATGTTGACATTAGGGCGTAGTGGGGGGTTATTACAGTGCACATAGTCGCCATAAAATTCTCCCAACTAGTATTACAAGAAATGTTTGCAGACCAGTAGAGAAGTTCTACAAGTCATATATAACTTTGAGGTACGATTTTATTTATTAATTTTAGATGATGATCAAGATGTTCACTACTGTGGCAGATGCAAATTGTCATTTACCGATCTATCTGAATACATCAAGCACAAAGCAAACAGACTCTGTCAGACCAAGAACTCCCTCACGGATGTTGTAGACAAGCTCCCCATCGAGGGTAACCAATCGCAGAGTAAATCGACCTCAACAGACGCAGCCCAGAAAACTCGAGAAGATGGAGAAGCCAGTGAGGCAGGTCCCTCTGAAAGGAGAGTTGAAGTGCAATTCTTAGACCCCGTGGTAGCTGGTGAGGATGCACCATCCTCTGCGCGGGATGAACATGCCAATCGCAAAACTGCAGATCATACAAAAACTGGTGAGGTCCCAAGCTTTTAGCCTTCACAAATTCTGAGAAAGACTGTCAGCAGAACTGAATTTGCTCCCCACCCCTAGCCTTAAAAGCATCCTTATTTTCTGTTAAAGGAGCTACGTCATTGTTCGTGCACTTTGAAAAATGTAGCCTCAATTTTTCAAATTCATCATTTCCAATCCACTCAATCTTCTCCATCCTCAGCCATCCTTGTTCCTTTCAGGTTTAGCATCACTCCTTTGGTGATTTCTTTCCTTAGCAAACTTATTTTTAGGTTTCCTAAATTTTTAGGGTAATTTAGGTTGTCCAAGAAATAACTATTTTGACGTATAGTATTTACTTTAAGTATGTATTAATGTTCATGTGCATTGTTTAGAGGTATCACTCAGTAATTTGTCTGCATGCTTGTGAGGAATTTGCCAAATTATTTCCCAAATATACTTCCTGTCAAACCACTGCTATAAGAGCCCTTCTCTCTTTGAAGCTTCCCTCTGGAAAGTCACTCTGTTAGAAATCATGACAGTTCAGTTCTATTTTTTAACTGGTCTAAGGCAGGGGTACACTTAAATTTGAAGATTTAAGAAGGGATTGAAAATAAAAAGGGAAAATTGCGTTTTGGTGTCCATCTACCAATTGTAAACTTAGAACTCCAAGTTTAAAACTTCATTAAATTTTCAACATTTCTTATTTATCTAAATATCAATAATCCTTTGAGGAAAAAAATTCTTTCCAAAGATAGATGTACCTAAAAATCACCCAAAAATTAAAAAAAAAATTCACAAAACAACCCCAAAACATCTCATGAAATGAGTATAGAGAAATTGGATTCCTTGAAACATGAACGATACAATGTCAGTGCTCGAAATTAGAAAAAAAATCCATGTTGTCCTCATGGCAAATGCCAATCTTTGGCAACCAACCTTTTATTTTTCCTAAAAACTCTTTGCCCGAATGATGTTTAGTTGGGCAACTGGGCAACCGCTTATTTCAAGCACTGCAATGCACAGTAATAAGATTTTGCTTTACCATACAATCTCCATAATTTCGATGGCATCAAAAATGGCAGAGGCTGACTGAATAGACCTCTTTAGCTTCGTATGTAAATTGCCCATTTCAGATCATGTGATGCTCTCTAGGGAATTTGTCCTTTGTTTATCTGTAGATTATTCATTCATTTTCACGCAGATCTTTTTGAAATTGAAAGAAATAATTCTCAAGGGTAACATCACGTGTTCTGAAATGGGACAACAAACAAACCAAACTATAGGGGTCTATTGAAATAAGCGCGCCTTCCTAATAACCCCCTCCTTAAAAGGGCTTCATAAGAAATCCCCCCTCTTGGGGTGGGGTTGTTCTTAATAGAGCTTTTTAAAGTATATGATTAACCCAGGGTTGTTTATTTTACTTTATTCTTAAATGTAAAAACAATGTCTTTTGTCGCAGTTAAGCCCTCCAAAAGGCACAAGAGGAAAAACTCCCACCCGAAGACCACAAGAAAACGGAAATCTTCTTCGTCCACACAACAAGCTGCGAATCAGGAGAAGGCGAAACAGCCACGTAGTAAGAAATCTTCCACTTCAACCGATGCGTCTGTCACTGTGCACATACCAGAATCACAGCTAGTCCATCTGACTTCCGGTTCCGCAGCTAACCCATCCTCCACCCCCCACGGGAGCGGTGTGCGCAAACAGGGCGCGACTAGCGTGTTTGTGCCAATTTACCTCAACCCTCCCTCCAAAGTATATAAATGTCAGCGATGCCCCGCGGTTTTCAGCGAGCTGAGCGAGAAAGAGGAACACTATAAGATCCACAAGAAGGAATTTAAGTGTTCGCTGTGCAGCAAGAGCTTTTTCACTGCAAACGGTTTTGAGCAGCATAAGCTAAACGAGAGCCATTCACACGCGTGTGGTGAGTGTGGTAAGGTTTTTACCAGCACGGTACAGCTAAAGAAACACAAGACCACGCACTCGACAGACAGGCCTTTCTCGTGTGACCAGTGCGAGAAATCGTTCTGTACTTCAGCGAACCTTCGCTCCCACATACGAACAGTGCACGCCACAGAGAAGAAACACAAGTGCCCTGAATGCGGGAAAGCGTTTGCCCGCAAAGATAAAATGAAGAGGCACTCGCTGATCCACTATCCTGATACAAGACCGACTTTCACCTGCCCGTTTCGCAGTCACACTGGATGCATGAAGACGTTCTACCGTGACGACAAGCTTAAGCGACACCTGTTCACACACTCCAAAGATAAACCGTTCAAGTGTGAACAGTGCAACAAGGGGTATGCCCGCCGGGATAACTTGAACGATCATTTGCGAATTCACAGTGGTAACTATAGCCACACGTGCCAGCTTTGCGGAAAAGGTTTCCTCGGACCACACAAGCTGAAGAAGCATATGAGATCTGCACACCGGGATTCGTATATTCCGGATGTACTGGGGAGTCCCACGGATAATCATCCCCCCACAATGGTCCCCTTGAATCCCAATGCTGCTCCTGGAGCGTCCATCGCCGAACGCGTGGCTCCCGCACCAAGAGGCGAGGCTGCGCAGTCTTCCCAGGATGACGACCCTGTACCATCTTCACCGGAAGAAGCTTCAGACGAAGGAGACGAAGAAGCATTTGATGTTTCCGGATCGGAGAGCGGAGACGAGATGGCTTCAGAAGATGGGGAGTTGACAATCAACGAAGCGGAGTCAGAATCGACGTCGAAAACACCCGGGCCAGTGCCACGTGCAACCCCAACTGGAGCCCCTGCTTCAACGTCGGTCGCCCCCAATCCTCCGCCCCCAGTCTCTCACGGTCCGATGCCACGCGTGCGCCCCGTCCCAAGACTCAGCGCGACCCCTCAGCCGTTCATTCCCCCTCCTTTGCCACCTGGCCTGGCCGCCACAGCAGAGTTAATGGCGTTCACTCAGGAACTGTTCAATGTTGTTGGAAGATTTCAATCTTGAGTCGATTGATTGAAAAGTTAAAAATTAATCTTTAATTCGTTGTTGTGAATGGGTTGTGACTTTTCGTTACGATTTGTGGCAGAAGGGTATCGAGCTTTGGCACCCAAGGCAGGTGCTGATACATCTTCGGTATAAATAAATCCGTGTTGAAAGTCGTGCCTGCAGCCAGTCCAATTTGCCCAGTGCTCGGCTTTTAATGAAACCGCTGTGGCACTGTGAGTATAGCTCCTGATTGTTACAGTAAATGTCAATGTATTGTTTTTTTAATGGTATACCAACATGTGGTCTACAGCCATTCAGGTGTTTTTGGTGATTGCGGTCGCACTCGGTTTTGTGGGGATAAGGTTTTAGTAAAAGAATCTCTTTTTAACTCACCCTATACTGCACAGAGTTTCTCCCCCCCCCCTTCTCGGAGCTAATACGAAATTAGCGAGCACCCTGCCTTTATATGTGGTCGGTATGGAGGGGCGGGGACATCATGCTACTTCAAGGCAGGGAGGGGAGATAACCTGTACACGACTGCTATCACTTTCACTCCCAAGATAGAAGTAATACAAATATTAATATAGATACTAATAATAATATTAGTTATTATTAATATGAATTTTAATATCGTTTTATGATATTCATAAAGACAACATACATTTAGAGTATTTCCCTTTATTTGGGACAATTACGCACACTAAATAATAGAAATAAATATATAGAGTACTTTTATGTCTAGAGCGATGTCTTGAACGACGTCTTTGTCTTGCATCGGCTAACGATGACTGGTGTTCGACCTTACCTCGACTGTTTTTGGTCGTTTGGTTCTCTCTTCAATGGAAGCAAGTGTCTTTTATCAGGCATCATTCGAAAATACTTGAGCCTGCATTTTTTGCGAACTGAGTTGCTAAGGCAACGCGACGTATCTTGTGACGTTATGATGAAATTTCAAGTCGTCGAGTAGTTTTCTGATTGTCTTGTGGTTGTCAGGGTGTTTCGTTGTTCCACAACTATTGGATTATGAATTAAAGGAAGGCTTCGTCACATTGGCGATTCTAAAATGTGGTGAAGTCAGATCTCAGTTGCAGCAAAAATGTCAAATACCCCGGGGAAGGTAGCAATGCTGAAACGTCGTAAACTGAATCGGCCCTTGGGATACGGGGATTTAAGGTGTGTGTGTGTGTGTGTGGGGGGGGGGGGGTGATTAGAAAGCGTCGCAATATGGCAAAACGTGTTGCACGGAAACTTTGCCAGTGAAAGCCGTGCAGCCGTATTTTGCCTCATTTTACGTTGTGCAACGCACGGGGTTTTTCTTATTTGATTACTTACCCTATAAAGAACTTATGCGCTTTATTATGCAAGTTATATATTGAGGTTCAATGGTGACATACTGACGGTCAGAACGGGAGTTTAAGTGGAATTTATGATTTTAATGGCTTATACCACACTGCCATGATTTCTGTTTTATGAATGCTAAATGTTGCAACTCCCCATGCCCCCATCTCAATGATCATCCCTCGGGTGTGAGAACCTGTGAAACTCGCCAAAAAAGAACGACCAAGACAAAGAATTTGAAACAGGATAATTGACATGTAGAACCCAGTCTTGTAATAGAGGTTGCGTACCACGAGTGAAACCCCCGCCCAGCCTCCGCATTGCATAGCGAATCAGTGAAAAAAGGTGCATCCCTCGACTACCGGGGAACCTAAATCAAGTGAAAATGAGGTGAAAAACCCCAGTTTGCTCCGGGCATCCGCCAATGGCGGGGTGTGTTTGGGGTGGGGGGTTCAAATGACTGGTGCGTTACAAACACTAAATAGTCCATCATTAGTTCCATGGGTAGATAAAGATATTAATTCTCCTGACTTTTTCGTCATACACCAGCTTAATGTTCTGAGAATTTGGATGCACATCAGACAATATCTCTTGCTGATGATTTCCTTTATTCTCATTACCTGTTTGCTTAAATTGTATAGATATGTTATTGGTTGCAGGATTTGCTCTGCAAGTTGAAAAAGAAAAACCAAGAAGTAGATATTTTGTAAAATAGAAAAGATAAGAGGGAGAAACGGTTTATGCAGTCAAGTTTTTAGCAGGTGTGATCAACTACGGTATTGAAAAGAAATACGTTTCTTGGTTGTATTTTCATACTATGACGAATTATGTATAACGTAGAACTGGAAAAACGCTATACTTGTCCCAAGTCGCTGTTGATGTTGTTTTGGGGCGATTGAATAATCCACTCCGCGATGCACCTAAATCTACCCAAGTATACAATCTTGATCGCCTCCAACACTGATAACATGGTTCGCACGGGCCTTGAAAAGTCCTTGGAAAAGCATCAACCCCTTGAAAAGTCCTTGAAAATTAAAAAATTTGCTCAAGTCCTTGAAAAGTCCTTGAATTTTCCCCAGTAGTCCTTGAATCTTATGGAAAGGTCCTTGAATAAACAAAACTTCATTAGCGCAACGTTGTCTTACGCACAGAAAACTCTGAAAGCTCAGCAAGACACAATTTTGTGCGTGAAACATCGCGTGAAGATTTCTGGTGTAGTTCATTGCTGTTATTTGACGTACCTTAGGGACCGTGCCTTCCATGGATAAGGTATTACAATAACCTGTACCCCCCTACCATTTGTAATCGGTCTTGTGAGTTATCCTGTGCACAAGGGAGTGCACAAGGAATTTTGCAGTGTCATGGAGACAAAAGGGCGGAAGGGCCAGTGCTTATACAATAAGAAGTGGGAACGTGACCCTCAATACAAAGGCTGGGTGAGTGCATTGAAAGCAGACAAGCGGAAAGCATTGTGTCAATGCCGAATGGTGTGGCCGGATAATTGACGTGTCAAGTATGGGCGAGTAGAGGGGTTGATTACATGCATGCCAAATTGAGTGGAAAACAAGTCCTTGCAAAAATGTGATTTGTCCTTGAAAAGTACTTGAAAAGAAAGGTCTTAGGTCTGTATGAACCATGGATAAACAGTCGCGTACCCTGGTCCCCAAGGTTTGAGAATTGCAAAACGTGTAAGCTTCTGGAACCAGGGTGACAGTCGCTTGGCTCGTTACATTTTTAAGGCGGCGTTTTTCACCTTGCGTGTCTGATCAACTTGTCGCGCAACAAAAAAAGGGTTGAAGAAATTTGTTGCGAAAAGTAGAGCGTGGGTCAACTTTGAGCAACAAATTTTGGCTTTGTTGCTCGTTTTCCATCACTCTCAACTTGTCACGGAGCAAATTTGCTAAAGTTGCGCGACAAGTTGAGAGGTTTTCTATCTCGTATTTCGCCGCCTTTACTAAAGAACTGAACAAATTTGCTTTGAAGATATTTCAAAATATTTGTTTTGTAGGCCAAGCTAAACTTGAGAAGAACAAATACTTAATTAAAACAACTTGACCACTTTAAATATTTGAATTCAGATAGATTTGACTATTTCCTCGAAAAGGACGAAATGTTTATTTATAGTTAGAAAATGAGCATCCGCGTTTTTTTTGTTTGGTTTTTCAGGTTGCAGTTGAAACATAAGTAAGGAAAGTAGTCTCGGTCTTGAATAAAAAAGACGCAAGAACGCGAAAGGGTTTTAAAACTATGTCGGAATTACAGGTTATTCTGGTAAACATAACATATTTCTTCTGATTTTTAGTGGGGCAACTGTCACATTTTGTCTTCAAGCAATACATGGTTTAGACGGTTTACAACTCTAGCTGTAATTTCTGGTAAACACTACATCTTTATTCTGACGTTTGTAAAACCATTTTCACTTCACGAAATACACGGTTTACAACTCGATCGAACATTAGCTCGCAATTGGCAATAAGACAGCGGGAAAAGGCTCGCGACAACGGTAACAGCAGGGTACCCACGGGTGCTATAAGCATAAGTCTGTTTCTTGGGCTTTCTGTTCGGTCTAACCCATTCTTGTCCCCAGAGCCGCTTTTCCCTCTGAAATGAAACAAAGGGAGTCCAATCACATCAGCCGTTTTAAAATCCCTTTTTCGTTAGCACGTTTTAAATGGTAGATGTGATTGGACTCCCTTTGTTAGATTTCAGCCAATCAAATCATGTGTCCCTAGAGCCACTTGTTCCTCGTGCACAGGCCCAGCCGGCTAAGAGGGACAAGCGGCTCTGGGGACGAGAATGGGTCTGCCCGTACGAAAATTTATAGCCTGACATGACGAGAATCTGGCCTGATTCTGGCCATAATATCATTTTTACGGCTTGGTTTGAACGACACGTCAAATTTGTCTCGCCTCAGCAGTCGACAGAGACATTTGTCTCGCTATGGTCTGAGCGAAAATATGGCCGGAATATAGCGTGATCGTGCGAGAGTGATTTTATCTGTTTTCGCACGTGAACGTGACATTTGTCAGGCTGTAGTGTGGCCGAGAATGGAACGAAACATAACGTGATAGTTACAAGACACTTTAATACTTTGTATGGGTTTTGAGAATAACCGGTAATTCGTACGGCTGGTTTTGAGCATGTTTCAAATGAGAACAGAAAATAACAAGTTTTCTGAGCTGTTGTTCGTAGTGATCGAGTGATAATCAGCGATTCACATACTTGTAATAACAAACAAAGAAGCCTCGACTTTGCTCTGTCCTGTTGAAAAGCACGCAGTAAGCGGGCAGAGCAAGGAGTGCTCTGGTGCTGCTTCCTTCCATTAACTTCCCAATGCATTCGCATTATTTTGTTTTCAGTTTTATTCTGTTTCCGAAACAAGTCGAAATGCTGTTCCTGCAGTTTCAATTATTTTTACTCCCATAAAGTTTGCTAATTTCATCCACGCTTGATAGAATAATTCAAGCGATGTGATTGGCTAACGAGTCAAACTTGCGGTTTTGCGCGCACATCGAGTGCTTCAAAGTCCTCAGAAAAGTATAATGAAGCTTTCGTATGGTTTGTGTTTTAAATCTTGGTCCAACCAACTTTTAGCATTGGCGAGTTGCAAATCTTACATGGTGAGCTTGGAAAATGAATGGGTGAATTCAATAAATCGATGGTTGGGTTTTTCTTGGGACGCTTCAGTTCTTAGCGAGTTTTGATTTCTTGCAAGCGAGTTTTGATTTCTCGCTAGCGAGTTTTCAATTTCTTGCTAGCGAGTTTCGTCTAATTCGTATATAACGTTTAATTCGTCTATGATGTATAACGTTTAAAGCTTAATTTGTCTAACACGTTTCATTCGTCTAAACGTATAATTTGTCTTTGACATATCATTCGTTTGACACGTTTAATTGTTTTGGGACGTAAAATTGGTCTATGATGTTTTAATTCGTCTATTAGGTATAATTGGTCTGATCGTTTAATTGTTTTGGGACGTATAATTTGTCTATGATGTTTTAATTCGTCTATCAGGTATGATTCGTCTGAGACGTTTAATTGTTTTGGGACGTAAAATTTGTCTAAGATGTTTCAATTCGTCCATTAGGTATAATTCGTCTGATCGTTTAATTCTTTTGGGACGTATAATTTGTCTATGATGTTTTAATTCGTCTGAGACGTTTAATTTGTCTAAGACGTATAATTCGTCCAAGATATCTAATTCGAATGAGGCATATAATGGCCGTTACGTTTTTATGCTAGAGACGACAAAGTCGTCTAGACGCCTTTGACGTCTAAGACGTTAAAGGCGTCTGGTATAAAAACGGGACGCATTTAGTAGACGGCCTGACAGAAAAAAAATAAAAATGGCCGTTTTTATGCTAGAGAGGAAAAAGCCGTCTGAGACGTTAAAGCTGTCTCGAGACGACTTTAACGTCTAGTATAAAAACGGCAAATAAGACAGACGCCTTTAACGGACAGCTTTAACGTCTCAGACGTTAAAGTCGTCTAATATAAAAACGGGACGCCATTAATCTGGATACAATCCCGCCATGTTTCCAGCAAGTTGCAAGTCGATTTTTTCGTAAATCCGCGCTCAAACCGAGCGTAGTGCATCGACGTGTGTTTTGCGAGGGAGCTATTTACAATTGACATAAGAGTTCGACATGGACGTCATCCTGTTCATCCCACATGACACTTAGCTCTCGTTCCATTAACTCTGGCACGGGGTCTGGGCGTGAGTTTTATTGGTGTGACAAAACGCCGGATTACCAGTTCTTCAACCTCTTAAATGCTCAATTTCTTTTATTCCCATCGCGACGTCATTTTATTGCAACGTTTTACCTTTCTCATTCTAAGGGTCATGTGACCCATATGCGGATTTCCGATTGGTCCATTCGAAAAATCCTGGCTTCTGATTGGTTGAGTCTTAAACCGACCCCTCTTACTACTGCTACTCTAAATCTGTGTGTGTGTTTATGTATGGATACCGCTATTGTCATTTCAAGTCGAATGCACCAGACCGTGAATCCAAAGTCGACCGTTCCATCCTCTAGGCGAACGCAGTCGAACCTAATCGAACCCAATTGGAGTTCGATTGCCTTCGGTCGCTCAAATGTTCTTGTGAGAGTGTGATTAAGTTCGATTGGCGAACTCAATCGAAGCCAAAGCTCAGTCGGGGTGTAAAAACCTGGAAAACTCACCAGTGGCTTAAAACAAAGGACGAACAAGACAGCAAAGAACCTCGAAACAGAATAACAATAGCTCAAAAGCAAAGAAAAAAGTCACAGGTTTTTACACCGAGGTAAATCCGATTGAATTTGATTAATCGAACGTTCGATTTGGTTCGATTAGTAATGTCGGGCATGAGACGACCTGGGAAATGCTAATTAAACTCGTGGCATTCCGCCTGTAATTCTAATAACAGGACAGGAGAGATTCCGCAGAAAACTTCTTAGAGAAAACAATATTAGATCGACTGGACATTTACGATATAAATACAGTGATTTATTGTGATACACTTTTGAAAACGTCCTGAGCTATTTACATGAAATGGGAATAGTTAACTGACTGGTACTGACTGGTTTCAGTAAGCTATGTGATCTACCAAAAGCAATATCACTAACGAAACATACGTTAAATGCTACATTTTGCATCTGGCAACTCTAAACCAGCTTAGGTTGATCAAAAAGAGAGAATAATTTTTCACATTTACTGGTTTTGCAGCTGTTTTGCATGAGGCGACCTGTCGAGATAGCGATCGTTGTATGGAAATCAAGTTCGACCAGACCAGGCTCTTTAACAGTATTGTAGAGTACTTTTTAGTGCTATACTGAGGGGCACCCAACGAGTCTGTTCGTCACTTTATCTGTTCCTTAGCGCAAATGTTGCTGGTTGGCAAAATGTTTCAGCAAATGTTTTCTCACAGTAGTTGTTACGGTAAAAATACTATTTTTGCACTGGCCAATTGAAACTCAGAAGGGTGACTGAAGTATCAGCTCGTCGAGGGATTGAGTCTCGTTGAGAAGAGCGGATTTTAACGATCTTCAGTGTCATTTCAGCGCGTTTGTTGTTTGTTCCAATTGCTGGCTGGGAAAAATTATGGATCATGTGCTGGGAAAAAGTAACAGATAATTTTTTCCCAGCAGCACTCAAGAACTCCTGTAAATGTTCAATATCATCATATATTTTCATTCATTTGGGTAACAGAATACATTTTGCCACAGTTTGTTTCATCGTGGGAAATGGTTAACTAAAACATGACGTCCTTGGGTTCATAAATAACGTTATGCTTAACGACCATAATGTCTGTATCTTGATCTCTGTGCCCGCTACGTTTTCGACAATCACTTATAATTATGAATACAATCTTATGTTACATTAGCAAATTACTTTTAAGCATAATTACGTTGTGATGTAAATTTAGTTATTGCAATCAGGTCAAACTAGTTTGTTCTATTTTAGCCCTGCTTGGCTGTTTTTATTCTGTATTCTGCATGTTCACATTTCTTTCTCCAGACGCCTTTTTATCGAGTTTCATTTGAGTTCGAGCCCTGCGGGCTAGGCAATGTTGACCTCTTAATGTTGTCTACAGCCAGGCAGCCTGTTGAAATTTGACTGAGGCAGCATGTTCAAAAAACTGACATTCATAATAATTTACTGTCTAACCTTAATTTGCAATAACCATTTCGAAAACTTTAATGAGGTACGTCACGGTTTGTGCATTTAGCCTAACTTCTCAAATCCGTTATTCGTAATAAATCCGTCTCACTTTTCTCCATCCGTAACCGTCCTTGTTCTAGCCTGCGTAGCCGGCGGGATTTGAGGGTGCGAGCTACTCACTCAGCATTCACGGGCGAAGCCCCCGAGGTCAAGCCCAAAAACAAAAGCACTTCGCCGCGAATCCCTCCAGCTACGCAGGCTATTCTTGTTCCTTTTTGCTTTAGTATCGCCTCTTGGTTGTTTTTCTTCCTTAGAAATTATTAGTTTTAAGTTCCCTACATTTTGAAAAGTGATTTGGTTCATCGAACAAAATGACCCAAAATATCATCGTGACGTAGCTCCGGCTCCCCGTGCAGGGGAGGTTGTTGCTGCGTATCCCCTTGGGCCTTATTCGCGTGGCGGCCATATTGGCCATAGACATTACATTTCGTACCCCGAACCTCGAGTTGAAACGAGGGGGTAAGTTTCTAAAGAAACTGTGGTGCTGCGTCGGTGGGAAGTATCACAATATAATTTGTTGAAATGCTTGGGAAGGAGTTCCCGCGTGACAAAACAAACGTTTTCAATCCCTCGGGACTCAGCATGGCCCGTTGAACCTCGCACCCACCATTACCTAAACAGCAGTCGAGGAGGCTTTCGAGGTACGAGTTAATTCTGAGTCATTATATCGCGGCCTTCTCTTTCTCCTGAAACCCGTGGCTTTGCGGAAATCAGGCTTGCCTAAGATATACAAACAAGGATTTATTAGGGACGAACTAAACCTCAACCAAATCAACAAAACTATAGCTATATCGCTTAAATTAAGCTGGAAAAAGTCGTTTCCCAGGAATGATTCAAGCCGCATAAGGTAAAAGGGCACCCAGCACACGATAAATACCAGCAGCATGACGAGAAAAATGGTTGCCACCTTCCATTCTTGCTTGGTGGTGCGACGCGTTTCCTGCCATCCGGGGGTGTTGTGTTTCTGGATATTCTTGCTTTGCCTGTGAACTTCGAACAAGATTCGGCCATAAGTGAAAGCCATGAAAACCACAGGGATTCCAACGAAGGCGAAGAAACAGAAGATATCGTAGATTACAACCTGTTGTATAGCTTCTTGGGAGTGGTCCTCCGTGGCATCTTCGCTCGCATCGTACCAGGCGAGTTGGACGAGCGCCATGAGAAGGGAGAGAAGCCACATGAATGTAATCACTTGGAACCCGCGTCTCTTGGTGACCCAACTCATGTAGCGCAAGGCGTAAACAATGCAGATGTATCTGTCAATTGTCATGGTCAGAATGTGCAGTACCGTAGATATAGACGTGAACCGCATCGCTATCATGGCAGCCGTACAAATTTCTGCCTCTTGGATAATGTTGCAGCACAGATACAGCGGGATTGAGATGGCGCCGGTGCAGAGATCCGATATGGCCAGGCTCGCCAAGATGTAATTTGTCACTGTTCGCAGATTTCGCTTCAAGACCACCAGTGCAATGACCCAACAGTTCACAGCGATAATCAAGATGGCAACAGCAATGGGGAACGAGTCGCTTTGGGCGCTAAAACCAGGCACGTAACCATGTTCGTCTTGTTCGTTGTCAGGAACATCCGTTGCATTTGCAGTGCAGTTTTGCGTTGTTAAGCAGCTTGACGAGGTCATTGTTCAATACTGGGCTCTCGATCCTCACAGTAAACTGTGGAAAATCAAGAAATGAGAAGTGATTCAGTCGTCTGAAAACTGATCTATGCAAGAGCTGGCTTACACTGTTGCGAGCTCCTACTATGAATGTCTTATAAAGCCATGTGTTGTGATATCACAGGATTGACTTCTTTGACAGGAACCCTTTTTCCCAATGCTTTTTGTGTGCATTTGCATCAATCCTTTTTTGACATTACTTAATTAAAGAAAGCAGTATTTTACTTGTGAGTAAAAGACGAAAGCAAATATTGACACATTTCATCCAGGCTTTTAGAAATGACGTTACTTTATTCAGCTTTTGCTAGAAGTCCGAGACCAGTTACGACATTGTACAGACCAGCGCGATTTGGACAAAAAATATGGACACAACTAGAAAAACACACTGGTGAAAATAAGGAATTAATAACCCCCTGATTTCTTTTATTGAATCAAAAATGTAGATATCTTCCGTAGAAACCTTTGCGTGCAAGACGTATACGTCCTTGCCTAAAACTCTGGCCTGGGGATGAGTTGGGTGCTCCCATGTAGAGGCTAAGTATGTTTAATAGGGGATCATTTTTCCTCCTTTTGGTATTGTTCGCGGTGTGATCTTTAGATAAAGGGTACTTAAATTGTATCAGCTAAAGTTGTAGGGCGTGAAGTGCAAACGCCGCCAGCAAAGCCAAATAGAAACTAATAGACTTAGCGTTAAAGAAATGAAATACAGTTCATCCGTTCATCATGTTTTTTCTTTGTCATTTGGTCGGGTTTGGGCCTTAAAAGGGGTATCAATTTTCGTTTTCTTTATCGTTAAATAGGGTCAGGCACGGTTTCAGAACTTAACCTTCGCAGAACATACGTATCCAAAAATAAAGGGAGTAACCCTTCCCGCGGAACGGAAATAAACCGTTCAAACCGTGAACCTATTGTCCAGTACCGGTGCAAAGTGTTTTCCCGTCTATTTATAAATTCAAATAAAATAAAAGCAATTCACCAAAGTTCTTCATGCGAAGCTGTTTGATTTTGGTATTCTATGTCAAGTTCGATATTTTCGTTTTTAGTTTCAAAAAGCCATTTTAAAACAAAAATTTTGTAAAATGAAACTTTACCTTATAGGACATCAGGGCAATCTATATTGAAGCTCTGACTGACTGTTTCACGTGGTGTTTTCCCGCTGAATGTGCCTTCATCTTAATTTTTTTCTCCGTATATGCCAGGCGAATGCCCAAGTTTATGTATAATAATTATGGTTAGTTCACTGGTCGCACAGGCTTTTAACTGACAAGTTCTTTCCCTGATTTACCAACAGATAAAGAATTTTCAGTTAATTGTCATTCCCAGATAGGTGTAAATCAATTTGGAAGGCGCAATACTTTTAATAGCCTTAAAATGACTTTTTAGGTGTTGTTAAAAGGTGTTGTTGTTAAATTTCAATGGAAATGTGAAAACCTGTGTAACAGAAGAAAAGATCGACATAGCTAACGCACTTGTCGAAAAGAATGGTAAAAGATATACAGATGATTTTGTAAGTCTATCAATGACTAATCGTAAAAACTATTGGCCGAGTCTGAATGCAACTAATGATCACTAATGAAAAAGTTATCAAAATTACTAATGCGACGTTTGTAATACAAACTGCGTGAAACAAAATTAAAATGGTCCTAATAATGAAAGAGCTTTAGCTTTGTAAACATGCATTAACTACTGAGCATATACTATTCAATATTTCATTTTCTTCGCAAAAGGCAGCTAAAGCGTACGTATACTTAAGTCATGATACGATATCGATTCAAATAGAAATTGTCATTTTAGTGAATTGGTCGTCGGAAGCAAGCGTTATGCCTTGCTATGTTGAAAGAGGGAGGAAAAGTGCACTTTCGACCACTTTCTTTGGCTTTTTTAATAGCTTCGCCCAAACGGCTTTTTTTAATTGGCAGATCTTAGTTTGTTTTGTTTAGCTTCGTTTAACTTTCACTCATGTCAGTACCATCCGGGAACTGAATGACATGCAAAATGCGTCATAAGCGCGCGAAAATGAGCGGCTGTCAGTTCTTTCCCATTTGCCCAGGCCTGTCATTTGGTTATATAAATATACTTCTGGAAAATGATATGCCTACATTACATTTTGTTTGCTCTTTGAAAACTTTGTCGTGCATGCGAATTTATTCAGCTGAAAAAATTGTTTGGATTGACAATTGCTTTTTCTCAAATCGCGGATACTGTCATGAAAGTTTTATTTTCCTTGTTACTGAGATTTCGAGTAGTTTGTTATCTTCTAATTGTAAGGCAGCGTAGAGAAACGATACCCACTTAAGTAAACGTACCAGAAATAGAAATTCATGTTTATGCACGTAGATAGATATGTCGAACAAGTCGTTTTCCTTTCCGCCTTCCCAAAATAAGAAAGTTTAAAATAAGGTGTGATGGCTTTTAATTCTAGAACAAGAAAGAGCTAAGTTTTTAATTTTCAGAAAGCAACTGAAAAAAAGACATACAAATACCCGAAATAATAAATAATAATAAATTTTAGGTTTATGCTAAGTAGCTCGAACCAAATATTGTTCTTTCTTCGCAAAATACGAAAGTTTGAATCAGATCAATGGTTTTTAATTAGAACAGGAACGTTTGCACGGAAGGCAGCTCGAAAAATGCACACACTGGATCTGCTTTGAATTGATAGTTTCACGTAATATATAATATATAAACGAGCATTGTGGAAAACAGAATTTGCTATTCTTTCTATCATATTATCTCGAGCTCGACGGAAATAGATTTATTCCTTCCCAATTTCAACATATAATTATAGCGCCTATACAACAGACGTAACTATATATTGATGTCTGAATTAAAAGTGATGGAACGATTGTAAATTGCTTTTAGAAATAATGATTTTGTTTAATTCTCCACTGAGAGTCATCCGTTTCGTTAATCACCTGTCCCTGAAAGCATGAAAATGTGTTAATAGTCCTGACACAAACTTTTCTCTTTCAACGGCGTATCTGTTCTATCTAAATTTAATTCTGGCTTCCTTAAAAGCAAATGATCATTGATCGTTGATTCGATCAGAATGCTATCGTTGATCATGCAAACATGGCAAAAGAGATCGGTCGAAAAGTTTCCTTTGCACAGTAACATATTTGGCTTGTTGTTGTCAAGCTTCGTTGCTCAGCACCGAAATTTGCATATAATTTTTCATGTTCTATCGGCTTCAACAGTTGGTGACGATAACACAGGTAAAAATCATGAACACATCACAAACAATCAGAGAAAACCCTACAAAACAAGTATAATTTATGAATTTAATCTTACAGCTTGTTGCAGTGAAAATATAACGCGGTGTAAAGCGTGGGAACAGTCACTCATGCAGCAGTTACATCCCACTGGCTACGAAGAAAGTGCCTTTGTTCTGATTGGCTAAGAGTACGTTACAAGCGTCGGCTCAAATATTGCAACACAACAAACAGCAAACATGCACAACCCCCTTGCATTGGTCTCTGAATAAAATCAGTGATCTTCAAGCAAGGCGTTATAATTGCAAATCGCTAATATTGGTAACGCAGAGCATAATAACATAATAAGTTTTTCACTATTCGTTAAATAAAGCCACTCTGCTGGAACGTTCTTGGACCTAGCTCTGTGAGCAAAACATGTATTTTTGTAATCAAAACACGGCGATTTTGTTTACATACATTTATTTAATTTTTTCACTCTGAGCTGAACGATAAGATGACTCCATCGCGATTAGAATGTAGAATAATGGTTATCCTTACAAAAACTGTGTCAAATATGTAACGTAACATATATTACATTTGTTTCCCATGTTATATGTTTTAACGAAATTGCGGAATGAAATCATTAAGACGGAATTCATGTACCCTAGAGCTGGATATAATAGAAGGTTTTATAAAGGTGTAATCTGAAAAATAACTGCATATGGTTGTAAAGACCATGACGAAAAGAGAGAATATTTTGGAACACTTTGAAATACTGAACATTATTGAGTGGTAGAACAAAAACATACGGTCAGATATAATTTGGTTATTCAAGAATTGAACTGTGGGTCGACACAAAATTGTGTTCGAAGTTTGAAGGAACTGCATTAAGTGTCGATTTTCTCTTCAGGAAGATGGAAATTACTTGCCTCCAAATCAACTTGCTTCGAGCAATATAGATTTTACCAGAACCTTATATTATTGCCTTATATTAAATTCATTCCGCTTGTTTCCGTTTTGCAATCTTACCTTCTGACTGGTTTGATAGACACAGGTACACTTGCAAACTGTTTTAAGAGCAGTTTTGCTTCTTTAATTCCCTGGGAACAGGCACGATAAAAAACAAAGTGTTGATGGTATTATTTTGCTCTGTGTTCGAGACTTACAGCTACAAGAATAAATACACCACAATTAATATCCTGCAGGAAATTAGATTGTCAATATGCGATTGTTTCTCTTTCATTCTGTCTTCATTAAAAACAGGACGTACCCTGGTGTAATAAAGAAACTTAATATTTAAAATTGATAACAGCTTTCGTTTGATAAATTACATATCACCATCGTCCGCAATTTGCCTTAGACCTGAGTTGGATGTGCTTGGAAAATCCGTTTGTCACGTGAAACTTGGCTTTACGGAACATCACGGTGAAGTTAAATTGCGTATTTGAAGCCTGTTTCGAAACGTTCTAACACAACAGACTTAAACATTGTCATTGTCATGGAAACCTATTTAGAAGAGAGATGTCATATTTCTGCAGCCCGTGAAGCTACATATCGCGCAAAATCTATAAAACCGATATTAAGAATGACAAAATTTTCAATTTCTTCTGAGGGTGCGTCAGTGATGAATATTAAGGATAATAATGACAGCGAACTTGGCAACAGGAAAGTGGAGAAATAATGTTTAATGTAATGATATTTTGCAAGTTATCTTGCATTAACATAAGCGAAAAACTTTATTTTATTTTATTTGTTTGCTTGACTGTCTTTGGTATGGATTTCGTACATGAAATACAATGTGTTATTGTATAACTGCATCCACTGTCGTCGCATAAACTTGCAGCTGATGAAATAACTAGGTTACCTGCCTTGTGGATTAAATTAAAATTTAAACTTTGATGCTGTTTTCTAGAAAAAAAAAACAGTACACCAACTAAGAGGTGAAATGTCGTGTTATTATTATTCGTCTTGGGTTTGATTGCTGTACGCGAGCATAATCTCTGATCGTACGCACCTTGCCTTCATGTCATTATATACAACATTTGTTAAAATGGAATAACGGTTTCTCTGGTTAATGTTATACCTGTATCAACTAAGCCCTGCTGATAAAAGATATTTATAGTTTTAGATAAATTATTATTTCGTTTAGTATATTTTTCTAATACTTTCCTTAAACTATAAAAATGTCAAAATCATGGAATATTTGCAAGAGTTAATCATGCATCATTGACAAACACATTTTTATTGTACGTTCTGAGATTTGGCAGTTCATCAAACCAATAACTAATAGTTGAAAATTATTTTCTCCTTACTGACTGCCTAATGATAATGTATCAAAATTGTTAGCAGGCTTTAGGTTAGATCACAGCTCTTTTACCGAAAAACTAATGGAATAAATAAAAGTCCTTACGCCAAAATGCTTACAAAGGAACTATTGGGAAATTAACTATTATCCTGCGAAATTGCGCGGAATATCGCCTGATGCTTCGCCGACGACATTTAAAAAATTGTCAACGAAAGCAATTTTGACGTAATGTATAAAATAATTCATATATGAACTGCGGATGTAGATGAAAGTGAGAAATGTTCATCGCGGTGAATTTTCAATTTAATCCGATTGGAAAAAAGAAGTCTGAAAAATGCAGGCTTCAACGGGTTTCGAACCCGTGACCTCCGCGATACCGGTGCGACGTTCTACCAACTGAGCTATGAAGCTATACAGGTCTACACATTGGGAGCCCGGATTGGGAGCGAGGTCAATCTATTGAGTTCATATTTTCCCATGAGGAGTGAAAAGATGTAAAGAATTACATCGGATATAGATGAAAGCGGAGAAATGCTTATCACAGTGAAACTAATTTTACAGCAAGAATCACTGTGAATGTGAAGCGCTTTTTAAGACTTCGGACGAGTCTTCACAGCCTACGTATATCGCAGGATATCTGTTATGTTCGGATGACGGATAACTCATACTTCTCATACCAATTTTTCTTGACAAGCCCGTCCAAGGGAGAAGGGTGCAGTGAGGTTATCCGTATATGTTAAGCACCAACCCGTGAAACGAGGCCAGACCACAACACCGGGAACGTCGTTTCTTACTCGAGGCAGAAGCTGTTAGTAAAGTGCAACCCTTCCTTATGGCCCGACCTTCTTATGGAAATCCCCTCAAACATTCGAAGGCTTACGATCGCGAATATGCGCCACCATGCATTTGGAGTCCTGAAACTCTATTTAAAAAAAGCAATTACCCTGTTAATGGTACAGAACACCTGAATGCCTCGTGAGATAATTTGCGCAAAAGGAAACAAAATCTGAATAAGAGATGTACGTGCAATTGCAGTAAAATGTTGTGAGTGCGAACAAATGGTGTGAGATGCTCCCAATAATATTTTCTTTGAGCCCATCATTGGCATATTCCGTGACGAGGAAAAAGGAAGTTAGCCTGCAAACAGACTCCACAGTGGTGGGCTTTGGGTGGAAAAAATATTTGGCGAGTGATCGATATCGCATAGAGCAGAGCGTGGCCTGGGGTGGGGGAGAGCGTGAGAGACTAAGTTCTGCTGTGCCGATTTGCATAGTAAGTATCGTTCCCAGTACCTATGCTTTTTCTCGGGTAGCAAAACGAAGGCTCTGCTGCAACATTAAAGATTGCTTGTGCCTCGTCTTAAAAACAAAGTGAAGCAAATAAAGCAAACAAAGGTAAAAAGGAACCCAAGATGAAAATAGGTTTGACAAATAAGTTTCAAATTATCATTCAACCCAAGAGGAACCAATCTGGTCACCATTCAGTTTTTTCGAAATGGAGAAATGAACAGAGATAGGACAAAGAAGACAGATTTCTCTTCTAAGTTATAACTTTTTAATTGCTACGTCTTATGATGTATTCATTAGTCCTTGTCATGTACTGCAGTTATAATTCTATCGGTTGTTCGTTATGCGGTTTAGTACAAATCTTTTACAGTTATGCTATTTGGTTTGCGGATTACCTTGAATTGAGCGGAAGTAACAACTGGAATAAGAAAAATCGAGAAAGTTGAAAATAGGATGTTATCATTTCGTATCCAGGAAGCTAAGGAAATAGCATAGGGATAGGAAGGAATAGATGGAGAAATCCTTAATTCGTCTGCTACTGGTGGAAACAAAAGTAAATAAACGCGTGCACTAGTACTATAGTTGCAGTACGTTAAAGTAACAAGGGAGTGTAAGCAAACCACGACGGCAACGTCAACGAGAACGTCGCAAAACAAAAGATTTAATTAGCAGTACAATAGCTCTGCACGTGCGTTATAATTCTTTGTACATTTCTCTGCCGTCCTCTGCAAAACAACAACGTGAAATGACCAAATTCTGAGTACTTTGGAGAACGTGAACCTCGACTGCTAAATTTTCGTTTTTCTGTTTGAAAATAAACGCCGTCTTTATATTTTCTACAAGAACTATGTTTGAAAGCGGTAGATGCACCGAATACATCAAGGCAATTGCGAGATTCATGCGTAAAATATAAATTCATTTTTAAGCAGGCGTCGTCCTAGCCGTCGCCGTCGTCATTGCTTAAGCTCCCTATTATTACTGGGCACGGTTATTTTTTATGAACGAACAGAATACGATGACGAGTAGTTTAACTGAAGAATTGCAGTCCAAAAAATACAGTTATATGTATTTTTTAAGCCAAAAATAAAAAATATTTTTGCTTGTAAGAGCCCTGACTCACGCGCTTTTGTGTTCTATCAGCAGTGGGAGAACCAATCGGAATCGCAGTGGAGAGTCTAAACATTAAAACTACTTATCTGTCAAATCGCAAAAAGTAAATAGGAAGCAAAAAAAGAAAAGCCTATATGTATAATATATGTTGTTTTCAAGAAATTTGGCAAGGAAAAAATTATGCTTGTATACGCCAAACTAAGTACTTGGACATCTTTAGTTACAAGATTATAAAGTTCGACTTACGGCTGTCGTCTTCTATCCCAGGATCGTTCTGATTCAGCTCTACTATGGCACGTCTAAAGTTCGCTATTCGAGGAAGTTGTGTCACGGAACGTCCCACGTACTTGTGATCTAAGACCTGATGCAACAAACGGCAAGATTAAAATTTTTCTAGCAGGTTGGACCTTTGGCTTTCAGTCATGGGGTGTTAATCATGTTTCCTCAGTCTGTTAACGTTGTTTTCCTTATTCAAATAAATCAACGTAGCCAGACATGCTTGAATTGCCAAAGGTTCATTTGTACAGCCGCACATAATATTACAATACATCCTTGATAGCATCACTAAAGTGGATTAATTCAACGATAAGACCAAAACAAGGAAGTTATCAAGAATCACTAAAACATGGCTTGAGGTCTCATTTTTACTAAAACCAAAAATGATTGTAGGGACGGAAAATCCAGCAAGAAACACGCTATCGGAGGCAGTTGGGAGAAATTCATTAAAATAACGTGCGAAATATCGCTTAATTTTTTTCGTTCGTTATTCAGATTTAAGAACACAATACCGTTGTTATCAGTGAACAGTGTGATGTTTAGGCAGCTTAGCTAGCAGCTGCGCTGTGAATTAAT
The DNA here is from genome assembly GCA_947652115.1 of Blastomussa wellsi. Lineage (NCBI taxonomy): Eukaryota > Metazoa > Cnidaria > Anthozoa > Scleractinia > Plerogyridae > Blastomussa > Blastomussa wellsi. The sequence goes on along the minus strand of OX393574.1, from coordinate 2,814,014 downwards.
GTGGGTAGAACTGTCACAAACAACATAATCTGAAAATGTGTGGAGTTCAAAGCAAACCCCAAAGGCTTATTGCAAAGATGTTGTAGAGACCTGTATATATATAAACCCCTTCGAAGCCATGATAGCCGTAAAACAATAATAGGTAGTTCCACAAGCACGCAAACACAGTTTGCTATTCAGCTATCGACGCACATCTCAAATGAAAGAAAAACCATTTTTGAACTGGAACTAGAGGGATCAAAGATGGCGAGAATAGCTACGTACCAATGTATATATTAAACAGTTAGTTTTTTTGTTATTTGTCGTTTATGGAGTGTTCAAGCTAACACAGTTTCTATAACCATGATAACATTGTTCATTTAATTACTTTTCATGTTTTATGTGCCCACCCACCCTCCCGGGAGGCGCACTCCCTTAACCCTTTACTCCCCAAGAGTGACTTATAGATTTTACTCTGTCTAACGCCAGACGATTTTACTCGTCAAAGGGAGACCCCTTGGGGCTTAAAGGGTTAAAAAACTATCTCCCTTAACCCTTTACTCCCCAAGAGTGACTTATAGATTTTACTCTGTCTAACGCCAGACGATTTTACTCGTCAAAGGGAGACCCCTTGGGGCTTAAAGGGTTAAAAAACTATCTCCCTTAACCCTTTACTCCCCAAGAGTGACTTATAGATTTTACTCTGTCTAACGCCAGACGATTTTACTCGTCAAAGGGAGACCCCTTGGGGCTTAAAGGGTTAAAAAACTATCTCCCTTAACCCTTTACTCCCCAAGAGTGACTTATAGATTTTACTCTGTCTAACGCCAGACGATTTTACTCGTCAAAGGGAGACCCCTTGGGGCTTAAAGGGTTAAAAAACTATCTCCCTTAACCCTTTACTCCCCAAGAGTGACTTATAGATTTTACTCTGTCTAACGCCAGACGATTTTACTCGTCAAAGGGAGACCCCTTGGGGCTTAAAGGGTTAAAAAACTATCTCCCTTAACCCTTTACTCCCCAAGAGTGACTTATAGATTTTACTCTGTCTAACGCCAGACGATTTTACTCGTCAAAGGGAGACCCCTTGGGGCTTAAAGGGTTACAAAACTATCTCCCTTAACCCTTTACTCCCCAAGAGTGACTTATAGAATTTACTCTGTCTAACGCCAGACGATTTTACTCGTCAAAGGGAGACCCCTTGGGGCTTAAAAGGTTAATTTTCGGATTGGTGTGTGCCGCGAAGGTTTTCACTTTAACAGACCATTTCTTTTTCGTTTAGCGTGCTGTTCACAAACTGCAAAATAGCAAATACAATTTAGGTACCCTATATATAAAGATCACACCGGGAACAATGCCAAAAGAAGCAAAAATTTTACCATATTTAAGGATCGAGAACCTCGAAAAACCATATCCTGCGGCACATACCTATATATAGCCCATATCATGGGGAGTCCCCCCGGGATGTGGCCTATCACGGTTTGCTACTAATTGGAAGAAATTCAGCATCAATGTTGTTAACAGACACACACTCTACAGCACTTCGTCCATGCGCAGTTTAAAACTGTGCATCTCCAGCTATTTTCATTCAGCTCGTTCCCAGAAACATACATATACATATATATATTTTTTACATATATTTGTTTATTTGGTGTCTTGTACCTGGTACATCAACATTTTTCCAAATAAATTAACAATTTCATAATTTTCTTGCGTTAAATGTTAACTACCTACATTTTTGTCTCATTTTATAACAATCATAAATATGCTTTGCAATTAATTTCAGTAACTCAACATTATCACTGGGGGGGGGGGGGGGGGTTTAATAGCAACAGGAATATATTTTCTGTCGACATTTTTGCAATTTGGATTTTAAAATCGTTATGTAGACATTCAAAAAGATATTTCCAAGAGACTAAGAAATGTTTCTCATCTTCCGCTTCTTTCTTACACAAAGGGCAGATCCTTTCGTTCGGTTTCTTATATGGTCTCATGTAACGCCCTGTTTCTATTGCCAATCTATGGTTACTAAGTCGCAGTTTTGTCATCGTGATTCTGTGCCGGATGTTGGTGACCTGGTGAAGGTAATCCTCGCATTTGTAATTATCCAGAAATGCTCGTTCCTCTTAGCCGACGGGGCTTGGGACACAAGCTTTCACTGCCTTGAGTTAAACGACGGGAATTTAGAATCTAGCCAATCCGAGGATATCCGAAGATCTTATTGCTCTTTAGATAGTGTTTTAAAAATTCTGAAGATTTGAGCTTGACACAATATCATTTTTTCCTCCAAATCAATGAATTGACAAGCAGGCGGGTGAAGAACGTGAAATTCTCATAAGAATGGAATTATAATCATCATTGAGGTGTCACAGATGATTCATCTTGAAAAGTTTATCCTAAAATTTTCGAGATTACCAATCCTCAGACCAAGCCGTTTTTGTTTCTCAGTTTATTGTCGCCTTTTTGTTGTTTTTCTTCCTTGGTAAACTGTTATTTCAAGGTTTGCTTTGATTTAAAGGCAATTTTATACATTACGAAACTTGATTTCATTCATGGTTTCAAAGCCCCCTTAAGCTAAGAACTGTTTTCTTTGCTGAATTTGGTCGCGTTTTTTCATTTCTTCATTTTAGCATAAATTTACCGAAAATAAATTTGAATATAGCCACTGTGCAATTTACCCATTGGGAGACTACCATTATATGAAAAATACGTTGATTCTTGTAGGAATATTTGGGCTATTCCCTCAAAGGAGTCCTATCTGGGCCTCGGTCTAGCCCGCCAGCACAGTATTGTTGCCTTTTTTGTCTTTCCGTCGATCCAAAACGAGACCTCGATGGCTAAGAAAGTATTAGCGTCTTGTCTTGAGCAGCTTGAGTGAGACCAAAATCCGTAATCGACGCCATCAATATAATCTGTCACATAGCAGCGTAAAAACCTCCCACGAATTTGAAAGATAGTGTTTATTTAGAATAATACAATGGACGTAAGGACAAGTGGTGCAATTACAGCAAGTGGTGCGATTATAGCAAGTGTTAATCGTGCAGCAAAAACTGATTATTTTTGGCATTAAAGCTTAAGCACTGTAGCAAAAAAAAAAACGTACGGGTAAGTTCACAGATTGGTATGATTTTAAGTATTCATATTGGTGAGATTCCCATATATTTTATTAGTTATGCGTGATCTCATTTGTTTTTTCTTCTTCCTGGGATCGGTATTAATTTTTTAAGGGGACAATTAACTGTGCGGTTTAAATTTATATGATATACAAGCTAGTTATCTAAAATAAATTTATATTAAATTTTGCCGGAAGATTGGAAAAATATAAGATAGGACAGCTAACGTGGAATATTTTTTTTATATTTTGGCTAAAGAATAAAAATTAGCGAAAACATTTAAAAGGGTGGGGAATTTACTGAGGAATTTACGCAATTCTAGTTAGAAACTTTGGTGGTGTACATATGATTTCATCTACTTTTATCATCTATTTGGTCAACTGATTTAGAGAAAAAGGATATTTGAAAGCAAGGTTTGTTGTTTGTCACCAGGTGTTTTTCGAATTTTATACGTAATAAAAACGCCGGTATTAGTTATATTTAGGATTGAAATTTGGAATGAAGAAATCTGTGAAATGACTGCACTTGTAAAACCTTGAACACGATGGGAAATTATTCTGCAAATTAAATTGACCACCGTATGCGTAAGCACTTCGACAGAAAATCCATTCAACATTTTGGCCTTCAGTTTTTTATTTCTACAATCGTTTACAGGAAATCTGCGCATCAGGTCAAAGATGTTAAATATTTTGAAGGGACCGGAGGTGTTAATTTTAAAATATAACAGCAATTAATGCTTCAAAGATAAAGGTACAGGCGTCGGTTAAATTTTGCATGAAAGGGCCTATGCAAACGTAGATGGTTCCTACTCAGCGATAGCCGTCTGTGTATAAATCACGACAATACATGTCCGTGAATGTTCGATCGCCTTAAACATGAAACTACTTTTTAGACAGAACGTTAGTTAAGACGGCATTATTAAAACGAATAATCAATATGGCAGCGATTATTTAGTAAAAGTATCTAAAAACACAGATGTAATAATTGTTCCGAAAGAGCAAACGAACGGTGAAACATATAAAATTGACTCGCCATACCGCTTTCCTTCAGGAGTGATGATAGTTCCCGGAGCCAAACTACGGAGCTAAAGTGCGAACGCAGAAAGCGTGCGATCAATATTTGTAGCTTTTTCCCTTCAAAGTACGAAATATTAATTCTCCTTAATGGTTGTTGTGCGTTTCTTTTATGTCTGTTTTGAGAATTTGATGATTCATCCAAAGTAATATCGATAAATTCGATGATTTTCTTTATTAATCCCGATCATCTGTTTGCCTGGAAACATACAGTTTTAATTTAATGAGAATTTTGTTTTTGGTCCTCATGTTTTGTTAATTATTTGGTATTAAAAGCGGCTTTTAATGAGTCAATGTATAAAAGCCTTTGAAACGTTCCACACTTACCGCCGGGGTGAAAGCTTTTATTGTTTAATCCGCAGTTTCTTGCAACGAGCGATGTTCTTGTGAGATCAAATCATATGTTGGTTGAACATTTTTAGTTATTAAAAATCAGTTATTCCATTTAATATCCATTTGAGAATTCGAATCGCCCAGTTAAAAAACGAGCAATGGATTAGCATAGCGCAATGCTGGCATATTGGAGCAAAACTACACTTGTTTAAAATGGTTATAAAGTCGGTGATTAAGAAATAGGAATATAAAATTTTGTTTCCTGATTAGTAACGTAATTATTTCACAGTCAGGAAGTTGTAACTCAAGAAATAAAAGAGCTAGATAACTACACGTGACATTTTTTCTTGCTTTGAATTTGACTCCTGTTTAAATTTGTTTATATTTTGGCTAAAGAATAAAAATTAGCGAGAACATTTAAAAGCTTGGCGTTGACCAGAATATCGATTCTTTCTGGACTGGGTAATTTACGCAAAGTTCAATTCTTGTCAGTTGAAAATTTGGTAATGGGCATATGATTTTCACTTACTTTAATCATCTATTTGGTCAACTATTGTAGAGAAAAAAGATCTAATTGCAGCTGATTGCAGAGATGGCTATCCCTTCGTTAGAAATTTTAATTATTGGCAGAATTTGTCGGATTGAAATAACTTCCCTCTAATTGAAACCGACAAGCACTTTAATCTATATATTTGTCGGAAATATATAAAAAAATATGATATAATAATACCACGCTTTTACATTTGTAGCAGGCAATGGATAATTTTTAATACTATCAAATTTATAAACGAAAGAAATATTGCAAGTAATTTTTTTTGTAATTGCTCATACAAAAAAAAGCGGTTAGTGTAAAGAAAAAACGTTATCGGACTTTTTCGAAATTGGACTGATTAAAGTCATGTAAGAATATCTGCCACATAGCAGCGTGGTAAATACAAAATTTGAATAATAATGTTAATTTAAATTATGCTTTAGGTGACGCGATTAAACAGCAAGTGAAAAAGTTAATTTTGTACAGTAAAAATGTTCTTTTTTCGTTAAAAGCTTTCGAATATGCTTATGTCGAATTTATCTTTATCAGTACTGTAGCCAAAATACATACAAGTACGTTGGAAAACATATTGATTTGAAAATATTCAATATTGTTGAGCGTGCATATTGAATAAAATTAACACACAGATTAGTTATAGTATGATATTGCAATATGTTTCACTTGTAGAATTTGAAGTAAATGCAGACAGATAATTGCAGCTTATGGGCGCTAGCTTGGAAGTGTTACAAAACCTATTCGAGTTGGATGTAGGACAAATGTAGCATTTTTCTGTAAAATAAAAATGGCGCCATTTTTTTAGTAAAACTACATTACATTATCGACATGAGATTAATGAACATACACACCGACTATCCCATGAAAGAATATTAGATTTTATTCCCTTAATGCAAGTCATATTCCTCTGCTTATTCTTTCGAAATTTTCCGAAATTTAACGTTTTTAGGAATAGAAATAACAAAACCAGCTGTGCCTACCTGAAGGCCACCTTAAAGCAGACAAAACAGATAACTGCGTTCTGCAAATGGCTGGAAACAGTTCGCTACCAAAACAACCGCAAAATCTATCAGAATCTATTGCGGACAAACGGTGATGGAGTAACGGTGGCAATACACATACAATATTGACATAAGCAGAAGAGGATGTTTTTCGTGTTTATATTGTCTCATCTAAACACGAGGAGGTCAGTTGGGGAGAATTCAAGACAGTCATGCAAACCCGAGACGTAGTCGAGGGTTTTCATAACTTTCGGGAATTTCCCCGCCAATCCCGAGTGTTTAGATGAGACTGTAAACACGGAAAACGACCTCTGTTGGTTTTATATAAAACGTCACAAGCGTGTTTACACAACTATCAACCAATGCGAACGCGCGTAGTATCTCGGCTATTTTATAGACAAGTATATAGGATTTCACGCCTGTGCTGGTGTGTTAGATTCTCTTGTGCATGAAACCATATGGATGATCGATCGAGTTATTCAAATTGAACTTTATGTGTAACATAATTTACAGTAACTTAAGTTCGCTCTCGGCAAAATAGGCGAACTGGCGTGCTTGTTTGTTTTATATTTTATCTTTGGAGATCACCGGCGTTAAATCGAGTTTGCTTTGAGTCGACAAGAACCACAACTATTTTCTTTTAGCCAGTGTATTTAATAATAGACCAAGGGGCGCCAAAACTTCATCAAAAATGCGTTCAGTCCATTTATCGTTTAATGATTTATTCTGTTACTTAATCTTGCCATCTTTGACAAATTTAATCAAACTTCTAGCTTCTGAGGCAAATTACTAACTTGATAACAAAACCATGCAATTAAAATTGAGAACTTGCAAAATGACTTCTGATATGACATTTTATCGTCTCGAGCGACAGCTTGTCTTTCCTAACTGGCGTTGCGCTTACATCATTGTTTTTTTAAGTGTTTAATTTAGTGGAACATCTGCACTTGCTTGACGGAGTGGGACTGAGATATGGATGAAGAAAGATTTTTGACGTTTTTTTACGTTTTCTTTACTTTAACGTTTGGTTTTATCAAGGGCATCATTTTTACTGACGATGGGGTTCTTCCCGAAACGTATCGTTTCTTTTTACGATAGGAACACGAGCACTTTTTCGAAAAACTTTCTTCATCAAGTAATTCGAGGTGCTACACAACATAAATTTAATTATCCTTCCATGAGATATCTCGGCCATAGGTGTAACTATCAACTCGATTTCAGTTTCATTCACATTATATTGTCAAATCATCTTAATTATTAACTGCAGTCCCTTGGATACCGAGAAATGCCCTACTCACGGCAGTTTGTGCTTGTTGGACATATAAATCATTCAAATGTATTATTTGAATCGAAGGGTGTAGTAATTGATCTTTTTGGCCTGGAGTGCAACACGTCAAAGCCTTTCACGTGTCATTTTAACCACATGTACGTTTATGCGGACCAAGTGCATTTTTAAATTTAGGGGAGGAAGGAATGAAACATAAAGGGTATTTTTAAATAGCTCAAAACTGTCGATGCAATAAGGAAAACCAAAATAATAATGGTCTAATTTTGTTGTCGAAGACTATAGTACTATATTGAAACTATTGATTCTTGTGTGCTGTCACGGATGACGAGGATGGAAATGGATTGTGATATGAAAAACTTTGCCAATTTTTGGAATGTTTTAAGCTACGCATTGAAAAAATCGTCCCCAAAATATTGTCGTCTGCTTTCCCTACAAAAATTTCATCTGAATCTGTTGGAGCATTTTGTGCACAATAACAGGCACAAAGCAGTGATTTTGGCAGAACTGGCCCAAAAAAGGCAAAAAATCCCCGTGACAATGCCTCTTTAAGGAACTAGGCAAAGCTGAAATTCTGGTGAAATTTTGAATCTTTTAATACTTATTTTTTCTTCATGGTTGATATTTCTTTGCTTTCACCACTTAACATTTTCTTCTTCTATTGCAAGAAAATAAAGCACGATTACAGCAAGCTACAGGCCATACTTATTAAAATATGATATATCAGGCGTGATGCATACAGTTTCCCTTTAATTTCAAAAGGATGTAGTCGATTTGCAGGTGTCGACTCTTGGCTGTAGAAAGGGTTCATTAATTTAGAAGTAAATATGTCTGCTTAAGGGAAATAATTCCGCCTATACAAACGATGATTGCTTTACTTAATTTTAACGAAAAATGACTTGCATGCAAAGAGAAAGCTAACATAAAATAGTGTTGTTGTATACTTAGTAGGACGAATTGTTATATATTTAAAGTGAAGATATATGAATTAACATAAATAAATAGTTTATTTACGGTCCAGAGAGGGTATGAACTCGTCTCGCGGAGTAGATTTTTGATTAACATTCATTGCCATAAAACACTTCTAGATGTCTTTTTGCGTGAAGAGTAGCTTAAGTGTTATGAAATTAGTTCAACTTGTTTGGAGACTCTGGGGGTCTTAGTTGTAGGCATTGCAATCACATTTTCGATCGGAGTTTAAAATCTCATTTCGCCGATTGATATATCGGTTAATATTTGGATGCGAAAGTAGATTCAAATTATTAATCAAAACTGCAACTTATCGGTCACCCGTTACATATGAAATTTCATCCATTTTAGCCCATGCAGCGTTCGTTGGACTATTTTTTCACATTAAAATATGCGTTCATTTGTTTGTTCGCCATCAAGTGTTCACCCATATTTTACCCTTGACACTGAATTGATGATCCGCCGTAAGTGTTCTGCCTGTATTGACTTTTTGTTTCGTGTGGTCGGCAAAAAGAATTATTCTTCAGGCCGGCGATTTGAAGCTAGATTATATTCAGATCGCATTTCTCTCTTATTTCTGCTTTATAAAAACGAAATTGGAAAAAAAAAATAACACTTACTTGCGACCATTCGTTCTTCACGTCGATTTAAGTCGAGAAAATTAAAACAAATCTCTTAAGAATCAATCATCGACGTGCGAGTAAAGGGAGAAAATACTGCCAAAAATCGCCAGATCACCTCGGTGATGTCTTCTTTCACAAAACAGCTTGGATTGCCGTTGAATAGCATAGCGGTTTATATCTAATAGTCATGATTAGCTGACTTCCTGATTGTTAAAGAAAGGCTTCTTGATATTTGCATATGCACCCAGCTGTACATTATACCTAGACATCACGTGACCTAGGCGGTCCTATGCCTATTTCCTGATTGTCGTTCTATGCAATACCGTTAGATATGTTGTATGTTATCTGTTGAAAGCCTAGCTACAGATTAAGCCTAGTTCCCACTATAGCGACATAAGGATCATAAGCATAATCATAAACAAACATAAACTTCTTATGTTCTAGTGGGAACGGCTGCGCTAAAATCTTAAAGAACGGTATTCCAAACTGGACGCCATCTTAAAATAAATCGACCCGAAAGTACTGGACCTAGAGGTTAATTGGCCAAAACACAATAACCCCTCTGCGTCATTATCTTTATGATTATGTCGTTATGATTTTCGCGTTCCCACTACAAACAAAAGCAACATAGTCATAGTCACAGACATAATCATAATCATAAGAAATTGATCGACCATTTTGTTATGATTATGATTATGTCGATCATAAGGGTGCTTATGATTATGTTTCTGTACGTTCCCACTAAGACATAAGCGACATAACAGCGTTATGTTCACGCTTATGATTATGATTATGATCCTTATGTCGCTAGTGGGAACTAGGCTAGGAAACTCAATTAGTTGTTATCTTCAGGTTGAAACATATTGAGAAAGCTGCGGTTTAAATTTATCTCATATTTCGCAAACCAGTTTTATTTATTTTTATTTTTTATTTTGTTTTCGAAGATAAATTTAATTTTAGATGTAATAGTTTTACATCGATCGAAGGCCATAACACAAACAAATTAAGAATAATTTAACGGACGTTGATAAAGTAAATAAAACAAAGGCTTTTTTGGTATTTAGTACAATGCATTTATTCAATATGACATTGTGTAAACGCCCGCAGTGAGTAACACCACGACAATACCTCGATAAATGCACCGGGTGGCTATAATGTTGTTATTGTTAATGTTAATTCACTCAGTGACTGGTCTCCCTTTTGGTGTGAATGATATAGACCCATATAATTAGTAAAAAAAACCCTTCAGGCCGCTGGTATAGTGGACGACAATGCCCGGTGTTGAAATTAAAAGATTGCCCGAAAATTAAAAATGAACAACAGTTGGCCGAGAAGCGAAGCTTCGAGGGCAACTGTGAAATTTGGAGGTCAATATTTCAACCTAGGGCATTATCCCCCAATATACCAGTAAGCCAGAAAGGAGTTTATTTATTTTATAACTCTCCGTTTAATTTCCACAGCGTGATTTGTCGTAGTGGAAAAACCTATACTGATAATCACGGCGTCATTGCGATTGAAATGAATCAAAATTGATTGATTTACATATTTTTCTTTTGTAATCCTCCATAAAATCGCGCGACGGATATCAAATCGGACCACGTGATGCGTTTCGTCCAATGAGCGGGCGCAAAAATTAATCGGTGAGTTATATGGTGATGTATTTGTATAGCCTTTAATAAGTGGAGGATGAAGGTTGAAAACTTAAAAACAAACTTAATGATGCAAGGCTGATCAAACAGCTTGAAACTGATGGTATTTTAAGTAAGCCCAATATTTCGGATGGACAAAACCGACCTCCATCAGGGGCATAAAAGGCAAAGTGAAAAATGGGAACAAACGGTACAGATGCCGATGAAGGTTAAGTATTGCCAGCTAAAAACGTGCTAGATACCGTAAAGCAGGACTGACGTCGTCGTTTTGAAAACCACTTCTTCTGGCGAACGAATTCGAACGCATTCTGTTTAAAGATAATTATTATAGTTTTTATTCGGTTTCCTTGCCACAAGAAGTATTTCTACTTGTTATCAAGAGGTTTGAGAAACATTGATTCAAGAATTCGCTATTTAACTGTATAAACATGATTTACATGTCAAAAGGGGCGTGTCCACAAAAAGGTATTAAAGTAAGATGCTGATATATAAAAACTGTTCAATTGAGGCCTTACACTGCTGTTTAAAAGTAAAAACTAAATTCCAAGCTTTTGCCGATCAACGGCATCATCAGGGATGAGAAAATATTTCGCGCGCGCTATATATATGCAAAGAAGGTGTAGGGGGAAATGCGTAAAAGATGTGACGTATGTATGAAAGCTATAGAAATAAACTTTGGGTAGAATACAAATCTCTAATGATGGGGTGTCTCTAAACAAAGGAACTTTAAAAGCGCTTGTGAATCGTATCTAAGAATATTAAAATAGAAGGTCTGCGAATTCAGTACATTCTTCTCGGGACAGGACAACATGAATACATTAAGTTGCTGATGTTTGAAATTCAAAGAACCAAATTGTTGCGGCTATCGATAATATATACTGGCAGAAAAACTTACATTATGACTATGTTTACTAGATTCGTGACTGATTTAGGATCCCATACTTATACATGGAATAGGATTTAGTGTTCGACTAGTAGTAATTAGAAGTACAAAAGTACACTGACTCATTCTCGTCCCCAGAGCCGCTTGTCCCTCTTAGCCGGCTGGGCCTGTGCACGAGGAACAAGTGGCTCTGGGGACACACGATTTGATTCGCTGAAATCAAACATAGGGAGTCCAATCACATCAGCCGTTTTAAACGTGTTAACGATAAAGGAGCCACTTCTTCCTCGTGTACAGGCCCAGCCGGCTAAGAGGGACAAGCGGCTCTGGGGACGAGAATGACACTAACTGTAAACGCTTGAATGCATTAGTTTGAAGCTCGAGAATTGTCCGGTTTATTACTCTTAGCGGTTTTATTAATGCTATCTTAGCTCGACTCTCGAATTAAGGCTTTACCTTACCTTTATCTTTCATAAATGGCTTCAGTCTTACATCCGTATTGTTTGAGTCTTTTCATTGGCATATATTCATAGAAATTAAAGTTAGCTTGAAAACGATACGATAACTGATAATACGACGATGATGACGATGATGCGATAAACTGATAGCTTATATACATACAGGAACGTTGAATATTTAGCGAAATATCTGCAGCTTAAAATTTTAACATTTATGAGCGTTTGTGTGGCCGGGAGGACTGCTTCAAAAAATGTTTTACACGGGCACGCCAGGATCCGGCCCGGTCCAAGCTTTACACTTAACCTCTTCTTTATCCGTGTATGTCTACAGTAAGAATACTGCATAATTTTCTAAACTTTCCACTTTAGTTGAATAAACCCTTGAAACAAATACAAACTACTGTAATATAAAGTCCACTCAACACGATGTTGTCTTCTGAATATAATAAGATGAATCAACCGTACATTTGACTGACAGAAAGTGAGGCCTTATTAGAATTTTAATATCTAAATGTCAGGTTTTCCTACCCTTTTCTGCACTGCCAACTCGTGAAATCCCTGAAGCCTGGGATATTTTTTGGTTAGCCGTCTGGTTGAAATTGTATATTTATACTGTTGTTTATGTCTTTTTGGCATGAACAGGCAAGATATACATACACAGAATGAATTGTTTGGTTTCCCACTGTTGAGTTCGGTCTACTCTACCACTGTGCGAAGTATTTTCTGTGCTGTGAACAATCAGTCACGGTCCGAGTTCCGCTTCAAAATTAATTGCTTCCATTGTCGGGGATTTTAATTATTGCCAATATGGCTATTATTTCAGTTCCCTTTTCAATCTTGAATTACGTCGAGAAATGGAAATTGCTTCTATTGTCGGGGATTTTAATTATTGCCAATATGGCTATTATTTCAGTTCCCTTTTCAATCTTGAATTACGTCGAGAAATGGAAATTGTAAAAATGTATAATTCTATTATTATTATTATTATTCTAAAACTTAAAATGACTCGACCAACTCTGAGACTGATCACTAAATAACATGGACGTCAATGTTGCAAAACACCTTTTATTATGGAATCACCGGTTGTTACTAATAAAAAAAACTTAGGAAACGGAAAGCTTGCAATTGACTATGGTTTATTATAATATTTCCAGCTGAGTATCATCATGTTTTGCATATTAAGGATACTGAACAGGTTCGCGGGTCGAATTCGTTCAAAATTGTGATTTTTATTGTACATAAGCTGTGTGTATTTTTCTTTCTTTTACAAAAAACAGAAATCCAAAATCTTTTTTCACTCCGGGTTTATTGCGAATTTCCTTTTGTGCGTGACTCATTGCGTCACACTTTAAAGGTGTCGAGCTGTCAACACTGCTGGATAAAACGCGGGAATTTCCTTTGCTCGCGTCGCTAACTTCTGTCGTTGCAGTACAGTTTTGGCAGGAGATTTTGGATGGAGGGAGAAAAGAACAGGAAAAAAGGGAGAAAAAAGTCCTTGGGTTCCAAAGGCTGATCGGTGGTACCGTAAAAAGTAACCAGGGAATTTTTGCGAAACGTAGAAATGCTGGCGGAAAGCGACAAATTGTCACAACGACCGAACGAAACACTAAATATTGCTACTAATTCGGATACTTTCCTGGGCTTCCGCAAGCAGAAAAAAAAAAACAAAAAAAACGTCAAAGAATTCTATTGAACCAGGCGAAGGTTTGGATTCCGGAATGGTGGATTCTAGGCGTTCTTTATCGGACGAATCTGTTGAAATATCACACGACAACAGCGACGAATTCACACTATTATAAAGGAACACAAGATTGAAGAGCCGATACGCTAAACAATATAGTACTGCTATCCAATGACTCTTAACATCTTAACTCAGAATTGTCGGCAAAGGATACTTTGATCTTGAAATAATATCTACCACCACTTTCCCGCGAGTTTCGCGAGACTGAACCTGATTGGTACATTAAGGCGATAAACCGGAAAACCACTCCCCGTAGGAGTGCTATGTTTACGAAACTTTCTTTGTCGTATTTCTCGGCAAAATTTTTCGTGAAGTTTGTCATCTTTTAGCGGCTAGTTTGCATACGAGAATTCATCGTAGAAGAGTGAAATTTTGCTCAATGGTGCATGAATCTCTCTTCTCCAAAATTGTGTCGGGCTTTAGCTTATTTGTTTTTCGTTTTGAAGATATAAGTCCAAATGCTGTGTCAATCCGAGAAAAGTACGTGAACAAACTTTGAATTATAATAACTTTTATTTGAGAGCTAATCTAACGATTTCCCCGACACACTTTTAAAGCCAAACATGTGCTGAGTGGCATGCAGTTATTGTTTACTTCGAAGGGCCAAAATCCGACGCGAGTTTGCCGCACTTATAAGCATTGTTCTAGTTGCATTTAACTGACTGCAGCTTCTCTTATATTTAATTTTACCAGTTTAAAACATTTTCACGACATTCTTGGTTCTATAATCTTTAAAATGATGTAATATTGTTGTACTTTTGTTTCTATACCTACTCTTTTTAGTTAACTTCCAGATTTTTGATTTCTGTAAACTTGTATACGTACTCTCTCTGGTTAATTTCCTGATTTCTGTTAAGTTCTATACTTACCTTTTTCTTTTTAGTTAAGACATGACCCACCTGGATTAGCTAGCTACCTGTGGGCATGTCCAATTTGTTAAAATAATTATTAGAAAATAAAAGAATGTATGTATGTAAAAGAATGTATGTATAGGTTTAGGCACTTCTCCGCAAATTACGCGCGCGTGAGGATCTTTTTTCCGCAAAGCACCCGCGAACCTGTTCAGTAACCTTAACGACCTATCGTTTGGCAGAGAAAGCGGTAAGGTACCAATTATTTTTCTGGAGTGGATTTAGAACACTCATGCAATTGCAAAATAACAATTTCCCTTTTTCTACTATATACACTACTGTTCACTACTTTCCCTTCACCAAGGAAACACGGAAAGCCGTAAAACTCTAGAACAAAAATTTATTTTTCAAATCGGCACTCTTAATCCTCACGGTATCAACGAACGCTTTTCATTCAACTAATTTATTCCGAAGTTTTCACGTTACCAGGCACCAGCCAATAGCGAAGCTCCGTCTTTCTGTATATAAAAACACACGACGCACAATTCTTTGATTCGCTCCGACGAAGGGCTAACGTCAGCTCTTGAATCTCTTTACGGTGGCCAATTGACATTATCAACCCAGTTGATAAAACCAAATTATATTGTTATACTTCCCACCGACGCAGCACCACAGTTTCTTTAGAAACTTACCCCCTCCATACTGTTCATATAGACCCTTTTCACAAATGGCTGCCAATTTAAAATTCATTTGTATGCATTCAAATTAGCCTCACTAAACTCGTTTGGGAGTAAAATTTTTTTGAATTATCAATTCCAAAACGAGGTGTGCTCAATCCAAACAGCCGGTAAATAAGTGCATAATTGAAGATGGTGTCGCCTTCAAGAGTTGACTGAGTCTGCGTAGTAATCTTCATACGTTGCTAAGTAACATAGCATATTCTTGTCTCGCAACGATGAATTTTTTGATTGTCATTGTTTCGAGTTGGGTACAATTCAAAGGCGACAGACCACAATCTCAATGTTGGCTCCTGTAAAAAATATCTAATTGCCATAAGGTTGTCACAAAATTGTGAATTGCTAATATGAAATGCCATCATGTCTTATTTAGCACAGCTGTTCCGTTTGAATTCTTGGTGTGGCTACATATCATTGATGCGCACGAGTTAATAAGTTCTCGATGCAAAAGGTGTGCCGTTTCTGCGTCTTTGGCGAACACAACGACGCACGCTTTCATGGGTTTACCGCCACGACTTTCATCTCCAGATAATAGAATCGCCCTGCCTTCTTCTTGGCAATTCAACTTATCTATTTCCACAAGCAACAGCCCAAGGCTTGTCGGAAGAACATCGGCCACAATGGAAACGGGAAAATCTAGAAGCGTTGCTAAATGGGGTGCCAAAAGTAACAAGTACGTGGAGTCTGAGGTCTTGAGGTTGACATCGATCAGAAATTTGCCTTTGTTGTTAATCAAGATCTCAACGCCAACAAAACCGAAGTAACCATGTTTATGGAGATATTTCATGACCGGTGAAGCAACATCCCATGCAAGCTTTTTCAGTTCCTCCTGTTCTTCCCAGTTAACATCCGGACCTACTGATGAATGGTTCACATCAGGAAACAGTGAATTCTTTTTTCGCCTCACTCCCAACCAATGGAAGTCGCCATTTTGAGAAAGATAAAGCTGAACATTAAGAAATTCTATAATGTGTTCGATTACTTCAGTGATTACAGGGTTTTTGCATTGGAAATTGGTTTTAAGTTCACGGAAAGCGCTCTGGGCTTGATCTTCGGTCCTAGCAAGAAATACGCCTCGACCCCCTACCCCTTGGGTAGTTTTGATCATGCATGGGAGAGTGTAGTTGTCACGTGACATGTATCGAGGGCATGCCGCTCCCATCTCGGGGATCATGGTCTTTGAGCTGAGCTTGTAGTGGATGTCGGGATCGACAGCGTGCTTTTCGACGGGAAATCTTTGAAATGGAAAGTTAACAATCAGTGGATGCTTCTTTGTGTCTTCTTGGTCAAAATTTCTGATGTCAGGTTTTGGAAGAAATGGTAGCCATTTTGACCAATGCTGAAATTGAAATTTGGAAAGGTTAATGATGTGATCATAACATCCTTGCTAAATTATTGAGTTTATCAAATGTTATCATTGATGATGTAATGATAAAAATAGGCAATTCTTATCGCTCTGGAGTCCACCATGGTCTCTATACAACTCAGGTCTTCTTCGGATAGGTAAAGTTTACGTTCTGAGCGTACGTTCCGGTACGTTCATTCAGTCAGTCAGTCAGCAATCAATCAATCAATCAATCAATCAATCAATCAATCAATCAATCAATCAATCAATAGGTCGGTCGGTCGGTCGGTCGGTCGGTCGGTCAATCGGTCAGTCAGTCAGTCGGTCAGTCAGTCAGTCAAGCAATGAAGCAATCAATCAATCAATCAATCAATCAATCAATCAATCAATCAATCAATCAATCAATCAATCAATCAATCAATCAATCAATCAATTAATCAATCACTCAATCAATCAATCAATCAATCAGTCAGTCAGTCAGTCAGTCAATCAATCAGTCAATCAATCAATAAATCAATCAATCAATCGGCCGGTCGGTCGGTCGGCCAGTCGGTCGGTATCAATCAATCAATGTTTATTTATCACATATTTACAGTCAATTCAGTAAAAAGCAAAAGAAAAAGAAAAGAGAGAAATAAGTGGGGAGGAGACCTCACTGAGTAGAGAGATGCACTATGAGAGGCAGTTTCGATTTTTATTTTAGGCAGGTCGCAAACCTGGACAGCTCGATCCAGTGTCCAGCGAACTAACCAGCGCCACCACACCCCTCCCCCCTCCCACAGTCCATGCACTTAAGTGAAATCCAAACCCAACAATCCGCGAACCTACTCACCCCAGGCCATGCGCCATCAGTACACGAAGGAGTATCTCACTGAGATCCACTGTCTTTTGTTTTCTGTTTTGCACATAAATTGCACATTTTTTCTTACCTCCTTTATGAGAGGATTCACAGCACGCGTCAATAGAATAGGAAGCTCATTGCCGGCTACTGGACAAGCTCTCATCGCCTTCAAGTATCTGTGGTCAGCGGTGATGTTCGAAGAGTAGTCGTGGATGACATATTTCTTGCCATTTACAAAACTTGCCCTATAGTTGAAGGTCGAAGGTCGTTCGGGTAAAATGTATGCCTCGGGTAAATCTTTAGCCAAAAGACTGCTCAGTGTAATTATGTTGTTATTGTTGATGATATTCATTGTCGATGAGAGGCCTAGGAAAGAAATCTGTGATGAAGAGGACAATCTGGCGTTACCTCATTCGTCATGGGTCACGCAAGCAGCACAGAGAATTCATTAGTCACGGGTCACGCAAGCAGCACAGAGAATTCATTAGTCACGGGTCACGCAGGCAGCACGGAGAATTCAAGCAGTACCTGTAAGAGAACAAGTGCAAGTGCATGGAATAGAAGCATCCTGATTATTGTTCCATCCAATCGCAAGGGAGTACGTGTTGTACAAAACCCTTTGGGAATTATTTACTTTGATATAAATCTACTGTCTAACGTTCTATGACAAATGGTGTTCTCTGATTGGCTAGGCTACTCACCATCTATTCGGCTGTGGAACGTGAGTAGTGGTTGTCAACAAATTGGCGGCCGCTTGTGCGCGTTTGAGAAGTGTTTTCAGTGTTTGTGAAGACGATTTGGATAAGTTTCAGTTGTTAAGGTTTTAATTTTTAGTAGATTTATACCAAAACAATTAGATTGTTCAGTCTCGATTTCTATCTCGCGCATGAGAATTGATTTGGGCTTCCTCTTCGTCCACTACCACGTAACTTCAATCTCAAATCTAATTCTGAAATATATTAAATTTTACCCTGGCTAAGTGTTGAACGTGTTACAGAACGAGTGAACGAGATCGACCTTGCAACTTGGCAGCCGCTTCTCTTAGCTTCAATCGCCGCCGAAGATCTTGGTTATTAGTACGCCTTCTTAAACGAATTGCTCTCGTATTATTAGGCTGTTCTTTAAGCTTCGAATTTGAGACATGTGCACAAAACAATGGAAGAGACATGAATGGAAATACCATTTGTGTGTATATATAATTGCATTCAAGATCCACGAACCACATGCCAGCTAGGTTTATGGCACAAGTCGTGAGAATAATATTCCACCCGCAGCAAACACCTGAACTATTTTGATTTAATGCCAAATTTCATGATAAACAAGCCGAAATGAAACAAAATATATATATATTAATAGGGAAACACGAAAGACGGATATCGATTGTTTAAAAAACTTGAAAATAACCTAAAAACTTGAAAAAGTAGTTTTTAGGGAAGTTTTCAGTTTAAAAGTAAAGGAGGGATAAAACACAAATCCCAAGAACCCGCCTAGCTTGTTCAGAACAACATCTCTAGATAAAATTTCACATAAAGGTGTTCATGTAATCGTCTTCTCAAATAAACCTGATGTTGTGCAACACCGTTATCGCAAACAATATGGTTAAGTTGCTTATTATGGTCTATATTATCAAAAAAAAATCCAAAAACAACAATTTCTGTTGTATCTACTTTACTGGAGTTATCGTTGATGGTTTCAATTTCACACAATCACAGGTTTTGACGCAAACTCCCATTTTTAATTGCTTCCGTGTAGGTTCCGTGTCGAACCTTATGCACTATTAAAGGTAATAGTGCATACGTTGTCTTAAATATGATTCTACCCGTAATTTTCATCATCAAGTACATAATTAATTATTTACGAAAATCCGGCTAAAACACTTGAAATGCTGACAGTTATATTTACATGTACGGGGACATTAGAAATTGGTGAAGGAAAACTGCCTTCGAAACAAATTGCTCGCACAATTAAGAAGGACAAGTAGAACCAATGTTGCTGTTTAACGCGACCCGGACAAATAACACTTTGAATTGTTCTACTTTAATTGATTTCGCTTGCTGTCAAAAGAAAACAAATTGATGCAATTTAAGTACGTAATATTCGTTGCAGGTGACAGGATCTGAATTCGCCGCAATAGTTAAATTAGTTCACTACTTGCCTGTATGGTACCATGGCTTGAGGAATTACTTAATATCTGAATCGTTTGCTGGGCCACATTAATGCGCCGGATAATTTGTATCGTTTGGTCGGCGTGAGCGACCGCTGTAAGGTTTGTACCGTCGACGCTTCAATGGGAGGATCTGAACCCGACCGCGTTTGCGCCAGTGGCGCTTGAAAACTGAAAGCATTAATTGAACACAAGGTCGACATGACATCCGACTTGAGAAAATTTAACTTGTATTAATGAAGATTTTAGATACATACGGGTTAACGATCTAAATAGTCACTGTTAGGCAAATTAATTAATATACCCCCCCGTAAATTGGCAGGAAACACACGCTTTTGGTCACGTGTTTTTTTTACCATGGAAGCGAGGTCTAAAATAGAATGTAAACCGATTATATAATACGGTGATGGCTAAAAGGGATGGCCGAGAGGGACGTTTCTAATCATTACTATTACATGTAATATTGGATCCCCCGTGAGACTCACACATCATTAGCATGTTCTGTGAGTGTTGGCGAAGTTTTCGTTTCAAAAAAGTGTTTTAGGAACACGCCGGTACCGGCTTTCGCGCTTTAAGAAAGTTCAAATCTTCCTCCATTTCGTTATGTTTTTTCTGAGTCTTACCCGCGTCACGACGTTACTCGCGCGCTAGGCCGCTAGCTTCGATCGTTCTTTGATTATTAATTAAGTGAAAATACTTCATTTAATACTTTGTTTAATTTTCAATCCCTCTATTGGAATAACAGTAATTCTTTTGCATTGACAAAGAATTTCTCTGTAACACCGGTGGAAACTTGACCGTGTCAATACATATTTTGAGTTGAATATGTGAACTTTAAAGTCATTCCCTCGAAATGTTGAGTAATGGCTGAACTTTCTAGCCTGCAAGTGTTAAACCGTCTTGAGTTGCCTCGCTCCCGACCGGTTTGGGGAATCTATCAAGCGATCAAACCCTTTTAGCATCAAGTAAATGAATAAAAAAACTATAAATGAGACAGATTTTGGAGCATAAAATCAGATGCATGCTTTTCCGCACAATTTTGATACGAATTTGCACAAAAGCTTAATACCAGGACCAGATAAGAACAGCCTTGGCTGGTTTTTCATTTTTTTTTGCAACCATTACGCCGTATTAGCTTGTAATAGCCAATCTTGCATTTCAAGTAAATGTATATTCAATTAGGAGGAGTATACTTTCTCACCTTTGGCTACTGGGAACTTTGTCTCTGTAAAAACTGCCATGCTACAGTAAGGTGCTTTTCTCTGTTAAAGAAACAGCTAATATAGACCCAGGAGATATAAAAACAAACGCAATAATCATCCAGTTCTGTATACCACTTCGTTTCATGTTCCTTAATACAAAAAAAACTTCTATATCTCTGGAACAAAACAGAAAGCGCCATTCTTCATTTTAAAAGGCCCTTCAAATCGGCTTATTTTTCAATAGCTTGGTTTTTTATGTCATTGGCACTTTGAGAATTATTGCTATATTTTAAACGCTCGCACATGTGAAGTCAATAAATTCTTCGATCAGCTAATATAAAGACCTGATAAAGATCGTTAGTTCAAAATCAACAATATCGATTAAGTACCTCATAAAAACAAGCCTTTTTAACGATTTGAAAAAGTTTGGTCGTTCTCAAAACCTTTCTTTGTTAGACTACGCGGTGAAGAATAATTATCCCTTAACCATGGTGTTTTGAAAAAAAAAACATTCATTTGATGTTAAATTACAGTAACAAGTCGGGTTAAACGTTTCCAGGAACAAGAGCTGTTTAATAATAGATTCAAGTTATTGCAAATTTCGTTCCGCTGATCACAAACAAAAGAATGAAGTCGAGGTTCAGGGGTTCAAATCGGTAATGCAGTTACTGCAGGGTCTCTTCGATCTTCTTAGAAAACTCGTGAAGACTTTTCTAGGAAGATCGAGCAGACTCTGCTAGCCGGGTAGCAGTGTAAGCCAATTCGAAAAATTTGTGACAAATGTCAATTTGCCTCGCTCCTGAGTAGACCGTGCACAAACCTGTCTAAAAGATTGTTCCAGACCACCAGTGACTACAACGAAGTGCCTAGCTAACAATTTCCTACCATCGGATGTATGCTGACGATATCATTATGACTAGACTTTCCTCAAGTCGCTCGTTTTTTCGTGTCGCCAGACGTTTTGAAATCGCGCGCGAAAGACTGCGCGGAATTAATTTGACCGTACGTATAGCGCGCGAAGATCGCTAAATCAACCAAGGAGTTCGTTCCAACGCCATTTTGATTTTTAAGCTCAAGCAAATCTGTAAGCGACTTGGAGTTAGTCTAAAGCATGACTTACGTGGTTCGGGTAGCAGCTTTTGCAAGGTCTCACATGAATGTCGTGCAACCCTTCGAGAGCAATGCCCCTAGCCCCCAAAACAATAGAAACAGCTGCACTAGAGGACAAGTAGAACAATAGAACAAACAACAGGAAGAATTCCCCTAGCTCCTAAAACAATAGCAACTGCTACACTAGAGGACCAGTAGAACAATAGAACAAACAACATGAAAATTTCCCCATTTTGCTACGTATTTCTCGGTTTGTAGCGCTTGGTAAGCCATGATTACCATTCTGAACCCAGTTGCCTTGTTCTACTTTACTGCTGTACCAGCATGTTTTAGATAAAAGACAAAATTGCACACAGGCTATACTATTTAAGTTTATTTTATTAATTTTATTTGATTTGCCACTCAAACAAAAACAGAATTAAAGTACAATAATTAAGAAATTACAAAACTTAATATACATAATATATACATTATGAATATACAAAATTGCAATATAATATTACAATTAATTTAATAAAGAATAGAAAAAATGGTGAAGGAACCTAATAAAAACCACAGGGCTTGCAAGCTTAGATTTCCTCACAAGACACCCCAGATGACTAAATTAGCTCAAGTAATTCATGAATAAGTTGCTTATTAGAAAATCGTTTAATTTTTTAAGGTTTGAAATTGTCACAATGAACTATTTACGTTACAATCATGACAACATTTTTAGTCCCTAGCTAGAAGTTTTCATCATTTTGATTTTCTAAGGTTTGGCGGAATTGATAAAGAATTTTTAATAGTTTAGTCATCCATGTTTACTCTGGGTGAAAGAGAGGTTTTTTGTGTGGCGAAGCGCTATCAGTGTGCGGCAAAGCCGCGACCATTTCACACGTGAAACGATTGCTGATAGCGGCTTCGCCGCAAAAACAAACCCTTTGGCACCCAAATTCATGATCAACTTGTTTTTGAAATCTTTAACGCTCTTGGATATTTTTGGACTCCCGTGAGACTCAGACAACATCACAACAACAACAGCAACAACAACAAGATTTATGAGAAACGCTTTTCAGGAACACCGGCTTTCGCTCCTGAAGAAAGCATCAAATCTTTCGCCATTCCGTCCGTCTGCGTCTTGCGAGGGGTCACGTCACTCGAGCGCTTCGCCATTATTTTCGACAAGCACAAATTTCTGCTTTTAACTGGCGGTTTTAAAATTTTCTTATATCACAATATTTGGACGGTTACGACAGATGAGTAAAGAGTATGACTTCATGTTGATTTATCCTGATTTAACTACAGGTTATATACGATGCTAGAGAATCGGTACCGCCCTGTCTATCACAAATTTTCTCGTTTGTCATTCCACCAACTGAAAGCATGCGACTATATTGCCTTTTGCCGCTGTAGTGTAATGTGTACTGTAATGTAAAACTTTATTTAAACACGGAGAATCATCAGTTAAGCTAAAAGTTAAAAACTAAAACTCATTACAACTGTTTTACATGATTGCCGTGTGGGAATCCGATATCTCAGATACCTTCTTAATACCCCTTTAGTCCGGTTCATTCATTCACAGCTCATTGCCCGAACAGCGCCAGGTAATCGAGCTTACAGTTGATTGTCAACATGGTTTATAGTTCAACAAGTTAGTGCGAATTCTGCTTCAAGATATTCTCTTACAAGAGTTTCTTATTTTCCTGCTTCCAATCCTGCCAAAGGACATCATACGAATTTTGTCTCCTTTCCCGCCCGACGTCGCTAAAGTGGCTTTCAAAATTGCGGACTTTGAAGTAGAAGTGAGATTTAGCTTCAATTTGATTGGCTGAACATGCTCAAAGAGCGCTTTACGGAAGTCCCGTTTGCCTAAGATGTACATGCACGGGTTCAAAAGCGATGCCAAGTATCTCAACCAAATGATGACATAAATTAGCATTATTGGCAGCAGCTCGTGGAAATCGACTCTACGAAGACCGAAGAACGGTAGCCAACAGATTATGTACACCAACATCATGGCGGCGAGGATTGCAACAGCCCTCCATTCATAGCGATTTCTTCCGCTCCTGCCATGTGGACTAGAGACACTCTGCTTCCTAATGTTGCGACTCTGTCGGATAATTTCAAAGGCGATCCTCGCATAGGAGAAAAACATGAACGCCATGGGAGCGAAGAAAAACAAGGTTAGGAAGATGATGTCGTAAATGAGCTCCTTCTGTTTGAATTCGTCGGATAAATCTTTCTCTTGTGGGTCGTGGCTGACTGGGTCGAGCCAAGTCAGCTGCACCAAGGAAGCAACCGCTGACAATAACCAAATAAGTATAATAACCAGAATGCACCTGGATTTCGTCATCAGTGACGTATAACGCAGGGGATGGATGATAGCCAGGTATCTGAAATCAGAGAGAGATGTTATATGAAGAACGGCCATGATGGATGTATAGAGCGAGTTTTAATTTAAGTGTCGTAAAACCAAAACCAAAGTAATAACTGGCCAATCACAAAGGACGGGGACAATCCAGTGAACCAATCAAAACTCGAAGTAATTACACGCAGCCGACACAAAGCGCGGGAAAACGTGGACGCCGAGTCGCGATTGATTTTGGTGTTACTCCTGATTGGTTGAAAAAGTGGCGCGAGGTTTTTAAACCAATCACTGAGCGTAGTTATTCAAAACCGAGTGAAACCACTCTTAACTGAACGCCTCTAAGCTAGGTGTCTGTATACTTAAAATACACGTGACGTTTGCAAAAACTTTTTGATTTCACTGCCGTTTTATTTTGTAACCTTCTGTATTTTGTAATCTTTTTAGAATATTTACCGGCATGCACCCCTTTTATTCCCCCCTCTCCCTCAGTTGTTATAGGCCCACGTGGAAAAGTTTTTATTAGCTAGATCTTGTAAAAATCAGGGTTATAGTATATATTAGTATAAATCTGCTAGCGTTCTATCACGAATGCCGTTCTCTGATTGGCTACGCTACCCACTATCTATTGAGTAGCGTAGCAGTGTGGTTGTCAACAAAATGGCGGCCGTTCCCAGGGCTGTTCCCTTGCAATTTGGAACGAAGTTGGTCTCTCAGTGACGCAAGTTTTCAAGTAGGGTTAAAAAATTTTGTCGCCCCAATGTTTGCCGGTTTCTCCCCGACTAATTGCCCCTGGGTCTTCTAGAATGGTAGCTTAGTACATACCTGTCGGTAATAACCGCCATCAGATGACACACGATCGATGCAGAAATGAAGCGTGACATCTCTTCCTCCGCGAGACAAGGCGGTGTGTGGCGGACTATATTACACGTGATAAACATCGGCACAGCAACCAGGCCTGTAAGCAGGTCTGAAACGGCCAGGCTACAAAGCAGCAGATTTGTGACAGATCGCAGGCATTTTTTCCTTGCCATCAAAACCAGAACCAAGCTGTTGGCAATCACAATCAACACAGCCAGGACAATGGGAGGAACATCCACAGCCGGGTCGAAATATTGATACATTGCACTAAATTCGCTTTCTGCAAAGAGTAAATATTAATATTAACAATATTTCCATTTTTTTAATATTTATTATTTATATATATAGTCGACCTACTCTCTCCTTTAGAGGGACATGCAAAGGGGACCATCGAAGAGAAGGCGCACGAGTAGCGACGTCATCCACAACGCGCCTTAGATTTTTCCCTTGATAATATTGTTAATTTAATTTTAATTTATTTCCTCTTGACGTAGTTACTTAATTTAGTTATAAACATTTGTAATTGATGGCGATGTTTCTAATGTATTAAGTAAAAGTGCTACAGTATGGTGGCCAAATAAACCATTCGGTTTCCTAGTTGGCCCCCATGTTACCTATTGATGTTTCAAAACTGCGTCTTGTTCAGGTGATATTGGTATTCTTTAACGCTAAAAAGTTCGGTTTATGTTCACCGACGTTTTGGCAGTGCTGCCTTCTTCAGGGTGGCATGTTGAAAGACTTTTCCCTCCCTAATCTTTCCACTTAGAGCAAACATCTGGGTAGGAGATTACGCGCCACCTGAGATTGGTTTAAAAAGCGCGGTACGCCAACCGTCAAAATGATAGAAGTTACGTAGATGGTCACACATGCGCTGTAGAAACCATAGACTTAAAAAACGGCAGTTTACAAGAAGATCGATTACCCTTAATTAAGATCGAAGGTAAAAAACCCATTAAATTATTTACTAAATTATTTACGATTTACTATGTAGCAGCTCTCGTAAGGTGTCACATGAATGGCTCGATACAATAAAATAGAGGGCTTCATACTGACGTCATTGTTTACCTTTTTTCTCATTAGCATACGGTTTGGCGTAAAGAAGGCAACATGTTAGATATGAATGGACTCCAAACAGTTAAAGAGCTAGTGAAATTTAGTATATGGCGAAATGTTTAGCTCTTTGCGTGTTTTATTCAAGGCGAAATTTTCTTTCAAAAACTCCAAAATTTCTGGGTGGCAAAAGCGCTAATGAGCTCATACATTCTTTGTAAAATTGTGAGTTTTTAAACCCGCGTCAGACAAAAAAAATTCAATACATCGAGCTGAGATTCATTGGCAGAGTTAATCGTGCTATGAACTTTCAATATTCAGAACTGATTTTGTTGTAGCTCCATCAGAAACTAAATCGCTTATGCTAATGATCGAGGCAAATATTGTAAACAAGGTTTCCCATATAGACAACAGGAACAGTGCCTCTAGCCCCTAGATTGCACTAGTGGTAGAGTAGAAAGTATATTCGTCCCATTTTTGTTGCAAAATTCTAACCGGCTTTTTTTCTATAGAGTCGTTGTTCAATGCAATTCCGCCACTGATGTGTGGGGCGCGCTTTGACTGAACTTGCATGTATCAGGGCCAAAGCTATGGAAATTGAACCTTCAGTTAGAGCTCAGTAACCGACGACGCTGTACCATGGCAAGTTAAAAGCAAACTTTATATCGGAATGCGTTTTTGACAGATTTTATGAGGTTTCAGAATTGTGTCGGTTATAGCAAAAATATGAAAGAATTCTTACCTTTAGTGGAGACATTTGTCAGTGATGGGACTCCAGTCGCATTGCTGTCAAAAAGAGAGCTGTTTCTGAATGAAGAGTTTTTAACCATTGTGGCATTAACCTCGAAAAATCTTCCGTATGGCCAGTCTTGATCCTACAAAAACAAAATGGAATTAAACTGAGTTAAACTGCACATATTAATTTATACTCGTATTGAAATACGGCTAACTTTCGAAGTCACTTTTTACTGCTGTAAGATAGCGAAACTAGACTATATAGTCAAATTCGACTCGAAGTAACTCACGTCTCCTAAATAAGAGCAAATAAAATCTTCTTAACTTTAAATAGCATTATAAAGTTGTTAATTAATAAATCGGGTTAAACTTGACATGAGTAATTTTTACGAATATTTGTAGATAGGTAATTACAAAGAAAGTAGCTGTCATTTTCAATGAGGAAGAAATGGAGCACGTTTCAGTGCTTCAGTAAAAGTACCACGGTTCAATTTTCCTATGACAAATGTACAATTATGCTAAAGTTAAATTCTAAATGACGTTAGCGGAACACCTGCTAAACCTTCACATAAATCCACCACAGCCGCGTTCTTTCACGTACGTTGATTCGCGGGCGTGAATTCTAGAGCGAATGTATGGATGGCTTGAGTCTTGAATGTGAATGTGAATTTGAAGGTGGTTGCACGTTTTCTAATTCAAGTAAAACGTGCAATACCCAAAGAAGCTATGAATATAAATATAGTTATATATTACAATGCTATCCATCATGGACTTAGAATCGAATCAGTCGAAACAAAGTAAGCAGTAAAATATTAGGTATACGTTTATTCAGCAAATTGGTGATAAATTTTTTCGCTAATGTAAAATGAATGTACCTGTTTACCTTAATTGTTAAAATACACTTAAAGTAAATATCGTGACATGTCAATTAATGAAGCAGAAATAGAAATTATGGCCCCTGCTCCTCTGATGTGTGCATTGCTAAGGCAAAGCTCGATTTTCTGGGAAGACAACTACATTGACACAACTCATAACTGGACGTTTATTGATAAGATGATGTGCGCGTGACTTTACATATCCTTAAGCGAACATATACTTTCGAATTCACTCCGACGTTCTTGTAGTAAATATTTTTACAATTTCTGCGAAATTTTCAAAAAAAGGTTCTTTACGTTGAGTTGAAGGGCTGGAGCCGGAAAGATCTTGCTGTATTCTGATGTACTAAATTATTTTTACATTGAAGCAGTTTTCGTAAGTATAAAATCACCAAAGAAGACTGAATCTTGAGGTCTCATATTAATGGCCATGACGAGCAGTACTTATACGATCAACGAAAATAAGACATAGAAAACATTAAGATATATATTTATGTAATTTATATCAAACGCGAGAGACAGTGTTTCATCGGGGATAGCCGATGAAACACTGTCTCGAGTGTTTGATATATCCTTTCAATCGAAACAAAAACTCAGGAGTAAACGGAGAAATAAAATCGTCAAAATCTCTGCTAATTAAGATCGGGTATCCAAACCTCCTTCACGGTTATGATTTTCTTTGTTTTAACTCAATGAATTATTAATGAGTTTAAGAATTAAATTTAGCTGGGAGTGTATACGCCTACAGATTTAAGTGTTTTTACTTAGTTCACTATTAAGCAAATGGAACTCAAAGTTGATTTCATTATTAGCATCTGTTTCTTTAGAAACAGCTTTATAAATTGATGGTCAATATAAAATAACGTGTTGTTTATCAGGCGATTAATTAAAGAGATATAGAATTTGTTGACTGATATGATATATTCTCATTCATGCGCTAAAACGCTTGCTGACTGTTTAATCAAAGTATATGTAGCAGAGAAACTCCAAATGTTGTTACCTTGAGTCGAAACGTTTCTTGTCACGACCACCGGCTCCTTCGCCTTTTCGATGGCGTTTTTGGAGGGCCCTTTCTTTACATCAAACACTAAACTTAAAAGGTAATTTATTTTATGTGGGTAGCTGGACTACCCACGGATCATGAGAATTGTATGCGCAGAGATGCAGGAGGCGTAGCCGATGGGCTTTTAAAAATTTCCATTTGCCAATATATCTCAACAATGAACGGGAATATTGTTGCGCTGGTTCCAACTCGTGACGCAAGATGGGTGCATTTTAACTCAGTTGATTAAAATAAATCTCGCGCGCGACGTAAGAGCCGCGAGCGTTTTGGAGCAGTATAAAGGCCCGGAAACTCTGGGGGACAAGTCACAGCGACAGGTTTCTGCGACAACTTGAGTCGCTTCGTGTGTACTGGGTTCAAAACAAGTCCTGGTTTCAATTCGTGCGAATGATTGCAGCGACAAATTCCCCTTGGGGGGACTCGCATATGAAAGGGGTGGGGGTGCTCGCCCGAATTTTTGAATTAAACCCCTAAAGGAGACCGATCTGGGCGTGGCCCAAGCTTTTTTGACCCCTAAAAGAGACCATAAGAATTACAAATATACATATTAAATATATATTTTTATATTTCTTCGCGTGCAACCCTAAAAGAGACCAAAATCCAAAATTTACGTACGCCCCTAAGCGAGACGCCGAGCATCCCCGCCCCTTTCAAATGCGAGTTCCCCAACGGGAAAAATTCAGTACCGTGTCACAAGAGACAAATTGTTGCAGCAACTTCTCTCACGACGTGTCGCACGAATGTGTCTCGGCCTCAAGAATTGACCAATCATAGCCTACGCCATTCCTTGCACATTGTATTAAAATTTTTAACAAAACTGGGCCACTATTTCTAGGTTTCCATTGGTGTCAATACATCTTTTGACTCTTGAATTGTTGACGTGATGCCCGTGGAGTGCCCATTTAAACTGAAAACATCTGGATATTTAGCCCAAATATTTGATGTTTCTAATTGGTCTCAAATTTTCTTGATCTAAACCATTCTTCTGTTTTGTACTTTAGAATCTTCTGTTATTCTTCCACACCCAGCTTTCATTTGAAGGTAGTTTTGGTACGTTTCGCATTATTATATATTGTGGCGTCTCGTTACTTACAATGAACTCACACATGCATCCGTCCACGCACAGCTTTGAAATTTTTACGGTTATTGTCAGATTTTTTAAAACCTGTGCTTCATCTTTGCTTGGCACAGTTCGATGAAGAGACTAACATAAACTTTGCATAAACTTTTATGCGTGACCTGTCGTTTTCAGACACTTGGTTATGTTCAACTTTACTTTGACAAGACAATCAGTAATCATTTCATATTGCTGGTTATTAAAGGATTAATCAAGTGCTGCAAAGTGCTACAAACCTCGGGGTTATCAACTGAAGAGATCTTGTGACTCATGCGAGTTCGCACGTACACAATCAATTTAAGTTTCACGCACGCGATGCGCTGTTTGGCAGGTGTCAAGAACCTAAATACTTAGACTCTATGGAGGTCTACGCAATCCCCACTTTTCAGTTCCTTTTTTTTTGAAGGCCCGTTGTCACCCCGAATGCAATGGGAATAATTTAGCCTAGTTAAAAATTGCCACTCGGGAACGTTGCGTTCAGCAAATGAACCATCACAAAACAAAAGGACAAGCACGCAACGTGGCCTTTAAAAGGGGGGGGGGGGGGGGTAAGTATCTAAAGAAACTGTGGTGCTGTGTCGGTGGGAAGTATAACAATATAATTTGGTTTTATCAACTGGGTTGATAATGTGAATTGGCCACCGTAAAGAGATTCAAGAGCTGACGTTTCGAGCGTTAGCCCTTCGTCGAAGCGAAAGGGGCTCCGTCAAGATGTTTTGGGCCATTTTTGAAGTTAGTAATAGCTTACTAAGGATCGAAGAAAAACGCCAAAGAGGTTATACTAAACCGAAAAAGGAACAAGGATGGCTACTGTGTGGGGAAGATTGACACGGATTGCAAATGTCGAATTATTTTTCAAAAGTTACAAACCATGACGCAGAGTTCCTTCTTCGACAACCTAAATTACCCTTAAAATTTAGGAAACCTAAAAATAATAGTTTGCTAAGGAAGAAAAACACCAAAGGAGTGATACTAGAACCGAAAAGGAACAAGGATGGCCGAGGATGGAGAAGATTGAAACGGATTGGAAATGAAGATTTTGAAAAAAATTAGGCTAAATTTTTCAAAGTGCGCGAACGATGACGCAGTTCCTTTAATCTGCCTCGCCACCTATCTGAAACTACTTTGCTGGTGTCTCCTCTCTCTCTCATTTTCTTCTTATTAATTTATTTTTATACTGTTATTGTGGTGCGAAATTAAGACTGAAAACGAACAGAACATAAATAGGCATCTCCTGCTAGCTTGATTTCCTTCTTAAGAAACTCTTTATGTAAGTCCCAAGATCAATATAAATTTCTTACTTGTCTTCATACGTTTCTTAATTACAATCCCATATCTGGAAGGGCGCCGAAGTACTACGGCTGGGTTTTATGTAATAATAAATGCACATTTTGCTCCATTTGATTGAGCACATATTTGGCAAAAAACGTTTTGACTGCTACTGCATTATTTCCAAAATCACGACTGAAAACAAACTAACAAAACGGATTTTGCACCACGAAACTCTCTACATACAACAATATTATTGCCACATATACGCTAGTCCCTAAATTAAACATCTTTTAAACGTGACTATAAAACACCGAATTATCAACTGTAATTTCCCGCGACCTGCAATTGTTACACTGGTTAAAGAAAGTGATCCTTTTGAGTGGGATGGGGAGATTTGTACGTGAGACTATTACATTTGCCTTTATCAACATGAAGGGTCTGTGGGGTTCAAACGTTAATCCTACAGAGTGACCGATATGCAATTTGCCAGTACGTTGTCAAACAGACATGAAGAAATAACGAAGAAAGCCATCGGCTGGGGATTATTCCTTTGATCAAGAAGTTAAACGCTAAAAGATTTTTAAAACACGTTTAAAAAGCGAACGACGCTTCGGCGCTACGTTTCGTCATTATCAAGTGAAAAAATGAAAAACTATAAGGTGTAATACGAATATATGAAAATATGAAACAATACATAAAATTAAAACAAAAGGCTTAGGAGAAATGCAGAGCAATGATTATGGGGAATTTACGCGTGGAGGTATTTTCCATGGGATTATTACAGCTGCTATTCGTCTTTACTAGCTTATACGCCCCAGGGTGGGACTAACTGATAAAAGACAAACGGCAAAATTATATGCCTCCATTATGATCTTCAAGTCCCTCGATACAATGCTGAAAGCCTGTGACGGTGAGTCATAAATTAATGCCGGGCTGTGCACAAGTATCACCTCACAAGTATCCCGGGGAATACTTGTGAGGTGTTTTCCTGTGGGCCCCAGCTATGATCATGCTATTCCGTTCCCGAGACTGAATTCACTGGTATATAGTAGTTTTGCAAACAAGAGCTCTTCCGAACCTGTTGTAAACCTCACCAGCCTTATTAAATCTGTGCCTCATTTTATATCAGTATTAGAATACTGAAATGCAAGATTTAATGGCGCAAAAACTAATGCATATTTGGGGAGCAAACATCCGGTTTTGCTTATGTGGGTTACGGGTTTTCCCCCTCCACTAAATAGGTTCCACTGAAATGGTCATTCTGTTATCTTAGTGAAAACGTTTGAAACAAGTTTTTGTTGTGTATTTCAATTCTCCGTTTTTATATGTTAAGGCGCTTTTTGGATAATAACCATGTACAATGACAGTTAAAATTATGGTATTTTGACGGAAAGCTGTCTGTTTGAACACTGACAGGAGAAAGATGTTTGTCAATTGACGGTTTTAAATGATGAGTTGGCCTTTTCATATCTGTTTTCCTCCAGACTTCTTGGTTTCATAGCCGTAATTACCCAACCTCAGTTTTTTTAAAGAAGCGGAGTTACATGCAGACACTCACGACACATCTGAAAGCGACTCTAACAGATCACCACCAACCAAATTTTTGTTTATCATTTTCTTGTATTGATATTGTAAAATCCCGAATTCTCAAACCTTCAAGGGAAGCGAAATCCTTAGTTGGGCAATTTGAGGGTGACTGAATTACAGTGTTTGACTTTTTAGTAGAAAAACAAATGAGAAAACGTTGGCCGTTGGATTGAGTTGATTGGGAGGCTCGAACACTGAATTAGAATTCGAATTCCAATATATTTACAGTGCAAGAGCTCAGCTGTCAATCTTTAATTAAGCCAATCTCCCTTCCCTACTCCCATTAGAAACAAATAGAGCAGGAACTGTAAGTGACAGGGATATGGTGTGATTATCCGTTTCAAGAAAAAGCCTAGTCCAAACGTTAACATTTGGCTAAAAAAGATTACTTGTAAAGGTGCTCACTGGTTTGTTTTTGAAACAAAACGGGGGGATATCGCGAACACAGATAACCATGTTTATCAAGTCTTACGGCAACAAATGTCCGGAGCTTCCGTTTGAATCGAGCCCCTAAAATATAGCTTTTACGAACGTGTGCCATCAATTCAGTAATTCATGAATTATTAAAAACCTCTTGCGAGCGATTTATTTTAAAACAAGCGTAAATACTAATATAATTTGGTAGATTTTGTGACTAAATAGTCCGCGATTGTTTGAGTGAATTTGACCGCCATGATATGTTGTTTCAAAAGTTAAAGCGAGAAAGTCAATAGGTATTCTATACTGAAGTGAAAGTTTTTGAGTTACACAACAAACGACTTTAGCGAGTTTTTTTTCAACAGATTTAATTGGACTCTAAATTAAAATTATTATGGTTTTACTTACCTTCGAGGAGCTTGAATGTCAAAGATCCTGAAGCATGGTCCACCAGACAAGAAACGGAACTCTGCCGCTCTCTCAAAGTTGACGATAGCTTTTACTTGCACGGCTGTCCTGTCCTCGAGGCAGATTAGATAAGTTAAATGAGAACTATACGTGTGGTTTGAAAACTGGCCTTGCGCTTCACACAACTATTGATTGGTTGTACTTTACAAGCTGTTTTTGAAGTGTGTAAACTTAGCGCGAAACTACAAACAAGGCGGCTTCCGAGAGTGTGTGTCCTTTGAAATTGCTACGACGCTTTGGAATCATCAACTATTATAGCGTTATCTTCCATGTCACAACAAGAGTTGAATTTCACATTCAAGAGCTGCTCTGTTCTGATAAACGTCCCAATTATCTGTAAGATATTAAGCTCATAACGTTGCCGAATTTAAAGACGAACGCTTCACGTTATTGGCCCAGAATGATTGATTTTGTCTTTTTGTTTGCAAGGCGGACAAAGGGTCGTTTTAACCTTGTTCACTTTGAATTGAAGTGAACATTTAATTTGACATATTGCGCACTTAATGACGAGGAAAAGCTTGAACTTTTCCGGCTTATGGAACAATAAAGGGATCTATTAATAATTACTGGCCACAAATATTACTGGCGTGGATTAGAAGGTATTTAGATTCCAATTTGTACTATATTATGCTAAGTTATTTTCGACCACTGACCCAGGAAATTATTGCGATGTTTTCATAATTGAGTTATCTGTAAGTACAATCTGTCTTTGGGGTTTCATCAAAGCTTTGCTAAGAATTAGTATTCTGCCGAGGTGCTATGTTGCATTTATTTTTTCCTGAGAAATTGAAATTGAGGGTCTTGAAACAGCGATTAATAAATAAAACAGACTAGAGTTTGCCGAATCAAATCAAAATAAACACACTTAGAACTCTGTTCCTAATTTAGCATCGAAATCCAGCCTGCCAATTGATCCTAACGGAATACGTGAGCCGACCTCGACTATAGTTAATAGGAGATGAAAGGATTATGTTATCGGAATATTTGGTATTTCAGCTGTCGTCCGCATATGTCACCACGGCTAATCGATAAAATGCGGTCTTCTCTGATACCGTCGCTAATACCAAGAGAGCAGTTGATAATTGAGGTCGAACAGCTTGCAAACGCATTTGTCTGTGGTCATTTTAGGTTCGGCACGCCGGCGACACTCGCATCCTCTGAGGTCAGTAATGACTTTTTTTGTTTATTTGTTTTTCCTAAATATGTGCAGTAAATTTAACTGAACAAATAGCAGATTAGATTTAGGTTGAAAATAGCTTGACCAGCCATTCCAGAAATGCAGAGAAATGTGTTTTCGTGCCAAGATATCTCTACCCTTTTCTTTTGCGTTAGCACTGCAAATTGTTACATTTTTAAAGTATTTCTTTTAATTACTTGACTTGAATTTTTTTCAATAATTTTAATGCTACACTTGTAGATTTTTCCAGTTGCAGTCGGTTATTCTGCAAGTATAAATCAGTTGGTTTATGGGCACGTTCTCCTGATTGCCGCTGTTATTGTAATCAATCAGTTACAGTAATTGTGAAATAGCTTCTACAGGCCTTTGTTTGTCATACCTGTTAGGTTCTCAACTTCTAATTGAGAATAAAATATCCGACCAAATGTTACATGACGGTATTGCATGCCCAGTGCCATAGTCTGTTTAGAGAAAAACAAATTTTGTATACGTAGAAATATGGCAAAAACGTAGTTACGAGTAGTTAACACCAGGTTTAAAACATTTGATCACTAACATGCCGCTATCGCCAACATATTTTCACACAGGCGACTTGAATATCTTTTTAATGTCTTTAATGCTTGCGTTTGGCAAGATTCCCGCGCAAACGGAGTTAGCTTTCTCTTAGTTTACCACGGATTTCGCCAGGAAATTTTACAATCCGGTTTGTGGCTAACCCAGCGTTACAAATTTAACACAACCTAGCTCAATTTAAATCCGTTGTTCTTTTGAGGCGATGTTTGCGCTTTCCGGCCAAATTATTGATGACACTAAATATTGTGGTTTTTAATGCTTCCTTCTTCCCTAAACACCCCAGCTGGGCTTGCTCCTAGTTACTCCAAGTCACTTTATGTGCTACATGCAACAGTCACCCCGGGGGTGGGGTACCACCTTAAATAAGGTGTGTGCCGCGAACTCTTAAACCCTGGCCCTATTAAAGGATAAAGAAAACGGAATTTCACACCCTTTTTAAAAGGCACAAACTCGAAAGTTTGAAAAATGGCAACCTATTCAAGGAAAAAAACGAAAACTAAGAAAGTTATGAACGGGTCAACCTTATTTCAGTCCTGTAACGTTATTATCTTGAGAGATTGTTCAGTTTAAGCAGACCGTTTCTTTTTCGTTTCACTTGCCGTTTATTTACTGAAATTTCAGACGATACACCAGGAACAATGCCAAAAGGGGCAAAAATGATACCCTTACTTATTACAGACTCGCAGTACATTAATATAAGGATCGAGAATCTCAAAACGTCATACCCTATCCTGCGGCTCATACCTATATACCCCATATATGGGAGTAACCCCCCCCCCCCCCCCCCCTCTGGAGCAGTAGACAGCTCGATAATGACAACGATCAGCGGTGTGGACTACTTTGACAAGAGGCGCAAACTTTGCCGTTTTTTTAGAAGAAAGGTTTTGAAATTTGGTAATTCGAAAAGTCGTTTATTATGAAGAGAAAACAGTTCGACAAACACTATCACGGGTAAGCTGATGCCGGAAAGTATCCATACAAGTCAATCTTTCCTCTTCGCACACATTGTCTCAAATGTAGGAGACTATTTTCCAACCGAGGTGGCTTCCTTCTATAAGCCTGGTGATTTCTTGGAGGTCTCCTCGCCTTACTAATTCCGCTTCAATTGTAACTTAATAATCCTTCACAATGTGGCAAATAAATAAATGATGATGAAGACCTCTATATTGATGGCATCGAGAATTTCCAAATTTATTTTTACTCAGCGTATCATATCCGGGCGTGACTTTTTCTGCCAATTTATGGGAAACACATGTTTGCTAGTGGGTTTATCAATAGGCTTTGTGATAGGAACGGTCAATGAAAGACAGTGAAAGTGTCGAAAATCTTAAAGGGCCCTGGTCAGCCTCCGCAATTTTCCCATCGAAATTATGGAAATTGTATGATGAAGCGAGATCTTATTGCTTTGCTGTGAGTTATGTTACTGAAAGTGTTTAATTACTAATTTAGCAACTTTCTCAATGATATCTTTCGTTTCACTGAACTCTCGCATGTAAACAATAACAAAGGTGTGGCTTACTAGGGCCCTTTAAAGCTTTCAAAATTTAATTTTGTGGAACTCAAAACAAGTGTGAAAATCACTGATCTCGGTTTGGTAACGAATTCAAAAATTCGGGAAATGCAATTTTCTATTTATAAACAAAAGGCCCGTGCAGGGGGTACTCCCATATATGGGTTATATAGATGGTTTTTTGAGGTTCTCGGTCCCTAAATAGGGTATCATTTTTTTTTCCGTTTTGGCATTGTTCCTTGTGTGATCCTTATATAGGGTACCTAAATTGCATCGTCTAAAATTGCAGTGCGTAAACAGCAAGCTCAACAAAAAAGATACTGAATGCTGACAGTATTAACATTACAGGAACGGAATAAGGTTGACTCGTTCATACCTTTCTCTTTCCTTAAATTGGGTGTCACCTTTCGGGTTTGGGCCTTGAATAGGGTATCAAATTTTTTTTTGTAAGTAGTACTTTTTTTGTAAGTAGTACCCCCTGAGACGAAGAGGAAAGATTGACTTGTATGGATGCTTTACGGCATCAGCTGACCAATTACAATTAAACCCCCCAATAAGAGTTTGTAACAATACGCAGAGAACCGCTAAAAGCTCGGGCTTTCTATGGACCTGTTGCATAATAATTGCTAGCAGAAAAGATTCACGGATTTTAATGCAACATAGACGGGTGTGTTCACTTATATAAGCTAAGATGGGGTAACATTTGGCATAAATTAATTTCTCACAACTCAAATCGCAAGCTACTTCTGTCAAACAAATTCAAGAAGTCGGCCAGTAAAGTACCTGCCCACTACCAGTCGAGAGATGTTCAGAAACGTTCTTTATATTTCTCGTTATTTTGAAGGCAATAAATGCTGTCGTATAGTCTAAGGTACTTTATATTTTTGTTGAAATGAGGAAGACTTTCTGAAGAAACAAAGCAGAAAATTTTCTGCTTTGTTTCTTCATTAAGGGATTTCTAAACACTTTTATGTAATATATAAAACACGAGAGACAGTGCTTCATTGGGATATCCGAACACCGAGAAGAGAGTTGAAAATATGACGCGCAGCGGAGAATTGTTTTTACGATATTTGAGGTGTTTGGATAGCCGATGAAACAATTTTTCGATCATTTAATTTACCTTCTCAGTCGAACAAAAACTGAGGAGTAAACGGAGAAAACGCAGCAAAAATGTATGTATGTTTTTAAGACCGGGTATCAAAACCTCCGTCATGGTTACGATTTTCTTTGTTTTGCATGACTCGATGAATTATTGGTGAGGTTGAAAAGGGCTTTTCAACTTCAACATATAGTCAACCAGCTGTGAACTTTCTTTTGAAAAGAGTCATTGCAGAAATTTTTTTCGACATCTGAAAAACAAATGATTAGAAAATTACCCGTTCGCGTTTTGGCAATTTTACACTTTTTCATCACCTCTAAGAAGTTCCGTTGCATCAGGCTGGAAAATAAATGGTTTCCGCTGTAGTTATTAAAACGATTAATATATTCTCGGAAACAGACAAATTTTAAGGTTTGTTTCCCTCTCTGACTTTTTCGTGATATGATTGAGGGCGTTTTCTTGGAGAAATTGAAGCGAAATCCCTTAGATGGTCCTTGGCCATGGACGAGAGGTTGAACGGCCCAAATGAAGCTCATATTTGACCTCTTAACCTATAAGATTTGAAGCTAAATTCAGAGTTGTTTTCATTTCAAATGTACGTGTTTTGACTGTTATGTCTTCATTACTGCACAATTATAGATAGCGTGTTATATGCAGCCTCCCTGATTGCAGTATACTAGCGAACGGAACATGGTTAACGGACAGGAAACGTCCTTCCTTTCTCTGTTTACCAAGTTTTTTTTAGACACATATTTTGCCCACACTTCCATAAAATGTGTGATCTTGGAGCCTTTAGGGCCGTTTTCAGCTTC
The DNA here is from genome assembly GCA_947652115.1 of Blastomussa wellsi. Taxonomy (NCBI): domain Eukaryota; kingdom Metazoa; phylum Cnidaria; class Anthozoa; order Scleractinia; family Plerogyridae; genus Blastomussa; species Blastomussa wellsi. Next base: position 2,775,147 of record OX393574.1, on the reverse strand, counting down.
TGAAGTTAAGCTTCACTAACGATCAGGGCTGAGAATCGTCAGAGGAAAATCTTCTGACATAACTCGATTGGGCACTTATAGAAGTACTTCCCCCACGATTCTTAGGTCACCCACATGTTTTGTTTCCGGGTATTCGAAATTGAGCAAGTGTTAATTTTCTATGACATTTTTTGCTATTTTCAGTCTTCCGTCTTGCATAGTTGCGTCCAGACAATTGTGCCGACGTTTTACGTTTCTGTCATGGAGTCACGAGATATGTTAATCATACGTACGTCCGCGTACGGACATCTCACAGGCGGCCTTCCTGCGTCGGAAAGATATTTGCACGTACATAAGTATTTGATGGGGCATTGTCACGGGAATTTTTGCCGTTTTGGGGGTCAATTATGCAAAAATCACTGCTTTGTACCTGCTGTTGTGCACAAAATGCTCCAACAGACTGACCAAGGTGAATTCAGGTGAATTTTAGCAGGGAAAGCAGACCATCATATTTTTGGGCGATTTTTTCAATGCATAGCTTATAACTTTGAAAAAATTGGAGTTTTTCAAATTACAATCCATTTCCATCCTCGTCATCTGTGACAGCATACAAGAATCAACAGTTTCAATATAGTACTACAGTCTTCGACAACAAAATTAGACCATTATTATTTTGGTTTTCCTTATTGCATCGACAGTTTTGAGCTATTTTAAAAATGCCCTTTAACAGCGTGACAATGCTGAGATTGCTCGATACAGGAAACTGGAAACATTTTCCCTCCCCCGCCCTCATTTGCCGATAACAAAGGAAAACAGAACCGAGTATATCACCATTCAAATTAAAACTATCAGCGACTCGACTGTGCAACAAAAAGATATATTAGATTTCTGTCACATTGAGAATACTCTTTCAGCTAGGTTGAGAGGTGTAACCGTAACTCCAATTTTACCATTCACGCATGTTAACAGCACAGTCACGACCTGCTATATTATAGGAAATAGAAAATGTGGCGTCTTTTCCGTGTCTTTTCTGTGTTATAGCTGATAGAAATATTCTCACTACAACGACTACAACATTTAGGAGCAATAATAGCCTATTAAACAAGAAACGAATGCCTTTACAACAAACCTTTGATTGCAGGAAAGCACAAAACGCAAACAATAGTCAGTATTCGTTTCGTCGATTTAACAGAGGCAAAACTATATTTCCTGACGGCTTAAATCGACGAAACGGAACACTGTCTATGTTTCACTATATATTTACTCTTGTACACATCATATTATACTATCCAATATCAATTTTTATTGTATTTTCTATATATTTTGCTTTTTATTCGCATATTTTTGTTTACTATCATACATCTGTTACAAACATTTTGTCATCTGCACTAGTCAATAATTAACTTCTTTTGTTTACGTTGTAATTTAAATTTCGGAAACCGTTATTTCTTTCATAGCAGCATTGGCCCATTAAAAGTGCCAGCCTTGAAGTTTTAATTGTTGAATGCCTTAGTTGGGGATACTCGTTTTTGTTGCTCACTTGGAGGCGCCGCCCAGCTGTCCAAACTCTTCCCCGCGTATGCCATTGCCACTTTTGACAGATTCGCATATTTTTGCTTGAAAATGGTACCCTTTTAAATGCCTAAAGTGTAGATACTGGATCTATTTTCTTAATTATTACCTGACTCTTCAGTGACACATAAGACACAAATGTCACGAGAAATTTTATGGAGCGTTTTCACACACGTGAAAAGTGGCCATATTGGATTGCTGAAACAAATGATGATATTTGCATAAGAATAGAGTTCAATTCCCGGAGGGTTCGTTTGGAACACCAACATGGCCGCCACCATTATCGTCCCCAGCGCCGCTTGTCCCTCTTAGCCGGCTGGTCCTGTGCACTAGGAGTAATTAAGTGGCTCTGGGGACACATGATTTGATTCCTGAAATCAAACAAAGGAAGTCCAATCACATCAGCCGTTTTGAAATTCCTTTGCGTTAGCATTTTATCAATTAAATCATGTGTCCCCAGAGCCACTTGTTCCTCGTGCACAGGCCCAGCCGGCTAAGAGGGACAAGTGGCTCTGGGACGAGAATGGGCCGCCACTTCTTTCTTTTTGGAACACCAATATGGCCGCCGTGACGTCATATGAAAACGCTCTTTTGATTGTATTGCGTTACGTCCGGTTTGGTCCAAAATTGGAGTACAGGAAGCGGATAGATGTGTCCAATCAATGTGCGATTTGAACTAAGGTACCTGAATGTAATCTAAATGGCCTAAGTCAAGTTTGTTGATCTAGAAAGCATTCTCAATATGAAGAGTCCGATGATATATCAAATAACAACGAAAACAATTTGGATTGTGGATTGGCAGCTCAAAACATTAATTAGAAATAGTGACATCGTTTGTGGGCTACTATCAAGCTCTGCAGAATGGTTGATTTTCAGCGTTTAAACTGTAAAAAATATATTTTCTTTATATCACAGACGGCGTTGGGGAATTGTTGTTTAAAAATCTAAACATGAAGGCAATGTTGCTTTTGTTCGTAAGCTTGTTCGTTCCTCCATCCGCGGCCGATTGAAAGATCGCGAAACTGAAAAGAGAATGGGTAAATCAATAATGCAAAGAAAGAACAAATGAGTGAATGAACGAAGAAAGGAATGGCTGTACAAGCGAATCAGAATGAATCACAAATGCTTGTCCAAAAGAAATGAAACATAAGAAAAAAAAGTACTGCATGATAATATAAAAGAGAGAATAAAAAATGGGAAAAGGTGGTAAGAGATAAAGAAATAAATATATAAATGAAGAACAAAAAAGAAGGCAGAAAGAAACCTCTAGCGCTTATTGTCAGGGCTTCTCTGCAAACTTGGTCGCGTGCCGATATGAATAAAAGAACAATTCTCTAGAGAATATAAAGCGGTCTGTGATGGAAAAGCAAAACGCCCAAGAGAACGATGAAAGTTTCGGGAACTTTTTGAATCAGTGTGTAATGAACAAAATCACGCTTGGGGCTGAAATCGTTGTTTGGTACAAATAAAATAAGCAGCGTTTCTTCTATATACGTTAATTTATACCATCGGAAATAAGTGTTTCTAAGAAGTTTCTTTATAATACCGCGAGGTTATTTTTATCGTTTTGAAGGCACGTACGAGGCATGAATTCGTGCGTAAATCCGGCTACAATATTTTTAAATTATCTTCGGACTGAAATTAAGCTAAAAAACAACGTAATAAAGTTGAAAATATCAGAAAAATAGATACTGATTCCAGTTTAGGAAGAATCAAAAAGAATAAATATAATTTGATTTTATTTAACGATGGTTGCGCTTAATGGTCTTGCGACTAAAAAAATGGAATTCAGAAGTGTTGGTTTTTGTGGAGGGAAGAAAAACGGAGAACTCGGAGAAAAACCCATGGAGTAAGGACGAGAACCAACAACCAGCTGAAGGCGCATTGATGACGCCGGGTCCGGGAATCGAACTGGCGGGCCACAACGGTGAAAGGCGAGTTCTCTCATTACTGAGTCGTCCATGATTCCCAAAGAATATTCTCCTCATGCAAGAATGAAAAATCGTAAGCTTTGAAGAGTCGCCATTGTTAAGGTTCGATTGTATCCGGCACAAGGAAAGACGATTAACATCACGGATTGTATACTCAAGGTTTGTTATTTATAATGCAAGAAAAAACGATATATTCTCAATTAACATCTTGTGACAGCTGAATTTAAGTCATTTTCGCGTCTAATATTTCTGCCTATACTCTCGACTGGTGTTAATTTGTGATAATCTTCTTCTTTTTTGATAACGTTTCTGGCAATCGTAGCTACGTAAGCTATACGCATTTTTATCAATAGCCCTGAACGACGAGATTTGTTAATTGCGCCGACGTTCGTTATTTATCGCGTTTCGTTATTTTGCGTGGTTCGTCACATTCGCCCCAACGCAGTTGCGTTATATGTCGACTCTTTATGGCATGCATTTGCTTGTTTTGTTTTTAGAAATCTATGCAAAAAGCCAAATAAATGGTGGTTTAGTTTGCCAACAAACTCCGACTTTTCACATGAATGTTTCCCTCGCCTGCCACCACATCAGGTAACAAATGCTCCTGATTTTAATCTTCTGATTTACATATCAAACACATGCAAATGAATTTTCGGATTCATTCTGTAATTAAATTGTTATCAGTGTACAAATACTGTCTGACTTTTATTCATACATTTTGTTTTAAAGAAACATGAAACAACTTTCTATTTGTCTTGGACGAAAGTACGACACGCGCGAGTTTTCGATAGCTCCATATGCTAGTCAATATTTTTTAAACATTTCCGAAAACAGTAGTAAATGTTTAATTCAATAATAAATGGTTCGGCGTGTTAGACGAAAGGATAACAATGATAATCTAAGATTAATGTGAGATCCGTCTCAATATAGAATCCGAAAGAAATCACGGACGCATAGAAATGGACGAAACCGCTATTTTAGAGTGAGACATAAATATACCTGTTTAGCTTTGTTTATACATGTCTTTTTGTACGTTACTATTTGAAATCACAACTCCTTTGTCATACCACTAGTCAAAGGCGATAATGTGCAAGCTTTTTTTTACTCTTAACTACTGTCGAGAAACTTCCTCTATCATAGAGATTTATTGGTTGATAAGATTTGTCATCGTAGGTTATCCGACTTAGAATTCACCTTATTTTATTGCGTGTTGCTTTAATTGTTGGAAACATTTAAACGAAACGATTTTTTTGTTTTCCAATAACATTTTGCAACTGATTTTCAGTTCTTGAACTATTGAAACGTGACAAAACATGCGCACCTTATCAATCCCACAAGTCGAAGATGATCTTCGACTTCTGGGACTGAAACCTGAAAGTTATTAGGAATTTGAAAGTGCAAGCCTTTCATCAGTTTTTTCAGTAGAATTTTCTCGCCGCCTTGATTGATTACTTTTGTTACAGAAGTAATTTGCGAAGTAACAATGCAGCGGCAATTTTCATGGTAATTCGTCACTTTAATTGCACAAAAAAGTCCGATTTGCGACAGACAGGCGACCGCCCAATAGATATAAGTTGAGATTCTGATTCGCTCAAATTCACGAGTTCTTTCATTCACTCACCAGAACCCACTATCGCGACCAGGAAAATCGCGTTAATCCCGAGAAGTGCTTATTACTAGCCTTTTGAGCTGTGTTCAATCAGGTTTCACATATCCCTAACTCACAAGGAAAATAACAACAAAGCGAACATCAAATTATACACTATACAGGTAAGTTTATCGTTTTAAGCCACACCGTCTGAAACTGAGCTGAAACACCGCGCGTGTCTGCCCTAGAAAGAAAAACAGACACCGTTTCAAATGGTGTGCTTTGCGTTTTGGCCACCGGAGAAACTGAACGCAATAGGTGATGCCGCAGATCGAAGTAGACTGCTTATAGTCTCTCTAATTTGACCTTATTTCAACGCAAAAGAACGTGAACGAAAAAGCAAACTGCGCCAAGTTCTCGATCTTTCATTCCGACTTTGTTTTCCTTGTTCAACATAACGGTCCAAAAAAGTACTAGAAATTATAACATAGCTATAACAGAGCCGCGCAAGTGTGATCAAAAACTAATCCAGCAGTGCTCAGATAGCGTCAAAAAATCGCTTAGCCAGAAAATTCGTTTGGCGCAACCCTAATACTTCTATCGTGATCTCTTCCCGCATGCACCATAAATCGATAGTGCACGCTGTAAAAGCATGAACGCAACCAACTGTTAAAAGTCAGAGCAATGCCACGGTTTGTGCCTTTTGTTACCGTGAGAGGTAAGGGGCAAAGAGGTTTAACATATATAATCTAAGGAACCTGAAATCTTGACATCAAGGTAATTGACAACGCAAAAGTACAAATCAAAGCTGTAGTGGTATGTTTATCAGGTAGGATTTGTGTTAAAAAACGAAAGAAAAAGAAACACACATTTAAATGACAAAAGCACGTCAAACTAAAGAGAGAATATGATTCTTGAAATAATTGTGAAAATAAGGCTTTGTTTAATTTTGTGGCGCGAACCGTACTCAAACCACAGAATATGCATACATAAGATATTTTCTATGAATTAATTTTCTCATTCGAAAAATATTGCATCCGGTAAATAATATTCATTAAGGAAGGATATCTATTATAGGAAATTAGGTGATTTCACACCACAAACGGCCAACTTCAACGGTTGGGGAACCGTTATGTGCTTACCAATACTATACCATGGAAAAATAGATTCTGTATTCAAAGTTAACCGCAATACATATTCAATTAATTCGTCATTTTAATTTCCGAAACAGGCCCGGTCAATCGTAAATATAATTCGGGCCTAAATCTTACTGGGGACGTGGTTGTATAGCATCATTCAGTCTAGTGAGAATAGTGACTCCTTTAATTTCATTAGGGGCCTTACTAGGAATGAAGCCAGTCACTTGTTTTCTTATGTATAAATTGCCTTGAAATCAATGGAAACCTTGAAATTATAGTGAAGGTAGAAAAACGAAAGGAGTAATGGCAAACACAGAAGCCAAGGATGGCTTCGATTGAGGAGATTGAAAAGGATTGTTGGCAAACTAGAGATCAAAAGGGAGGCTAAACCTTGCACTGAAGTTGTGTCATCCGTGACATGAAGTCATCCATGACAGAAATCATCCATGACATGACGTCATCCGAGACGGAAGTCATCCGTGACATAAAGTCATCTGTGCCAGAAGTCATCCGTGAAATGAAGTCATCCGTAACAGGAGTATTTCGTGACATGACGTCATCCGTGACAGAAGTCATCCGTAACATGAAGTCATCCGTGGCAGAAGTCATCCATGACAGAACATGACGTCATCCGTGACATGAACTCATACGTGACAGAAGTCATCCATGACGGAAGTCATCCGTGACATGACAGAAGTCATTCATGACATGAAGTCATCCATTACAGAAGTCATCCATGACAGAAGTCAACCATGACAGAAGTCATCCATGACAGAAGTGATCCGTAACATGAAGTCATCCATGACATGAAGTCATCCGGACAAAACACGACGTCATCCGTGACAGAAGTCATCCGTTCAAGTCATCCATGACGGAAGTCACCCATGACATAAAGTCATCCGTGACAGAAGTCATACATAACATGAAGTCATCCGTGACATGAAGTCATTTACATCAAGGAGCCCAAGGATGGCTTCGATTGGGGCAGATTGAGAAGGATTGTTGACATGAAGTCATCCGTAACAGAAGTCACCCATGGCAAGAAGTGACAGAAGTCATCCATGACACGACGCCATCCGTGACAGAAGTCATTCGTGACATGAAGTCATCCTTTACATCAAGGAGCCCAATCTTTCGTTTGGAATATTCAATCAGAAACCAAGGTGGCTCCGATTGAGGAGGATAGTCGTGAAGGCTAAACCTTGCAACTGAGGGTGTTTCATCGTTGGCAAAAGTTCTTTAAAGCAGCTTTAAAATGTAGTTTGGAATATTTTTCACAACCAGCTTCCCCGAATGCTAGTTTCATGAAGTAAAATATTATGAAGGGAAGTGAAAAACTGTACGTTGTTCAAGTTGAAATACAGCGCATGTCCTAATTCCTTGTCTCACACACGGGAAGCTAAGTGAAATTAAATCAAAGTTAAAATACAGCGCGTGCCCTTCCGCGAAAAACTGGACAAACCGAAAACCAAGAGAAAATAAGGGTATAGACTCGAACCCGACTCTAAGCTAATTGCTAATACTTTCATAATACAAACAATGAGAAACCCTTGAGAAAAAGTCCATAAAAGGTCACAATTAATATAACTCGCTTGTAAAGTTTAAATGAAATTAATATGCTCTACAGGATGTGTAGATATTGCTTATAAATTGTATATGCGTGTGCATCTCCAACTTAGTCTGTTCATCACATTCCATATTAAACTCTGCATCCATTTTTCCAGGCCTAGGTAAGCTAAACGTATTACAAACATAGAAACACTCACTTTAATTGCAATTTTTATAGACATATTAAATCCCAGATATAACAAACATAATTCGGTGTCCATGTTAACAAAAAAATGAATACTGACATAAATAAATCCGCGATGTTAGCTCGTTATAGCACGTCGAATATAACGGGCTTTTCATCTTTTTCCGAGTTGTCCCTTTCAAAATTATTGTCTTAACGCTTGATCAAGGAAAGCTTGATCAAAGACCTATTTCAAGCTGGAACAACAGCAGCATTCAGCTTGGGAGATGTCAGAAACAAAGAGATATTGGGGAGGTGGAATTCTAGCTAGCTATTTCACCTCTCGTTAAAACGGCGAGGATTTACATTTTACTTTGATATAAACGGACCTGGAAACTTTCAGTAACTGTATGCTGTTGTCAAAAATTGTCAGCTTTGGCAAAGATCTAGCCTGCGTGGCAGGCGTCCGAAGGGGATATGTTTTTTTTTAAGAAAAGTCTAACCTGTAATCTTTCAATTTGAATCGGTCAGTTTCACAAAATTCTTCCGTTATGTTTGATTGCAATCAATTTAGTCAGGCAATTTGTCGTTGCAAAAATCAATCCGTGAGGCGCAAGATTTCTTTCATTGCTTCATAAAACAAACATCTGAATCTCGAATGAAAATTAAATTAACTCGCGACTGTAATAAGAAGCATCGGCAATATTTTGCCTTAATAACTAAATTAAACCCGTTGCTAGACAAAAAGCAAATTGTTTGACTTCATTGAGGGAAATAATTCTAAGATATCTCTGCGGGAAGCTTCTGTTAATACAGATATCTGTGGTAAAGAATTATTTTAAAGAAAAATTGAGAATTAATTTGTCTGAGGTAAAATTTATAGTTTTAATTTAAATCTGTGTGATGTATGGCTACTGGAAGAAGATAGCTTTACTTTAAGCATTAGACAAAGTACCTTGTGTCAAAGGAAAAAAAACTCTTATCGGTCAAAAACCAAAATACGCTAAGTTTTATCATATGTATATATATATATATTGATAAGTGTTCGTATCTAAACGTTCTATAGATTTGATTTGACATAACCGATACTCAAAGACTTCGAAAGATGGCAAACAAGAAAAGAAAACCATTTGATACGAGCAAAGACTGAAGGAACTAAGTGATTGTATATAAAATGTAGCTAGTTCTTTCGCGTTTTTTTTGCAGACAATTAGGAGAAAACTCGTATCGCTCAAAACCCCAGACACATAGGTTTTTTGTCAAGTGTCCATATCTTAGTTGATGTAACTGATACGAACCAATCACATGCTAAATGAAATAGCAAAGTAAGAATAAACATATCATTTGAGTTGACTCGACAAAGTTGGCGTATTAAATGATTGTAAAGGCGACCGTAGCTACGGTTTTTCGCGTTTGTGCGGAAATTAAAGTGAAAATAGAAAAGAGCCAGGTGGAAAAGGCTGCTGAAATTTGCATAAAGTGAAATCTCTCTCTGCAGGATATCGCCTAATTTAAATAAAATGAGACAAAATATAAAGCCTCACCAGAGTTAAACCTCATTGCATTTTCCAATCCACCAAACACGAAGGGTGTACGTTGCTCAAATGAGCTTCGATTCGGTAACACTTGAAAGTGTATTGATCAAAGGCGGAAGAAAAGCAGAGCTTTATATCAACAACGAGCAAGTGTTTTTCTTGCCAAAGGTAAGAAAAAAGTAGCATAACCTAATGCAACGTCTAATCTACCATTATGACAATACCAACCCGTGTCAAAACATTTTTATGTGTAACAGAATTTGCGTTCAGTAAAGGTAAATAAAGATCATTATAGACTTCAAATGGAACAAACATGCCATCTGGAAAAAGCATAATTGTGTTGTGACCCATCGTGGGCAATTTCTGAATTATATTTCTAACCACACGCTCTTGTATATTTTACGAATTAATTTTTCTCATCCACTGTAAAGACTATAGAAGAATATCTGTTACTGTAAATGAGCTAATTTTTACACCACAAACCCAGCGTAAATTGCCTCCCTTTCTGCTGAGCTATCCTTTTTGTTTCGCACGATAATGGAGAAATAGAATCCTTATTCAAGTTAACCGCAAAAAAATTATTAAAGTTTAGGTGCTAAAACAGGTATATATAGCGTAAAATGTTTTTGCCACGTCTTGCACGTACCTTCATTTTACCTTTCCATTTTGCAAATATTTAGTTTTTCCCCCAGGAAATATAACTAGTTATATTTAGTGATAAAAAGAAAGCCGACAATTCGAAAACGGAACACATACTATCTCAATATTACCCTGAGTTCAGTTGTAATCATTTTCAACCTTTCACTGTCTGAATGCGTGCAATATTATTCGTATCTACCCGGGAATATGTAGGCCGTGAACCGAAAGCTCAATCTAAATTATGGAAAATATTTAAGTATTTTAATTATTATGCAAAAGGAGTGTCATTTGACTGTGTATTTCGTTATTTACTTTAAATTGATCTGCGATATTAGGTTTAAGCTAAAAGGTTTTTGAAATGATGTTAAGGAAAACAACACCAGGCAACGCACTATTGTATTGTTGGTTGTCTTGCCGAAAGGAGATAAAAGCAATTTACAAATGTGAAATAGTTGCCTTCGCCATCCTTTCAACGTTTTCTTTGCAGATTATCTGGAAAATCTTGGTAAGATTAACTAATATTTATATGTTTTTGAACAAGAACAAAGCAAAGGTAGAAGTTTCTTTTAATGGCTTTTTGTCTCCGTTTTCACCTGGTTTTCTCTTAATGGCACTACGATTGAAGGCTGTGAATATCAAATGAAACACCTCGGAAAAAAGCTCGAAGCCAGAATGTTCTTTCTGAGGGAAGAAAATTTAAGAAATAAAAGGGAATTGGTGATGCATGAAAATAATGTGAATAGCAGCTATATACAAAGCTTGCAGTTAATAAAGACCACAATATATGTGATATCCATGTATATAAAAAGCTTGTAGTTAATATAGACCATAACGCCAAATGGTCTACAAATACAGAAAACATTTCGTAAATATTAACGTTGTTATTTACTTTTAAGACTGTTCGCATATCAAAGTTATGTATAAAGAGCAGCCTTTTAGCTTCTGTTGATGAATAGAGTGTCTGAGTGTTTTTTCCGCCAGAAAAGTCGATTCCTGTCACGTGCACCAGTCTCAGTCAGTGTATGTTAAATATGAAAGATAAGCACTTAAGTATTAATAGTACTAGAGTTGCCCTTGGCTATGCCTTTCGCAGCTTTTACGAATGCTTACTCCCTTTGCTGTTAATTACTCCCTCGGAGGACGTACTGCGTCAAGCAAAGTGGAAACTAGTAAAAGGGCACAGTCACAATTAATTTTAAGCATGATTTTGGAAATCTCAAAAGCATCCATCGATCTTTGGAAGCTGAACAATAATGGTTTTATTTTGTAGAGCAGTGCTCGACAAATGATTAAAACCCATCAGGAAGTGAGGATGGCTGGCTAATGATGGCGAGGATGGAAACGGATTGTGATAGAGATTTTTGAAAAAGCGTCAGGATGTCAGTTTTTCAAAGGTTCAAGTTTGGCTCGAAAATCGTTGAAATTTTGCAACAATGTTGCTGCAGTGTGGCTTTCTTCGAGTAATTGCTTTTAATCATTTAGTTAGGATTAATTAAGCTCTTATTACATACATTTAGGAACCATTTCGTGAATTTATAACGGTTTTAGGCAAATATATCGTGACAGTGCCCTTTAAGGCAAATATACAGATTGGAGGATCCTTTGTTTGGTCTATAAATGTGTTTCTGGAGATGCTCCGGTCCAATTACGACACTTGTGGGCTGAACAAAGGAGCAATTACAATCATAGTAGGAGAAAATGCTTGGTACTTCCTAGACCAAAGACAGAGTTCCTTAAAAAATCGCTTTTATATGACGGGGCCACATTATGGACAGCGTGAATAACTAAGCCCGCCTTATAAAGCTTAAGAACCCTTGACAGTTTCAAGGGTTCTTTGGCAAAAGCCATGTCATGTTCTAAAGTCGTATTTTGCCTGATTTTGAATAGTCTGTACATTTCAAGTTTAAAAAACTGCATGGATGTTCTGATGTTTGATGTATACAAAATAGACAATAATTATAAATTGAGAATGAATCGATACTCTTATGAATCCATAAATTGTTTAGATCCGAACTAAAAAGGAACGGACGAATAATTTCTGACTTAAAAATAAGGCATTGAAAATGGATGAGAGTTTAGACAGGCGGGAATAAAACCGGAAAAAATACACCCCTCCATACCCACAGAAATCGGTGGAATCAAATTTATCCTTTTTTACCCATCTATTAGTTATATTAACTTTAAATTTATTTCAAAATCTTAATCAAATTCTTCGTTCATTTTTAATCTACTCAGCTTTCCTTTTAATGGCTTCTTATTTCAATATTTATATATTTGAAAATGTAGTCATGAAAGTTCTGTTGGCCTTTTGAAAACCTCCAATAGCTGATCATGGTAAAACATGTTATAACGTACGGAAGGCGCTTGGAACTCGCTAAACATGGCTGAGGGCTGGAAGTCGCTTTATCGATTGTGGAATGAAACTTTAATACCCTTAAAGAGATTGCATTTAACTAATGACAGTCAAACTGCATTGGATGCTGAAATAACTCAGCTTAAAATTGAATGGCAATGTTTTGCACGATACTTAAAATTACTAAAACGTAGCGTTATTACCACCATTCTTGCAGGTCTGAAAAAACTGCCAAAGGGTGGCCGCTGCTATGATGGCGAACGAGAATGTCTCCGATATGATGGGGAATGAAACTGATGAAGAGTTTGGAGGAGGTTTCGACGCTTGCTACCACGTTCCACCGCTCTTGATTGCTTTAATCATCATTGGATTAAACAGTTGGGTTATTTACTTGGTGAAGACGCGCGCAAACCTCCAGTCAAACATGAACCTTTTGTTGTGCAGCCTCGCCTTATCAGACCTACTGACGGGGCTAATAAGCATACCGCTACATGTCAGTTGTGATATCATCAGAGAAACCTCGATTTGCGTAGCTTCACAGCTTGCCTTAAGATTCACGTCTCTCTCCACCGTGGCACACCTATTTGCCATTACCATAGACCGTCACATAGGCATAAAGCACGCGCTCCGTTACAACGCCTTGGTGACAAAAGAGAGAGTACTGATAACTTCAGCCGTCGTCTGGAGTTCTTCCATATTTGTGTCCCTCATACAGCTCGCGTGGATTGATTACGGACGCGAAGACCTTGAAGAGGAAAACGATGACATCATCAAGCATGAAATCCACTATGACGTCACTGCCTTGGTGTTGTATGTTGCGATTCCTGTTTTGGCCATGACTGCCATTTACGTGGACATCTTTCTAGAAATTGTGCGCCAATATCGTCATATCAAGCAGTACAGTGCACCGGGATGGGCAGAAACAAAGAAAAGGACCCATCATGAATGGAAAGCTGTGGCTATATTCTCTATGATGTTGTTGGTGTTCATCGTCTGCTGGCTGCCATTCTTCACTGTTCGTCTCCAGCACAACCTGGGAAGCGAAGCCTTTTACGACCTTCCCCATTCTGTTGAGTTCATGTTTATGTATCTGAGGTTTTTCACCTCCGTTTTCAACCCATGTGTGTACGTTTTTGGTAAGCGAGACTTTCGTCAGACCATACGCGCTTCCAGGCAGAACCTCATCACCCGACTTCGGCGTTCTTCTTCGCTTCATTCGTCTTTAAAGACAACAACTGTTTAGATTTTTGTGTATTCTTCGGTACAGTATTTCATACTAAATACCTAATACAGGGGTGGATCCAGAAAATTCACAAAGAGGGGGCCGAGACCCCCCCCCCCCACCCCCCCGAATGAACACTTCACTTATCAGGAGATGCAGCATGCAGCATTGTTGGCGTATTTTTGATGCAAAGTTACGTAACGTTAATGTTTCGGAAGATAGGTTAAAAACGTTTTAAAAATCCAACATTGGTTGCAAACTACAGTACAATATTGAAAGAAGTTATAAGCAACGTGCATTGGTGGTAATTAACGATCCAGTATAGGTAGTAGTGTGAGAGAATAAAACTCAGTGAAGGTTGCTTTAGCATGTTTCTATACAACTCGCTTCGGAGACTGGCGTCATTTGGAGTGAAATAAAACATGCATAATTACAACGTTGGTTATGACGTAATGTTTTTTCCTCAAAAGAAGCGTAGAGTAAGGAAAATGTTGTGAAGATTATTCAGATAATTTTGGGTAAGATTTTTTAATATCTTTAGAATGAACAACCAACCGAGAGCTAGTAAGCATTTTGTTTTACATCTTTACATTGTTACAAGAAAGTATTCTCTCTCATAGCTAAAGGTATTTTGATTATTATAATCAACTATTAATTAAAAAAATATTTATTACAATTAGTGGCAATAACTAACTAGTACAAAATTACAATAAAAGGTAAAAGGAAGTAGAATAAAAGTAAAAAGTAAAGAACATGCCATTGGAGGTATACAAAACTGTATTATTCAATGCATGCACAAGGCAAGGTGCACAAGTTGACGATGATTGCCCAAGTTGTTAAGCAAAATAATAATCACTTTATATAAAGCAGAAACCTGAATTAAAAATATGTATCAAAAGAAAAATAACTATGATATAGCCTTAATCTGAATTAAGTAGTTTCGACAAAGCCATGGGGGGAGGGGCTCCTGGGGTGCCCGTTATCCCCCCCCACCCCCTTGTGAGACTTTTTTAAATAAACAAGTAAAACACAGTGTGGATGTCGACATGACAATCTGGTGAGTGCAATGGGTGTGGCCCCCCTGTGGCTACGCCCATGTATGATTCATTAAGGAAAGGCTTCTCACTCACTCGGCCCACACTCGAGCTCACTCACCTTTTTCACATGTCCTAGAAGACAGCTGACAAAAAGTTAAAGGGACTGTGACTCTCACGGTCATTTTTCGGGTTTTTCAGTAAAATGGCCACAAAATTATGACTTTCATCCATACAGGAATTGTTCCTAGAACATTAAGAGAACGATATCAAGCACATTGCGTAAGGAAGAGGGTGACCGTAAACAGTTTCCATCAATTTTTCTCCGGATATAAAAAAGCCTGTTACCTTTGACTTTTATTTGTTAGACTACTTCAAAAATCGATCAGAGATAAAAAGAAATAATTATGGAAGCATTTAAACTCAAGGGAAATTTATACTTACAGGCAAGGGACAAGAAGCAGGACGATGGACGTGCGCTGAGGGTAAACGGTCGAGCAAACGTCGAATCAACGTGCTGCCAATTGTGCGGCGCGCGTGATCACACGAGCTCGAAGCACAAGGACAAACAAACGAACCATGACTCTCATAAAACTCGAGCCATAAAACTCACTAGAGCCATGAAACTCCAGCAGGCTGGCCTCAAATCCTATCTTATCCAGTGTTATCCTTGGCGTGTGACGTGAAATACAAAAGGGAAACTGATATTTGACCTCGTTTGTATATAATTCCCCACACTTTGCGCCACCATTTTTCCACAAGCACTTTATGACCTTTATTTGAATTACCGTGCGTCGGGATAGATTGACAGAAAGGGGAATGCTCATAACCTAATCAGAGGAGATAGTGGAAGAGAACGTAGTAAAGTATTGTAGGCGGCTGGATAATTCTCGTCCTACGCTAACCTGTCGTTTTAAAAAAAGTAATCTTCCCAGCGATTTACAATGGTACGAGTGCTTATCGACGCTTAATACATGATTTGCGGTCCGTCATGTCAACAATTATCCTCTCACTGAATTGTTTTGTGAGTCGGGAAACTTCAAGAGAAATCTCCGTCTTTATTAATAAACGTACTTACGACAAATCGAACACACCATTCAATGGATTTTTTTTGAGACCAATCACGAAACTCTATCGTCTGTATATCCAATCTGATGATGCACTTAAACATCTTACTGGTAAATTACTGGCTTTAATCATAAGGAAGCAGCTATTGTAAATCTCAGCTTCAGCCGCGACATTAGTTGGAGATATATGGATGTGAAGATTACTTAAAATCACTAATGATTTTTTATTATTATTTAAGTCAACTGATTTGAGACGTCGCCTTCGCGTTCACGTTCGTTCTTGGCATATGAAGTAGTTTAACTCTTTTGAAAATGATTCTTTTCAAAATTTTGCTGCTGTTTTGGTTCCACTGCACGAATGTAATCGTGGTCGTTTGACGAACGGTTTTAAGGTTTGAACGATTCCTTTATCCACGTCTTTTCAATTTTTGCGACAAATTTATCTTTCATTCAAGATCTTTCAGATAAGGAAGTCAAGTGTTTCCAAAAACGTTACCATCGTGATTACTAGTACTGCTTAAAATATTTAATTGCCAATGATCAATAGTTAAATTCTCCTTACAAACTCCATACATTTTCAAGCAGGCAGGTGGTGAGAATAAAGAAAAACATCACCAACTAAGGGATATTGTTTTGATGGAACACCAAATTCTCCGAAAAAACAAAAGGAAATATCTGGCAAGTAGTTCAGAGGTTGTCAATTTTAGTCAGTCTATCCCGACATTGAGAACTGTAACCAACTTTACTTTCAAGTTGTTATAACTGCCCAATGAACGGTGAAAGTTCAATTATTTTATAACAAGAGATTTCAAACGGATTTCTTGAACCAGCCACTTTTCACTTTTATTAGTATTTGTGAGACAAATTTCAGCCATTTCTTTTGCGCCAGAGGAACCAAAAGGTTGCTTCTTTTACTGTAACCGCTGCAGCCCAGACGCAGCTGGCAAGAGTCAATTATCAGGTTTCGTTCCGTGATCGTAGTACCACGTGATTGAATTATCCTTCTATACAAAGATACGCAATAGCTGTATAGGAACAGATCAGTAGCGGGCGTGAAGAGGCTAAGCAACAAGAATCACTGTAAGAAGCATAAGAGGCATAACAATAGGACTTTTACCCGGAAACGTTGGTGAGTAAGTTTGTTGGATTCGTCCTTACGTTAGGTTACTCGAAATTGTATTTTAAGATCGCTCGTTGCTTATGTGAACGCCCCTTTGTGTCATTTCAATGCGACGCGCCTGTACAAACTGATTTCTCGCTGTTAGTAATTTTAGCTTTGTAAATATTGTAATTTCAGTCGACCATATCGTTATCTAATCAAGGGAATAAATCCAAATAGTGGCAAAGATTTGGCCATTTTCCTTGTTGTGTAGTGGTGTGTGTTACAACGACAACTTTTCGAAGTCCTACGATTTCACTCGTGGCTCAGTTCGAGTCTGGCCACCTACACTTACTGATGATAAGAACAAAGTGGGTTTAATATTAATGATGAAGGGCAACTTGTCATCGAATCTTTTCGATCGAAAAAAATAAGGAGCCATAACGGAACTTCTTGATTAAATGTTTTGATTTCATTCAGCATATCGTGATTTTAGGGAATAATTCTTTTGCATTGGGATAACCTCGAGACTCCCTTTATTTCAAATTTATGCCTATGAATTTACTAAAAATAATTATATACAGTAGTACAATTCCAGCTGTATATTGCTTTCGGAATGCCGACTGAAGGAAACCGAGAAACGGGTTATAACGATAATAACTAGTTGCATCATGTTGTTGAATTTTATCATCATTCCAAATCACCACATTATTTAACTGTACCTTGATTGTTTGTTCATCAAGAAATATCTATCCCTTGTTGACTGCTAGAGTACATTTTAAATATATAGGTAATATATCATCAGGGTCTGGAAGGGTATTTTCGGGATCCGGGATTTGACCAAAATACAGTACAGTAATATTACTAGGGCTACCATACGAGCAGAGGTCCCTTGGACCTTCCGAAGGGACCTCTGCTCGCAGGGCATACTAGGGCTCATATGAACCGAGATAAAAGGTCAAGGTCAGTCGACATGCAGTTTGTTCAGATCTGAGAATACTATTTTATATTTTTGACTACAGCGGTCAGCTATACTGCTAAGTAAACAATAATCACGTAGCAACAGGTATCTATTATTATTAAAAACTAGCTATGGTATATCACATTTCCTGAGTTTTGATTGGTTGAGAGGCAATGGTATATGAGCTCATATACCATTGACCTACCAAAAAGGTCCGTGTACGCGTAAAAGAATGCATTTTTGCAAAGTTTGTACAACATTTTTGGGTCGTTTTTATAATAACAATTATTCCACTCGCGCTTGTTGGATATGAGATGATTATAGCCAGCTCGGCGCTATGCGCCTCGTTGGCTATCTACCATCTCATATCCAAGACGCGCTCGTGGAATAATTGTTAATTATTCTGCCAGTGAACAAACGTAACATAAATACCGGATCCACAAATTACCATGTCAACAGAAGACTTGTCTCGCGTATTACTCATATTTCTTCTTTTGAGCACGTTCGGATAATTATCTCTCGGACCATAAAACGTGATATTTTAAACGTACCGAATGTAGGATGTGTAGTTTTCTCGTCATAAATAGTTGCTTTTTAGAGCAATAGGAACAAATGGAAAGGTTAAATGAAAGCTATAAGAAATTTTCCTTTTATGAATATGAAGTTTTTGTTTGAAGCCGTGAAATGAAAAACAAATAGAAATTAGGGAAACTGACATTTGCTTCGTTTGAATGTGTGAGAAACAAATATAAACTGTGATTTGGCATTTAAAGTCCGGTATTATCTAGTAAACTTTACTCTTGAAAATATATTTTCAAGAAGCTGTTCTATTTAACGTCATATGAATCAATATTTATATATTGATCTTGACTAGTTAATTAAGGAATACGTTAAAATTTTCCACTATAAGCCCGACTTTTCTATGAGCTAAGAGCAAATAGCTGAGTTGACGATTCCTCGTATGCACAGCAAACGAGGACGAATAGTCTAAGTTCCAAAGGGTTGCAGTCCAAAACGTTCGGTTTTAGGTAAGCCAATGCAAAATTCAAGAATAATTTTCCCTTTCAAGAGCAACACAATTGCGTCAGCAAAAGCGAATTATAAAAAGATTTGAGAACCAATCAGATTTGAGGATTTCCATTTGCAATATAACGTACACCCAATCTAACACTTTTAGCTGTGAAATTGGTGAATGTACATAATCCATACTTTAATTTTAAGACATCGTCAGCTGATGCCTTTGGCACGATCGTCCTGCCGGGTTCACAAATTCACTTCCAAACTTTGATCAAGCCAGCAAGTATGAGTTTTCTATATTCTTGAATAATGTGGTAACGATTTTAAAGTGCCGCTTAATGTGCTTCGAAACTTGAAGCATTTTTTTTATTTTGCCGTACAAAAGGTTATTTTTGTGCATTACTGTTTACTCATTATTCAGTATTGACTTGAGGATAGACAAGTGAAAAAATGAAAAAATTGTATCCCCAACGACATGTCGTAAATTCAGTTTTTTAAAATACGTGCTTTTAAATCATTTTCGAAAATTTGGGAATCAAATGATGTCTCCTTTGCCGTGGATACAAAGATTACATACTAAGCATTTTAGCCAAATTTAATTAAAACCTTTCTTGTGTATTTCATCTGAAAGCCACCTTTATGGAAACGCTGTCGATGACTCAAAAAGGACGACCTGTTGTCACAGGAAAAGATTATTCAATGAACTCTGTGGTCCTTAATTGCCAAGCAGTAAAATACTTATAAATGGGTGTCCATTTTAAACTTATTTTGCATGTCCAATTAGTGAAGTTCAAGCTCTTTCAAATCGCGATATCATTGGCTAATAGGATTGTCCTGAATTTCAGCCAGCACCTGCACACCTGTCTCACATTCACTTCAGACTTTGTGTAGTTATACATGTAGTTAATTTTGTTTCTTTGGAATCGATCTGATCTGCCATCTTTTTGTCGCTTGGCACAAGGAGCTGAGCGTGCTAAGATTTGCGTATAAAGCTGACGCCGTTTTGCTAATCGCGAACAAATTACTTAAAAGTACCTCTTTGCTATTCAATTTTTGTAATTATTGTAGCATAACAGAATTGGAGTTGCCTCACATCTCGACATGACCCAGAAGTCATCTCTTAAAAGTAGCTCTCCTTTCACAAACATCTCCGCAGCTAAAAATTTAACATCAGGTAAGGTTTGTTATCTCTTATAGATTGTTTTGTCTAATTTTCAACGGCCTTAAAGTACTCTTGCTAAGCAAAATTGTACAGTAAAAAATAATCCAGGTTGATGCAACTTATATGTTAGTCTGACTTATTATTATTCTTCCCATTGCCCCATGGCCAGATATGAATACATAATTATTCTGCGCTTATTGTGCCAAGTAAATAATTAAAGTGAATACTAATTTTTATGAAAGGGGTTAACGCTGGCTGAAATAGGACTAAAAGATTAAAAAACACCACCGAAACAAAATAATTCTTGGGAGATTCTAACTATGCAGCCTCAGGTTTGCATAGTTCTATGTATGGGATATTCACTTCAAATTTTAATTTATGATTTATTTAGGATTTTTTTGTCCCCTGAATTTGCCTTTCTCCTTTTAAACATCCCAAGATTGCAAGTAACAAAATCCTTTTTTGGGGGTTTGCCCTCGATTACAAAACCATGATGGCGTTTAGACGAATCATGAAAAACATGGTGTAGTAGGCCTTTTATTTACCGGATCTTGCATGGGTAGCTGTGAAACATTCTATTTCACACGAAAATGAGTTGAATTTGCATGAAAATGAATATGCAGGAAAGACCAATTTCCCACTGATTTTTTTTTGCATGGAGACTCTGTTAACACAGACGCTAAAAGTAACCCTGAATAGAGCGTTTTCACACACGCGACAAGCAGCCATATGGGCCTAATTCGCGTGGCGGTCATATTGGCCATAGACAATAGATTTCGTACCCCGAGCCTCGACTTGAAATGTTTGGGAACGAATTTCCTGCTGGCAAAACAAAAATTTTCAATCCCTCGGGACTCAACATGGCCGCATCTTTGTTTTGGGGCACCAACATGGCTGGCATGACTTGTCACTCACCATTTCCCAAGTGCCGCGCGTTTGTCTCCATTTCAAAACGAAAATGCGAAACTATTCATACGAAAATGAGTTTTCTTGCATGAAAATTAACGTGTAGGTAAAACACATCTCCATTATGGTGTCACAATTAGACTCATTTTGGTATTCGGAAATGGCCTCTTTGTTTTGTTCAGAGACTTTTGGCGAGTTAGTCACAGCGCAGTTGATTCTTGTTTTGAAACTGCTTTAGGGGCGACTTCTTTCGACGATAAGGCTAGGCCATCCCTTCATTTTATACCAAGAAAATTGTTTATTTTTGAAAGTTATTATAATTGATAACAACCTTTGCTAAATTTATGGCTTGTAGATGACGAATACGATGGAATGAACGACGGATATTTCGACCCTGCTGTCGACGTTCCAGCAATAATTCTGGCGGTGTTGATTGTCATTGTAAACAGCTTGGTCCTGGTTTTGATGGCAAGGAAAAAATATCTGCGTTCTGTCACAAATCTGCTGCTATGTAGCCTGGCCGTGTCTGACCTGCTTACCGGTCTGGTTGCTGTGCCGCTCTTTATCACTTGCAACATCATCCGCCAATCAGCGGTTTGCATCACGGAGGAGCAATTGGCGAGGTTCATTTCGGCTTCGATCGTGAGTCATCTAATGTCTGTTGTAACTGACAGGTAAAGTTTAATTTTTCAAATAACGTCTAATTGGAGAAGTTCAACGTAAACAACAAAAAGGGACAGTGACAAAAGTCACAAAACGAAGCCCACAGCCTGGCCAGGACATCCGCACAACCACAGTGACAGCTGTTTCGTCCTTGTTAAGCATAGTTTTCTCTAGCAACGGAGTCGGAGTCGGAGTCGTAACAGAATCGTCCCAGACGTTCGGGGATGTCACTGTTTTGTTTGCAAACAGGTGCTTAACAAAATCCCAGATTTTACCAATATATCGGAGACACGTCAGACGTTCTGTTGCAGATTCTCTCAACATTCTTAATTTGGGACTGGCGCCAAGCAATTGAAAAGAAGCTAGAGGATTGGCAACAAGTTAAAATCATCGGAAACGTCGCCGACAGTGGATACTTCAGTTTTCATATGTCGGAAATGATCGCCGACCATCGCAGAAATCTGGGATGCGTCGGGAAAATAGAAACGCTCCCGATTTTTCTGATTTGTCGCTGACCATCCCAGGCGATCGGGGATATTAAAGATTTCCAATATTCATTAGTCGGAAAAATCTGGGACGGTCGGGAAACAGTGAAATTTTCGATCATATGAAAACTAGGCTTTACGACCAGGTGAAAATCGAAAATCGGAGTCGTAAGTTTTCACTAGATCGTAAGCGACGGAGTCATAAGGGGAATCGGAACTCTGCTTCCGACTCCGTCGATTTGATCATAACGCTTACGACGCCGCTTACGACTCCGACTCCAACTGCGTCGCTAGTGAAAACCATGCTTTAGGCCTCATCAGCACGGCATAGCCGTCGGGCAACGTGACGACCGGAAAGCCATTTTTACGCCGTGCCCTTTACCCCTGAGGAGGATGCAACACACCCTTACAGATATTTGCTGATTTCGTGTACTGTGATGTAAAGATGCGTGAGGGTCCGATCCCCTTCCTGTTCAGTCGATATGTGTTGAGTTAAATAACTCAGTCATTTGGTACTCCTTAAAAAAAACCCTCCCCCCTCTTGAATACTTTCTAAAAGGTCTGCATGGGGTTGCTGGATCCTCAGCTATCAGTTAAAAAAACTGCACACTCTCTATCTACTTAGAAACCTCAAGCTCGCGTCGTAGATGGATCGAACCTTATAACTGACCAATTCCTAGCCTTTTGACAGATTTTCGGTACACGAGTCTTGCAGCCAATTAATATCACGGTAAAGTGACCAATCAGTTTCAACTTTAGTTAGCACAACGACAACAACATTTATTTATTTATACCATCACCAAACTTTATACCATCAAACTTTATAGCATCACCGAACTTTATAACAGCACCAAATGACCAACACCAAACCTAATGCGGACGATCACACCAAACGAACTTAACTGAGGCCCTGCTTTAAGATGTCCTTGCAGGAATTCGCCTTAAAATAGCATCTCATGAGTTCTTCTTTTCAGGTATCTTGCAATTGTATACCCTCTGCGCTATACATCCCTGGTTACACGACTGAGATGTATTCCGGTGATCACGTTTATCTGGTTAATATCTGCCATTACAGCATTGGTGGAATTGACTTGGTTAGACCCAGTGCACCACGACCCGAATAAAGATTTAACAGAGGACGCAATAATGGCCGAGCTTATCTACGATATCATATTTCTTGTCTTCTTCTTCCTACTTCCCTTTACCCTCATGTGCTTCACGTACGCGAGAATAATCTTTGAAATAGCTCGTCAGAGCCGCATTATTCAGGGACAAAATCTTCCCGGTTCACACAACGCAAGGAGAAGAAATCGTCACGAAAGGAAAGCTGTTGCCATTTTCGCCGCCATGTTGTTTGTCTACATAATCTGCTGGTTGCCGTACTTTGGTCTGCGGCGATTTGATCTCTCTGAGCTACCGATACCTTTAATTTATGTAATTGTCTGGTTGAGATACTTGGCATCGCTTTTGAATCCCTGTTTCTATATCTTCGGCAAACATGATTATCGTAAGGCTCTCTTTGAGTACTTGTGTCCAACTGTGTGTCCTATAAGGCTGGAGTGCGTGCGCAATCCCGAGTCTACAAATTCAACAGTGTTAATGGGTACTTTAGCGACAGAAAAAAATGAACCAGATGATATAACAGCCTTTTCGAGAAAAGGCGGTAGTAGAGAACCGACAAGTATGATTTAAATTCCAGCTAGCTCTCACTGAACGGACACGTAGGACGGGCAGCTGACATTGATGCTTGCGTTGTCAGGCTGACTTTTTCAAGTTCTGCCATCGTAGCTTGGAAAATACACTCTTTTTGTAAGATTATTGTTTTTCCAGCCCAGGATGAATATTCTTATTTTTTGCCGAATTTAGGCTGAAAATATTATAGTAATATTCTTATTAGGGGACATTTCCGTTTTAGAATGAATTGGGGGTATCAATTACAAGTGTTCGGTGTCTAGATGTGTTTATGTCTTTTGCATTGAGCGTATTTTGTACTGCACATTGAACATGCAATGAACATTTGGTTTGTTTTACTAAAATAGTTAAAAAATCTCCGTGACATGCAGTGTCCCTTCAAGAATCATCTATCAGGATACACATTGTACGTTTTCAATTGAACTATGAGCGTGTATGCATTGACCTGTACTCTACGACTGTGTTTACATAACTGGAACAAGATAAGTGTTGACTTATTATCCGATAAAATGAAAGGCTTTCGTGTCTGTAATAACATTTAATTTTATTTTAAAACCTGAACACTGTTCTTTATGGAATATTAAATATTTAAAAAGCATCTGAATCACGCAGCATAGTAAATCAGTTTCTTATTGAGGCTAATACCATGATTTCAGTGATGGAAAATTGAGGAAAAAGCTATCACGCGAGTCAGTCAATCTACTGATAAACCATGCATGTAAAACTAAAATATGTTGAACTAAGGGAACGCCAGGTGTAATAACGTTTCTGGAAATTAAAAATTAATTATACATGAGTTTCGGAAACACAAAACATAAAATGCTCCTAACGCTCTTGATGATATAGATAGTTATAACAGGGAGAGATAAATATCAAATTTACTTTCTCATCAACGTAATCAAAATGGTAATTAAGTTTTATCAGGTCGGAACAGAAAACGACACTGAATCTCTTTAGGACAATTCTTTTGTTGCCGAAAGAAGTTCTCGTTTGTTTCACTTTACGTGTACTTCAGTTCAACGTGTGAGTCTTTCCCGTAAACAAAACTTGAATGTGAAACAAGACGAAACCTTTGGTCCTAACACAGATTATTTCAGTCCTTGGAGAAAAAAACAAGGGAGAAAGTCGACTAACAAGGTACTCGTAACGTAAGGCATTTTAACTTTGATTTCTCTTCTTTTTAATTAGTAAATATGTAGTCCTTGTTTCAGATTATGCAGTTCTTGTACTGTAAATATTTAAGCTCGTCTGTACTAATGCTTGATTCCTGGATTTTGAGTGATATGGTATAAAACGCCACGCTGACGTTGTCTTCGCGTGAAGCTGTGCAAAGAATTTTTCGTGATCTTATAGTCAATTGAGAATTTAAGAATATCTATGCGCGCGCGCGTTAAAAGTGGTCCCACAATGTAACCCTAATTTTCACTGAAAACATTCTATTCAGAAACCTGAACTTAGGCCGAGCCTGTATAACAGACTGTCACTGACACGAGTTTTTTCTCTGAACACTTCAGCAATATTAAAACTAAATAGACTGCAAAAACCGTGGACGAAGATCCTGCTTGATTGAACGTTGGATCTCGCAGGAGATCTTAAATTAGCCAAACTTGAAAAATAAATGAACGATGATAAGTCAAAGACTACTGCAAGGCTGAAACAATGTGATATAATTTAAACAATATTTCCAACTTCAGGTTTAGGTGTTACCTGAAGAAGGCTGGTCTGACCAGCCGAAATATTGTTTAAAATATATCACGTTTTTTCAGCCTTGCAGTAGTGTTTGACTTATCATCGTTCAAAAATAAAAGCTCGTTTTGTGAATTTTCCGCTTGCCTCGAGGTTACGTAACCGGTTTGTAACCACGGGACTTTAGTCAAGATTGTGTCCATTGAAAACACCAGCCAACAATCTGGGTTTCACATCGTCGTCTTGGTATTTTTTTGCTGGGAGAAATACTTTAAGGGTCAGATTTCAAGTTTGAAAACGCCGGTGTACATGATAAATTTAAAAATTTAGAGAAGCTGCTGCATGACGGATCCTTATTGGGTCATCTTGTGAATAGATTTCTCATTTTTTCTTATTTCAAGATTATTTCAAGTTTTTGGGCAAATTTGGTACATCCAAGGGATAGATTAAGCACTTTCATTAGTTCTTCACTCGGGTCATTTACCTTACTTTAGCTTTGATTTAAAGCATATAAAGCAATACATTACAATACAATACAGACTTTATTTATTTAAAAAATATACAGAAAATTTATAATTACGAAACCCGCGTATGGCCTCAGCTAATCCAGGCGGGCATTAGTAATTAATAAACATTATTAGTAGCATTAGCAATAAATACAACACTAAGCATTAAGCTAAAAGATAACATTTACTATTATAATATTACTACATGTACATTATAAGCTATGCATTAGATTACTAAATAAAAAAAGTACCTAACAATCGCTTACAAGAACATAGAACACTGGAAAGTAAAGAGGAAATATACGGCTGCAAGCGAAGTTTATAGCTATAAGCAGGCGTGGTCAACAAGCGACGTTTGTACACACGCTTTTCTTTCATCAATTTGTGCGCTAAGTACAAGGCTATTGGTGGCAAAAGCGGGAAACATGTCGTACGGTATACAGCATAATTTGCATCAGTGCCCATCCTCCAACTCACCCTCCTATCTAATTAACAAATTATGAATTTATCAAGTTGCCACAGAGAAAAAAAGACGAAGCTCTTTTAGTATTGAACTAATTGTTTTTGTTTTGTATTTGGCTAATCCAATTTGCGTTCGTTTTTTCACCTTGTAAACACAAACATTTTTCGAAGGTCACATTTCTCCAAAATAGTTTAAAAACAAATGGACGCGTGCAGTAAAGTTGTCATTTTGATTAGGAATTGCAAGCAAAAGCTAATTCTGGCCTATTTTCCCCCTCAGGGTAAAGGAGTGAGGTAAACGTCAGGCTAGGCAATTTAAACAGCATGTCGCTTAAGCTTGTTTGGTTTTGACTTGAACTAATGTGAAAAAAGCCATTAAATCCTATATCTGATACATTCATGTTGTTGGAACTCGGCACTGAATATTATACTAATATTAATGAAACACTTAAGATAGTTCTTGAATATTGTGCAAGAAAAGAGATTTGTGGTTTTAGCTTCTCACCCAAAAACAGACCTGAACTCCGTCAAAATAACGAGAAATGTCGTGTTTACGTGTCTCGGTATCTTAAAGTTTTATCAGTGTAAAGGTTTTCGTCTTGCGTGTCATTAAATATTCGCCAGTATATTAATTAAAGCCAAGTAAAAGCACAAACATATCTTTTGAAAGAAAAAGAAAAAGGTCACTATTACCTGCCACGCAAATGTAGGAAAAACGTAACGGGATGCTGCGAAAATATTTCTCGTTTTACAACTGGTCCAGCTTCTTGAGAAACCTTACCTTGGCCAGTTTCCAACCGCATCAAACGACTTCAAGTTCCAAGTTTATTTTACTAAATCAAAACAGACACTACACCAAGAATTGTAATCACCTTCAGACAAGCTTGCCTTTAATCAGACCGCTGTTTTCATTTAACCCGGAGACACTTAAAACCCGGCCGGACGGATAAATTCACTTGGAATTAAAAAACGGAATTAAAAACGTCAAAAAGAACAGTTGTCTTAGCTTTCGCTTACAGAAAGCAAAACTTCCAATTCAACGAACTCATCCAAATAAAGCTGAAATAAAACTATAGAATCCCTTATTTTAAGATTCATTTATTTTTAATGTCCAATTCATCAATTTTGCCCAAAGAAAAATATAAAAGGGTGGATTTCTTTTAGGGCTCATGTTTTGTTTTCATCCACAGCTTTTTGCACTTTTAAAGCCTTCTTTACTTATAGGGAGTAAAAAAAAAACTAATAGCATAACAGTTTCAATATTTGTGCGGAAAAAAATGATAGACGAAACAAACAGAAACAAAGTGAGGGCTTTCCTTTACGGCTAATATACGTGTCAGAAAGGATATTTAGTACAACGAAAAATAAACCATATAAAGCAAAATAACAAGCGTAATAAGGTCAATTAATGTAGCTTGAAAAATGTGTTAATTTTCTTTGTTTTTCCACAAACGGAGTAGAAATCATTTTGATGGTGCATTTAGGTGCTAAGTTGTCAATTCTTTACTGTTGGTCAGAATATATGGTGCGCCATTAATTAAACCTTGCTGTTACATTTCCTCTCTTGTTGTGCACTGTTAGGAAGTAAACAAAAAACTGCTGTCGCGTGAACGCCCTGGTCACTCAGTTTTAATATTAATCTCAGCACAAGTTGCATTCAATAATGATCTTGGCATGGTGAGAGAGTAAGGCAGGCTGTAAGTATGTTCAGTTACAACCAGTAATCAATATCTGTCTTAGAGGGGGTAAGTTTCTAAAGAAACTGTGGTGCTGTGTCGGTGGGAAGTATAACAATATAATTTGGTTTTATCAACTGGGTTGATAATGTCAATTGGCCACCGTAAAGAGATTCAAGAGCTGACGTTTCGAGCGTTAGCCCTTCGTCGGAGCGAAAGCTTAGCTTGTGTAATTTTAGATTTTAGTGTAATTTTAAGTGTCCCCGATTAGAAGACCACTTGTGGTCGGCGAGAAGAATTTGACACGATCATAAAGTTACTGACTGACTGATTTCAAAGATTAAAAACTCTAGTTAATTGTTTCATCGGAGCGAATATTTTGTGCTGTCGAAGTAAGTAGTATGCAAACACTTTTGATATAAATGGCGTAGCATTTTCTGTTTGACATTGTAAAATTAGCTAAAATTGCATAATTGAATACTGTGTGCACGAAACTGACAATCTGAAAAAAGCATTATTGCAAGCCATAAAATGATTCAAATTCTCGCTTCAAAGACACAATAGCAGTAGTTTTCGACTCGTCTCGCTCTGGGATCGAATTTAACTTCCGAGTTACTGAATATCTTCAATTTATTTCGATAGCTGAATGTTTGCATTAGGATCGTAGTTTCTCGTTTCAGTGCGCTTTGATTAAAAACCTGAAAGTGAGGAGCCGTCAACAAAACTACATTTTCATATTGCGTTTTCCAGTTGTGTTCGTGGCAACAAGATAACTCACCGAATCCTTTGCCATCCGCAGAGGTGCAAAACTTTCACATATTTTTAAATGTAAATTAAAAAAACACCCAACTTAACAAAAAAAATATCCACGTTATAAACAATTCAAATATTTTTTGATGTGATGTTGAGACAACCCGAGGATCTTTTCTCAACACCGACGTATACCGGTCCAGACTAAATCACCAAAATTATGACTAGCCTTTTAACAGGTATATAAGTAACTTAATAACTCTCTCTTTCTTTTTAGCTGTTGAAAGACTCGCCATTTCGCTAACACCTGCTTGGTTAATCTTCCCGTTATCTTATTGGCCAATATTTTTCTCTGAACTGCATTATAATTAGCTGCGTTCAGTCTTCAGAAAATCAATGCATAAAAATAGAATACAGAAATGAAGGCTACATTTTTGCTATAAGTTCTTAAAAAGTTGAAAGCCAATTAGATCGCAAGGATGGCCCTACAAAATAGGACATTTTTAATGCGCTAGATTTCAAATCGAATAGTTTTATTTTCTTCATGGCCAGTGCTGTTACCCAAAATAAATAATTGTTGATATTTTTGTGAGCGGAAAAAGTGCTTCATGATGGCTTAACAACTATGGTCAATATGGGTATGATCCCTTCCTTATCTTCTGACAAGGAATATATTTATGTTTACTTTAAACTATATTAATTTGCATTTTACCGAATAGGTACCCTGCTGTAGGGTCCTCTGATGTATTTCAGGCGCCATTTATTTTTTTCTCTTAGTTTCCAAATAGTTGGGATGTTTCGATCTGTTTATAGATTAGGGGGTTTTAATTGCAGGCCAGCATTTTAGCCCACTCAGCATAATTCCTGATCGAAAGACTCGGGAAGTTTTCGAGAACTAAACAGTCGTGACAACGTTAACTGGCTCAACCTGAGTCCGTTGATTTCCCTATCCATGATACTCGTACTTTCTCTATAGAGCGATTTTCAATTGAGTGTCGTAAAACCAAACCAAAGTAATTGCTTTAGCGAATCACAAAGGATGGAGACAATCTGGTAGCCGACACAAAGCGCGGGAAAACATGCGCGCGCGAGCCACCATTGGTTTTGGTTTTAATTCTGATTGGTTAAAAAAGTTGCGCGAGATTTTTAAACCAATCATTGAGCGTAGTAATGTAAAATCAAAGCAATTCGCTTCTTGCTTTC
Organism: Blastomussa wellsi; assembly: GCA_947652115.1. NCBI lineage: Eukaryota > Metazoa > Cnidaria > Anthozoa > Scleractinia > Plerogyridae > Blastomussa > Blastomussa wellsi. The sequence goes on along the minus strand of OX393574.1, from coordinate 2,745,088 downwards.
GACACACTGAAAACCGCTCTATTTAGATTGTTGTGAGGTATGTTATTTAATTCTCAACCAATGCCAGTTAACTTCGTACCTGGAAAACAATATCTTCACCTCGCCACGTGGCCATGGAAAATGGGGTACTGGCATCATGTCGCTGGGCATGACATCTTGCAGTGAAAAGTTTCTAATCAAATTTCGCTTGCCTGGCTGTTGACTAATTTCAGATCTCTCGTATCCATTTAGGAAGTACTGTCTGCAATGTCAGGCTTGAAATTTACATCCAAAGCATCGAACAGTACGTATTCAGATGGATCGCAATCCCACATAAACAACCGATCCTTTACAACCTTTGGTTTTAGCGCCACCATTGATGTTCCTCCAATAACACTAGGAATATTGATACTATTGGCCAATGGACTTGTCTTAATCCTAGTTGCGAGGAAAACATATCTAAGAACGATCACAAACTTGCTTCTATGCAGCCTGGCTTCGTCTGACCTTCTAACTGGATTAGTAAGCATACCGCTGTTTATGACTTGTAACATTTTGCGCCAATCAGCGATTTGTATCGCTGATGATCAGATGTTGCGTTTTACGTCTGTGTCTATCGTTTGCCATCTTGTGGCTGTCAGCATTGACAGGTAAATATGATAATTGTTACCGTTCAGTCAAGTACGTAGAAATGATTCTAATGTTTTACTTGAATGCTGGAGGCCCCTATCACACGTCACTTTGATGAATCAACTGTTTGGTTGGTTGGTAGGTAGGTAGGTTGCCTTTATTTATACACGATATGTTTGAAAGCTAGAAGCTTGTGGGGTCATCTACAATACATTGCTTAGATGTTAAAACATAAATAAATCCGGCCTCATATCAAACTTTGGCTATTGTTATGTTTGGAATTTTTTTAAGACAATGGCTCTTTTGTTGTCCATCCTCATGGATTTGTCTTTCCAACAGGGCCAAATTACACTCGGTTTACAATATATCACAATACATTACTTAGATATTAAAATATAAATGAAATGGACTTTTGCAATATATTACAACTAATTTATATAACAGATACAATTAAATATAGTTTAATGCGTATTGAAATGCTATCTATGTGACATTGAAACAAATCGAGATATTTTGAAATGGTCCTTCCAGAGCTTTCCAGATACCTTAATGTCCGTCGCCGCCTTTTGCATATCGAAGTGCCGCCTTGATGCACAACTAGATAAAATGTAGACTAAACCCGTCTTTACGTTTGACTGTACTAGAAGTCCCAAATTGTCTTTATGAATTATCAGTTCTGTTTATCTGTTTACGTCCATAGATATCTGGCTATAATTTATTCCTTGCGTTACAAGTCAATAGTTACATTACCTAGATGCGTTTCAGTAATCCTGTTTATCTGGATCTTGTCAGCCGCAACTGCCTTAATCCAGCTAAGCTGGATGGACCCAGTCCGCCACGATGTTTATGAAGACCTCAGCCCTGACGTCATCAGGAAGGAAAATATATACGACGTCACATCTCTGGTGGTCTTTTTCTTCGCACCGCTTGCCTGCATGGTCTTTGTGCATGTCAAGATCTTCTTAGAGGTCTCGCGACAAATTGACCTCGTTCAAAAGCAAAATACACCAGGAAGGCAAGAAGCAAAAGAGATAAAGAATACCGAAAGAAAAGTTGTGAGAATTTTTTCCGTGATGTTACTGGTGTATACCGTCTGCTGGATGCCTTATTTCATCCTGCGACTTAATCGCCCGAGACATCTGCCCCACCTTGTTGTCTACATTTGCATATGGCTGCGATTTTTGACGTCGTTTCTCAACCCATGCCTGTACGTCTTCGGAAAAAGAGACTTCCGGGCGGCTTTGAAATGGAGAAAAGCACAAAAGGATCAATATGTAAATCTGCTACCACTTGATCACGTCTAAGCATTGGGTTAAACAATGCCGCAAACAAGCCCCCTCCCCCGGTTTTAGGCCCATCTACTTGGCAACAAACAAAAAATATATCCGGTTAAAAGCCCCCCGGTTATAAGCTCCCCCAGATATAAGCCCCCCCTCAGTTTTCCTTTTTTAATGTATTAAGTACTCTCACAGAACGCTGTAGAACGGCATTGTACTTGTACCCACAAATAGCTGATTTCATTAACGACAACACTCCGGACCTCTGTAAAAG
>OX393574.1:2732928-2737928 GCA_947652115.1 Blastomussa wellsi | reverse complement strand
GTTTCAGTCCGGTTTGTCGCATCGTGTTTCTAGTTTAACCAGTTTTGCCGGCCTCGATCTGCTATGTACAACAAAGGGACCAGTTCCAAAAAGGTTGTTTTCATCTGGAGGGTAAGGTTTCGTGTTCCATCGGAAGGTCGGCTGCAGAAGCCAGAACCCGACTGAAGCTTGTGGTTCATAACTCAAGAAGAACGTCAGGTATCTTAGTTCCTTTTAAATCCTATGACATTTGAAAGCTTGCGAGCTGAACATAACAAAGGTCCATTATTTGCGATTAGTTTTCGCGCCGCCCTTGTGAACAGAAAAAAACCAGTCTATAATGAGCAGTTGTTTGATACGCCTGCATCGATCGATTTCAAGCTGTCCAAGGTGCACGGGAGGTTCACAGCGAATGTGCGATTCTTTAAAATCATTTCTTAGTTTCTACCGGCGATCTTTGTTTATACTGTATGTTTTTAAAGGTTGATTTTTGTAATGTCGTGACAGGTTATTTGATTCACCACCGCCAAAGGAGATTTTAGAAAAATGTTCATCGAACATGTTTTGTTATGGTTCCTTCTATTTTCACCGACGCCATGGGTGAAAAAATATAACAGTTATTAAATCATGCTGAAGCAATATTCAGTGCTTGCAATATCACACCTCTTTCTTTTTTTAAATCAATAAAATAGCACTGACGGCTATTCGATATAAATTCCCCGAGTCACTCGACGATTTCAAGATCCCTGCTCGATTGTTTACAACGAAATGGAAATTTTCAGGGAGCATGCCTGATTCAAATAATTTATTTTACCCTGCCAATAAATTGATATCACTACAGTGTCGGTACACAAAAGATGTCTCAAAAAAAGCGTCAAAATACTGTATTGTTTAAACCCAGCTGTCCTGATGAATATTTAAAATATTTATAGGTTTATATGTGGACGCGTGGCTCGTGATTGTCACCGGTAGCAATCGAAGTTGAAAGTGAATTGATTTCCACACTTAGTTTCACCGCCCTCAACGAAAAGCATAGTCCCTCAGTTGTTGTCCCGATTAGCTCCGATTAAGCGCTGGCGATAGCGCTTAAAACCTGGCTTATTTATTTTTTAGAAGAAAGTGCCGCTGGCGATACATATTTCTGTCATTACAAATGACGATAGTACATCATTATACACCTTACGGCAAGTCACCTCTAATTGTTCAAATGAAATTTTCTCTTGAATTGTTTCTGGCTGACAGCACGGTGTAGGTTCTACAGTTTGTTTATTCAACTACACGCACAAAATCAATTAAGATGGCAGCGCCCTATACCCTTTCACTTGTACATTAGCTACAACAGCTCTGACAAAATCCCCTTTCATTCCCTGGGGATCGGTGAGCGTCTAGTTAGAATATTCTAGGCGAAGCACATTCATTTTAGATTTTCGATAATTTCTTTATTTATGTACGGTAACTAAAATGTTAGGTCAAGCTTTCCCAGGATTTAATGTCCAGAACTAAATAGCTTAGAAAGAAGGGCGGTGTGTTAACCCAAACTTTGAATATTTTCGCCTAGATATAACATAAAGTTTGTATTTTTTTAAACATGTTGCGTTTCGATGCGTTGCCAATTTAGCTCATCGGAAAGTGTTCTTTTTTTCAAAAATTATGTAAATTAATATATTTTGTTTCAAATTTGAATTGCAAATCAGGTACTGAACCGCATGCCTCGATCACCTAATCAACTGCAGTTCGGGGGCTGTCCCAAAAGATCCCCCTTTTTTGGCATGAGAACATGTTTAATTTATTTCACTGTTCATATTACAACCACAACTACAAATACACTAATTATATTCAGTACTTATACTAATTTACAAATTATGATCCCTCGTGCTCCTCGTTCATTGTAATGGTTGCAACTGAGAAAAATCAACTTGACTTGTACGAAAAATGCATGGGGAGGTTGAGGGGGAATCGAGGGAGAAAGGAAGTGGGAAGAGGAGGGGCTGGGGAGAGAAACTCTTGACTCCTCTCCTCAATCCCTTCCACTTTTCTCCCTCGCTCTTACTCCTCAAACTCCCATTTCGACGCTTGCTACGCAGGCTTTTTTCCAATAAGCAGTAGGGTCCTCGCGCATGGTTAGGGGTACATCGGGGTTTACGGTATTGCGGTATTGAACTTTTTTTCGAACGCTATTTCGGTAAGTTTCAATCTTAACGTGCGGTTTTGCGGAAATATCGAGCCCTCCGGAAAGCGTTTTTCTCAATCTCCTTTTGGTTGACCAGAAGATCTGACCAAGTATTGTGAAGATATGACGACGTATCGTGAAGATCCTTCACCAAACGCGGCATTGCGATGAAAACAAAACACAGTAAGTGACAAAGGTCAAAAAGTTAATCTTTTTGTGACCACACTGATTGCTTCAGCATTGAACTAAAAAGTGGCCTGTTCCGGGGGGTTCGGGGTACGGCCGGGCGCGAAAAACTAGCCATTCGCCATTTTTCTTCGCGCCGTTCCCCACTAACCGAACGCCTGGAACAAGCTAAACTAAAAAGGTGACCAAAGTACATGGACCCGATGATTCGGTACCGCAATGTCCCCTTCTTAGTTAATATATCGGTTAGAAAAGAGGTCTAAACAGCTATATTAGGCCAAAGGGCCATCTTATTGTTTGTATGTTTTTGTCTATGTATCTCTGTACTCGTCCATTGGTGGACGTCACTCAATAAGGCCCCACTTTTTCTCAAGTGATAAAATTCGCCACTTCTCAGTGACAATTCCCCCTTTTTGTTTCTTTACAGTTTATTTAATATGGAAACCATGAACAAGCAGGTTCACGTTGCAGAAAGTGGAAATCTGAAGGCGACACAAATTGTGACGTGCACAGAAAGAATTTCTCCTTATCAGGACAGTTGTTGGTCCTGGGTGGTGTGTTTTGCGGGAGTTGTGTCAAATGTCGTCATTTGTGGATTTACTTTTAGCTATGGCATTTTATTTCCGGCTCTCTTGGATGACTTTCAACAGGGAAAGGCTAAAACAGGTATTTTTAAACGACATAGAATAAGCTAACGAAACATTGAAACAGAAACATTATAGACAACAAGGCAAAAAGGAAATAAAATGATTATTCTTGATTAAAAGAGATATTTGCTGAGACAAAAACTAGTTATTATCAATGATAGAAGATTTAATTTGCTTTTCGGCGTCAACATGACGCCATTATCAAACGGGGCTGTCAACTTTAACAAGTGCTCTTTCAGGAGAAAAACAAAATTCTTCCGGGAATCTGAAGATTTTGCCAGGAATCAGGAGACTTGGAAAATTGCCCGGGAAACACGAAGTAATGAAGTTAAAATTTCGGGAATTTTGAGATTTTTGGGGGAATTTCTCCCACATATTTGGGACGATATTCCAGATTTTCGGGAGGGTTTTTATTAATTTTCACACGGTACTGCTCAAACAGCGTTTGTTAGAGCTGTAACCCCCCGTATTATCAAGATGAATTAGTTACAAAGTAGTGTTAAAATTTGAGCAATTCAGTGCTTTAATGTTTGTCGACAAGAGTTTTTAGAATCACATATAAGACATTCTTGGATGAATTTTGACAAATTACTCTGATGGATTGGTTTAAGCGTATTTATGGCCTACAGAGTTTTTATGCTTTTGATATCTTATTATTGCATAAGCAAGTATTCTAATTTTATTTTTTGTATTCCGCAACTTTTTTGCCACAAAATAGAGCTTTAAAGTTCCCGCGTCGGCCACGCCCAATGAAGATGACCGCGAGTTGCTACTAAAAAAGAGTCCTGGTTCTAGAACGGGTCGTGACGTCAAGTCAGGAATCGTCAAATCTTCTTGTCAGTTCATTTCACTGTTAATTAAGATATATGATTAATTGTAACGGATTTCATCCAAATAATTTGTGTGATATATGTGTTGTTGTGAGGTTTTCATATTCTGCTGACTCAAAGAAAGGAATTGCCTGAAGTGACGTCATTCTTCACCAATCTTCGATCACGCGGTCAACTTCATTGGGCGTTGCCAAGGCGGGAAATTTAAAGCTTCATTTTTGGATTGAAAAGTGACGGAATGGAAACAAAAAACATGATAGTTTTCTATGCATTCTGGAGATCCCAAATCCAAAACAATCGCATTTGGCCGTATCGACACTTTAACATCTGAAACGGTGTTGATATGCCTTTCCTTCTTGTCTTCACAGCTTGGGTTGGGTCAATTGCAATGATGGGCATAGGACTTTATGGCCCTCTCGTTGGAAGACTCTATCAAAGATTTGGTGCTCGAATTGTCACATTTTTTGGATCGATAATTTGTGTGGCTAGCCTTATTGTGACATCTAAGGCAATGAATCTTTACGTCATGTATTTGACATATGGAGCTCTGTTTGGTTTTGGCTCAAGTTGTATTTTTATAGTTACGTACATCGCCGTGCCAAGGTACTTCATGAAGTGGCGCTCGCTGAGCCTGGGACTAATTGCTATGGGGCCTGGTGGAGGGCTATTTCTAATGAGCCCAATTGTTCAGGCACTGTTCGAGAAGTATGGCTGGCGAGGGACATTTTTAGCAATGGCTGGCGTAGACTCTATAATTGGCTTATTTGCATTTGTTTATAAACCAATTGTGCAAGACTCTCGCCAAAAAGAGGAAATTAATATTAACCATCAACAAGAGAAGAAGTTCTGGGACATTTCAATCCTCAAACACAAAGTATACGTTTCCTTCGCAAGTGCAGGAATTGTTTACTACCTTGCTCACTATATTCCACCCGTGCACATGGTAAGTTTGAAGCAACATTATTTTATCTTCCTCGCTAACACCATCGACAAGTAAAGCGTATAGAGGTCTATGAAGTATATGGCGACTCTTTGTACGCATTGCTGGCCTATGTCTTGAAACCCAAGGTGACGGCCGCCGCGAACCGGGATAAATTGAGGAAATTATAATTTTGAATTATTGTGCATTATTTTGCATTCATATAAATCTACTGGTATTCTATCAGGTATGCTATCTATTCTGTTTTA
>OX393574.1:2227033-2732728 GCA_947652115.1 Blastomussa wellsi | reverse complement strand
AGTTGTCCGTCTTATAGAGGTGTCCGGCTTATAGAGAGTTTAGATACAGTAAAATGACTGAAAAACGGCGCACAGGGACCAAGACCAGTTATCCGTCCTGTAGAGGAGACTGTCTTAAAGAGAGTTTAGATTCAGTAAAATGACTGAAAAGCGGCTCGTAGGGACCAATACCAGTTGTCCGTCTTAGAGAGTTTTTAGATGCAGTTAAATGACTGAAAAACGGCGCACAGGGACAAACACCAGTTCTCCGTATTTTAATTAAGAAGTGTTCGGCTTATTGCGAATTTAGAGACTGGAAAACGATTGAAAAACAACGGTCAGAGAACAAAAACCGTACCAGTTCTCCGTATTTTAATTAGAAGTGTTCGGCTTATTGAAAGTGTGGAGACTGGAAATGGTTTAAAAACAGCGGTCAGTGACCAACACCAGTTGCCCGTCTTAGTATAGTGGTGTCCAGCCTATAGAGAGATTGGATACAGTAAAATGGATGAAAATGGCGCGCGGGGGCGAACACCAGCTGTTCGTCTTATAGAGAAGTCCGTCTTACAAGGATGTTAGTTATGAGATGTTGGCTGTTATATTTTTATTTAAGTACAGTAAATTGAATAATTTCCTGACTTTGCTGCCCTTAGAAGTGAGGAGGAGAGCTAAGAATAGAAGAGCGTGACGAGTATTTGCGAATCTTACAAAACTATGCATCTTCTAGCTAGATCCTCAAAAGGGGAAATGATGTTATCCACTCGACGAATGAACGATTAACATCTTTTTGAAATGACCAGTAGGCAAGTTTCTGGGTTTTAGAAAAGGTACTTTATTGGAACTCTTCCTTTTGCCTTAACGGTCAGTTGTCTCAAAGCCTTAGTTATCTAGTCTTTCTTTACGTTACCATTTTTTATTAATTTTATTTTGCACACATAAACAATACGAAGCTTTCGGGTGGTCTTAGTCCAGGTGACCTTCGTAAGACATCGGGTGATAATCGGTATTTTACTCGGTGTTCGGCGTTCTTGTGTTATCTTTAGGACTTCGAAGACTTTTAATTGTACAGCTCTCCATCGAAGAAAAAATTTTCTCATCGAAGGAAATGTTTTTCGTATGACTGGGCTTTAAGAAACACATGCAATTAAGCTGGCTGCTTTTTAACCTTTTTCCGTTTTCCTCAAAGGGTTTGTTGCAGATCTCAGAGGATCATATATACCAGTCTTCAACATGGTTGGTGCTATAATGATGGTTGGCGCAGCCATGTTGTTCGGTGTCTCATGTATCAAGAAGCGAGAAAAACTGAGCACAAAGGAAGACGTACAAGTGGCAGTTTGGGAATCACTTGTTGTAGTAGAAAAGTGTTCCGTCGTTTAACGTGTCTTTTATGTCGAGGAGACGCAAGTATCTCATCTTAACATATGACAGACCTTGGAGATGTTGTGTTTTTGACGTTTGCTGTAAAGATCGTCAAGGAAGACGCAGGTCAAAAGTTGATATCATTTGTCTATTTTGCAAGACATCAAAAAGCTTTTTTCATTGCTTTTTGGTCTTATGGTACCGACAGGAAGTCGTTGCATTTTCTAACTTCCCTCCCCCCTCCCCCATCCCGGGACCTCATGGAATGTCATCACTACTGCAAGGAAAGTTGGGAAGTTGGAAGATGTCTGGATGGTTTATGACGTCCTATGACATGCGCATTACTTCGTGACCCCTGAACAATTGCATACGCTATTGTTTCCGAGAGGATTTCAGTCAAGTTCACAATGTGGTGGTTAAGTTCACTGCAGTGATGTGGCTTCATTCGCCACTTTCAATTTGCAATCCGACCAGCTGGTTATTTTCAGTCGACTATCAATTGATTCCAGTCAAATTGGTAAAAACGCTTTTACGTCATTTCTTGTTGCTATGTGCTACTGTATACGAGAATTGTTTTCCTTAAGAATGGTGATGGAGACAGGGCCTTATGAGGGGGAGATGGATGAGGAACGGTTTGGACTCAATATATGGCACTTATAGGGTTTTCCTTTTGACGTCCCGTTGACGGTGGTCCATTTAAAATTCATGCTTGATACACAATCATGGTATCGGCCCTTTAGAACCGATTTTCAAAGATGTAAATAACGCCTTGTCAGCAATAAAATAAAACAAGAACACGATCATATTCACGTTTTTAAAGACATGTTTCGGCGTGACTCATGATCATGCCATCTTAAGAATCGTACATGTTACCTCTACATAGAAGAGGCAGAATAGAAGTAATGTACTGATCGCATTTTCATACAGCGTGTATTACAATAGCTCATGCAGAATGGCAGGTCTTAGCTGATAAACTCGAACATCTTACACATGCTTTCAAGGCAAGCAAATCAAATTTCATGGCAAGTAAATAACAGACGAAAGCCAGTTCATGGTCAGTTCATGATAGGCAAATCAAATATGTCGATACATGTACGCTGCGTGTGCACTAAGCCATTTCAGAGTTGCCTCCTACCTTTGTTTCAAAACAAGTCTTGGTGCACAGCCTTTCACATGGAAATGAGTTTGATTTAACTTGAACACAAAAGACGTGCTAGTAATACATTTTCATATGAAAGGTTGTACAGGGAAACAGCGGTACCCGAAACCCGTGATAAGGCACGAGGCCCGCGTTTTTGACATCTCGTCTCGAATGACTGACAATAAGAAATTATGCAGTGTGAAATTTCTGCCCTTTTCCACAAGAACGTGTTTGCATCCATGTCTCATTAACGTCCGACCACGAGGAAAGAACATAGAGAAGTGGCATGGCGAGTCGAATACGAAAAATAGAATTTGGCCAAGAAAGCTATCGCCCGTCAACGAAGCATAAAAGCAAGTAAGCTTTAATTAACTGCTTTTAACGAATGGTAAATATAGGCCATTTCCGAGTTCCCGTTTCAAAACGAGTGTAAGTGCGAAACTATTCATATGAAAATGAGCTTGTTTTGCATGAGAATGACGATGCAGGTAAAACACATTTTCATATGAATGGTTTCGCACTCAGGCTCGTTTTGACGCTGAGACAAAAGCGAACTCGGAAATGGGCTATTGCTTGGGCAGTTAAAAGTTTACATTTTATAGCAGGGAGGCCTGTTTAAAAGCGCATGCTCAGTTCATGTCAGGCAAGTGGCAGGAGATGACATGGTCGCATTTCCTTGTAAGCCTGTCACGAAATCACTCCACCTCAGATAGTTGCCGACACCATAAGAACAGTTTCCTGACATCCGCAAAACTTCCTCAGCAAGAAGAACTCTGTTCCACATACTAACACCACATATTTGGCCATGGAAGCTCTGGTGTGACTGAAACGAACCCCCATAACTATCTTGATCTTGACCAAGGATAAAAATGCCGTTATTGTCGATTACATGACCAATCTTGAAATTATCGCCATTCACCAAAAGGATACCGTCACTGTAAAGGTTCCACAAGCCAGCAGCGTTCTCCCATGTTGTGCAGACATGACGCCACTTGCCATCATTAAGGGTCGTATTCATCCATCTATTGAAAAGTGACGATAATAATTATTATTAAAAACTAACTATGGTATATTGCATTTCCCGAGTTGTGATTGGTTTAGAGGCAATGGTATATGAGCTCATATACCATTTATCTTCAAATATGGTAGGTGTACACGTAAAAAAATGCATTTATCGCAATGTTTCTACAATATTTTTGGGGCGTTCTTAATAAAACAATTATTCCACTCACGCTTGTTGGATATGTATAGGAAATCGTATGAACCCTCTCTTGCATTTCGTGATTTATGGGCACGAGTGATGTTTTGAAAGTTCTCAAAATTGCACGAGCCGTAGGCGAGTGCAATTTGAGAACTTTCATAACATCGCCAGTGGCCATAAATCGCGAAATGCACGAGAGGGTTCATACGAATTTTTATTTATTATATTCTCAACAAAATTACTCAAACGCGCTACTCTGTACGAGTTGTTTGTGCTCGTATTCTTCCAGTATTGGGTTTAGTTTTCTTCCAGTCGCCCATGTTTGCCAGACATTCAACCATGTCTGTGTAGCTCTCAACGTGTTTTGGTTTTTCGCATTTTCTTTAGGTTGCTCAACGATGTTTTGGTTTGACAAAGCAAACCGACTGTCAGCCATTCTTTTTCACTTTGGTGTTCAAATTTGGCGCTTCCCCGGTGTTTCCATAGCAACTTCCGTATTGCGCTCTATAACGTGAATTGCACTCTATAACCTATTTGTGCATTCGCCATTGGCCAATCAGAAACAATATATTTTGTTGAGTATATAATAAGAGATGGTTATAGCCAACGAGGCGCGCAGCCTAGATCCACCAATGACCCAGGTATACAGTAAAAACCTGCAAGTAAGAAGCCTAAACAGGTTCTTGTTTAATTGGTAGTAAACAAGTTTAGGCTATTTAGGTTCTAAATAGGTTCTTATTTCTGTGGAAAAACAAACAAAATCCAGTTACAAAACAAAATGGTTGTCAGCCTATTTTTCATTCATCCCCATCCCTCCCCCTCTTGCACTTTATTTTTTTTATTTCATCAATAAATTTGCACTTTTATTTGCACAGCAATGGAAACCTATCTCTCCAAACAGGATTCTTGATCACTAATATAATTTTACAGATAAGAACCTGTTTCATTTTCTAGGCTAAATAGGTTCTTGTTCTTAGAGGCTGTAAATGACAAATTTTAGGCTAACAGGTTCTTAATTTTCAGGTTGACTAAATTGATGCTGAGGGTAACCCTGTTCTGAACTAGTGTTCCATCCAAACCCTTCAAACTGGGATAGACTCCTACCTGATGGGCCACTATAGGCTCGAACGCTGGCAGACTTTTCCTCACCCAACTCCGTTTAAAATTCTCCTGAAGTCAAATAATGATCTTTACCTTTTTTCACCGGCAATATACAGGCTCAAATCCGTGTAGTCACGTAGCCAAATTTCGTTGTCTTCACTTGGAATTGAGTAGCTAAAGACAGAACCTTCCGATTCCGTATCATTTACTTTTAACCACAGACAAACAGTGAAAGCGGTCAGCGGTGGTGCACAGCGCTGCAAGTCAAACCTGACGTAGTCTGCGACTGATCTGCGTGGAAAGGTAACTTGGAAGTTTGTTCTCTCCACATCTGTAAGATTAACCGAAAGAAATAAGAAATGATTTTCGTCATAGGTGCTCAGTCACAATGATTGAAGTCATTTTTGGTAATTTAATAATTCACTTATCAAGGTAGAAAAACGCGAAAGGTGTAACAAGGAACTGAGAAAAAACAAGGATGACTTCCCCCCCCCCCCCCCCCACCCCTTATGCATGTTTACTTCAGACTGGCTGGTTTCACCACCAGGCTTCGCTTTTGAAGCGCAAACTTCTACATTTTATCATGAAGGAATTCCAAAAGCAGCAAAGATGAAACGAATTCCAACGTTAAAACTTCATTTAGGTGCCAGAAAGTTGAGAATAAACGAGGCTTGGTGGAGAGGTTTGAGCATATGAGGCCATCGTTCATAAGGCCTATTAGCCAACTTGAAAAAAAATTAGGCTATTAAGATGTGTCGTAAGTGACAGAGCTCCTTTAAAAATGACAAGGGCAACTAAAAAGCAACAACAACAGCAAATTAGAAAACTAGTTTGTACAGTCAACTGTCCCTCACGGCAGCTCTCTCTACAACTTGATAGCAATTGGTTTAGATGGCGAGTGCAGCATCAACAGCCCAATCGGTGGTACATGTAAAGTGAAGCGAGTTCTAACCTGTTGACGTTGGACATTGCCCGGTGCACGTCGAGTCCTGTGGTGAATTAAAGAAAAATGTGCTTTAAACACCCAAAAGAAGCAAGCAAACAAATAAAAGACTCCTGCATAAATTAATCGTGTAGCAATCAAGTGGGCGAGTAAATAAGATTATATTAGTCTACAGAAATTGCGTGAGTGAGTGAATATGAATGAGGTTCATTCCTTTAAACCTTATATAGCATGACTACGTCATCCATGATCTAACAATACAAACAAACCAGCAGACAAGCCAATAAACAAAGAAATGTTACTAGTGGCCTGAATTTACCTTGTGGACAGTAGCTCAGTGGTTTCTCATGATTGTTTAATAGCACAACGAAGTTGTCAGTTGTCGTTGACAAAGAAAGTGTTACATACAATAACCATGACGCTCAAATAAGAGTCTCCCTCTATCGTCCTTGAAAAGGGACCTCAAGTAGTGGTGAGAAACATGCTAAACCTACATACTAAACCAACTGTTTATTGTGTTATATTTTTAATCAAGCTGCGATGACCTAAGACAAGAGGTTCTATGACCTCCCTTTCTTTTCCCGATTTTTCAAGGATATGAAGATCGCAGGTACTCTCAGGGTACTCTCAGGGGTACTCTCAGGGGTATTAATATTCCCCACTTCTTGAAAACTTCAGAGCATTGTTTTTCATACTCTACACACCTTCTCCTCGTAATATTTAAATACCGGTTTCCTCGCTAAGCGTCCAGGACAAAGCTTGTCAGTAGCGTCGTTTATCTCGCACAGGTGACTAGGTGACGTTGACTTGTACTCATAGTTGTAAGATGAGCACCGCGGAGCCTGCAAGCATAACTCGTGACATTCTGGAAATAGGCTGACATTTTGGGTGGAGATCACGTGACCAATGAGAGCGTGTCCTAAAGAAAAGAAACAGACTGGTAACTAATACATAGAGGGGGTAAGTTTCTAAAGAAACTGTGGTGCTGCGTCGGTGGGAAGTATAACAATATAATTTGGTTTTATCAACTGGGTTGATAATGTCAATTGGCCACCGTAAAGAGATTCAAGTGCTGACGTTTCGAGCGTTAGCCCTTCGTCGTCCGACGAAGGGCTAACGCTCGAAACGTCAGCACTTGAATCTCTTTACGGTGGCCAATTGACATTATCAACCCAGTTGATGAAACCAAATTATATGGTAACTAATACACAGACTGAGAAGAATTTGTTACTTTCCTTGTTTAAACAGCATTACTCTCGGTCTGGAAGTAAACAAAAACGGAAAATATAGAAATTTAACAATATTATCAGAACAATAGTTCCATGCTTCAGAAGTAATTCGCCGTTTTATTGCTACAGCTCTGTCCTCTTTGGCCATACGAAACAGAGCTGTAGCAATAAAGCGACGAATTACTTATCTTGTTCTGAAGCCTGCAACTATTGTTCTGATATCGATAATATTTACTGCTCCTCAAAAGTTGAACGATCTCGGAAAACAGTTCTACGCATTGCACTTTGTTTTTGAAATTTCACAATATATCGATATATAACCTTACCCCCAAAATATTTGCAACTAGAACTGCGGAAAGAAAACGTATATAAATTCTCTAATTAAAAAAAAAAATGTTTTCAAAATCGTGGTGGCTTGTACTTTCAGAGTTGCTCGCGGCATCAAAACACGTTTAATAAGGCGGGAAATTTCTGAATTCAAGTCACCGAAAGTAGTGCGTTTTTAATAAGCATGCATGAACTGAGTGCCATTTCATAAACTACTTACTAACCAAGCTTGCTCGAACCGTACCAGGTAATATTGGCCCTCGTTCGTTTTTGTATGGACCTCGGTCCGCACTGCCACGACCTCGGGCCAATATTCCCCAGTACGGCCCTCGCGTCCGGTTGGTAAGAGTTTATTAAAGGAGCTACGTCAAGATATTTTGAGTTATTTTTAGCGACGAACCAAATTACCTAGAACTCATAGTTTAGTAAGGAAAAAAGACACCAAAGAAGTGATACTAAACTAAAAAGGAACAAGGATGGAGAAGATTGAGACGGATTACAAATGACGATTTTGAAAAAAAAATAGGCTAAATTTTTCAAACTGCACGAATCGTGACGTAGGTTTTTTATATTTTAGGGGCTTTTTTTTCGGAATTTTATGTTGTGTACCTTCAGTGGCGATGAAGTTCTTGGACTGCCTCGCGCAGGATAGTCGTGCATTTGTGCTTTTAATTATAACCAGCTTCATGATAACAATGACGATCAGTCTCTTCATGATGTAGTCACTGTTCTCGGCTATTCACGTGCTACGAGTCTGTAATAAAAAAGTGCACAAGGAGCAAATTTTAAATTCCGTTTTCTTTATCCTTAAATAGGGTCAGGGTTTAAGAACCTTCGCGACATACACTCTTCCTTTTTTATAAGAATATTGTTTTTCTGGTCCAGGCTGAATATTGTTATTTTTCTGCCGATTTTAGGCTGAAAATATTCTTATGAATATCCCTAGATTAAGAATTTATCAGGATACTTTTTACAGTTTAGTTAACCTTACATATGTATTTATAGAGCAATGGCTATTAGGTTTTCATCGTTTATTTGCTAGTTTTGCCTTTTAGGGAAGAAAAGAAAATTGTATTGTATTTGCACATTTTCAACACAAAATTATATTCTTTTCAAAATCTCAGCCTTGGGTTTATTCTTAAAATATTCTTAAAATTTCGTAAATTTCAGCCTGGGTATTCTTATAAAATAAATTTTTATAAAAAAGAAAAAGTGTACACCTATCCGCAATTTAAGGTAGGTCCTGATCTTTAATTAGATCGATATAATGAATACGATGTTCCTTTCGATGTTCCCTTCATTTTTGCTGACGACAGAGCACTTCATGACAGGAAACAGCACCGTGTTCTAGTTTTATTTCCACTGTATATCAGTTTCTTTATCGGGCTATATATCACCTGCCAGCCGAGAACTGATGTTTTTAGTGCTTGCTAGGTATAAAAGGTCGAATCGAAGAGACAGCGAGCTGTCGTATTGGAGTGATCTTAGCTATATATATATCTAGCATTTTGAAAATAAGGTGAGGATATGTTTTCGCTTCCTTACGGCAAATCACACAATACATAATTGTTATAATTAACCTCGGTTCCATATTCGTTTCTCTTTCCCGGCGCGCTCTCCTCTATCCCTTATCTCCTCGTCCTGTGTTTCAGTTAAAACACGGGCAAGTGCTGCGAAACTGAATTCCCACTTTTGGGCTGACTTTTCATCCAATTCAATTTAATTCGTTGAGTAATGTTTTAGTTTGACGAGTCGTTTTTTCAAGAAACCATAGACCCCATTGAGTTTAAAAAAAAAAAACAAAAAAAAGCAATTAGTTTGTTCACAGAAAACAAGCAATTTTGTATTGACAAAACTTACCACTTCAGTGAATAGCGACAAAAAAAGTAAATGCCGATCGAAGGCCTATGCAAAATACACGTTTCCTCGATTGGTCATTTCGAGTACCATTTGAGGTCTTGAGTTGTTTTCGAGTTCATGTTCAAGTTTTTTTATATTTGTTCTCGATAGAAGGTAATTTTAAGCCCTTTTCAAGCGTAAAATGGCATCATTTTGATTGGCTAAAATGCTATTAATATTTAACCATATTTCTTTTTTAATATAAGATAACCTGTTATTATTTTTTTAACAGCAAACATAATGTCCAAGTCTATAATATATAACATCATGCCGTTTTTTCACGCAGCAAGTAGCACTGCTATTAGCACTGCTGTATGTATGAAACACAGTGTGTACGTGCTGTTCTGAAAGTCCAACAAAGCCTGGCTTTCATGTTTCGTTTCTCTAGTAAACACTGATTTCAAGCTTTTCAAAGACGTAAATATGACTGACGCTATTAATATTTAATAATTGCACATTTTATGGAAAGCACTTAGTCACGGAATACGTTTTGCGCACATTCCCATGCCTTATAACGAAATTGTCCCACCTGCTATAGCCGGCGACCCAGCAAAAACAGAAACGTCCGAAAGTCCTCCCTGATATCTTTATATTAGCGCAAAATACACAATGAGATTCTCAACATGCAGAGTATATTTAAAGTTCACATCTAGCCGTTTAGCTATTAGATACGAAAATCTCGAGCTTACAAGTAGTCGCTATTAAAGGAGAAAATACATTTATCGTAGATAGTTGAAAATTTTGACCTTCCGACTTATACTGAAATGTGTAAATTTAACAGCAATCAATAAATGATTGTATGCTCAGTTTATGGCAAACAAGTGGCACCTAAGACAGCTCCCGACCCCGTAAGAACAGTTTGTCGACGGGTGTGCTGAGCTAAGGCCATTTAATAGGTTCATATACGACACGCGTCACCTCGCAGCAATGAGACATCACTTTTTATATTTTCTTTTAGCTAGGAAGGCTATCATTTCTACGATAGTTTCACACTTTAAATGTTAAGTTTACCCATGCTACAGAAACCGGTGTTACAGCAAGGGGGGGGGGGGGGGTTGAGCCAGTGGTTTTACTACTATTATTACAAATTAAAGCGAGAGTTTCTAACAGTACGCTTTAAAAGTCAAAACATTTTTCGCATTTTTATCAGACATGCGCATGGTCAGTTCATGGCTAGCAGGTAGCTGGGAACGCCACGCTCACATTTCCATGCAAGCCTGTCACGAAGTCACTCCGGCTCGCAGGTAGCTGGGAACGTCACGCTCACATTTCCATCCAAGCCTGTCACAAAGTCACTCTGGCTAGCAGGTAGCTGGGAACGTCACGCTCACATTTCCATCCAAGCCTGTCACGAAGTCACTCTGGCTAGCAGGTAGCTGGGAACGTCACGCTCACATTTCCATCCAAGCCTGTCACAAAGTCACTCTGGCTAGCAGGTAGCTGGGAACGTCACGCTCACATTTCCATCCAAGCCTGTAACGAAGTCACTCCGGCTAGCAGGTAGCTGGGAACGTCACGCTCACATTTCCATCCAAGCCTGTCACAAAGTCACTCCGGCTAGCAGGTAGCTGGGAACGTCACGCTCACATTTCCATGCAAGCCTGTCACGAAGTCACTCCGGCTAGCAGGTAGCTGGGAACGTCACGTTCACATTTCCATGCAAGCCCTGCACGAAGTCACTCCACCTCAGATAGTTTCCGACGCCATAAGAACAGTTTGTCGACATCTGCCAAATATCCTCAGCAGGTAGAACTCTGTTCCACATGTTCACGCCATACATTTGGCCCAAGAAGCTCTGAACCTCTTCATATCCACTTCCGTAACTATCTTGATTTTGACCTAGGACGAAACTGCCGTTATTGTCAATCACGTGGCCTGTTTCCAAATTCTCGCCATATTCGTAAAGTGCGCCGTCGATGTAAAAGTTCCATAAGCCAGCGGTGTTTTCCCATGTTTTGCAGATGTGATGCCATTGGCCATCATTGACAGCTAATTCTATTTTTCTGCGAGATAAAATATAAGCTGCAATTATGGCACGATCTAGAGGTTGATAACCAAGCAACTTTCGGGAACATAAATACTTCTTACTTTTAGTATGAGTGCCATTCTTACTTTTCATGTTCTACTGTTTGCTCCCAAAAATTACTTTAGTCTTATGTCAGTTACTGAATCAATCGACTTAACCAGTACGGAAATATTACTTAAACCAGCCCAAAACCAAAACCATTTGAAAGTTTGAGAAAAGTACCTCGCAGAAAAGTTTATTATCAACCTCTGTCTGTTTTTTGCAGCCAAACCCGGACTCAACTGCAAAGCAGTGCTTTAAAAAATTAGGTGGTAGAATAGGGGTGCGAACCGGAGGATCGAGGGGGTCTGAACTCCCCCCCCCCTCCCCCTCCTCCACTCTCACACACACCCACTTTCGAAAGATTTGGGCAACAGCAGTTGGAAGAAACGACCGTCTGTGTCACGCTGGTGTTCAGATAAATGGTAAATAATAAATGATAAATCGGATGCTCCTTGTGTTCCACAAATGACAACCTACAACGTGCTTACAAGTTTCAGTCGGCGAACTAATTTAGAATAGTAAAAGTTTCAATAACCGTGCGAATAACGAACGTCTTTTATACCGGTTTAATGCTCGCACATTCGGACACTGTATATAAATTTTTCGCGCACGGAGGTCACAGCCCGCCTATGTCTGGTAGCAGCATTAATGTTTTTAATATTAACACTGTATCGTGGTAAGGAGAGAAAGGGTAGGGTTAAGGGGGACTTAAGAGGGAAATATGGGGGAAAGCCTGCATACTATAGGGGATGTTTCAAGGTTAATGTTGTCTTCTACGCCATTGGCCGAATTAAAAAGCAAGATTCATGTACCGCAGTGTTTATAAAGCTTAAAAGTAGATTGTCCAGCCTATGCCTAACTGAGGAAAATAATTATATTTATACCTCCTGTAACCCCCAACGAAGAGCATGATACTCGTGAAGTCGGTCACTAGAATCTTATTTGCTTCATCTTGAATTGCGTAGCTAAAGATGGAACCGTCACCGGCCGGGTCAGCGGCTTTTAACCACAGGCAAACAGTAAAGGCGGTCAGCGCTGGAGCACAACGTTGAAGATCAAATCTGACATAGTTTGTGACAGATTTGTCAGGGAAGTTGAGTTGATAGTTTTTTTTGTCGGTATCTGGAAGGCAAATAAACAATGAAGTCGACGGAACTATTCATGGACATGGTTTTAACAACAATTGCGGTTTTTATAAGTAGTTTTAAACATTGTAACGCACAGATGAGCAGATGAAAAAACACATTGATTTCTACCCAATATAAATCAGTTATTATTATCGTAATTATTATTATGATTATGATTACTATTATTATTATTATTATTATTATTATTATTATTATTATTATTATTATTATTATTATTATTATTGTTGTTGTTGTTATTATTATTATTATTATTGTTATTGTTGTTATTATTACTAAATCAGTCGTCAAAATGCACTTACCAACTTAATGAATGACTCCATAACATAACAACAGATAAAAGCACAAATGAAGATTCAATATTCAAAACAGTAACAGAACATTTTAACAAACCTCGCGGTGGACACTGACTACCGCAAGTTGCATCCTATGAAATATGAAAAAAAAGGAATTTATAAGAGTTGCAGATAGGCGAGAAATGTTCAAAAGAAACATTCAAATTACGTTTTTAAACCTGATATCGTGGCGCAACTCGTAACGGCGAACATTCCACTGATGAAGGGCCAATGCCCGAAACGTCTGGAAATTTAACTCAAACATTGGCACCTTATGAATATCGAAATCCTTTATTTACTGTAGTAACAAGTGCCACGCAGCCTACGAGGTTTTTTGAGCTTCCCAACGTACGAGAAATTTTCATGTACATCGAAATCTAAACAAAAGTCTTTAAAGAGTATGAGTCAATAAAAAAGCTACTGTGAGCACTTTCAACAAGATAAACATAGCACCAAACTCTCAGTGCAGTCTGTTTCAGAGAGGAATGAGCTTTATTTACCGCAATTTCTAACATCATTCATCACTTTATCACCTTATCATCGTAGTACTTATATCCCGTTGCTTTAATCATATCTTGAGGACACATTTTTCCTGTAGCGTCATTTATCACACACACGTGACTGGATGAAATCGATGTAACTTGATAATTGTAGGATAAACATCTTGGATGTTCCAAACACATCTCATGGCAGTCTGGAAATGAATCTACTTGACTGGTTGAGATTGCGTGTCCAGAGAGGATGTATCCTGGGTAAAAAAAGGTAAAACGTAGAAGCTGACAAAACAATGAATCTAACAGTGAAGATTTTTTTCAACGGTTGTACGACAGAAACGTGAAAAAAGTAGTACACTGATATTTTAGTTTTCATGCAAACTTTAACTCCGCCATAACCGTTTAATCAAACCATTTTACTCCCATAGTTCCTCTCTTCTGGGGGCGGGGGTAACCCTGCGATGGACTCACATCCCATCCAGGGAGGAGTAGAAATACTCCTGGTCTCTTTATGTTGCGGACACCAGGAGAAGCTGCGGACCGATGGGCCAGTCGTACGCAGATTCAAACTCCCTCCCCTCCTTACCTCACCTTGTCGTCCCCCCATTCTTCCGTCCATTCGTCTACTCTTCCACTTACGGGCTTGTTCTCTCCCTTCCTGTCGCTCCAGCCATCGTTTTATCCCTACCCTGTTTGCTCACTACACTTAGAAGTAGAAGTCTTTTTCTAATTACCTTCAGTAGAGGTAAACGTTCTTCCACTTGAACACGACAGTTGTTTCGTGTTTACAGCCACTATGGTCATCACCAGTAAAGACAAAATTACCTTTGCTTCTCTCATCGCCGTCTAGCAATAAAACAACAACAAAACACTGAATTTACAAAACACGATCAACAATTTCAAAAGGACTGAATTGTTGAGATATTCTTCGAAAATTGTTATTATCAATGCCAACTTATTTTTCTTGTGGAAATGAGTGATGGATATTGAATATACCTACCAAATGTCCTACTCCTTCCGAAGGCCGTCTTATCATCTCACAAAGACGTTATTTTCTGCACGACAACGTTACACATATATTCTATGTGTGAAATAACAGACTTAAACACTGACCGTTGCCTTTTGAAAGTTTTAACAAGTACTTAAAGGATTATCTCTGCTAATGAGCTTACACGAATTTTAGTGTACCCTCACGGAAACCGTAAGGTTTTATACTACAAGCGACAATTGAACTGATTTAAAAAGTGTAAGATACAGCATAATTTTATACTCTTAAAGCCATCACCCCGGAGGATTCGTTTGGCGATAAATAGAATATACAACCTCAAACCGAGTTAGACAACGTTGTGCCTCGATTTTAATAATTAAACTTACTGCATTAAGCTTAGCTTTCCAGCTTTGAAATTTAAAAAGGCAGAGCCAGTTCGTTTATCTAATGCAGCTAGAAAACAGGTTTACTGAAACTAAGAAACGCGGACATGAGACTAAATAAATATCGTTAAAAGGAACACCAGGTTGCACCACTTTCCAAAACTAACAAACAAGTCAAACAAATTAGACAAGGCAAACACACTCAGGGTAATGATTGCAATTTTATGGACCAAAAAAGTATTTTTTTAATTCAAGAACAACATACCACGCAAATAGAAAATTTAAAAAAATATTAGCTCCCCACTTCTAACTAGCTAGTTTTGGAGTCGCCCACTACCTCTCGGAATGAGTGACGTCATTGGTTGTTAACACCATATATGACAGGTCAGTAGTGAAATGAGTGAATGAATTTACAGGTTTCAGAGAGAAAGTCCAGACTAATTGAACTGTTTTGCTTATAATTACCGTGGAAGTGACTCAGTCACACCTAGTCCTCGCTTATAATTAACGCATCACCGGGACGCCGCAAAGCATACTAAGCTAAAGTATACAGTTAAACTTAGAATTGGTAAACAAAAAAAAGAATTGTAGGCTTTATATATAGAGTGCAATCTCCAAATTAGAAATCGCAAAAAATCAGTCCTCATGCAAAAAGAAAAATGGAATGAGCCAACGCGCGGATTTCAGGGCCAATGCAGTCATTTCTTTTTTCAATCCAACCACCAGATGACACCAAATACCTAGCCGTGTTAACGTTAAGTATTAACGATGTTGTGGATTGTTTTATTATATGTGTGTGGATGAACGATGCAGTTTGTGAAAGGCCTTGGTTGAGTCAGTGACAAGAATATTCGTCGCTAAGAAACACCACCTATTTTATCAGGACCCCTATGATAACAATACGTTCTAGTATACTGATGGGCTAATCCTGTTTTCATCTGCGATAAAATATTATAAAGCATAACACGACGTTTCGACGTTTCCAGAACGTCATTATCAAGTGAAAGTAGAATAATAAAATCTAGTATATAGTGGCGACCACCTGAGAGATGCCCATCGGAACATTGACTTACTCAACGAGAGCCAGTTTAGAATGCTTAAAAAATGTGGCACGAAATGGGATTGTCTTGTTTATGAAATGCTGTACATAAGAACAATAAGACCCAATTTAAACACCCAGAGCGACTCCATCAGGGCCAAACTCTTTGTTTAACTTTCAATGCCTTTTAATTTATTCACCGCCTCACTATATATACTATATTTTATTATTCTACTTTCACTTGATAATGACGTTCTGGAAACGTCGAAACGTCGTGTTATGCTTTATAATATTTTATCGCAGATTTTTATCGTCAAATGTTTTACCAAATCTTTACTTATTCGAATTATTATAATTATTATTATTATTATTATTATTATTATTATTATTATTATTATTATTATTATTATTATCATTATTATTATTATTATTATTATTAAACAGGGACAGGACCTCACATATCTTTCAACACCTTCAACAATCTGAGGCATGCCACAAATCCTGCTCTACTGAATGTTTTAAAGTTATAGACCATGCGACCACAAAATTCCAGGTCAAGATAAAAGAAGCGTTACATATCTCCTGGGAGCAACCTTCTTTAAACAAGTAATTATACCATGTTAATTTAACTCTCTCGTTCTAATCAGCATGTTACTATTGTACATTCTTTTGTTACTTTTGGCTATTTTGTTAGGTTCCCAATTTATTTCACACTTGTTAGTTATCTTTGTTTAGCATTATATTATAAATTCAAATGTAACTTCAAATTAATTCTACTTTCAACTGAAGATGGTCGTTGAACGACCGAAACATGTCTTGCAAACGTAGTTTCAAATGTGTCGTTATTTTTATAAAAAATTATTATTATTATTATTACCTCATTCTCTTATTTCTCCGGTTTTTAACGTTTGTTTTCATTCGGCACTCTCAAGATCTTTTATCAGCCGTTTTTGCACAGCGTGCATGAAACCTCAAATAGCCAGGTAACGAGATAATTTTGCGGCTAAAGCGAAGTTAAACAGTATCATTACTTATACAGTGATACCCCTTTAATCTAGGACCTTTACTGTACCACAGTAATATACTACCGTACTGTTTGAAAAGATTTGCTGATATTACTATACATAACTGGTTATAGTTCACAGCCGTAAGACGCAAAAAAATCCAGTGCCACTTCTGGTTTTCGTTTGCTCTTATTAAACTTGCTCGGATTTAGGAAAAGACTTTAGAAATTGTACTGTGAGTCAAAATTCCGAGACTGTGGACGTTTGTCGTTTGCGTGAGGCAGGTTTGGACGTTTGTCATTTGTGCGAGGCAGTTTTGGCGGGAACTGCGCACGCGCGCTGCGTTTGACCGCTGAAAAGGCTATTGGTGGATTTCCACTCTTGCGTTCATTTTCGTTACGTGCGTAAAATAAATAGAAGTAATGTATGGACGCCTTGCGTCTGCGGAAAAAAGTTAAATGTGGTTTAACTTTTAGCGCAGACGCGAGACGTTCATACGTTTCTTCTTTATTTTATTTTGCGCACGTAAAGCCAGTTAATTTCACGCCTGTTCACGTAGGGAAAATTACGCGACAGTGGAAATCAACCTTATCAGAAACAGTTTCATAACATTAAGCCAAAATTCGAGCAACTTTCTGTTCCACCTGCAACATTTGCTTATTTATTTACACTTTCCTCAATTAGCACAACAGTGCTACTCGACACTTACACGTGTAAATAAAATGCTAGTAATAAATTTGTCAAATTATGAACATTTTATATACTGACTGCGAGTTCGAGGTTCTATATACGTTCTTATACGTATACAGAAATCCAGAACATGTTGTCAAGCTAATCGTTTTTCCAGAGCCGACTATCGATCTACAAACGATGTCTGTGTAGCTAAGCCAATCAATAGTTTCTTATATTATTAAATCAGGACAATGCCAATACTTAACTGAATATCATCTATCGTTTATCTAGTATGAAGTAGTCTCCATAATGGTACTAAAATAATATTTCTGAAAGACACCTCCTGAACCTCCTGTTTGTTTCCTTTCTACATTTACGAAAGCAAGTCATGACGTGGGATAAAGTTTTGCTTCTGCTAAACATAAACTAGCCCCGAATGGACTCTCCAAATTTCTTTAAATTTCGCGCAAAAGCCGAGCCTTTTTGCATTAGGAAACCTATCTATCATAAGAGTAACCCTTAAAAAACGAGTACTTTTTCATTTCATCGTACACTCTGTCCTTTTGTTCAGCGGTCCATGTTATAAAGTCACGTGTTATAGAGGGAACTGGGTCTACAGTGGCTGCGCAGTCCTGGACATATTGTTCTGGACAGGTCATTTCCAGGAACTTGCAGATTTTTCTCAGGGTTCGTGCAGGATTCTTGACTATTTCCATGCTTGGGATGTCAAGGACGCTTCCTGGAAGAGCTTCTCTAGCTTTATTACATGCTTCGGCCCAGCCAAAATACCGGGGTATACATTCATCGACTGTTTTAGAAACATTGACCTGATGATGATAAAGTACAAGTTATAGTATAGTTAAAGTTTTGGTGTCTTCGTATACGGCACGAAAAATTGGCGTGGTCTTAAATTTAACTCGAATCAAAAGTGAGACAAGGGTGGATGACATAGATCTGAAAGATAAAGACGTCTTTCTGTCGACACTGCGGAAAAAGTGAGAAAGAGAGAGAGAGAGAGAGAAAGTGAACATTTTAGCTATTTTTAAGGAAACCCCTGAATGTTTAAGGTTAAGATTTATACTGGCGGTAGATTGCTTTATGTTTATTTACCCCTCAACTTCCACCTTCATAATTTTGCTTCCAAGTTTTGCTATAAGCTCGTGAGTTCGCACCGGCATTGGACTAAAATTATACCATTTGACATATCATGGCCTCCCTTGCTGACGCGATGACCACCTCGAGAAAACCTCGAGAAATCGTGACGTTTTTCCGCAGTGTCTTTCTGCCTCTTCCCCAAGCGCCAGTAGGTCTAGGCGGTAAGACGGGGAAACAGGGAGCACGGGGTTACCGTAAAATCTCAAAACGCAAAGCGCTGTGCTTATGACCAAAGAGGGACGCCTTGGGACGAGGAACGAAGTCTTTCATGTCACCTTTAACAGGGACTTGGCGCGTGCGTTAACGTTATATAAAAGGTTTGAATCAACGGCCCCTTTGCCACATGTTAAGGACAGATTTCACTGTTAGTACTTTTGTCCCACCTTGATTCATTTCAAAGGCGTTGCTATTTTTTACCAAAATCGGACGGGCTTTACCACAGTCAAATGTATGGCAAAGGTTGGGACGGTCCGTGTTGTGGTCGCCAATATATAGGGCGAATGAAATGGATAATTAGTTTTCGCTATATCTATTGAATTTCGTATATCTTCTATACCTTCGTTTCGTGTGTACCATCCCGTTTTTTAATTCTGCCATCCTGCAGAGCCATGGTTGCGATATTGTCGAATGGGTTTCTCACAACATGGAGAAACTTCACCCTTGCACCTGAAGCTTGCTCTAAAAGGCGAACTGCGTCTATAGCATCATTTTGCTTCATCGCGTTTGCTGTAAATGCCCCCGACTTGTCACCAATTACCTATTTATGGTAAAAAATTGACAGTTTTGTTTTTGAAATTAACAATTTGCATAAGTATAGAACTCGTCATAATAACGGATGCAACTGGAAGTTCAAATGTTGAGGTTTAAATATATCTGTTTTAGGACAGTCAGAACTAAATGTAGGGAACATCAGGCTCAATATATGTAACACCATAGAAACCCAGTGATCTGGGGATCGACTACAATCTGATTGGTTACACAGAAACAGTCTAGATCTATTGATGTCTAGATCTATTGATTAATTTCCGCGCACACTCATTGGACAGAACACATAATCGATACTGTCACCTGGTTTTATAGAGAGGTGCGAAATAAATGGACAACAAAGTAATCTTTTTAGGTCCTAGCTTATCATAAGCAGTGATTAATTTCCAACATTTCACAGTTGCCTTTGAAACTATTCTAAAAATTAAGGTGGCTCGGAATTTTTTTTAACATTGCAGTAAGTTAGTTGCATTGGGATTACCATGCTCGTTTTTGAGTCATAAGAACTTTAAGCTAACAGTTAAGGGTATTTTTTAACCGATTAATGATAACTAGTAAGTAGTCAATAACTTAGGGTGTTCTGGGCAAAACGCCATTATATTTAGCCGTGAAAGTCTCGTTTAGGGTTGCACGCGAAGAAATATAAAAATATATAATTATTTAATATGCATATTTTTAATTCGTTTTATCTACTCTACTCATGGTCTCTCTTTTTGGGCTCTGAGAAAGCTTGGGCCACGCCCAGATCGGTCCCCTTCAGGGGTTTGATTCAAAATTTCCGACCAGCATCCCTGCCCCTTTCATATGTGAGTTCGGTTTAGTTAGTCTGTGGATAAAACCCTAGTGTTAAACAATTGAAATAAAAGCTATTGAGTAGTATACTTTCATGTAGTGGCATTTTTGTTTTTTCGATCTCGAGAAAGAAATGTTGATTATTTTTCACTTTAATGTCGACTCACCTCAATATACTGATCATATGTCCCTTGCCACTGTTTCGGTACGTAATATCCATAATTGGAAGTTTTATTCACCACATTTCCCTCGAAAACATGAGACCTTCTTCCCTGACTGACTGCACGCTTCGAAGCCTCGAACATTATATCATAAAATTCGTATATTGACTCATTTTGCCTTTTCTTTGCAATTCTTCTCCATCTGGGAAAAACCATTGTCTCGTCTGAAATAACCATGTGTGGATGAGCATCCAATAGTGATCCCAGGAGACTGTGACGACTGCGTGGATAGCCAATGAAAAATAAGATTTTGTGCACGTGACCATATGCTTTGTACAAGTTGTTCTGTGAGTTTGATTCTTCTGTAACAAAAGAGTAAATTTGTATCATCATTCGATCATTATCATTTTTTTTTTCTTTATTGCTTTTCTTTCCATGGCCCAGAACCTACCACGTGAACTAATAGTCACTCCCAGGGAGGTACTCGGGATTTCAAGTAACGGGAATGATCGAATGGAGCCAAAACTCAAGACCCAAAAAAATCTCTAGGGCTTCCAGCAAAACCCAAAAAAATCCCTGGACCAAAAATTAACCCCCAAAAACTCCCATGCCGATTTTGTGGCCCTTAAAAGTTAACTAAAAAGTTAACCATAATTCACTATTAAACAACAGCAAAACGCGTTTGATTGTACTTTATTCGCAGAACTACGCAGCCAGGGCACTACCGATTCGTTTTAATACCCCCCAAAAAATCCCTACTCAAATCAAGCTACCCAAAACATACTTGCCAAATTTTCGTACCCAAAAAAATCCCGGCATCGAAAATTTCAAACCCAAAAAAATCCTTCGATCATCGCCGTCACTTAAAATTCGGAGTACCCCCCTGGGAAGTCACTACCTTCAAATAATGGTCTTGTTTTGTAGGCAATTTTATGCATTAAAGTTGACTTCATTCTGGGTGATCGACTAAGCCTCTTTACTCCTTGAAAGAGGTAACAAGAACTTCATATTACATAAAAAGCGAAGAAACCGCAAAATACAGTTGTAAAACACTCACCCAGTCTCTTAATTTTTATTAGTTTTATTTTTGCTATTTGCCGCGCACAAAAAGGGAAACGCACTGGTAACGAGGCTGGCAAAAATTTGTTCGAATTCCTGGAAAGTAAGGACTGTCTGGGCAATAATAACTCTTTTAAGTTGCTTGCCATAGCAAAATTATATAGAAATTAGAACGAGAAAAAATCCTTTTCTTTTAATTTAGTGTTAGTTAGTAATTTAGCGTTAGCTAGTTAGTAGTAAGTAGTGTTAGAAATCCTGTTGACGCCGTCCTGAATTTTTTTCAGGCTTCTTTCAATTTCTTAAATTGGAAATTCACTGCGATGATCATATTTCTCACTTTCAAATGTGATTTCACTGTGCACGTACTTGTTGTTAGAGTAATGTAAGTAAGTTTAAGTAGTACGCAAGTGTCTTTAAAGAAAAACAAAAAAGTACATAGAGATTGGCGACGGAAGTTCAGTTTCTCTGTAGTTTTGGTATCTGACTCATGGACGGTCAGAAAATTCGTCTAAATCATGTGGTGACTGGCCCATTTGCGCTATTTTGGTCGAGTATTCTAAGCGAGACATACACGACTCCTGATATAAGTTCTCTCGTTATACCTTTTGATTTCTTTTCTTCGACTTGTTTAGTGGTAGGTTTTCCCTGTACCATTATCTTCTTAACTGGTCCATTTAATACGGATGTGTCCAACATGTCCAAACTGAAATTTTCTGACGATTCTTGAACAATGGGGAAAACGAAAAGATAATGTTAACTAGAACAGCAGTTTTACTTAAAAAAATAAACAAACAAACAAAGCCGACTATCCTGAATTCGGATAGCCGAAAATCTTAAAATTAAATCGTAAGCATTTCAAAATTTAACTTTCGAATGAAGATGTTAAAATATAAATATATATGTATACACAAGAATAATATATTTAAGCTTTACTGCATATAATCATATAATCATTAACTGTTATCAATTCGGAGGATGCAGAGCAATGGGAAAAAAGTTTATGTGCATACCCATTCTACATATTAATTTATTGAAATAACACTTGGTCACTGAAACAAATGGAAAGTGTTTATTCTCACTGCCCCAGAGCCCAGCTTCACTTCTCAAAACAAAAACACAACAAAACAAATAAGAATTACTCACTCAGGAGTTGTTGCTTCATGTAAAAACCTCCATCCGTCCAAGCAACCAGTACACCCGCTAATCCTAAACCAATTATAACACCAGTAAGAATCCCACCAAACTTCATCAGTGTTCGGGGCCACATTATGACTTCTGTGAAACAAAAAAAAAACTTTTAAAAAATCATTGACACTGGCGCTTGTTGGACAAACTCACGTCTTCAGTTTCAAATAAACTAATTAACCTGCACTTCAAGCTTCGGGAAACGATAGAATTGTGAGTCGCCATGTCAAATACCACACACCGTGATCGAGACAATACCACACACATCGTGGAGGAATTATCGAACATTGATCTTATGAAACAATTTGTCATTTTGATAACAAAGCTCTTTTTCTTTTTCAGATGCAAACATGAAAACAAGCTTTTCATTTGTTCGACGAAGTAAAGTGGCTCTGCAATCGGTTCCAAAAATACTTGTAATATTTAGCTTGAATTCAATCATGACTTACTGGCTTAATACCAATACCACACACTCTGTCGAATTGCCCGCAAAATATCTTTACCCGTGCAATGCAAAACGATTGCTTTATACTATCTGGAAAGTTTTCTGGTTTGATGATTTTGGTGGCTAGCAAAAATAAAAAAAAAGTACATAAGGATATTTTCCAAGAACTGAAGAGACTAAAGGCACATTTGGATCAACAGCGAACAGTCGTTAATCGTGAGTGACTGTCCGAAATGTCAATACAGGTTATTCACTATCCGTCTACCTTTATATATATATATAGAGACGGACAAAACCGCCGGTATAGTCCGACGGACTACCGAGGATTATGTGACACGTCCGGCTGCAACGCAGGCTATGTATTGTCTGCACGGTTTTAACTCTATTTTTAAGAAGGCTGACTAGCATTGCAATTTATTATCTCAACAAAACGACATGAACCTTTGATTAATTGCAAAATAATTGTTTTCTTCGACTTTTTTATGATTTCGTCGGTGATCGGACTGAAACCTGTAAGGAAATTCGATTTTTAAATTAAGCGAGTACATAATATAGCGATTTGCTTGCATCACTTGTGGCTAAAATAAGCCACGTAAGTTCGTACGGCCTGACGTTATTGTGGCATCTGCCTTACTTGATTAAGTTAGTGCTGACTGTGCTGTGGATGGTATAGTTACTGTGCGGGGAACTCTGGGCTATAACGTACTTCGGACAGTTGCAGGTAGCTAGTTACGTTGATGCTTCTTGTTTCATTATCGTGGTTAATATGGCGGAATAGGTAATTTTGCTACGTTTTAGGTAAAACTGACACATTACTATGGAAACTTATAGAAATCTTGAAATCATTGAAGTGAAAGGAAGTAAGTGACACTTTTGTTCGCATTTTATTTAGGCGGTGAATGTGGAGTTTATATTTTTATTTATTTTGCAACAAATGAGTTTTTTATGCCGTTAAAAGGTGATCAATTTTTTAAAATAGTTTTTCTTGTTTATTTCATTTTTTATTTGTTTACTAACCTGACTACGGTCTGAGTTGTAATATAATTATGCAGCGGAACGTTTTTGGGAAGAACCATAATAATCAGACTATCCAAACGAATGTAAAATATACTGAGGCCCGGCCTAAGCTAAGCTTGTAGTTGTCGCGTTCTTGGAAAATAAATGTATAAAATGTGGAACATTGGTTTCAGCAGGATAACACTGCCATATATGCGTGTACACCATTACCATGGTAATTTGGCATTTCAGTTGTAATGTTTTTCAGACGTCCCTGTCTTTAGAAATCACATCTTTCGTCAGTGCATCATGAAACTTTTTAAGGCGCATGGTTTAGTTAACAGAGTGAAGTCATCTTTGGCGGTTATGCAATGGAAGGAAACCTTGAAAGAATCGTTTACCATTAAGCTCGAAAAAGAACACCAAAGAAGTAAACTGAAAAGAAACAAGGATGGCTTAGAATGAGGAAGATTGACAAGGATTGTTTACAGTTTACAATTTCTGGCTAAGCTTTTCAAGCAGTCTCTTCTGTTGCAGAGCCGGCCGTCGTAAGGACACCAAAATGACAGCAAACTTCGGGTTGTCCGCAATTAAATGAAGGCATCCGTATTACAGAGATGACTTAATCAAAATTTCGTCTCTTTCGGACCAATCGCAATTTTCACCTGGTGTCGTAAGTTATGCGTGTTTGATTTGGTTTTCATTACTTTTTACTACGGTAGTGATTAGTCTAAAAACTCGCGCGCCTTCTTAGCCAAAACCAACTGAACCAATCGTGACTCGTTCGCGCACGTTTTCCCGCGCTTCGCACCGAGATTTGATTGGTTCACTGGATTGTTTGTGTCCTTTGTGATTGGATAGAGTGATTACTTAATTGGTACAGTGTGTTCGCGTGACGTCACGGCGGCCATGTTGGAGGAGTATAACAAAGAAATGGCAGCCATGTTTGAGGAGTGAATGAGTCTTTTGGGGATTGAACTCTATTTTCATGCAAATTCTTCCTTTTGTTTCCGTAAACCAATGTGGATGCTAGTCACGTGGGCGAAAACATTCTATTGGTGCTATGTAATTTATTTGAAAACTGCCCTTTTTTTTACCAATGTAAAACTGAAAAATAAGTTCAACTTACTGAATACATAAATGATGAAAACGGGATTCACATGTTCTAATCCGAACAATTTTTCTCTGATATGAATAATGAATGCAGAAGCCTACTACCTGGATGACTGCAGTGATTGTAATAGTGATGCTGACATGGCTAGAAAAGTAAAGAGTGGTGAAAACAAAATACCTGAGCGAAAAAGATGAGGAAAAAACTGAAGACAAAAGTCTTTCCATGTGGCCAGAGGAAAGTGGTGCAAAGTCTCACTTTTATGAAGTATGTATATACTGGTAATTGATCGAAGGTAAACAAAATCTGATCGGCTTTAATAAATTCCCGACCTTAGCCAGGCAAACCTAGTCTCCTTCGCAGTCGTGGAACGTTGCGTCTCATCCCATAAACGGTTGCGAAGAAGACTAAAGCACAATATTGACAGTACTAGAGCTAGCTGCAGTACCTGTAGGATTTAATTGATATTTTTCTACTCATATAAAGGTATAATGATTGTTATTTTGCTACTTATATAATCTCAATTTTGTAACACAAAACAAATTAGTTATGAAATTGAGAACCCAAAAGGTAGAAAAGATAGTACTTGAAATCGTCTTAATGGGAAGTCAAAAAGGCTAAATTCGAAAATGCCTAAATGCAGTAATTTCCCATCAGGGCTATCAAATGGATATCTGTTAGTTGTCAACTGCCAGGGAGATGCTTTTTATGTTCGACAAGAAAATCAAGAAATGTTTCCGATAAATGTTGGGACAAAATTTTCGAACATCATTTCCGATTATTTACCGAACAGTTGTGAATTGCATCTACAGCATTGACCAGCATTGTCACACATAGCAAAATTCCAATGCTTCGAAATGGTCAAAAATCACTTTAATAAAGAGATCGGAAGTGATTTGCCTCCGTAGTTAGATTATAAAATACGACACGTGGTCATCAGAGGAATCTTGAAAAACAGAGTTGAGTGGTTCCACTTGCAAATTTCAGGTCTGCGACTAATCAGTGGAACGGAAATGGCTTGCATTGATAAAGTAAACACACTAAATTGAGATAGGGTTACGTTCAGGTTATATAATTATATTAGCATAATTGCGTGACGACCCTAATAACGGCTGCTTAGGAGACTACGGTCAGGTGCGCCAGCCTCAGACGTGTTTTGTCGCAAACAAACTGAGCATAACATTCTTATCAGCGTGCTTATCTTCGTGGAAAATGTGTTTAATTAATATATAAAGGCTTCAATGATAGAATCATTTAAAAGCGCTTTCGAGCGCATGTTATGATATTATGATTGCGGCCCCATTGTCTCGTTATTTGCATCTCGTTTGGACAGACTTTTCATGGGTGGATCCAGGACGTAATTGACGGGTGCCGTAATTAAGTAAAATACTATAGTTATATTAGAAAGTTGCAAGTCATCTCAGGGAGGAGTGCGCAACCCCTGTATTCTCCCCCTACATGTTCAGTTAACGTTTGGGAATTTGGCTGTCCATCAGGACAACTTCCTTTTGAAAATAAATGCTAAATAGTTAAGAGCAAACGGAGACAAGGAAATTTCACCAGCTACATGCCAAAACACAAAGCCGACCCCGGCGTTCTCGCGACTTCGCCGTAGCTCGAGAGCCAATCAGTCGCACATCCTTTGGTTTTAGTTGAGAGAACTGGCCTCCAGCGCAAAACGAGAGGTGCTACGAGAAGTTCTTTCAGTCTCAAGGCACTTCGAGGTAAGTCCGGAACTACTTCTCCATTTCGGATCAGGCTACCGTACTTGATAAGTAGCTTGGCTAAGTTTGCCATGCACGTTTGCAGTTCAAGTTTGTCAAGAAGATACTGTTTCAGTTTTGCCAAAAGTGATTTCTCTTTCCACCCTTCCTTCGACGGTTCAGTAAGTTAGTGCTTCAGATACAGGTGGACAATTTGTCCCTTTTGTCATTCCTTTGTTCAAACATTTGAGAAAATTAATCATTTAATAATTTTGGTTCTCAAAGTTATCATTTAATTCGAGTTGAACTTTTCGTGTCTGCGCAAGTGCATTTAATAAATAATTGAATAAATGTTTAATTAGTTGGTTAGAGATCGATAATGAGAATAAATCTACAGATAAGTCGTAGGGCGCGCAATTTTTACCTCCCTCTAATGGGCCGAGTGAATGCGCGCCTTTCTTTTTATTTTATTGGCATTGTACGCAGAAGTTGTTAGTCAAGGAATCCTTCCCGTTTATAATAAGGAATCGTTAAAGATATACACAACATGCTTGCGAAATAGAGCAGCTGAAAAAGCTTAATTTAATGACAGTAGGGGAAAAAGATCAACGTGGTGGATAATTGAAAAGAAACGTCTTCTGATCACCTGGGGGCATTTTTTGTAGGCATCCCAGAAACAATTGAAAGGTTACAGGGCATCCAAGCGTTCCCACGCGAGCGAAGAGCGCTGTTATAGTAGGCACTCTTTTTTTATAAGGATACTGTTTTTCCGGCCCAGGCTGATTATTCCTATTTTTCTGCCGATTTTAGTCTAAAAATATTCTTATGAATATTCTTAGATTAAGAATTTACAGTTTAGTTCATGTCTTTTGTGCTGCATACCTTACATATTATTACAGTACCATTCATCGATCGGTCCCTTGCATTGACCAATGGCTATAGTGTAGGTTTTTATCGTTTTGTTGGCTAGTTTTTCCGTTTAGAGAAAGGAAATTGTATTGTATTTGCACATTTTCAACACAAAATTATATTCTTTCCAAAATCTCAGCCTTGGGTTTATTCTTAAAATATTCTTAAAATTTCACAAATTTCAGCCGCGATATTCTTACAAAAAAGGAAAGAGTGTATCCGGCGACGCGAAAATTGGGGCAAGAGAAAAAATTGCTCTCACCCCAATTTTCGCACGACCAGAAATCGCTCTTCGTTCGAGCGGGAACGCTTGCTCCGCAGGGTAGATGAATTAAAATAAATGGGTGTCAAAACATTCTTTTGTCTGAAAGAATGAACTTTGCCTGTAGATCAGTGCAGCGCAGTTAAGATTCGATCCTGGTTTTAGAGCTGCCCAGTGCGATACTTTAAACGACTAAACATTGTTTCTTGGCGGAAAGTTTTGTCGTCAGTTCTTTGACGAATATTACGGTACTTTGAGGTAAGTTACTCGTCCATCCACCGCCGGGTTAAAGTCAATTTTACAAAGTTTGTCTTTCATGTTTACAATTTGCGTTCTTCAGAAAAAGTTAACAATGATGCACGCGGTAGGATCTGAGAGAAATGAAAAAGAGTAAGAGTTTCTCGACGCAATAACCGTGCGAGAGCAACGGCTAGCTCCTTGAGAGTCGAACTTTCCAAGTGAACCACAAGACCATAAAACTCGGGCGATAAAACTAAATTAAGGGCGCGTTCGTTTGGGATCAATCCGGAATAAGAATAATTGGGATAATGCGAGTAAGCGTTTGTTTGGGAGCTATTCTCATTCCGGGATACCGGGATTTCCATTCCGGCTATTCTGCTTCCCAAACGAACGCGCCCTAATACTAATTTATGCAAACCCTCCCCGTCTCTGGTTTGCATAACTGTCTCGAATTCTCCCAGCCCCCCGAGTGTTTAGAATGACGTCTGCCGAATTTGATTGAGCAGTTATAAGCCTATATTTCGATGCAGAAAGAAATTGATATAGTTCAGTACCATATAAGTGCTTTGCCTTTGTATTCTGAACGGGTGGCAGCACAGTTAAAATGTGCTTTAATTAAAACGTCCAACACCCGGGGACGGGAGGGGATGCTTTCTTTTACTTATGGTGACTTAAACTAATATAGCGCGCAGAAAATTTAATTTTATTAAAAAAACTATAATTGTGAAGTGCACTGAACAACCATCTCCCCTGCCCTGGCCTGTTTAAATGTAACTGAAACTCTCATAATCCACTCAAAATACCTTTCACTTGTGAGTTGGTCACATTGACTCGGAAGCTGTACTTATAAAAGACCAGCAGCTGAATCTTGAATTTTAATTTGGTGGTTGTTGGTTGGAAAGATTAAAAAAAATTACAATTGTTATCCATTCAACGTGGTCGGTAACTAGATTGAAACTCAGTTCTTTGGCCCCCGTGTGGGGGATTAAAGACAATTAGTAAAATTAATGTCAATAACTATTATCAATGCTGGCGGCAAACATCTTAATTGTATTGCCACCGCTGAATTGTCGGCAATCAAAACTGTCAACAACTTATTTATTACGGCATAAAGGCAGAAAAAATCCACTGTAATTTAGTTAAAATAATGCTTACACGAGTGTCAACCATAACAAGCTAATAGATGAATTTACTGTTTTGAAACAAAGATACTGCTGAAGGCTTTTATAAATAAGCCACATTGTTAAAATGATGTTTACGGAAGTGTCACTCACAACAAATCCAAGTTATAGTCAACACTCATTGTGATTGTAAAACTGCTGGACAGTAACGCTCTCTATAGAATTAGCCTGCAAAGCAGGCGGTTTTTGTGCTGGGAATACTTCGAAAACAGCGATCGCGAAAGACCGGATGACCTTTGCAACCTTTGCAATTTTTATTTAGATATTCTTTAACTTTCCTTTGCAGATATGCTATGTATTTCTTTTTTCCAAAGGTGGAAAACTTATAATACCAACTTTTAATTGCTCAACATAAACCTACAGCGTCAAAAAATAATGGATTGATGTATTCTGGGTGTCAACAAATTATCGCCTATTTAATTACTGCCCGTATTTTGTGCTAATTTTAGATCATTACTGGATGTCACAACTGGCATAGTACCTAATTTCCTGCCGACACATGCATTTATGCTAAGGGCCGTTGGAACGTTGCCTTGCATGTAAAACTAAATACTGGATGAATCGGCCTCAGGCTATAAACAGTCACTGATGACACTTCGACATCTGTGTTGTATGATATGAATATAACCCATTGTCGGGAGATTAATGTAGTGTTTACTGTGAATTAACCGCTTTAGATGACCATATATATTTGATGTCAAACACTCTTCCACCCTAGAATGACAGACTAGAGTTTACTGAGTTTATTTCTATATAAGGCGATCACGACAAGCTAAGGCTATATAAGTGGCCTGGCGCGCTAACACTGACTCCCAATTGCCGTGCCGTTTTCCGAGTTCCAACTTCCAGTTTTTCTGTGTATAGCATCATTGTCAATACTCCTAGGTAAGTATGGCATGCAAGCGACAGTAATTAACTTGAGAAGTTTAGAAAAATAAGTTCGACCGTACACTTAACGTCTGCTTGTATGAATCACACGGTTCCGGCTAAAATGCTCGCTAGATATTTTTCTCATAACAGTACATCCTAGATTTAAATTTATGGGCCGGAATATTGTTTCAGTTTGCTCCGACGATTGTTTTTCCCAATACTTGTACTCACTCTTTAGCGGAGTCAGCAAAAGGGTACAAATTAAGCTTAAATTACCGCTTTGGAGAAAAGCTAGGATACCCGCTCCCTTTCATCGTTTGGAGCGCGTCTCCTACAGTGTATGTGATTGTTCCCGTTCTCAGACCATGCCAGCCGTAAATTGAAAATTTAGGTTCTTTTCATGTACGTTTTTACGTGAGCACACTAATTGTCACTCAGTGATAAGCGATAGTTTATGCGACCCATTGTGGTATTTTGTCAAACACGTGCATTAATTTCGTCAGGTTTACCAAGTCAAGTTCAGTTCGCATTTTAAAACTTTTTTCTTGTCAAAACCAAGAACATCTCTACACATTCTAGCCCATTCTTAGTGTACCGACAATAATATTTCCACCGAAAAGGAAGCGTTCATCCACACAAATTCCCTTCAGTTGTCTTTTTGTCTTCTTGTTGATCACAAAAATATGATAGTTGTTTGTAGGTATCCGTAGCAGCAGCTAAAAAGTTAATTTTGTCGGGAAAAAAAGGACCACCAGCAGGCAATTTCTGGCTCTCCCAGAGAGAATTATCGGCAACCGTAAAAAGTGGACAATTTTCATAACATTTGACCTTTCATTTACATAGCTCTGAAGAAAAAGGTATGCCTGTGAGTATGCCAAGTATGTCTGTGAGTGATCAGTCCAAAGTTTTGATACCCCCCAAGAGCGTCTGCCAGGGCAGAACAAGCAATGCATTACAGAGGTCTGAATGTAACATGTAGAAAACAGACCTTAGATTTTTTACACGCCCTCAGGGTATTTGAAGATAACGCTTCTGAAATGTTGGAGTGGGATTGCGTAGACGTTCGCCGCCTCGAAGACTTTTAAGCTTTCTCCAATGACCATGCTTTCAAGCTGAGGTTGGAACGACCAAATATCCAGTAAATATATGAAAATTGTCCACCCGCAGGAAAGGTCTGATTATATCCTGTTCCACCTATTAAAGAACCGTGGAACAGGCTAGTCTAATTGGGGTTCAACAGGCACCGGGTAGCAGGAGGTTTTGTACCAAAGACAAGAAAAAATGTAACGTACCAATTTGGCTAATCCGAACTGAACTTTACCACAGGACAAAGTATTTTATCAAGCTTAAACGTTCATATCTCTCGCGGCTGTTATAACGGCAACAACTTCATTACAACTGATGACACCTAAATATACTTATTCATGATCATACCTTAACGTTACTTCCCATTTTGGCGGGTGTCCTTCGGAAAAAAATTCGTACGCGCGCTTATTTCAACAAAATACTAACAAACTATACATCAGAAGAAATCTTAATAAATAGAGTTAACGATAAATTAACAAATGCCCTGAACAGTCAGAAAGCACCTGTTGTTAGGATATTAGAAGCCAAGATAATTGTTTTCGTTGCAGCACCCATGCTTGACCATGACGCTATAACATTGATAATGGAAATCATAGCAGCGATGGATGCTTTGAATGAACATGATAATTACAGTGCTCATAATGGTGACGAGGATGGCGATAACAGTGAAGACGACGATGTTAATTATGAGGCTGATTATAGTGATAATTGCGACGACGACTATGATAATGATGATAAGTATGACGATGATGATGACGATGAAAATGATAATGATAACGATTATAATGATTATGACGAAGATGATGATGATAACGACGACGACGAAAATGATGATGATGATGATGATGATGACGATGATGATAATGATGATGACTGCGACGATGAGGATAACGACCATGATAATGAGGAAGATGGTGACGACGAGGATATCGAGGGAAACGACGAACGAGAAGTTGATTTCTCTGACGACGGTTACGATGGTGACGACGAAGACGAAGAACTTTGTAAGTTAATTAACTTACATTTGCGGATAGCTTTTATATATATTTTAGAAGTTGTTTGTTATTATACAGAATCAAACTGATTCGGGATCTGGTGGCCAAAACCGAAAAGATTCCGTTTAATATCTGGTTTGCCACATTATGATTTAATTCCACTTTTAGAAGTAGAGAAATGTGGAAGGTAATCTGAACAACTTGTAGAAACCCCCGCGTTTTAGGACTGACGGTTGGGTATTAACATTTTGTGCGCCGGTGAGCAAAAAGGTCAGGTTTAATTCCACACTTATTTTCTCTTGAGTTCTAGACGTCTTTCTTTACATTTACTATATATAGTTGTAGTAAACATCATTATTCAGTTCATTCACGATGATTTTGTTTTGTTATTTGAACAGTATTGGTGGAAGGAATCCCAGAAGCCTTAAAATAAACTTGGATGAGACAAATTTTCAAGAGTGACCGGTCAGATACGTTTAATGACAAACAATGCTGGATTGCTGTCACCTCAATTCCTTATGCAGATACATCCAGCAGAGGTTTTTAAAAAGGAATTAAACTTGGCGTGCATTGTGAAGATATTGTAAGTTGCAGATTCCCAATCCGGCCGCGCGGGACTAAAATACTCATTCGTGAAAACACTTTATTTATCGGGCATAAACTATACACGGGATTGAAAATGTTGCTTGCCCTTCAAGTGCAATATTGGACC
Source organism: Blastomussa wellsi (assembly GCA_947652115.1). Lineage (NCBI taxonomy): Eukaryota > Metazoa > Cnidaria > Anthozoa > Scleractinia > Plerogyridae > Blastomussa > Blastomussa wellsi. The sequence continues at coordinate 2,699,794 of OX393574.1, read as the reverse complement.
TTGGTGTCGTTAAAGAGAATTTAATGATTGCATGTTAAATTTACAGATGTACATATGTTACGTAGGCCTAGGGCTTATATTGAATTGAAATGCAATAAGATAATCTTAGTATGATTTCTCTATTTGAACACTGAGTTTTTAACTTAAAAAAGTTTTTTTTTCAACATCTTGGAACGTTTTTGTCTTCCCTTTTATATTTAATGAAGCAAAATATATGTGTATAAAGATAAACAGAAAATTATTTTTCCACTTGTGAACACAGGCCGTGTTTTTGGGAATAAGCACGATATATTTTTCTTCACTCGGTCTGATCCCGATCATGAGTCAAAAATAAATTGGATTTAATATTCGCATCCGATTTGAAATATTTCAGCGCAAGAAACATTCTTCTGATTCATTACAGTAGAGTTCATTGATGATGATCAAATCTAACTGGAAAAAAGACAGACAAAACAATTGTCGCAGCCGGTTGTGATCAAACCAGAAAATACCTTTGTTTACGCCAGAGCACCCCGAATATAGTTTTTTTATCAACGGTTTCTTTTATAGCGCGAAATAGCGCGGAATAATTTCCTGTTTGCTACGATGAGCAATATCTCCTTAAACGGCTGCGAAGGAGACTATATCTACCGCTTCTTCAAAAATTTATATTGTCTTATGTTTAGTTTTCTGTAAACAGTGTGCAATAAAGACAATATACTTGAACTTCGACCTCAAGCTCTAAAAGATTAATTTTTAAAACATAAGATAAAGGAGGACAATGATCAGGAAATTCCACAGAAACTTGTCTACTAAGCAATAGTTTCCTGAATGTGTATCGACGACCGATTTGTCAGTTGCGCATGTTCTTGCATTTTCCATTTGCAAATAAAAGGAACAGTTCTTTAGTCTCCTGTATTTGGCATAAGAAAACAACTTTTCATCAGTCAACTCGGTCGATGAAAAGTTTTTATTTGACCCCTAATTTCTGAATTCTGCCGGCCATGCCCGTCGGAAACTCCACACGGCACAAGCGAACGGGACAGTCCCGTATCCCAACATGCAATTCGATGCCTGGCTATATATAAAAAACCTACCACAATCAAAACGCCTTTTCTCTTGGAAGCCTTTTACAAGACGGAGCAGTTCTGTTACAAGTTGTCTTGTGGTCTAAACTGTCAAACTGTCAAACTGTGAAAGAAAGCGATGGTCGGAAAGTTTGAAGACAAAGGCATTGCTTTAATTACAGGATTCATGACATTCTATATCGCAACGTCGGTAAGTAAAATCACTTGATATTTCGTAGTCTGAAGTATATTTGGCTATCAAAAATCCACATGTACTTTTGTATACTTGTTGCTGACTTTCTTCGCTTGGGGCTGGATATTTCAATTCTGCTTTCTCTGTAACTGCTCATGTCGCCTATCAAAGGCATACTTGGCTGCGTTCCTAAATTAAACATTCTCATGATCGCCATATATTATTACTGTTTGTTGTTAAATTTTCCGCCTCCAAATTTATAGTTTTTGTTTTTCCGGTTCTCAGTTAAACAGTGGGTGGCTAAGGGGCTTTTATGTTTACATTGGAAACAGACATAACTTTAAAACGATACGGTTGTTTTGGTTAACATTCTCAACAGGCTTGAGAAGCTGTTAATGACGATAGACAAATTGAAAATAAACTGAACCATTAAAGCTTTTTTATGGGATTCAGCGCCTGATAGAAAAATCAAATCTCACCAATATCTGCGTTTACATTGCACTTCATGCAAGGTTGGACAGCTTTTTTTCTATAAATGTTTAGCCAGCTCCAGCTGTTTAAGAAAATAAAATAAAGAAAAAGTGGTGCTAAATACTTGGCGCTGGGCTAAGTTGACACGACCAACATATTAGACTGATATATTAGTTTGTTCATGGATAATCTTTCAATGTACGTTTCTGTTCCGTCGCTATTCATATCCGAAGTTGTTTTCAAAGATACAGGCAACCAATCAAACTTAATATTATTTTGTTTCTAATGGTACCATCGGAAGTTCGAAAGAGTTGTTTTTGTTGACCAACCCCTACTGAATTCATTGTACTGTTTTACAAAAGATAAGATTTGCATGCTGGTCATTATGACCTCACGTACGGCTGTACAGTAAACAATTCTTGACGGCCATATACGTGTATATCTCTTGCGCAAACAGGAAATATTAGTGAAGCCCACTCATCCATTTCTGGAGTCCTTTATCATATTGATTGAACAATTTCCGGTTATTTCGGCAGGCAAAATTGACGCGCCAACGTTTTCATCCCGGATTAAGTCCTGATAACGCGTCACCGCGCGATCCTACATGCACGGCGAAGGTCAGATTGCCTTTAACTTCCTGTAAAGTCATATACCTATTTCTAGAGAGATTTTTTTATACCATTCCAAATCCTAGTTGTTGAAGAAGAGAAGTCCGTTATGATATATACGCCCTGTCGGCGACAAAAGCAACTAATAGCGCTTAGCACGACTTCACACCGGACGACTTTCACGCCAGGCTTTGTGAGTTTTCGTAGTCTGCAACCGAGCGTCATCACTCGACTCCTGATTAAATACAAATAACAAGTGAACAGCAACATTCGAAAGCATGAAGTTTTTTCAACATTAGGCACAGAGAAGGTAATATTTTGCATGTAGCCACACTTTTCTATTCTACTTCTAATCCGTTGGCTTGTTGGGCATGTTCGACTGGAATCTCTCATTCTTGGGATAATTGAAAATTATCTCAGGCTGAGCTAGAGTCTTCCTTTGTCAAATCAGTTGCGTAAAAAAACATGACGAGCAGTCCAGAAAATACAGCTGCCTTAACAATTTTCATAGGCGTACGGGACGAGGGGGTCGGGGGGGGGAGGGCGTGCATTGGGCAAATGCTTCACCCCCCTCCCCAGTGGCAAATGAAATTGCCCTTACGCTTATGGCGATTATGACGAGTCTGGGCTTGTTCTAACCTTCTCAAACATCTCGAAATCTTGAAAATTCTTTGGGTTTTTGGTGAAAAGGGACTTTCCCTAACCAAAATCAAGCATTTGTGTACGCTGCTTCTCATTGGTTGATGTAGGATTTTTGAGTGACAAATCTGACAATCCTTCTGGCTCGCCCCGCCCATAGTATCAAAGTCCAATCAATAACTTATGCGCGCACATGTTTCACGGGTTCAAAAGCTCTTTGCCCACGTTTGCTGTTGCGAATTTCATCCACGTCAATTATCCTCAAGGACTCACTATGTTGGCGAAAATTCTTCTTTTACTGGCGCTTAGCATTGGAATAACGGTACATACGCCTGTTAGATTTATTTTTAGTGCCATATTGACTAGCAAGACCCAGCTCATGACAACACGCACGATTTGTTTAAAGATCTTTCACTCCTCTTCAACCGAACAGTTACTTAATCAAGCGTAGAGCGCTAGCCCCTCGCATCGAGTCATGCCTCAGTTTGTCTAGCTTTTCAACTTCCAAATAGCAATGGGATTTCAAACCTGATCCAGGTTGCGAAATGATTTTTCAAAAAGGTTTCGAGCAGTGGAGGTTAGGAATGCGAAACATTCCACCTAAAACGGTATCAATAGTTTACGTAATCTGTAGCGACTATCGGATTATTCAGTAATGACCGCCAATACACCTGATTCCTTTGCTGACGGCCTTTTTATCACCCGACTAAAATCAACGCCGTCTCGTCAAAACGCGAAGCACAACTGTTTCTAAATACATTTATGCCTCCAGATACTTGGCAGTGCGTGATTTTAATTTTATTTTAAACAACGCTGCTGTGGAATGTACGGCTCGGTAGACCACCCGTAACACTCTAGGACACATAAGTGGTTTGTTATATTAATAGCTGACAAACATAAATATCTAGGTTTTTTTCACCTTCTAAAATTACAATCACCCCAGGGCGTTACTCCAAATTTTCAGCGAAAACAAACTGGAATGTCGTTGTCGGACTTCACGCGTGTTTTGGTCTGATTAAAATTCACAGTTGTTCTACCATCTTTCAACACCACAATATGAGCGTTCGAAGAGCCAATAATTGACAGTTTTTGGTAGGTCGTCTCCTCTTATCGTCACGTGATAGTACAGACATACTGTAGTCAATAGTGTGGTAAATTGGCGCACTTTTTTGTGGTACTATAACAAATAAAACAAGCATTTTAGATGAACAGTAGGTGGTCATCCACGTCGCTACATTATAAACAGGTTTGTTGAAATCTAAACAATTGCTAAAAAGTAATATTACTAGACGCAACATGAATATTTAAACAGGTGTTCGTGCAGGCTTATAAAAGACACACACTCCAAAATAAAACAAAACAGCTAGATGCGTTCTGCTGAGAATCAGGAAAATGCCCTGTTAAATAATAAAGGAGGTAAATATTACCAAAGCGGGCCAAATAATTGATACATTGATCTGCTTTTTATTGTATTGGAATTTCAATCCACCCCCCCCCCCCCCCCCCTTCCTCCCCCTAAAAAATTCCTAGATCCGCTAGTGTTATAAGTTTTCTGGCATTGTAAGATCAGCTACCATGAGCGCGTATATGAAACTGAAAACACGAGGTCATCATGGAATAGGGCGCGGTTATACAGTGCTAGCTTGTTGAAGGGTTTCACACCACAGTAGCCACTAGGTTTGCCAACACAGCTACCCCCAACAGTTGAGGTTCAAATTCTAATTTAAATTTCTTACAGTTAACGTTTCGTACTATATGATATATATGCATGCTAATTAAATTCCTCCACGTATTTAATGATCAATGTTGTCTCTTCTACTTTAGAATTGCGTTGACCTTTATGATAACGTCAATCAAAATGGCCAGTTTTCCTAGCTGCGTTTACAAATACTGAATCCTTTCGTTACACCAACTGTAATTTGAATTTGCGTGCCTGACGAGAAAAGTTGTAAACCTTAATAGAAATGTCACAAAAGTTGCAATGACATCATTATATTTTTAGGATAAAATTTTAGGACTATACACTGTATTTCAGCCATAACAAATTAAGCTCAATATCGTTTCTATGTTTTTCTTTCGTCTACAGGCGTCTACAAAAACAGTACTTGAACGTAACCAAAGCTTTCATTGATGACTAATTTTTTGAACGAACTATGTGCTTTGACTCTCATTTAGTTTAGCTGATATTCTCAGATTTTGGTAGTACTTGAATTGTTGATAAAATAAACAGCAATCGAGAATGCTTTGACCTGCTTCAGATATCATTTTTGTTGTACATGTACAAGTCGGGGGGGGGGGGGGGGTACAAGTAATTACACTGTACATACAATGCCAACTATCTGCGTGTGTGACAAGAGAAAGTCGAACTCGCTCACTTTGTCGGAGTGATTTCAATCCTGACACATTCTAGTGTTTTAGAACAAGTTCAGTTACGCACTGTAAAAGTCCGACGGTATTCCTTTATATTTTTAATATCGGACCATTGTAGCATGATCACGTGATTACAGGGGTTATAATCAGCCAATAATAGATTTTGCACGATTCCCTTTATGCATTCTTTTATGTACACCTTGCTATCGTTGTTTTAGTCCTATCGGTGCGAGGCTCTAGCTACACAGAAAAATTCATGTTATGAATAAACAAGAGGTCTAGCTCTGTGTTAATTACAATTAAGTTGCATGATTTCACTTCACTTGACTAACAATAATAAATAAGTCACTTCCGGACACGAAAGTTGAATTATGAGCTGAGAAAGGGGCTTCCCCTTGACGATTGCATCATCCGCTTGAGACTTGATTGGCTTATGGCGCGATGCCGTCGCCCGTTTTTTGTCGTGAGTGCTGAGAAACTTTGAGACACAACTGATCCGCCTCAATCAGGAGAACATGGGAAGATTATAGACATGTTTGCAGTAACGTTGTCAATTTTGCTGGCGGGGATTGGAACACCGGTATGTTGTCACTTGAATTGTGTGCGTTACTTGTGCGTTTACATTATTCAAAAGCTCTGAAAGGCTTGCAAGCACATGAGATGACACACAAGGCGCAGTTTAAAAGGAAACAACTGCAACACGCGCGTGTCTGGCAGCATTGGAATTAGCTTGACTGCTGTGAACTGGGCAACTAAAAGATATGTGTACATATATGCAGTTAAGGACGATATAGAGCACATACAGTCAGTTACATGTTACATGTTGCATACTGTTTCTCATAACGTGAGCTGAGCAATATTCAGTAAACTGATCCCGAGTTCAATCTGTGTCTACCCTTGTCGGGCACGGTTTTGTAGAAGCTGCACCCGCTCGCGCTCATTTCTAAACATTTCAGGTCTGATTACCATTTTGCTATCAGTTACTGTACCCGCTATCAGTTGCTGTAAAACTGCAACATCTAAGTTTTTAAGACTTATATACAACATTATAACCAGTTAGTTTCCAATACACATAATTCTTAACTTATAACGTGTAGGTGGGCTACGAGATGTTGGTTGATTAATTTATCAAACTTTCTAAGATTGCAATTCTTTCAAGCTTCGAACACATGCCATTGCAAGTAGGTTCGGTTGGAAATTAAACCTCCTGCGTGTAAGTCAATCTTTGTGATGTCTGTTATGTTTATGTTTGAAAAATTTCGCTTTAACAATACGATTAGTGTTTGAAAAGTGATAAAGCTTTTTCTTGATTATCCATTAACAGCCGTTGAGCCACTTGTCACCTAATCAATTAGGTGTGTATTTTATTTTGGAAACATTTAGACATAGCAGTTTCGTGTTGATGAAAAGCAAATGTCGCCATGAATCTCTTGCCGTACAAAAGACAAGGTCATGACTTCGAACACGATGGTTATGTGTGGTCGACATAACCATCCTTTAACAAAGACAAAAAAAGTTATTAAATATCACCATTATCTCCAAATTAAAGCATATCAACTTAACGGATATTGCAGCGGAAATCCGGGGTATCTTTTTCTCCGTCGCCATTTTGTTGACCTTTTCAAAAGAACATTTCAAGTTTGATAAGAAAGGTTGGGGCGATGTTTAAGATGTCTGGATTGTATTGTGTTAATCAGAGAAAAATGCCAAGCGCTTGAGTAAGCGGTGTGTTTTCGAAATATGGTAGGTACTTGGTGTAATTTTATATCGTCCTTCAGCCAGTAAAGTCGACGTGCTAATCAGTAAAGTGCCTGCTAGACAGCCACCTTTCCTACTAACATCAACGTTTATGCGGCTGGAGTAACTTTTTGAACAAATTCAGGCACATGGTCCAAAAGATATCCCTGTTAAACTGCTATAGGACAGCTCCATGACGTATCTTCCCGAAATATACAAACAAGAATTAACCTAAAGGCTTGCACGCGGGATTCTTTGGTCGATGTCAATAAACATTCAATATTGTATTACCAAACATGATCATGAACAGAATCGTTTGCGTTAAATAAAATTTGCATTGGTAGTATGAGTATGGGGAGTTGTGTCAAAGTGACGCAAAAATGGCTTCACTCTGTTGCATACCCCGCTCGACTCTTAGTCTGACATTGGCACGCATAGAAAGATATTCCTGGAAGGCACCCTATTCCTACTCAGCCGGCGATAAGGAAAAGCAATGGTTAGGGCAACTACATTGTTGTGTCGAGAATGCTCTAGGAAAATCTCGAAGCGATGGGAGCTTTTGAAGTGAATTTCAACTTTCAAACTCAACTCAACCTTGAATAGTTTGGAAAATTATATTGCATGGCTGTTTTCCTTCGCTCCGACGTGACTGAACTTAGCATACTTCCATGCGAAACACCGAAACACAGAGGCCATGCACGTGGTCCCGCGGGATACGGGAAACTTTAAAAAGCTGGTCGGTTTGTGACTACGAAGAAGAAGATGGAGGAGAAGAAAAAGAAACTCGACCGGAACTTGGACGAGTTCTGCAAGGCATCCCGCGTAATTAATGTCATTAAAAGCATTTAGTTTAAACGTAGTTAATTGTTTTTTAAGCCTGTTTGATTTACCATTGTTTTGTAAACAGTTTTAAGTCGGATCAAAGCAAAGACTTGGATCGTTAATTCTAAATCATAAATCGGTTTTAAAAGTAATTCCACCATTTCGTTCCAAGATCAAAGTCCGATTAATGAGTTGCAGATTGAAAATGCGTGAATCTGATAGGTCGCGCGTTGGACTTTGAACGCACCAATTTGTCTTTTTTTTTTTTGCTTCAACGTACAAAAATTAATGGTGTCTTTTGAAATGCAATTCTTTAGGGTTTCTACTAAAACAGTTAGACGTCTACGTACCCTCGTTTTCTATGAGTGATAGTCAAATCGACTGCGCCTCGCTCATAGCTAGAAAACTGGGACTCTTCGTGTGAATATATTGGCTTGATCATTTACAAGGTCTTGAGTGGTGAGATCATGCATGACAGAGGTATTTCTGTGATTTCATAAAGAAAATAGGAAAACAAAGATATGGACATGCTTCAGAGATTCCATGCCACCCGACGAGATGACATATGAGTAGATTACACAGTTGTACGTGTTGTCCTTCTCGACAACTGTTTTCCTAGAAGTATCAAAGGCTTCGGTAAAACAAACGGCTGGTTCAAACAAGGCTTGCTACAGAATGCAAACACTTTTACTTGCTCGACGTACATAAAATATGTTTTTTATTCAGCCCAACCAGAATACGCTTTCCTGAGATAGAATGGGGACCGTCCCCTATCCCAACATGCAGTTCGATACCTGACTAGTTATCAAGAAACAATAACGTAAAGACTGCCTTTTCTGTCAGCGCGGTCCGAAGGCTACACAAGACGAGGTGATCCTGACTTCTCAGCCCAACACCTCCTGTGTTTACAACATTTGAAGGGAATAAGATGCTCGGAAAGTTTGCAGACATTGTGTTATTTGTAGGATTAATTGCATTTATCACATCTTCGGTAAGTAAATTCACATGATACTCGGTCTAAAACGTATTCGTCCTTTGAATATTTATTAAAACTCTACTTGTACGCTTGCATTGTACACTTGTTTCGCTCTGGGCTAAATATTTCAATTCCTCTTTATCAGTTGGCGTGGCTCACGAATAAGTATATTTAGTATATTCTCACCTCCGACTATTGCATTTCTAGCTTTTTGATTGGCTAAAAAACTCCGACTATGAGCCAATAGTCGGAGTTTTACGTCATATGGACAATAGTGCGCCAAAGTTTTTATTTTACGCTTTGTAAAATTGTGGAAATAAAAATCGGCGGCAAAACCCGGTTTGAGAATTTACTAAAACAATTATTCCATTCGCCCTTGTTGGATATGAAGTGATTATAACCAACTTGCGCTACGCGCTCGTTGGTTATTTTATCACTTCATATCCAACGCGGGCTCATGGAATAATTGTTATATTGTTCTTGAATCTTGATAATCAAATGGAATCACGCATACGCCATGGAAGACAATGTTCCACTTAAACAATCACATGACTGGAATTGTTTATGATTGATTTGTGCTAAATTCTAGCTCCGCCTCCAAAATTATTTTACCGCTTGGTTTATTTTTTCAGTTCTCAGTCTGGTTTTTGTGGCTTTTATGGTGATATAAACAAACTCAAAACATACAGCGTTTTATAGCTTTCTCAATAGGTTTAGACGCAAGTAATGGCGCAAGTCAGAGAGTATTGGATTCAGTATCTTGACTTTGGGCTAAGTAAATAAGATTAAGTATCGATACAAAAACCAATTAAGGCCTGCGTTGGCGGTTCAGCTATTTGAGTTCTCATCACGGTTCTCCGAATGCGTTCCGTCACCGTTTAATAAAAAGGGCACTGTGACGTCATTTTGGTGACATTTTAAAATAGTAATGCTGAAATATGTTCCTGCATCAATGGAAACCCAAAAATAATGGTGTTGTTTTGTTACCAAAAACTTATAATATCACTACACTTAAACCGTTTATTGCTGCCTTATTAATAAGGATGGCAAGGATGGAAGTGGATTGAAATTAAAAAAAAAAACTAGCCAGTTTTTTCAAATTCTAGAGCCATTCCTAGAAAATATCACCAAAAATTCATTGTGGTTTGCTTTGTCAGCCACATTTCGTTTGATATATTCCTGTTACGTCCATCAGGAGCATTTTGAGCACAAGTAAAGGTACCAGGAAACGATTTTAGCAATGAATGAAGCTGAAAAAACAAAACATCACCTTGTTATTCACACTTAGTTGTTTACAAAGATTTATACAGGAAACAACAATTTTAATAAACGTTTTGAAAACGCGGAAATTTGAAAAAGTTTTCTGCTGGTCAATCCCAACTGAATTTATTGCAAATTTAAGAAAAAATATTTACATGCAGTTTAAAATGTCATTATGATCCAAACTGTATATTTGTGTTGAATGAACCTTGAATAAACAGCCCTGTGACGACCGCATTTTTTGCACAAACAGGAAAATATCAGCCAAGAGCACTCATCCATTTCAGAAGTCCTTTTTATAATATTTCCGTTTATTGTGGCTGTACTTCGCCAAAATTGACACAAACAGCTTCAAGAGCCTTTCCGACGTTTTTGTGTCGGATCGCGGCCTCTGGGGACGAGAATGGATGAAACCCCTTTCTGGGCATCTCACTGCGCGTGACCCATGCACAGGAAATGTCGGATTGAATTTCTAAGTACCTGTACCGTTATCGCCTGAGAATTGAAGGTGCTGGAATCCTCGCTACCGAGCAGCTGATTATAACACGTTCTGTCGCTTTCTAATCATGAGTGTTAAGAGGTCTTAAAACACTAAAACGTAACCAGCATGGCTTTCTCGCGGGTTTTGCCTCTGGTGCATGACATCATCACTTGGCCCCTGTAATAAAATAAATTCTACATCTTTACAGCAATATCTGAAAGCTCGGTAAGTTCAAAATGAGGCACAGGAAAAGTTATCTTATTTTATTGTAGTATTTCCCAGTATTTTCCGTTGTTTTTGAGTAAATTCAGTCACCCATTTGCAAATATTCAGAGTATTCTATCCAGATTTTAATTCCACGGCCTCATTTTCACACAGCTTCCGTCACAAGAAAGGACGAGCTTGGTGAAATTTATCAATTAAATCATGCTTTTACATCAGCTTGCTTCTCATTGGCTGGTGTAGAATAATGATTGGCAAATCTGACAACCTTCACCCTCGCCTTGCCCATATGGAAGCAAAGTCCGCTCAATAACATAGTCGGGCACATGGTGGTACACTCAAGAGTTCTGTGGCCACGTTGCTGTCGTTGCGAATTTAATTTATCCACGTCCGTAGCAACAAGGGATCACTATGCCGACAAAAAGTCTTATTTTTGTGGTGCTTAGCATTGGAATGACGGTACATATGCTTGTGGGTTTATTACTATGGGTGTATTGAGTAGAAACAATCAGCTCCTGACAAAAAGCACGACTCGTACCAGCAGTTACTCATGCATAGCCTTCGAATCATGTCGTCCTTATCTACGACCATCTAGCATTGCAACTCGATTCCATACGACTTTAGTGACCAGACATAGACATAGTATTTTTTATTTCTAAGTCGCACACTTATCTATGCAAACGGTGCGTCCCATGATTTTCAAAAGACTTCAGTGAAAACGGAAAGTTACGAAATACTCGAACTCCCAAACGTAGTCACCGCTTCGGGCACATTCCACAGTTGATTGACGGCCCTTTTTTTCCGCTCGTCTACTGAAGGGGACCAATATTATGAAAGACTCCTTGTGACGGGAAGAACAAGTAACAAAATATATTTATGTCCCAAGATACTCAGACCAGTATGGGATTTTTTTAATCTACTTCGTCCATAATATTAAAATAAAAGGTATATTATACCCGGGAAGTTATGTTGACGAGCTAGACTTGCTAGACTGACAACCCGTGAAACACTCGACACACAAGTGGATTTGATGTATTGTTAGCTGTCAAACATAAATAGCTTAATACGCATTTTCTCACCTACTTAAATTACAAGCATTGTGTAGGTGTAAATCCGGGTTCTCGACGAAGTCAAAACTGGATCGTGTTGGCCAGTCAGTGATTCATTGAGTCGTTAATGAATTCTGCCTTCTTTCGATACCTGACAGTTTTTGTCGTGAATTGAGCTGTAGGCCTGTTTTAACAATACTTAAAGCTATTAAATTGACCGGCCCTCTATTTGATCCAAGTTATCGTCACGAGCGGGTGATAAACTGTCGGTAACTCTTTTATCGCGGCATGCCCCGCACTTATATTACAAACACAGTTGGTAGTCATGTAAGTGGCTAAAACTAAGTTTTCCATTTGCAATATTAAACAGCTTTGTTGAAATTTAAACAATCGCGTAAAAGCCGTGATTATGCTAATTTGGTTATACATTATGCTGAAAATTAGGACAGTGCGGATTTATGTCAGCAATTAAAGGGGCACTGTCACGCCTAATATATCATATTTTAATAAGTATGGCCTGTAGCTTGCTGTAATCGTCCTTTATTGTCTTGCAATAGAAGTAGAAAGATGCTAAAAGTGGTGACAGCAAAGAAATATCAACTGAATAACTATTACAAAATTCAGTCAATTTCACCAGAATTTCAGCTTTGATTTCTGCTTTTGTCTAGAAATCAGTTTTGATGAATTGCAATCAACTTCTATCCTACTTCCCCAAAATACGGGCTCTATCTTTTTCTGTGGTATCTTTTTATCAAATTTATTCGTGTATTTGGTGGCATTTGGCACAACAATTAATATGGAAATTGAACATAAAAATTTCCATAATCCGGCGTGACAGTGTTGGTTTGCTTAATCAATGCATATCACTGTGTTAAAGAATATTGGAGGTAAATATTACCAAAGAGGGTCAAATAATTGATAAATGCCATCAATCATTTTTGAAAGGGAGAAGATTAATGACGTATTCGAATACAATTACCACAATGAAAGCTAAAGCGACAGCCTAATCAAAAACCACCCTTATACACTGGTTGTTTTTATAAAACACCTCGTGAAGGGGCTGATTACGCTCCTCTCCGAAACCTAATTAAAAAATAATGAATTTTAAACAATTTAATCACGAATGTACACTCAGTTAGATAACGAGCTCAAAAGATTTGTAGAGGGGGTGAGTTTCTAAAAAAACTGTGGTGCTGCGTCGGTGGGAAGTATGACAATATAATTTGGTTTTATCAACTGGGTTAATAATGTCAATTGGCCACCGTAAAGAGATTCAAGAGCTGACGTTTCGAGCGTTAGCCCTTCGTCGGAGCGAATGGATTCGATCCATTCCGTCCGATTCGCTCCGACGAAGGGCTAACGCTCGAAACGTCAGCTCTTGAATGTCTCTACGGTGGCCAATTGACATTATCAACCCAGTTGATAAAATCAAATCATATTCAAAAGATTTGTGATCATTAAAAGCATAAAATAGGTACTGGCTAGATTGGGGGTAGAAGACATACTTCCAGCTAACCTCTTTACATAGAGGTCAAATTTCTGTGCGCACGTCAACATGACTCAGCGATTTAATTTTTGCCATCACTGTTGTTTCAATCGGATATTGTTAGAGATGATTTAACATGCCATTTTCTGCAAATCAAAATTGTAAGCTGTAATACAATAGCTTACGAGGCAAGTACACAACGCAAATATGCTTACTCAGCATAATTGCCAAGTAATTGAACTTCGAGAAGAATCTAGAATGTTCTTTGCATGTTGTTTGTGGGCCACAAAGTACAGCCGACCTCACTCTTGATCAAGCTCTCCGTTTATAACCACGTCTCCTGATAACTCTGGGTGAATTGAAACTAGCTTGACTCTGCCAGACTTTCAAATGTCACTACTGGATTTTTTCCTGGAGCTGGCCATAATCCTGACAGTAACGGTAAGCATTTTTTGTTTGCTAACATTATGCTCCGGGTGAGCAGTCACGATCCCGAATGTTTTGCTTTCTATTCCAGACAAACCAACAGTAGATTAAAATAACCATCAATAATAACGATTGTTGCTTGTACAATTCTAAAGCTTTGTAAGTATTCAAGATCAGTTATCAATAGTGGGCAAATACAAAAGCACGTGTTCGACGAGAAAATGGGGTGCGGTTTCCGTATAGTTTGAAGGTTTTATACCTCACTAGCAACCCGTTTTCAAGCTCTTCTGCCTCAAGAGTAGAGGTTAAAAAGCTTGTTTAATTTTCTGAGACTCAAATTTTCGAGCTACGCGTTAATCCAGTGTAAAGCTTTAAAATGCTCCCTGTACGTGATGCCCCGAAAGTGCTTTCAATGTGCAAAACTTCGTTGTTCGCTGATTCGGCGGAGCGACGTTTCGAAGCAGGCGGCAGCTTAAACTCGCTTTCAAAACAAAGCCGACAACTGCAAGCCTGCATTTTTCTTCAGAAACAGAAGTATAAAGCAGTTTTTGAGACGTTTTTTTTTTTTTGAATAAGTTGGGAGGGAGGGCATGATCGAAGTTTAGGGTCCTGGTTCAATGTTTGATTTGTCATCCAAGCTTGCATGCAACATGCCGTAGTGGGGTCAAGTGAGTCGGCTCTTTCGGAATGCTTGGCGCATACACTCAGGATTGTGGCAAACATTTAAGCTCGTAATTGTTTCTTTTGTTTCTTTTTTTAATACTTTTGTTATGGTAAAATGCTGCTGTGAAAGATGGCGCCAATCGATCGACAATTTGGATCCCTTCATGTTCTGATTTCGTATTTTCGCATATTTGACCTTTCGGCGGAATATTTCCATTGTGCAAGAAAACCTAAAAGGCCATCACTTTAATAAAACAAAGACCTACACGTGTTGGAAAGATTTATTTCTTAATTAAAAAAAAAACTTGAACAGCCATGGCGCTAGAGATACAAACCGCTAGATTAAAACTCCTGTATTAAAACTCCCAGGGTAATCCAAACAATTCAACAAGTTATTTTCGTGTTTAAATTCCTTCACGCAAGGGCAAGGTATGATGTCCTAGCTTTCCAATGATTCCTACAACTTTAATTCAAAAATTTGTTTCTTTCTTGTCGTCATTGCTTGAATGTATGTATCAATTTTCAAATTCCCATAGTCCTTGACTGTTCATTCAGTTGTTATATAAACAGAGAATGTTTTTGATATCATTCGTGGTGTATATAAGTATTGATACAATGCGATCTATTTGCATGTACGAGCTCACTCACTTTGCGCATTTCGATCCAATCCTTGGACAATCTATCTAGCTTTGACCGTTGTTAAAATACCTAGATATCGCTTTAAAAAGTTGTTTAGTCCTGTGGACATCGAATCTCTACATAATAACAGTCTAAACTTTCACGTTTATACAAAAACCGTGGGCAAACATTAGGTATAAATAGCTCTACCACGGCTAAATAAATACACTCGTCACATTTGAAAAGGGGCTTCCCCTTCCCTGGACAATTTGATTGGCTCGTATAGTGTGATTGTGCCACGTATTCAAGAACCTCTCTGTGCATAACCGAGTCGCGCGTGAGGCCGAGAACGTTAGTGAGGGCGACGGAAGTAAATTTATAGACATGTTTGCCATAACTTTGTCAATTTTTCTGGCGGAGATTGGAACACTGGTATGTTTTCATTTGAATAGCTTGAATGTTACTTGTTTGCACACATTATGTTAAGGCTCTGTGATCGAAGGCTTGTATACATGATCAGCCGAAATGTTAAGGCGCGGTTTAAATGGACACACTTGAAATTTAGCATATGCGTCTATTTATAAACTGTACTGGAATGTTTAGCTTGACTACAGAGAATACCAATGCAGACCGTTTCACGTACATTTAGCAAGACAATAGTTACAAGTTGTACGCTGTTTCTCAAAGGATGAGCAAATATTCAATTTGAAAATCCCGAGTTCTGTTTCTTTCCTCGACCGGAAATACTAGTTCCGTTTGTCTGGGTAGGGTACGGTTTTGCAGTGTTGCAGTACGTTGCTTCTCACGCTTTTCTCTTCACAATTAAATTTACAGTTCTTGTTACAATTTTGTTTGGGGGAGCGACGTACTACTGAGAGGATTTTATACTCGATCGCAAAGCCTAAATCGCCTGCGAATTTTGATCGCCGATTTTGACATGCCATTTATGATCGCAACTCGCACTGCGACCAAAACCATAATCGCCGTTTAGCGGACACACTTGGCAGTTTTCGTAAATCGCAAGGATCATTTTATGCCTTGCATGCATGTGCCTGTTGGAAACATAACTGTCGAAAAGTTTGTTGAATTTCATTTTTTCGCCTCAACAGAAAGAGCCCTTAAGCGTTTACAAAGATAAACCCGCTTATGTTTCATAAATAAGTTTTTTGACGTGCGCTGTGGCGGGAAAAGTGTGTCGTGATGTCGGCATCTTTGACTGTTTGATGTCGGGTGCGAGCCTTCCTTCAAAGGACCCTTTCCTTTTCAAAGATTAAATGTTTGTTTTGGTATAACTCTTCTAAACTTTTGATATAACGTGTGAGCAGGCAATGTGATGTTGGTTGATCTATCAACCGTTCTAAGATTGCCATTGTTTTAAGCTTCGCAGAGCACATAATAAATACTGTATTTTATCGCACGTCGGTTTCGGTTGAGAGACGTCCTGTGGTAAGCCAATATTGAAGTGTCAACCTTTTTGATGTCTGTTTACGACGTTTGATATTTCGCTTTAATAATGCGATTATTGTTTAAAAAGCGAGAAAGCTTTTTCTTGATTGTCTTTCAACAACCGTTCAGCCACTTGTCACCTAATCAATTTTGGGTGTATTGTATGTTGCAAACATTCAGACATTGCAGTTTTGTGTTGACGAAAATCAAATGTCGCCATGAATCTCTTGTTTAAAAGACAAGGTCGTGACCGGACACTGTGGATATGAACACTGCGTGTGGTAGCGATCCTTTGAAAAAGAAAAGCAAATTGATTAAATATCACCATTATCGCCTAAATACAGGTGATAACTGGCTAAAACCTTTAAATCATATCAACTTAACGGATTTAATTGCAGCGGAAATCCGAGGTATCTGTTTTCTCCGTCGGAATGCTGTATAAGGGTTGCTTTCAAAAGAACATTTTTTAATCAAAAAGGCTAGCGGAATGCTCAGGAATTCTGGATTGTGTTGTGTTTTTATCATCCGCTTTGTGGTAAGTAACCGTAAGTTAAAGCGTTCCAGCTTTAATTTGTTGTGTTTTAGTGTGTCGGTTTAACTAAGAATTGCAGCGAGCTTGTTTCTTTTTTTTTATTTATTTAAAGGCGTGTTTTCGCAATCAATATAAAAATTAACGCCATTTAAGAGCATTTCGTTTAAAAGCCTGTTTGATTTACCACTGTTTTATAAACAGTTTTAAGCTGATCAAAGCAAAGACTTGTATTGCATGTATACTTGCGATAAAATTAATTCAAAATCATACCTAAATATACTGACCATATAATTCCACTATTTCTGTACCAAGATCAAAGAGCGTGGTTTATTTTAAAGTCCGATTTATACAAGGATATATCGGCTTGGCTTGCATTCCGCGCAGGGCTAAATTTTTTGCCCTGAATTTGAGAAAAAGACATGATTTCGGTGAAAAAAATCATTCCTCTGCACGCAAGCCGTAAAAGGTTTTAAAAGAATCAGTTTTGTGTTGAGGCTAAATATTTCCATCCATATTTATCACTAGAGTTAGCAGTATATATTGTTCTTGATGTCTTCGAAGTTTCTTGACTTAATTCTATGAATTCGTGACGTCCTCCAAAGTTTAGTTTATTTCTTGCAAATAATAGTACTTCAGAAGTTCATGTAGTAACAGAAAAAACAATCGATCCTTGTCTACTAAACTGCCATTTTCGTGCTCTCGTCCCTTTCTTCGTGTTATATTATGAAATAATCCATGCAACAAGGCTATTTTTTATTGGTTAAATTTATGCCGCAAAGAAACTTATTGGTTCTAAGGATGTCTTTGGTAGGTGAAATCCTGGGAGGGAGGGAGGGAGGGAGGTGTAGGGGGTACATGTTTGGGTATAGGGGTGCCGCTGGAGGTCTGAAACCCTGACCCTGTTTTGGACCAAAATAACCTCAAACACATACGTACCCTGTTAGGACAAAGGAAAACGTGTTTTTTTTAGTACACTGTAGCGATAAAAAATTATCTAATGTTGACTGATAACCGCCTAAATAAATATTGATGAAAATTTCTGATTTCGGATATGTTTAAAACTCGAGGAAAGCCTTGAGGACATACCCTGTCTAGGACGACTCCTTAATATCCATACCCTGTTTAGGACAGATTTGCTAGAATTATATACCCTGTTCAGGACTGAGGATCAAAAACTACACCCCGTGATCCCGCGTTACGTCCTCGTAGTATAGTTCATATAAGAGAGTACCCCCGGGCTTTGGCCGGTCTGCAATCATCTTAAATAAATTCTTGCTAACATTAAGTTGGATTTTTTCTTCCATACATTAAAAGCTGACATCTTTGCGAAAAGTACAGATTTAACCAAATACATCCTCTGTAACTTCTTTAAAGATTGCGCGCGATCGATATGATCATCTGCTGTGATAATGTCCTCCTCGGCGTCAAGAAGGTTCAACGGCATCTGATTGGAGTTTGATAACACTTGATGTACCACCCAACTTGTTTCCGACTGTACAAACGCCAGAGATTATTTCTGTTCTAATGTCAAGTCGAGAGACCCAGAGTCAAATGTAATTGTTCCATAATCAATGTCGTCTTTCTTTAGGATCCCTTTAATTATCAAGTTTTCTACCTTTCATCCATTCCACCCTTTCACTAACTTGTTAACGGTTTTTGTATAGATTTTTATACTGACGGGTCCCACAGCATGAAAAGATAACTTTACTGCGGATTAAAGCCAACTTAAAGCCAGTGTAATCGTCTGTTTTAAGTTGCTTTACGCTCCCTTTCAGTTTTTTAAACCTGACCTTTATGCCAGCTTTACACTTATAATTAAAGCTTGGGTAAATGCATTTAAACATTTAAGTAACTTTAATTAACAAGCTTTAATTCATAGCGTAAAGTTGGTTAACCAACTTTCAGAAGGTTTAAGTCAACTTTAATTTTACGTAAATCGCCATTTTCGTGCTGTGTCCTGGTGTTATTTTTATTTGAAGCATTTGATAGATTATTTTTTTGATCAAATGAATTGAGAAATTCAAGGCTTTTGCAGATATCACAGACTACGGTCTTATTCTTTTTACATTTCAGGTTGCGGCCGTTGATGACTGCTCGGAGATGCAGTTTTGGAATGGCACACAATGTGGAGATTGCTCAGGATGCCCTCGTGGTTACGGAGTGAAAACAGAATGTTCGTCAAAAACGGATACGGAATGTCAGCCATGCTTGTCTGGTTATGACTACTCGAATACTTCGGGCTTTGAACCATGTATCATGTAAGTCTCCCTGGGGGAGGCACTCCTTAAATATTGGATAGGTGTGTGCCTCGAGGGTTTTTAAACCATGACCCTATTTAAGGATAAAGTAAACCTCTAGGGACGAGAATAAATTATCCTCAATATGCTTAGAGCGGTTTTCAATTGAGTGTCGCAAAACCAAAGCCAAAGTAATTACTTTGGCCAATCGCAATGAATGCAGACAATTGATCTAGTGATCCAATCGATCAAAACTCGAAGTAATTTTACGGAGCCAACACAAAGCGCGGGAAAAAGTGCGAGCGCGATTCACAATTGGTTTTTCGTCAGTTACTTCTGATTGGTTGAACAAATGGCGCGAGAATTTTAAGCCGATAACTGAGCGTAATAGTGAACCAAACAATTTGCTAATTACTTTCGACTCTCAATTGAAAACCGTTCTGATGGTTAACTGTTTATGCATTCTTTTTTTCAGATGTGACCAATTTTCAAATTGCATTCCCGGCAAACCAAAGATAATAAAAAAATGTACCATTTTCTCTCCACCTATCTGTGATGGCTGTGCAGAGGGCTATTACTTTAACAAAATTGGATGGTGCGACGCATGCTCATCTCCATGTAATAACCAGCAAGACGAAGCAAGAGCCTGTAGTACTGCGCATGACCGGATATGTGTAGCAAAAACCACGAAAGAGCCTACAAACCCTTTCTCAAGTAAGTTACGTATACCAAAAGGGATGGAAGGGAGTCTTATACTGCTGATGGGTTCCATATTACAGTTTAGGTACCCTACCCCCCCCCCCCCGGCCCTGGGGGGCTTTGCCAACGCTTTATGCTGGAATATTTTTGCAAGTCTTCACATGCTCGGTTTTTAGTTTATGTGACTTTTTGCAAGACGATGCCAAGCCTGATAAACCACACACGACCCACAATTCCTCGATTCGCTCCGACGAAGGGCTAACGCTCGAAACGTCAGCTCTCTAATCTCTTTACGATGGCCAAGTCACATTATCAACCCAGTTGATAAAACCAAATTATATTGTTATAATTCCCACCGACGCAGCACCACAGTTTCTTTAGAAACTTACCCCCATCTATCCATAAGAGGTGCCCGCGGCCTTTTCCCTATCGACGTGGTATTTCCTTGACCAGAAACTCGATACAACTGGTTAGAACATCAACTTAATTTTGAAAGTTTTTTAAAACCGTGCAACATGCATTTCTCGTTACTATAGTCCACCTACAAACTCAGTTAATTACGTTACATTACCACGTTTACGGTTTATCGGCAGTTGCTTTTTGTACTTTAATAAGCGTTGCGTAATTTCCCAGTTTTAATTAACCTGTCCAATATTCATGCATTTGCAAATTCTAACATTTTGTGAAGAGACAAGGGAGAACGTCCACTCAAGTTCCCTTTCAGGCAGCATTTTGTTACTGATGATCTAATAGAGCGCTTTTCATTTGAGTGTTGGTAGTTTTGCATTGCTTAGACTGTTCACAGCCGCTCTATTTTTTCAACGCAAAAGAAAGCGCGCGAGCAAAAAACAGAGAGCGAAGCGCTAGGGGATGCCTCGCGTTTTGCGCTGGAGTCCAGTTTTCTCGCGATTCATTCACCGCGTTCGCCGATCGAGGAAAAATACGAATAAATATCGAACTGTGAACAGTCTATGCATTGCTAACCCCGGTGATTGCTATGCATTGCTAACCCCGGTGCTAACCCCGCTCCACTTTTTCAAGCGATATACAACAACAACAACTGTATTTTTACTTACCCAACAGTATACAATATTGATTAAGAAAAATATACTAACAGAAATACAGAGGAGTACAGGCTGCCCCAAACGGCATTGTCTCCGTCCTTTGTTATTGGCCATAGTTTTTAGGTTTTGGTTTTCCGAACAATTAATTGAGACTCACTCAATAACTTAAAGGGGTCCATGATTCATGGTCACAGCGATTATTTTGTACCGTTTTTGCTATGAAACTGCTTCTTTGGTTAACATACTTTGACAATCTTGAAACGAATGATTTTGTAATTCAAGGTTCGCCACCAACTGATGGTTCTATCCCAAAAGAGCCAGTTTACACTGATAGCCCTGCGATTGATACAGAAGAGTCTCGCTCTAGACCTGGGGAGAGTTCTCGGGTGGACAAAAGTCCCTGGTTTTGGGCTACATTGGGTACTACATTGGGTACTGTCGTTTTTGTCTTACCTGCAACGGTTTTCATGGCGGTAAAATGCAAACGTCAGAGGCGTCGTAGAAATGCTCATGATGGGAACGAGACCACGATGCATGGACTCTTACCACGAGGTGCGATTACTCTTTAACAATATCAGGTTGCCTTTTCTAGCTCAATTTTATTTCTTGGTTTTGATTTTATTTTCCATTGTTTCCAATTCATTAATTTTGACTCATACATTATCATCTAAACCAAGCATAAAATTGAATCATAACATATTTATATATACCTCCACCCTCTTCAACTCAAAAAGGAAATCGTAATAAAAGACAACGGAAACAACTTAACTTTATACACCAAAACGATACTTCAATTACCAAATTGATCTTACCTGAGAAGTGCAAAAACTATTTTGACTCGCTTTCAGTCGTCGCTTATAGCGCGTTTTCATATGACGTCACGGCGGCCATATTGGTGTTCCAAAGCAAAGAAATGGCGGCCATATTGGTGTTCCAAAACAAAGAAATGGCCGCCATATTGGTTTTCCAAAACAAAGAAATGGCGGCCATGTTGGTGTTCCAAACCAATCCTGTGGGAATTGAACTCTATTGTTAAGAAAATATCGTCTTTTGTTTCAGCAATCCAATATGGCCGCTTGTCACGTGTGTGAAAACGCACTATATTATGGGAAAGGAAGGCGGCTCGGAGAATCCTTCGTGTCATATAAAGAGCAAGATGACTTCGGACGAGCTAGGGAGGTCTTCTTAGAATCTAACGTTGCACATTTTTCGTTATCTATGTCGGAACTAGAGGTTAATATTGAAGTATTCATTCATCTAGGTTCCGTGTATGACGTTTGGATTATGTACTTGTCAACCACAATGTATAATGGTGGCTGTCTGTCGGAGCCAGTTTGCTAATGGTCATGATCAGTTACTAGCTTAATACTAAAAACTCTTGATAACTTATTCCGATCGTGTTTTATTGAAATTCCAGGTTTGGATCTCCCAGTTAAAGATCTTGCAGTTGAAAAAAGGAAATGCATAGTGCGGATGCTGAACGGCAAAGATCATGAAGGTAAGCAAATCAAGCTTTTGATTTGGCTTTTTTTGTCTCTGTCTTCTTGTAGGGTCACACTGTCATTTAAGGCAATCAAAAATCGCTACATAGCTGTATGTAGTGAGTTTAGATTTTATTTATAACATTTAAAAATGTTTTAAATTTGATATAAATGTGATGCAAAAAAATAACACGATCCGTCGTGCATGTCATTTTTGAAGTGATGTAGAATCCTGTTATTCTTTAGTTATTTACATTCTTACTTTTGTACTTTAGGTTATTTCTACTGGCGCAGAGTCGCGGAGAAACTCGGCCTAAGCGCTGATTGCAGAGGATGGGAAGGTGCGGAGAATCCAACTGAAAAAATGCTCACTGCTTACGGCGAAATGGAGGAAAGTACCGTTAGAAATTTGATCGAGGCTGTCAGGGAGGCCGGGCTTGCCCAGCCTGCAAATGAAATGGAAAAATTAGTTTCCACCCGTGAAGATCAAGTTCATCAAAATGGCGATCAAAATCGGGGTGACGTTATAGAAGTCGTCTGAACGGATAAGTCCTTGTCTTAGTCACCGCGAATGAAGTCATCTTTTACAATGTGCAAAATTGCTCTCAAAACTAAGGTAAACTTGATTTAGAGCGGTTTTCACTTGCGTGTCCAAAGTTTGATTTTGCATTACGTCGCTTAGTGATTGGTGTAAAAATCTCGAGAAGCTTCTTCAACCAATCAGGAGTAAAACTAAAATTAAACCAACCGTGCGCGTCCCTCCTGACTCGTTCCCAGTCGTCTCCTATGCGAAAATGCCAAGAAGTGATTTATGATTCCCCCATTCTCGTCACCATAGCCCTTTTCGTTTCTCTTAGCCGGCGGGGCCTTGGCACGAAAAACGAAGGGCTCTTCGTTTTCTTGCCAAGGCAAGAGAAAGGAAAAGATGTATGGTGACGAGAATGTGATTCCCTGCGTCTGTTATTTTTTTCTCTTTCAAGAGACGACTGGCGACGAGTCAGTTTTCCTTCGCTTTGTGTCGGCTGCGTGCAATTACTTCGAGTTTTGATTGGTTCACTCGATTGTCTCCGTCCTTTGTGACAAGCAAAGTGATTTCTTCGATTTTGGTTTTACCACACTTAATAGCAAGCGCGCGAAGTCTAAAAATAGAATGCAAATTATTAGACCGTACGGTGCTCGGAAAACATTAGCGCGTTCTGAGACAAAGGGAATGTAGGCGAAGTTTTTGTGTTTTTAGAATCATCGGCTTTCGTGCTTGAAGAAATCTTCAAAATCATCCGCAATTCTGGTTTGTTTTGTCTGACTCTTGTCTGAGTAATGACGTCACTTGCGCGCTTCGCTATTGAAACTCGCCCCAAACCACCAGAGAGGTAACAATGACTGAGGTGACAAATCATGTACAAAAAACAAGGATGACTTCGAATTAATAACAAAGATTGAGAAGGATTGTAATTGACAATTGCAATTGCAATTTTAGGCTAAAGATTTCAGGCTGTGCCATTCGTGACGGATAGGACATGTTGCAAGGAAATAAACGCCCTAATGTAATGTAATGTAATGTAATGTAATGTAATGTAATGTAATGTAAAACTTTATTTAAACACGGAGAATCATCAGTTAAGCTAAAAGTTAAAAACTAAAACTCATTACAACTGTTTTACATGATTGCCGTGTGGGAATCTGATATCTCAGATGCCTAATGTCAACCATATGGCTCGTGTCGCTGCGACAGGTCCTCTTCGCTACACTGATTTCCTCAGCCGCTTATCACTTTTTTTAAAAGTAATTAGCTTTTAAATGTTGCCTGGTTCAAAGAGGTTATCATGCATTATCCGTGGATAAGTTTATCCTAAGCGTCCACTGCATATTTTTCATGTATTTCATAAACAAGCTTGAGCTGAATTTAAAGGGGCACTCTCAAGAGAATTTATAGCTTCAAAAATTTACCAGCCCCAAAACATGTTTACTCCAATGGTACCTAAAAACAGCGGTCAAGTTTTGTTCAAAAGCACTATGCCATACTGAAGCTATGCATGGAGTGATATCACTGTGATACCTTGTGTCCTTCAGGTTTGCAAAACTTTAAAAAACAAATTACGGTCACCCTCTTCCTTAAGCAATTTGCTTGATATCCTTACTTTACTATAAAAGCCGAAAGAAGAAAGAGCGATAACTCATTTCGTGGTTAAATGAGGCACTCACAAATACAAGTGATGCTTTGGGTAACACTTTTGAAGTTCAGCTGCCAGTCTGTTTTGTTATCATGCTGCCATGGCTTGGACAGGCAGTTTCCTTTGAATATTTATTCTAGATCTGTACATATGCGTCTGCGCTATTGGGTGCCATCGGATGGTTATATGAATTTGTTTTGGCCTCAACAGGAATAAGTAAATTCCTAAAACCGCGAAACGAGGTATTTATAATTAAAAATATTTAACTGGTTAGTAGTTAATATAATATGCGTTTAGAGGTGATATTATTGATTAGACTAAAAGACACTGAAAAGTTTTATTTAGTCTGCTGAAATTAATACATTTCGTAGAGGTTTTTGCTAAACTTTCTAACTACTGGGCAATTTGTGCAATTTTGCTAGTACGATTTTGGTTAAAAAAGTACAAAAAATAAAAACAAGAATAAAAAACAATAAAGGCTGGTTTTCACTAGCGCATATAAGCATAACTAAGCATAAGAGGAACATGTCGCGGTGATTCCTAGTGAAAACAAAACGAGAAAAACAAATGCGTTTGTTCTTCTTATGCTCATGCTTATGTCGTTAAATGCTTACGCTTGTGCGCTAGTGAAAACCAGCCTTAAGAAACTTAGTTTTGCTGGGGTTATTTTCTGTGTGAAAAGTATAGTTAACGATAAAAAACTGCGATAAAATATTTCTTAAAAGCATATTAAGAAAGTTGTTTTTTTAAAAAAAAAGTATAGTTAGCAGTATATTTTTATCATAGCATATATACATTTTTAGTGTTATTTTCTGACTGCGGACGCCTTTTGATACAAAAAGCCTATTTGTATTTTTTTTTCGTTATAGACTAAGGTGATTGACAGCACTAAACCAACGAGTTTCGAAGTCTGAGATTCGACGGTAATTTTAAATTCCTGTACGTCGTCGTAACTCTACACAGTCGGGGAAACACATGCCTGTTGACGACGAAATCCCGTCCACGAGACTGAGGTTGCTAAGCAACATGACGTGTTTGATCATGTGGTTATTTTCAGTGTTTTCATGAGCTCTCGCGCTTTTTGATTGGATAACTCGGAAACTCCTTTAGTGCTGAAACTAAAATTTTTGCACTTGTTCCCCTTTCTGTTCATGGCTTGAATAATTAACAGCCAATCACAAAGCAACACCGCTTTGCATAGAGTGACGCAGTCAGTAAACCATATAATTTGGTTTTATCAACTGGGTTGATAATGTCAATTGGCCACCGTAAAGAGATTCAAGTGCTGAATCTCTTTACGGTGGCCAATTGACATTATCAACCCAGTTGATAAAACCAAATTATATTGTTATAATTCCCACCGACGCAGCACCGCAGTTTCTTTAGAAACTTACCCCCTCTAGTCAGTAAACCATATTGCTGGTCAAATCGCCAATTGTGGGTAGAATATAGCTTGTGTTTGCACTCGGAATACAAATTATCATAGGGTTTGTGCACTGCCATCCTGGTAGAATTATTCAGACGTTTTTGTACGCATTATGATTTGTTTTGAAACTGTGGTACAAATTACTGAATATAATAGTATAGTAGTCAACTTATTGATAATTTAATTAGACGTATTCAGTTATCAGAAACAAGAAGCATAATTATCGTGTTATAATTTTATTTAATATTATCAGACGTTTTTTCTTTTAATTACTTCTGATATTATTTAATAACAAATCAATCAGATTTTTGATGGTGCCAAGACTCATCCTCGCAGACCCAGGGGCGGTTAGTCAGGGCGACACGAAGTAAGCCGAGCCGTGAAATCAGTGCGAACGAAACTTACTTTCGCACCGATTTTGCTGCCCGGTTTACTTCGTGTCGCCCGACTAACCATGGGTCTCCGAGGATGGCCTGGACTTACTGTATAGTTACATGTAAATTTCAATTTGAGCCAAGTTAATGTCATTTTTAATTGAATTTATTGAAAGTGGTGAATCACTTAACTCAGATTTAAAATAAAAGAAAACTATGTCTTCGGTAACTTTACCGTGTCATGTTTGCCTTTTTGTTACTATAACGCCGGAGAATGACGATGCTTCTATGCTGGGGGTATTCGCTTAAATCAGGAGCCCATGGTAATGGGCTCCTGCTTAAATGCTGTGGAAACCGAGGTTGAGTCTTAAGGGTCACCGTACCTAGGCTATGAAACTGATTTCTAGCTTGAAATAAGCGTCCCCTCTCGCTGACTACTGTCTATAAACTCGTCAAGGCCTTTGTTACCCATTACCATCCCCTCTCAGTCTTATGGGGCTCAACACAACTATTTAAGATACCTACGTTTATTCACACATTTTTAAAAGAGCCAAGAAGCTAGATTAGCGCAAATAATTTCACGGCTGGTTATTTGACAAGGCAAAGC
This sequence comes from Blastomussa wellsi, assembly GCA_947652115.1. NCBI lineage: Eukaryota > Metazoa > Cnidaria > Anthozoa > Scleractinia > Plerogyridae > Blastomussa > Blastomussa wellsi. The sequence goes on along the minus strand of OX393574.1, from coordinate 2,672,690 downwards.
TGCCTCGAAGCCAGGGTCTCAGTTGTGAAATTTCTACTGGACTACTGAAACCCACTCCACACCAATGCTGACCAACCCCACCCCAGATAATATAGGCTCATCTGTCCCCTGGCGGAAAAATACTCGGGTTATATATATTCACGCCCCTTACCAATCACCCATGTAACCGCTCTCCGGATAGGCCTGATCAGTCTCCATCAACCAGTCTAAAACTGCTTATTACAGTTCTTTGAAGCATGAAACGGCAAGATTACGTTCATATCTGTCCTCTCCATTCCTCCTCGACGGAATCGTCTAGTCAATCAGAGTTAATAACAAATATCAAGTAACGTTCGTAGGAACCTATTTACACATATTTTGTTTTCATTGGGGGTGAGGCAGGTGGGAAGAAAGAACCCCGTACTTGAACCGCTCGTCATGACATAGTCATGAAACGTCTCCAAAAGAGATAGCGAGGTTACAAAGTCTTAAAAAAAGATGGCGGACGCGTTGAAAGTGCAGCTGAATATTCGCCAAAATGCCGAAGAATTGCAAGATGTGCTGAAAGATCTAGATAGCTGGCAAGATGAAGTGAAAGCCAAGGATGAAGAGCTTCGTCATTCGAAGATAATTAACAAAAAGGTGTGGTTTTAAGGTCCTTTTGTGGACTTGTAGTAGCGTGAAGGTCAGGTTTTGTACTGAACGTGTAGATGTATCTACATGATATGGAGAAACAAAAAAACAAGTGCAGTCTGCGGTAAAGAACAACATGCGCATATGAATTCATAAACAAATATTATTTGTTATTTTGCTACAGAGCTTGCCTCCTGTTAGGAATCAGACAAAGAGGAAGAAAAAGAAAGATCTGTCAGAGGTTTCCACTAAAGACAATGTTACCCCAAAAGAGGAAACTAGAATAAGCTCTTATGACTACAGATCATGGGACAAATTTGATGTTGTAAGCCACCTTTAGATAGTTATGATTTTATATGACAGTATGCTAACATAATTTAGACCAAACAATACACAACAGCTAACCAATGACTCCTGAACAAAGAAAGAACAATGGTTATTCCCTTGTGCACCAGTACACCAGGACAGAACCTTGTAATCCACCGATTACACTAACATCAGATAACAACATAATGGCATCGTAAAAACGATCTTTTCTTTATGGTGTTATACCTATGTTGATATCTGACAATATCATTAGCGTTAATCGGGCCTTAAATTCTGTGCAATCTAATTGTGGCGCTCCAGAAAGTATAATTTTTTCTAGAATTGCATAATACTATATTATTTTTATAACTCTAGGAATAACTGCAGTTCTATTCTGTAGCTGATCAGATTTATAAATACTCTTTATTTGTATGAAATAAATGCAGGTTTCAGTGTTATTATTCAACAAATTGTAACACTGTCCAAGTCCTGTCCAGTATATGTTAAGTAATTCAGTCTCACAAAGCATTGCATAACAGCAACTTTTCAAGCTGTAAAATGTTCTTTGTTGACAATTGTTAAATAATAAAACAATTATCCTGCTCAATGTTGTGGGATATTGTCTGAATTTAGCCAACTCGGCCTAAAATTGGCCTTGTCAGCTAAGTATAAAATGTTAATGTTTTTTCTTGGTCAGGACAAAGTATTAAAAGACATGGATGAACAAGATGAAATGAAGATGTTTTCCAGCTCTGAGGAGGAAAGTGATGAGACAGACGAAGAGGTGGAAAATGAAAGAAAATTACAGAGAGCGCTGCTTGAAAAGGACAAGGTCAGTTCTGGTTCTTCTGCACTAAAAGCAGGCTTTTATAGATTGAATCAAAATATACATATTTAGTAAAATCCAACTAGTGGTCTATTATCAATGCTGCATTCTGGTTGGTTGAGCTACTACCAGGCTATATGTTATAGCCCACTAGTAGCGAAAGCGCCGGCTTTGAAAACCAAAACAATGGCGGCTGAATTGCGTTTTGCTGAAGTTTCAGACGAGTATTTGAGCTCATTATTAGATAAATCTATACTTTCTATGCTTTTTAGTTGGATGTTACTAAAACAATTATTCCTCTCGCCCTCATGGCCTCTGAGTCAATAGCCCATGAGGCCTTCGGCGTCATGGGCTATTGACTCACAACCCAATCGGGCTCGAGGAATAATTGTTAAATATATTTTACTCTGTACCTATTAATAGGTATGTATTTTACAAATAAGTGAACATATGGCCCAAAAAGTTGTATTCGATTTTCAAGAATAATTGGTTCAGATGTATTAGTATAGTATATGGGGATGTAGATGAAAGTGATCAATGATCATCGCAGTGAATTTCTAATTTAAGCAATTGAAAAGAAGAAGCCTGAAAAAATCAGGGCTTCAACGAGATTCAAACCCGTGACCTATGCGATGCTCTACCAACTGAGCTATGAAGACTCCGGTATCGCGAAGGTCACAGGTTTGAATCCCATTGAAGCCCTGATTTTTCAGGCTTCTTTAATTCACTGTGAGGATCAATTCTTAAATAAATTCAGTTTGTATTCTTTGCACAGGGGAATGCTCTCTTCAAGGAAGGTAAATATGAAGAGGCTATTAACTGTTACACAACTGGAATTCAGTTGGACCCAATAAATGCTGTTCTCCCAGCCAACCGAGCAATGTGTCTGCTAAAATTACAACGGTTAGTGCCTTTATGATTACTGCCTGCAAACAGGCTCCATGTAGTAGAGTGCAGGGTGGAAAAGTATTTCAACAGCAAGGTGGCAAGCTGAGTGAGCCAGAACAGAATCAGAAACACAAGCATGATCTTCCAACCTAGCCTGCATCCAGCTTGCTCCACTTGCCACTTTTTTATTTCTTTACCCTGCTATTGGAAAGCATGTTCACAGATAAATGAGTACAGAAGTGTAAGGATTTAAAAATGTTTTTTCACCGCAAGTAGCATGCTAACCTGTCACGTGAGAGTGTCATTACCAAAATGCTTCTCTTCACTCTGAAATATAAATGGGTACCTGTGAATTGTTGGGGAAACCTTTCAGAATCCTGGGGAGTAATCTTTGATGGACAAGCATCCCATCCAGGCGGAGTAGCAGGACCTTCCTCTATGCGCTTTATGCTACAGCTATGAGCGGTTAGACCTAAAAGTCTTTACTACTAATTGTCTTGCAGATACGGAGCTGCTGTAGCAGACTGCAATCAAGCCTTGTCTCTGGATGGATCTTACACCAAGGCATATCTGAGAAGAGGAGCGGCTCGCTTTCATCTGGGAAGGGTACAAGAGGCAGAAGCTGACTACAGGGAGGTGCTGAGGCTCGAACCAAGCAACAGACAGGCCCAGGAAGAACTTAAAAACATCACTAAGGTAAACTCGTCAAAACTAGTCAAAGTTTCCTTACCAAGTGGCATACTGCCAACACTAAAATAATGATACAGTAGTTCATCAGTATCAATGATGTTCATACCACAGGTTGAAAGTTGTGCATTTATCTGATGCTCTCGAGTTTCTGAATTTGTTGATACGTTCTGACCACAGTCTGTTTGAAAGGTCCCAAGCTGCCATCTCGTTTACTCTGGTGATTGGGTGATTGATTATTTTTTTCAGCTTTTGAAAGACAATGGAAAACAAACAGAAATAGAAGAACAGTTATTACATAAAGATCAAGCGAATAAGAAAACATCAGCTAGATCCAGAGTAAGCAAAATAATTAAAGATTATGTTACTCTTTTCTAAATACTAGAGCAAAAATTCAAGCTTGGTTCGTGTTGTCTTTATTATCTATCTTTCTTGTGTGACACATTGTCACGTAGACTCCTTCACATCTGTTATTTAGGACATCACGCAATGCTTTCTGAGGAGAGAGTTCTGTAAAATTGCCTGGTGCTCACGTTATTTTTAGCCTTTTTTTTGTAGCGAAACAAATTACCTTTAAAATGTAGGAAACTTTAAAACATTATTTACTAAGGGAGAGAAAAACCCAAAGTGGTGATACCAAACCAAAACGTAACCAATATGATCAAGATTGGACTACATATGACAAATTTAGGCCAAAATTTTCAAGATGAACAAACCAACTCTTATCAATAGACTAGATTTGTCAATGCGACTTTTGTATGGAGGGGGTAAGTTTCTAAAGAAACTGTGGTGCTGCGTTGGTGGGAAGTATAATTTTTCATGCCCTGCTTTCTGTTTCCTTTATAGTAAGTTATCGTTATTTACTTCATTTTTTTTACAGAAACCTCTCAAAAGAATTGTTATAGAGGAGGTTGGAACAGAAAGTGACAGCGACCCCGAAGATGAATCAACTCAAGTTTCTACCAGGGCACAAGTGACAACTTCTTTGTCAACTGAGGAAAGGAGAAATAACGCTTATAAAACTGTCTTAACAGACACGTTTGATCAAATTAAGAACATTAAAGTGGAAACAAAAGAATTTCCATGTAAAATATCACCATCACCACCACCATTGTCACCATCGATAAGTGCCCAATCTCCCTTATCCAACACTCAGTCCCAGTCCACTTGCAAGACTCTTCCTGTGCCAAAAACGTCCGGGCAGTTTCAAGCAGATTGGAGAGCACTGCAGACAGAACCCGAGAAACTGTTTCATTATTTCAGGGTAAGCTCAAAGTGCATGCGTAGAGGCTACTTACAGTCTAGTAGAGACTGCGAACTGACACGATTTGACAAGGCAACCTGAAGACGCCTTATTCCAAAATGGCCACTGATTTATGCACATGCAAATTGGCCCTTTTAGACTCATTGTGAGGTTGAAATTGTTTTGATTTTGCTGTCAAGGTAAGAAGAGCCACTTAACATGCATATAAAAAAATAATTTATTGGCCGCCATTTTGGAACAAACGGTTAGAACCAAGTCAAAATTACAAGGATTTGTATGGAGTTACTGAAGCATAAAAAGGTCAATATCTCCCCTAAATTGAAATAAGACTGATTTTTGGTAGGTCGGCATTCTTCATCATGACTTTCAGAATATCTCAGTAAATCTCATAATTTCATAAATTTAGTTTTTGTGACGTCATCACTTCGCCACTCTATACTGACAGCAAAGGTCTAGTAGGGCCCATTTAGACATTGGTTCTCTTTGAGGTGACCTCTTCTAATTGGCTGAATTGTTTTGTCACTCACTTGAAGTGAAAACTTGGGTATTTTCGTTTGTGCTTGTCTTGGTACGCACGGTTTATCTGGTACTGATTTTGACAAGAAATGCATTGACATGAAAGAGGTTGTATACAAGTTGTTTTTCATTACAGAAAATATCTCCAGAATCATACTCCAAGTTGTTCCAGCAGTCACTTGAGTCCGATATGCTGGTGAAGATAACCAAGCTGTTACAGGATTTCTATATCTCGTAAGTTTTAAATTAGTGTTAAGATTACAGGTGCGGCCGATGCGGCAAGTAATCTATAACGAGTCTGGCTAGTGGCTCATAAGATCAGAATTATAGTATTATTATTTGCTTATACGTATAAATCTTCATGCAAAGTTGCGGGATCAGTTTCTTTTCGGTTTTGGGCCATTTTCGAAGATACTTGGGAACTTCCCTTCCCACCCATCCCATCCAACTGCTACTGTCTTGACTTACCCTCATGCTTATTTCACTTCATTATCTTTAGAAATGGTCTCCCTGTGTACAAGGAGTTAACGTACCTGGCTGAAGTCAAGAGATTTAGTATGGCTGTTATGTTCCTCTCGGACAAGGATAAGAAAGGTACGTTTTATAAATTCTTAGGTTAGGTCACTCGGGAGTTTGTAGAATTCGAGACATAGCTGTGTCGTCTTCTCCCAATCCCCCATGCCTAGATGAGGCTATATAAACACTGAAAAAGTCCTCTATTCCTTACATGTATGTAAATGTAAATGTTATTTATAATGGAGATGCACTTTGCTTCTGGTTATTTTTAAATGGCGGCACGCAACCTTTAAGCTATGAGCTTGCCAGTGAGGTTTCTGTCCACAATGGACGAAAAATCACCCGTTTAACGCAGCTGAATTTTCATCGATTCTAATTGGCCTAAATTGGTCAGACAACGTAATCATAATTATTGGCGGAGGTAGGGGAATCGGATTTTTACATCTTGTCGGCGAAAGTCCCGGTATGTGCGGAGAGTGGGACGAGAGCATGACAGTCCCAGAAGATAGTGCGTACATCGCTACGTACGCTAGGAAGTCGCTTTCTCTGACACATGATCTCGAAAGTGTAAGTTTCTACTCAAAATTTGAAAATACCCGCTTTTACGTTTGAATTTGGGAATGTACCTTAGTTATAGCTAATGTGTTTTCGTGTTTTGTTTCAGTTTTAAGCGGTCTTCTACACTACTTACGTGAAAATAAGGAGGCACTGAAGTTAAACGAAGATGATGTCGTTAATTTGGCCAAGAAGTACGGACTGTCATGACAGAGCTTAAAACGCTGTTACGGATGCTACACTGAGCGTTATTGGCTGACATATGCTACCTAAAGTTTGAACGTCGTCCAGTGAATACTCAGATTTGAGTCAGATTTGATTATATTTTTTGACCAATCAACACACAAAATTTAGAATTTCACCATTACGCTGTTTTTGAATTCTCGTTGAACTGCGAGATTTAAGAATGGACGTGACGGCTGTGAGAGTTTTGAGCAGCAAACGCTACGTGAAAAGGATATATAGTAAACAATTATTGGATGAGGTTTTTATGATATCCGGAATAACCAAGGTCGAGGTAAGTGACAGAGACCTTGATTATTCCGGATATCATAAAAAACAGAATCTAATAATTGTTTTATTATACATTGTTTTCAGGCTTCCCATGGAGTAAAACGACCCATCCTTTTTTCGAGCTTCCACATAAAAGGTTTTCAACACTTGCGCTAATTCTTTTTTGCTGTGTGGCTCATGAATGTTTTTCTTTTCAAGGTATTCGTAGAACAGTTCCTTCGCCACTTTTGTCGATCTTTTAGTATTTTCCGAATCTTTATCTTCAAGCAATTTCTTAATTTCTTGCTGGGTCGATGAAGCGAATCAACAATTCATGTTCGCTATCCGTGAATAAAAGAATAGAGGGGGTAAGTTTCTAAAGAAACTGTGGTGCTGCGTCGGTGGGAAGTATAACAATATAATTTGGTTTCATCAACTGGGTTGATAATGTCAATTGGCCTCCGTAAAGAGATTCAAGAGCTGACGTTTCGAGCGTTAGCCCTTCGTCGGAGCGAACCGGTTCGCTCCGACGAAGGGCTAACGCTCGAAACGTCAGCTCTTGAATCTCTTTACGGTGGCCAATTGACATTATCAACCCAGTTGATCAAACCAAATTATATCGTGAATAAAAGACATTGCTTTTGCAAATCATGCATTGCGCGCGCAACCTACAGATTATTCAATAATCTGCTTTCAGATTAGTGAATAACCTGTAGGTTGCGCTGTTTCCCAGAATTAACTGTAGGCTCTTAGCCAATGAGAAGACATATGGTGACTACAATGTATAATAATAATATTTATTCTGCATAACAATAAGCTGAAATATCCAACTATCGTTAGTTTCATTTCTCATCTGCTGGACTAAATGTAAATTTTCCGACTTAGTTTCGGTTATTATTTATTTATTTTTAAAGATAACGTTTTGTTAGATCAAACATTTAAGACTCCTGAGAAAATAAATGCATTTCGTAAACTCCTGAAGCTTGATACATTTTCGTTAAGGATCTTTTCCGGACAAAAAAGGGGAAAATATAATTTGCACCTGCTTGGGATCCATTGGAGACAAACAAGCAGCAAAAATTCAAAACAAACAACAAAAGATCAAGTTTAATCGTGATAAGTTTCTCGAGAAAGGACGTGCGTAGGCCCTGTGCATAGCTGTCCGTAAAGCCTGTTCCCCGCCTGTTGAAAAATGAGAACGCTTCAAAAGGCTAAGAAATGGCGCACATTTTATCGTAGACATCTTTGGGTTGCCTGTTACCTGAACGAGAGACAAATCACGAAGACGTCATGAAGCATGAACAACTGTTTGCGTAGGCTCGATTACCAGTGGCTGTTCGGGAACAAAGACCGTCCTCGAGCGGCGAAAATCGAGCCTGTACTCGCGTTATGCTACCTGTGTGGATATAGTTAATTAGTCCAATCTTACAATCTGCAGAGTTGTTTACAGCTTTGGTATACAAAAGCAACTTTGACTGGCAAGTGCCGCCAAAATGTCAAATTAAACATCCTGAGATGTGTAATTAGAAGAATACTGAAAAACTTGGCCAGATGTAAACTAGAAAAAATCCATTAACATGACGTTCGAGATACATTTTTCTTTGCTTGTATCTGAGATTATACTAAATAGCTTTGAAGAATAATACATTGCCAGAATAAAACCCTAAAGACATTTCTTTCTTCTGCATTTGTTTTCTTTTCGCCTTTCCTTAGGTTTGGAATAAGGCTTGCCAACTTATTTTACTTTCTGTTAAGCTTTTTCATGTACGTGTGCTGATGAAATATGGAGTTATAACACGGATCGCCAGTTGATACGCCCGTACCGGTTGATCTTTGATCACTTATTGGCCTTTCCGTATATTAAATAAAGCTTTCATCTTGTCTTATTATGCGAGTAGCAAACAAAGCGTGCATGGTCAGCTTTTTAAAGATTATACGACTTTGTTTAAAATCTTGGTTATGTTTAGATCGCGATGCACCTGTGTACATAAGGTTTTATTCAGAGAATAAAAGAATAATAAAAGAATAAACGCATTTCTTAATATTGTGTTAAAATCTATTTACTTGTGTTTTCGACATACTGCTCTGCTTGCAGTTTTTCTGTGCAAATTATTTTCCTGCTTTCAAATCATTATTGAGGAGATTTAAGGGTCTTACAAATGTCGTTTTTAAAACAATCAAATGTCATGTTATTCAAATATAAACCTTTACCATCCAAAAGCTTCTTACAAGATGCAATATTAAATGCAATTTCTGATGTTATGTTTGCTTCATGCTGCGGGTACTAAATGTGACACTTTCGTTTTGAGCCTTTTTTGTTCCGTTGATAAAAGCTTCTGAGCAAAACTCGTAAACAACGATCGTCAAACCTCGACCCAAAATTTTGAAAACGATGCGTTTACCCAATGAAACAAACTGGATAACAAGACAGTTTGCTAATGTCTCTAACAACAACGAATCCAAAGAAGAACAGATTATTACAGAGGCCATGCAGAAACTTCTGGTTGTCAACTGTGCTATAAACATTGCTCTCGCATTAACATCCATAGTAGGGAATACTTTGGTGTTACATGCTGTTTGGAAAACACCTTCTCTTCGCTCGCCGTCCATGTTTTTGCTTTGTGGTCTGGCACTATCTGATCTAGCTGTTGGTGCAGTTGTACAACCATTGTTTATCGCAAACGATTTAATTGCATTGTATCCGCAATCCCAGCCACCGATTCACGTGCATCTGTTCTTGGACATCTACAACATGTTAGGTTTCTCCTTGTGTGGAATATCCCTTTGTACAGTCGCTGCCATTAGCGTCGATCGACTGATCGCCATTCAAAAGTCTCTACAGTACCCAAGTATTGTAACAATTCCGCGTGTAAGACGCACTCTTGTGGCGATTTGGACAGGTTGTGTTACGTTAGCAAGCACACAGTTATGGCATCTAACAAGTCTACTGATTTTAATGGGAAGTGTAATTTTCGTTTGCCTATTTATCTCAACTATTTCTCATATAAAAATCTACAAGATTGTACGGTATCATCATAATGCGATTCAAATTCAGCTACAAGCAGTTGAAAGTAATTCATACAGGAATGTTAACCGTATGGCAAGCCTTAAAAAGTCTGCATTTAACGCTTTCATAGTATTTATTGTTCTCATTATCTGTTATTGCCCATATCTTGTTGTGTACATTGCCTCCTCAATTTATCCAATCAATGACTTCCTCGCCAGATCTCTGACGTCCACTATCGTGTTCATTAATTCCACATTAAATCCATTTCTTTATTGCTGGCGACTGTTTGATATAAGGGAAGTTGTGCTACAGACGTGCCGTCAAATAATTTGCTGTAAATAAGAGAAAAATCCATTCTATATATCTGCATATTAGTAAAAAAAAATTAGATATTTTCTTTCTTTGACAGCCTTAGGAGCATTATTTGTGCAACCTGTGTTACTGTTAACAATTACTGGACGAGGCTGAGCAAAATATCGTGATTTGTTAGAGGTGAGCAGATCAATTATTTACCGAAGCCGAAGGCTGAGGAAAATAATTGATCTGCGAGACACTGATAAATCATGGTATTTTGCGAAAACCGAGTTTAATAATTGTTTTATCATTCTAATCACTGGAACTTTCGACCGCGTGCTTCCTTGATGAAGTATAAATATAGACAAAACATTTAATAACACGAGCTTGTCTTTATCCTTCTTTCAGACAATGCCGAAGTACATTAAGGGAAATTTTCGTCTCCTGTTTTTTTTATTAACGCTGCTTTTTCTATATTCTGCGAGGCAAATCATGCCGTTCAGGTTCTCTCAGGACGCTGGAAAACAAGCTGTCCCTTTTCCCGGAATTAGACACAACTACCTAAACAGACCATTATTCGTAGGCAGTTATTTGTAGGTCACGTGTTAAAGGAAAAGGAGGCAAATTAATAGAATGATAATGTTTATTTTGTCACACTCGATGGTGAAATTTTTCGATTTTCCCAGTAAACATTTGGGTCGCATCGTTCATGGTTTATGCTTCTCGTGTCACTTTCTTTATTAATTAGGTATATCTTCCTTCAACTATTCATTGAATACTTGTCTCTTCATTGTGGTATTTTAGGTACAATTTATATTATGGGCAAAGGTACTTAGCCTAGACTTTAGCAGCGCTTTGACCAGCCTAATACAACCAATTGTTGCTCCATGTAATCTTTGATTGATGGCGTGAATTCTCCATGTCAGTGGCTGTCAAACATTTTTGAACACAAGCTTCGGTTGCGTTGCATGTCTTCTCGCTCGCATCATTTGTATGGTAAGTCTTGTGACCTTCAACAGTGGTCCTACAAAATTGAAGTCCATTTTAGAAAACAGAAGATGATTATTCTTTTACTTGTGAATTCATTTCAAAAGTTAAACTATGAGCCATATATTTTTGAATGAAGAATATCAGAACTAATTACACTGTCGGAATAATCCTCCTTTCTGATTGGCTCTCCAATAGCTTCCAATAGCCTTATTTGTCAATTTAAGCGCGGGCAGAAAACATTACCACACATTAGTTCGACTTTTCTCATTAAACTGATATAATATACTGTTAAGGGATTTCGAGTAACAAATGCTCTGTCTGGACTGTCAAATTTTATTACTGACGCATTAATACTTAATATTGCATTATCACATATTTTAGTAACGCAATCCTCGATTCTTGTTCTCCACATACGTATACAGGCTTGACCTAAGGGCAACCTCGTTCCCAGTGTCTCTCATCTTCCCGGTTGGACCTTAAAGCTGATATTTCCAAACGCAAATGATAAGAAATTGGAGGAGAAAAATCCGTGAGCCGCATGGCACTTGTACTAATACACAGAAAATTGCTAGTCAATGTTTTTCCTAAGGAATAAAAAGTGCCATATTTAAATGTAGATGCCAGACGTTTCGGGCATAGCCAAACGCGTAACTTAAAAGTGGGCACGGAAAGCAATGCAAAACTAACCTTAATTATTAGCAACTCGGTTGTGTTATATTACAAATCCGTGAACCTTATTGGTTGTTTTTTTTTTGCTAAAAGTACATGAAACTAGTGGTAGCATTGGGATGCAAAATAGAGTTTTGGAGTTCCCAAAGCAATTAGACAACTCAAGCTCGTTTTCTACAAGCGATAGTCAACTCGGCTGCGCCTTGTTGACTCATTATTTTCTCATAGAAAACTCTGGTTCGAAGGCTAGTAATTGCTAATTTGGACGCGAGTAGAGATCGTAGGTGTTTACTGACAGGTGCCGTATTTTAATTGCTAGAAAATGGAATACTGAAATTGAACGGTGCACTTAATAATTAAACGGGTTCCTGTTTTTTTTATATGTGCTGTTAAGACTTCAAGGAATCGATTATCGAAATACAACTGAGATTTTGATCTGTTACAAACAAGAAAAAAATCAACGAAGCTTTAATCGCGATTTTTAAATTTTTGGTATAATCAGTTTATATTTCGCAGTTGAAGGGTTCATTTGAATGTAATTTTAAATAGCGAAAATTTAAAATTGCTTGTCCGACATAAATAACCTTGATTGCACACTGCTAACCTTCTTTTACTGATTTTTAACGTTATTTACGTTAAATGAATTTTCCCTAATTACAATTCCTAGCTTCTAACCATTAATTAAGCATGTTTGCTTTTCTGGTGAAAACTGCATTTTGCAAACGGTACTTTTATCATATCGCGATAAACGCCATCAACGAACGCTGATAACAAAGATTATTGACGGAAAAAAGGATAATAAATTTCCAGAGTTAGTCTTATTAGTTTTAACATTGGATTTCAATCATTACTTCATGCCCGACAAAATAATATGGTCTGTAAACGTATCAGCCAGTTTTTGTAACTGAGAAAAAGAAAATAATTCTAACAAACTATTAATGAACCTAAAGTAAACAAGTGTCAGATTAAGGCAATTTACGAGAGCAAACAGAACTTGAAAAATGGTCATTTCCTTCGAGATATCTTGTTTCTTGGTGTAGCCCCTTTAAAGTATACGTTCCTTGTTGGCTATCTATCACCTCGTATCCAACTAACTGTCGTGAAATAAGTTTTAAATATCATATAAAGGTGAAATATGCAACCAGACGAGATCCTTTCATACAACGACAATCTTCATCTTCCAATTATAGATGATTAAAAGACTAAACCGAAAAACGTCAATTCACTAATAAATGGCTCCTTTGATTTTGTTCATTCCGATCGAATTTGCTTTATTGCTAAACGTGGAGACGAACTGTGGAGAAAGAAAGGAATCAGCTGGGATGGCAGTCATGGGAGGCTGCTGTCGCCTCGGCGGCAGACCGGGATGGGTGGCGCAATATTCTCGCCGGCCTCAAGAGTCCACGTGGGCCCGAAGAGGATAAATAATAAATAATAAATAACACTATACCGAAAGCCCTTTAAAATAGTCTAACCAATGAAAATAAATATCCGGCTGTCTGGGTGTGAAAAATTGCCCGAAAGTGAAATTCAATCATTAAGCCTGATTTATCACCTAAAAGTCTTCAAAAGATAGCATACGATGAATAGCTTAAATATTCAAATACCCTTCACTTAGCTAGGTGGTGTGATCTCCTGAGCCAACTTGGTACTGTGGTAATATATTTTCTTTTACATCAATACCTTCTAAAGTTTGCTAGACAAGATCATTAAGAGGATGTCCAAAATGTAAGAAAGAGGTGGGCGTGCTTAGCAGCTATCCTTGTATAGAGAGCATTGAATATTAATATAATTATAAATAAGGCATGTTTAATGTTTTTAATTTTCTCTCGGTCAGGGGTTTAACAATATTGTGCGGCAAATGCGTCTTAATTTCGTCGTAATTTAAATTACGGCATAGCGTGTCAGAATTGCCTAATTATTTGGCTGTGAATGGTTTTATCATCCAAAACTGAAGACGACCGAAGAGTTGTCGCCGTGTGTGATCGTTATGAAGAGAGTGTTTTCCAACAGCTAATGTCTAGTGTCGGACTTTATCGTCTTCTGTCAGTCGAACAGGTTATAAAGTCAAATTGTTACTATCCTCAGAATTTGCATTTTTGTAACAGAGTGCTGGGTGCCTGCTCAACTCGAAGTTTATCCGGAAGGTAGAATTATAATTATTTATTACAAGAAGTTCAAGTTTAAATGCACGACGCTTAAGAAAACAAAATGATACGATAAGTTTAGCTACTTGCATTGCTCGTTGAACGAAGCGATACGTACTCCATGCTGTTAGTTTAACAATTTTCATGTCGTTACTGAACATAGCTACTTCAAGATGCGACATACAAGCCTTTTTCCCCTGTTGTTGTTTTCAGATCTCCAAACAGGTGCTGTTTTGTTCTAGCCCGAGGGCATACGAGTTGTTCTCCTACCTTCGTTTGTGCTCAACAAAGAAGGCGCAGTTGGGGTGCAACAACATGTCGTCCTTTCTTCACTGGTACAAAAATTTTCCGAAGTTGTTGACAATTACAGCATTCATAACTTTTTCTCTCCAGTGTGGGTGAGTGAAATTACACGTCTTTTTATATATACAGATGGAAAACTATTGCTTGACGTTAAATGACATTATTACTTACAAATCTTCTGGAAATGACCAGTCCAACGCAACCATGGCATTTTAACATTAGCTTACTTGGCATTTCAATCTCATGCATAATTCACACCAGAATATATACATTTCAGAACTTAAAGCTATGAGACAAGTACCAAGTACAGTATTTCGATAGAAATTTAGAAATTGTGTAACAAAAACTATAAAGAAATTCACAGTGTTAAATGTTTATTTTTAATCTGGCTTTACAGTGCTTTGCAAAACACAATTAAAATTAGCAATTTCATGACCTTTTAACGAACTAACGGTTGTAATTTTAATCCGAGAAAATTAAAATTTATTTGCTCTATGAATTGTAAGCCTTTAAGACTTTCTTATATGGGAGGTATCAATTAAAAATATTTTGAACCAAGTAATTTCGATCACCCAATGACAAAAAACTATTTTTTTCTCGATTCTGGAGACTTTTTTTGTTTTTTGATGCGGGAAGATGGCAAAAATTGGCTTGATTGCAATTAATAATGTACAAGTCTTACACCAGGCATAATAACTGACTTAAAGATTATTTTTACATTAACACTGCAGGACATGGTTCAAATACGCAGACATCATCTATCGTGCATAATTTATAATTATATTTAAAAGTAAAAACGCAGACATTATCTATCGTGCATAATTTATAATTAACGTCATTGAAGTGCATTTCATTCTCCAAAAACTAGCTTTTAATAGTCCATCTCGAAATTTTTGGTAGCACAAGTTCTCACGGATGTCCGGAGCAGTCCTGCTCCCCGTTTGCGCTCGTTAAAGAACTGTTTTGATGGAAGTGTAATTGTTAACAACTCGACTAGCCAATCGTATTCCAAATTGAGAAAACCAAATAAGCTTCAGTTATTTTTTGTTTTCCAAAGCAGGTTCAAACTGAAATTAATTGGAAAGTCAGTGGAAATTAATATGTTAAACCAAGTCTTAAGAAAATGGAAAACTCAGTGACGAAAAAGCTAAGAACCTTAACGTATCTTAGTGTCAATAAGTTTAAAATTGTGTAAGTTGTATTTATAAGTGCAAGCAATTTTCGAGACATCTTTCAAGTGAGCGTAATGTATTCCAAACTGAATTAAAACGTTTTGAAAGAGACAGTGAGATCAAATTAAAGTTTAAGTTCGACCCCCTGATTATTAGCTCTATGTGGACTGGTGGCCTAGTGCTGCAATTATCAATACCAAAATATCAACTATTATTAAAAAACTAGCCATGGTTTATGGCAATGTCTTATTTTTGATTGGTTTACAGGCCGTGGGATATGAGCTCATATATCATGGAACACAAATTTGGTAGTTCAATTTCAATCCCAGAGCCTTCGCGCTTCCCTGTTGAAAAGAAGACTAAATAATGTCAATTGGCCACCGTAAGGAGATTCAATTGCTGACGTTTCGAGCGTTAGCCCTTCGACGGAGCGAATCAAGGAATTGTGGGTCGTGTGTTTTTTATATACAGAAAGATGGAGCTTCGCCATTGGCTGGTGCCTGGTAACGTGAAGACAACGGAATAAATTAGTTGAATGAAAAACGTTCGTTGATACCGTGAGGATTAAGAGTGCCGATTTGAAAAATAAATTTTTGTTCTAGAGTTTTACGGCTTTCCGTGTTTCCTTGGTGAAGGGAAAGGCCGCAGACTTCCCACCGACGCAGCACCACAGTCTCTTTAGAAACTTACCCCCTCTAGACTAAATAATAATTTGACAACTTGGCTTTTTCTTTCGTTAGCATAACAGAAACAGCAAGAAACAAGACTCTACAAGAATTGCTGTTCTCAGATTATGATAAGGATGTCAGACCAAACCAAGGAGGTGTGTATCTTAGAAATTATCCAAGTAAAAATTCTTTATTACGAAATTAACGCTGTTTGAAACGTTTAGCCTATTTGTAATCATCATTATCATCGTCGTCGTCGTCGTCATCATCATCTCTCTTCTCCCCAGTAGGCGCATGAGGACGCAACATTCTTCTTCCATGTCCAACGTGTCACGTGCTACAACCCTCGCGCTGTTACAGCCTTTGA
Source organism: Blastomussa wellsi (assembly GCA_947652115.1). Classification (NCBI taxonomy): domain Eukaryota; kingdom Metazoa; phylum Cnidaria; class Anthozoa; order Scleractinia; family Plerogyridae; genus Blastomussa; species Blastomussa wellsi. The sequence continues at coordinate 2,656,411 of OX393574.1, read as the reverse complement.
TCCGGCTGTTTTTGGGTTTCCAAATGTCATACATGAGCAGAGGTGAATTCATTCATGTTGACCAAATGTGACCAGAATAGGGCTTTTGGGTCAACTCATTACCCCATTCCTTCCCCCTTTTAACTTCAATTTCTGTTCTATAAAATTCACTTTTCTCCAGTCTTATCTTAGTAACAATCACTTCCTTTTAGTAAGAATGTTACAACCATTGCAGTAAATTCATTCACAAACATCTTAAACAATCTTTTTTTCAGTTGGACCAATAGTGATGGAAGTCGATTTGTATGTTGAATCATTCGCAAATATTGCTGAGGCCAACATGGTAGGAAGTTTTATAACGATGCACTAACTCGTCCCTAGCTGGCCTCGCCCCTAAATTGTTTTTTATGTCACCTTTTCATTTTCAAACGTGACAATAGTTTATCATTTATCGACTTACATAGCATCGACTTACTAAACGCCCCAAGATTTCTACCCTCTGGCCTGTAAGAATTCTTCGTTTATCCTACATATAACGGTGATTAGAAATAAAATGGTTAGTTTATTAACCAGTTTATCGTTCCTTTCTCCTTGATAGGAGTATGCCATATTTGGTTATTTTCGTCACTACTGGACTGACAAACGGTTGGCGGGTAAATCCCAAGAGACCATCCAGCTGAAGGGATCGACTATTGAGCATGCGTGGACACCAGACACTTACATCAGTAACGCCAGGCAGTCGAATCTCAGGACCAAAGACTCGGAAGTGGAAAGCGCCTTGTTTGTTTATCCGGATGGCGCAGTTTTCTACTCAAAGGGGTGAGTTTAAAGTTTGGACACTTTACAAGACTCTACAAGCAACTTTGAGAAACTAGATGTGTGATAACAAATTAAACAGTCAAGTATTTGATGTTCGTCTTCTGTGGTTTGCGTATCTTTCAAGTTACTTTTTTATTTATTTTTGTAAAATTCATTAATAATTCATAAGGAGTAGATCCAATGCAAAGGTACTATTTAGGTCACATGAATGCTCTGTAAACCCCAATACAAATCAAGAGTAGAATTAACTTTTGATACAAACTCCTGCTCAGCTGATTAGTATTTATTAACTTTTGATACAGATCTTTACTGATTAAAATGCAAAGCACAATGGAATCGAATAACAATACTTTGCATTCAATTTATTGTTTTCATTTCACAAGTACGATAAAATATTCGCGTCCGATCTGTATGGTCTTTACAATTGCTCGCCTATCGGCTCGCAATTGTAAATGCCCATACAGATCTCCCGCTCATATTTTATCTACTACTTAATAAGTAAGTGCCTGGAAAAATTAGAGCAGTTTTTAATTGAGTGTCCTAAAACCAAAACTTAAGAATTATTTTTCGAGCGAGTCATGATTTGCTTTTGTTTTTTGAATGGATGAGAAATTCTTGCAGAGCAATGCAAAATAAAAGCAAAGGCGAATTATTTTTAACATGCACTGGTGAAAACCACTATAACTATGTAGCTATTGGCACTTGGTACGTCTAGTTGAGATCAAGATTTTTTTAATTGGTCAGTACAGTTAATTTTATAAGGTTTCTCTTGCAGATTAATGCCGTTTCTTGCCGCTTCCAACAATGCAAAACGTTTGTAGCTCGGACTTTTGTCGGGTTTACTTCGATTCGCCCCGATTGACTACACCTGGGTTTCCGAGGATGTAGCCATACGTTCCATCTTGTGTCTCTGTACTAATTAACACTGTTTGCCATCATTTTCAGCGTAAAAATTGTAGCTTCTTGTGACATGATTTTAGAGAACTTTCCCATGGACACACAACACTGTCTATTGACGCTGGGAAGCTGTAAGTACCAATCTGTTTATGGCTTGTTTTGGATGCACCGAGCCACACAACACTGAACAATATCACCCAATAAATCGTGTTGCCGGATCTCGTTGTAGAGAAGCTCGTACCAGTCGTCACTGCAACCTATTAAAAAATCAAATTATAAGTCTGGTACTGCGGCAAATACAATTTTAATGGACCAATATTTCGTCTAACACAACAAGCCTTCTTTATGGTCAGTGCTGTTATGAAAGAAATGACGGTCGCGAAAAATTGCTAACCTTAGCCTCTCCCCCAAAAAAGGATCATTTCGTCTTTGGGATCTCTAGTAAACAATTTCAGGGTTCGATCGTGACAGGAACGATGTAGACATTTTCACACGGTCCTCGGTTCCCTGGGAAACAGCAGAATACTGGGATACACTCAGCCACGTTAAGCAGACCTCACTCTTCCGCGTGAGGAAACAGAAGACAGCTGCAATCAGCCTGCAGAACTGAAGGCTTAAACAACAATGAAATTCATTTTGTTTAGATGGTCACAACATGAAGGATGTCATATATAAGTGGAAGAGGGATACAATAACAGTTGAGAAGAAAAGCATCGCCCAGTTTGACGTGAAGAGCGTTCAGCTGCGTTCTGAGGTTATGTCTTATGTATCAGGTTAGTCACGTCATGTAAGACTTACTGTCAGGAAAAGATAGTCCAAATATAGACTTGTTTGTAAAATGCCATGATGTAGGCTTACTATGGAAGTTGGACTCTTCTAGTCATGAGCTCCTATTACTGTAAAAATATAAAGTCGTCCCATTATTCGGCCATGTTAACATTAATAAAAATAAATTGCATACTGCGGTAAACAACTCATGTTGTAGAAAAACTTTTATTTTGAAGACTTGACGATTAATATGACCCAACGCGCATGTTCAGAAGTAACGGTTGCATATATAGATGACAGTTTAATTTAGATGGTTCTGGAACCTAATTAAACGTGTAGTCTTCAAAATAACTTTTTTATAACATGCGTTGTTTTTTTGCAAGGTTTATACCGCAGTATTTTTTTGCTAAAAAGATTCCTACTCATCGATTCCTGACCCTTCTATCTCGTCCTCCTCCATCATTGTATCCAATTTGGCTAGCCCCATTCTCTCTGCCTCCCACCTCCCCAAGTACTCCCCTATTTCCCACTGCTCCCAGCACCCTTATAGTCCCTCTATTTCTCTACGACTCCCCCATCCGTCCTTCTCTACCCCTTATTTTTTTACGTCCCCTTATTTCTCTACGACTTCCCCAACCCCCATCGGTTATTCCCACCCCCTAGTTCTTATAGTGTCCTTATTTCTCTACTTCTTCCCCCGATCCCTTCTTATCCCCCCAAGTTCTTTAGTCCCCTAATTTCTCTACTTCTCCCCCGATCCCTTCTTATCCACACCCTAGTTCTTTTAGCACCCTTATTTTTCTACTTCTCCCCCTGATCCCTTCTTATCCACCCCCAAGTTCTTATAGTCCCCTTATTTCTCTACTTCTCCCCCCGATCCCCTCTTATCCACCCCCGAGTTCTTTTAGATCCTTATTTCTCCTCCTTGAATAAACAGAATCCTTTTTTTTGTTTTTTTTTTGGATGTTTGTTGTTGTTGTGTTCTCCATGCAGACTTGAACCTGCGACCCTCCGCTCCAAAGTGAATCGCCTTAACCACTACACCACGCCGCTCGCTGTTGAAATCTTACATTTCATCTTCTGGATTTATAACCTATTAGTCCCAGGTCCACCTCGGTCAAAGGTTTTGAATCTTTCACTGAAGGGCTAGTCGTGTGTTTATAATGCAAAAATACCTCCAGAAAAAAATCTAAGATTAATGTATGTTTCTCTGTTTAAACATGTAAACCAGTATTCTGCACATAATTTAACCAAACTTCATGGAACATTACTGAAAAATAGATTCTAAGACTTCATCTTTTTTAAACTTTGTACGGGTGCAGTACATTTAAAAATTAAGAAATTCTTTAATTGAGAGAAATAAAAATATATTCATGCTTCGTGAAAATATTTTCACATTTTTATTTATTTTCATTCTTTTATTTTTTTATTTTATTTTTTTCCTTTTTTTACCTATTCAATTTAACCAAACTTTAAACTGGCCTCGCTCCATAGGAAACTACTCCCAACTCATCATCAGCTTCAGCTTTAAACGTCGCATCGGTTATTACATCAACCAAGTCTATGTCCCAGATACCCTTGTGGTCGCTATCAGCTGGATCGTGTTCTGGTTAGACCAAGACGACATGGCTGGCCGAGTAGGACTGGGTATCACTACTCTTCTCACTATAATGTTCCTACTGGGTTCTGTTAATTCGGCTCTACCGCGCGTGAGTTATGCCAAGGCTATCGATTGGTACCTCATTGTGTCCTTCCTGTTTGTGTTCCTTGTGCTGGTGGAGTGTATTCTCGTGTACATATTGCGTCCGAGAAATCAAGCGTCCAAGAAGCAAACTGGGGGGAAGTCCGTAGATCTCGAACAAGGCATTACGGAGGTGCGTATCTAGATATGGCGGTCGTCAATTGAGTGTCGAAAGTAATAAGCGAATTGCTTTGGTTTTTGCTCAGAGATTGGTTTAAAAATCTCGCGCCATTTTTCAACCAATCAGGAGTAAAACCAAAACCAATCTGGACTCACGCCCGCACGTTTTCCCGCGCTTTGTGTCGGCTACGTGTAATAACTTCGAGTTTTGATTGGTCAGCCGTATTGTCTCTGTCCTTTGTGATTGGTCAAAGTAATTACTTATGGCTTTGGCTTTGCGGCACTCAATTGAAACTCGTTCAAAGGGATGAGGGGCGGTAAGTTATAACACTAGCCGTTTGACAGTCGCAGCAAGCACTGTTTTCAAGAGACGACTTGTTGTTTCCCCGTGGAAACAACAAGCTTGCTAATCTATTGCAGGTTTCACCTTCTCTTCCAATTCCAGAAGGGACTCCTTTCCTATTCGAATAATTGTGCGAATATGATGGATAGATTAAAAAAGTGCACCTTGTCTTTCCCCTTATCTGTGTGACTGAAACATTTCGGGTTACGCGAAGGGTCTGATCATGAAGAGAGCTTGCAGTCTACAAAGGATTAATTTGTCTAGAAAATAAGCTAGTTATATGTCATGCCCAGGAACACGACATAAGAGCAAAAGCTAAAAATCGATTCTCGGTCCTCCTTATACAGGGTCCAGTCCAACGCATTTCAGGGGTTGGGACCAAATTAAGCCCACAATTTGAACCGGCATCGATTCGTATACGCAGAATATTGTCCTTCACAGCTCTCGTTAAAGCTCGTCATAAAACAAGTTAAAAGTATTTAAAACTGGCAGCCCGTCTCTTTTGGTCCGATAAACAAGGCTCTACTATGCTTTTCTTTTGTAGTATCTTGTTTTTATATCAGTGAACAACGAATTCCTCAAATCGATGGAACATTCTTAGCTCTAGGATCTGTAGTCGGAGACCAATTGTGGTTCCTTGTAAGTCCAACTTTCTTGCTAACGCAATCGTTCCTTTTTTGCAGAAATCACAGAACAAGGAAGAGCTCACTCAAACTAAGCTCGTCAAGAAACGAAGCCTACTCACCCTGGAGAAGCTTTTAAGTAACAGTGAACCAGTAATGACACGTAATAGCGGAATTCCTTTGATGTCGGGAAATAAGAATGATATTGAGATGATTGACAGGTCAAAACAACAGCAGCCAATAGAAATAAAGACCAAAGGACACAGTGCCTCGATTGCCAGGAGTATTGACTTTATATCACGTTTCCTTTTCCCTTGTGCGTTCATTTCTTTTAATGTATTTTATTGGTATCATTATTTAAATGCTGTTTAGATTGAAACGATCAATGATGGTTCCCTGACTCATAAGAGGAACAAAAGGCAAACAAACAAAAACCGAAACATATCAACTTGTTATCAATTCATGCAGTTCAGCGGTAGTGATTTTATAGGCTAGTTTAATTACCTTAATATAATTTAGTCTGGCGATTAAGCTTTTAAACTAATCTCCAAAGAATTAGAAGTTCGCAGAAAAAACCCTGCGATTAACATAACTATTTTAAGAATGGGATAGTTAACAGTTCCAATTGTGACGTTTAAACTGACCCTATGTTTAAAAAAACTAACACGCTCGTTTTCTGCTTTTTGTTCAGGAAAAAGTTTTTCAGTTCTATTTTTCCTCAGATTACTGGCCTTTTAGCGAAAGCATCGTTCTGAATCAAACTTAACAACTTCCTTATCAGCAATTTCCTACTCTCTCAAAGCGATAAAATGCAGATTTTTTTTTAACGCTGTCGCTATCTCTCCAGTGAGGGAACCTTTGCCTTTATAAGTCTAGTCTCTATTAGTAACAACACGTTGTTCTACGTTATTTCAAACGTGTATAAAGGCAACAAATTTATTATTGGTTTAATAAAATATAAATCTTCTTTAAATAAAATATTATATAAAACAAATCTTCTTTATATAAATCTTTCAGGCTTCTTATAACACGCCTGCACCCCACCCCAGCCATCTCCACCCTTCCCCACTTATTCTTTCCAAAGTGCATGGTAAGTAATTTTAAGTCTTGACGATGTTAGAGCATCGTTTTCTTGGCCGTTCCGTCCATAACATCTGAAAAAGACAATAAGATCATAAACTTTTATAAAACACTGACTGCTGAGTCGTTGACCTCATTCTCCTTCATCAGCACTCAAGGAAAATATTGAATTGTATTTGCATTGCAAATATTTTTACACTCATTGAATATTCATGTTATTCGCCACCTTTGCACGAGTGATTTGGAAGTTCGGCTTCTTGGCCTTCTTTCTTCGAAAATTCGCTTAATACCGTTTCTGCGTTGGAGAAACCGTTTCCCAGCATCTCCTGGACAGAAATTGCGTGTTGGGGAAACCTTTTAGGACGAAATTTGGTCACACTTGGATCTTTGGAGCATTGGAGCGTAGTTTTAAGATTTGAAGAGTCCATTGAACTGCTTGTGGTATGTAATCAAAGCTTTGTGCTTTCTATAGTACATGTTTTGAGCTATTTACTTATCTAGTAGGTACTGTTTGGAGTACAGCACGACTAATTCAAAACTAGGACAGAGTAATTCTTATAATTCTTATAAAATTCTTATAAAAGAACGACTCTTCTCTCGCATTAATGAAAAACACCAAGGCAACATGCATGTTTACATACCATGAATAATATCAAACAGTAACTACTTAAATACTTTTAATAGATTATATGTACATGTGCACTTTATTATTGCTCGACTACAACTTGTACCAGAAATAAATTCATTATGATGTTTTCATGAGGCCCGATCAGGAGCTAATAACCCGGAGTAGGCTATTTAATATTCACGATCGTGATGCCGGTGGCCTTTCGAAAGGCAGGTTTAGTTTTAGATTTGACGATTTCGAACCCAGCATATTATCATCTTCAATACGGTTATCATTAGCAACGGGAAATGCTGTGGGGGGAACTTTTTGTCTCTCGGGATTTTAAATAATCCAGTGCACAATCGGGGAAACAGGTTGATGACAAAACCCCTTCTCTGCGACAGGACTGAGCCCGCGATGTTCGTGCCTGAAGTTGCTAAGCAACAGAATGAGTTTGCTTGCACGATTACTTTCTGTGTATCTCGTGCTAGTTTTTGATTGGATAAAAATAATTCAGGATGTCCTCGAGTGCCTCAATGAAGAATTGACAAAACGTTAACTGGTGTAACTTTTGCATGGGATCCTTATGGGAGGGAGGAGGGGGAGGGGGAGGGGGAGGGGGAGGGGGTATATTTACGGTTATATAATTCTTCCTGCCATACCCAGCAGCATCACTCATCACAATATTCTTATTTGTTTTCAGGCAAAACCCACAAAAGGTCCACAACGCAGCACTAAAGGATCAGTTTTAACAGTCAGATACAACAGGTTAGTTAATGTTTTTTGTAGTATATATCTTGAATGGCATAAGTGCAAGGTACCTCTTTGTAAGCTGAGCTACTGTTAACTATTGGAATTCCTTTAGATGAAAATTTGCGAAGCCCACGGCTTTTTCTTTCATGAGTAAAATTGAGCTGGATGCGATCAAGATCTTGTAAGACGGGTTTATTTCTATTTTATCTCCAATTCTGCTCTAATTGCCGGCAATATGAATTTTCAAAAAGCTGCTCACTCCCACGGGTTTCAGAAGGGTTACTGGACAGGTTAAATGATACAAAAAGGAGCTGCTCAAACGATCATATGTTGAAATAGAGGGGGTAAGTTTCTAAAGAAACTGTGGGGCTGAGTCGGTGGGAAGTAAAACCAAATATACCTTGAAATACCTTTTTTGCGCAGAAAACGCAGAACGTTAATAGTTTATTAGCTAAAATGAAGATAAACAACATAGGAGCAACTCATCAATTTACTTATGACTTTGTCATTTCATTTTTTAGGCAAACACTGAGAAGCCATAAAGTGACGTCACCAGGCCAGTCAAAGATCAATGGGCCGAGTCAAATATACATCTGTGTCATGACAGGTCAGTCACGATTTATTATTTGTAGTTAATAAGTGTACCCGTGCATGCAGTTTGGAGAATGGCTTACATTATTGGTCAAAATTTCCGTGTTAAATGACGTAGTTCGTCGTCGAGGTTATTTGGAAACGCTCGTTCATATTCGATTCCAAAGTAATAGTCGGATATTAGTCGGGTACGTGGTCGACTTGCCAACTGAAAGACGCCTTTTCGCCATTCTGTATTCAGATGCACGAATAATGCTCTAGAGTTAGCCAAATTGTATCCATAATCCAGGTCAAAAAGCTCAACCTTCCAAGCTCACTTTTCTCCACTCGTTACTATTTTTCACTGTTTGTTTTGGTTATTTGGCAAGACTTCTTTATTCTCATGATCACCTCATAGTTCCTGGTCGTTCAAGAGTAGGATTAATGTAACCTTTGATTAATGGAGATTGCACTGAAAAGTGTATTTCTTTTCATGGCTTTTTCTAATTACTTGATTTATAAGTGCTATTACAGAACTGTTTAATCATGTTTGTGAAATCTGATAGACGACTCCAAATGTTTCGATATCAACATCCTTGCAGCTGACATGTATGGCTTGATATTTTAACTGACAAATCATGTTTCGATCTCAATTTTTTAACATTCTTACTGCCGACTGACAGATGGCTTAAAATTTTAGCTGGCCTTAATTAAATGATGTTTCGATCTCCAACATTCTTACTGACAACTGACAGATGTCTTAAAATTTTAACTGACCTTAATTAAATTATGTTTCGATCTCCAACAACTGAGATTAAATGATGTTTCGATCTGACAGATGTTTTGAAATTTTAACTGACTAATCATGTTTTGATCTCCAACATTCTTGCCGACAACTGACAGATGACTTGAAATTCTAACTGACAAATCGTGTTTCGATCTCAATTGGTGGTTTTCAAGTCACGCACGTAAGAAATAAAATCGCTTACCATTCAATAAATTGAGTCAAGAAATTGAAATATCATAGAAGAGTAATAAATAAACGACGTGCCAAAGTTTCGGGGATGTACGATATTCCGAACTCGAGTTGTTCGGCAAAGTGTATCACTGAAAATTATAGTGTTTAGTATGGAGACGCCATGTTGGAGACCCTCGGAAGGACTCCAACATGGCGGCCGGAAACCAGTGGAAACATCTGGAGTTTACTTTGGCTCTCTCAAAACGTTTCTTCTCGTTGTTAAACTTGAAAAAATTCGCATAGACACTTCCCTCAAAATATCGGTTACTAAGAACTCGAAAACTTAAGGCGAATCGATATTTTCGCGCACGTAACATGTTACCCCTGAAAATGCCGATGTCACGCATTGTGAAAAATCTGAAATTCAAACTGTTCTATTTTCCAAACAAAGCCGTCTACCGAGCTGAAAACAGGCCAGCAGATATGTTTAAAAATGACTTTTACCAGATGAAGTTGAAAATTTTTAATTTTAGTTTTTTCTGACGTCACGTGAAAACCAAGAATATTGTTACCGACAACTGGCAGAAACCTTGAGATTTTAACTGACAAATCATGTTTCGATCTCAACATTCTTACTGAAAGCTGACAGATGACTTGACATTTCTACTGACAAATCGTGTTTTGATCTCCAACATTCTTTCTGACAACTGACAGATGACTTGACATTTCTACTGACAAATCGTATTTTGATCTCCAACATTCTTACTGACAACTGACAGATGACTTGAAATTTTAACTGACAAATCGTGTTTTGATCTCCAATATTCTTACTGACAACTGACAGATGACTTGAAATTTTAACTGAAAAATCGTGTTGTGATCTCCAACATTCTTACTGACAACTGACAGATGACTTGAAATTTTTACTGACAAATCGTATTTTGATCTCCAACATTCTTACTGACAACTGACAGATGACTTGACATTTCTACTGGCAAATCGTGTTTCAATCTCCAACATTCTTACTGGCAACTGACAGATGGCCTGAAATTTTAACTGAAAAATCATGTTTTCATCTCAGTGTCTTTACTGATAACGTTCTGACACATGCCTTTAAATTTTAACTGACAAAACAATTTTTTGAACTTGACATTCTCAATGACAACTGACGAAGCTTGGAATTTCATAAGGCAAATGGATTGAAATATAGGGAAGATATCAGTGATATCATCCATTATTATTAATATTCCAACCTATTGGCCGGTGAAACAAAGAGCTCTTTTGTTTCTTGGTAATTTAAATAACAAAAACAATGTCTGTAAACAAAAAATTATCTTCCCTATTGTGGCTGACCAATCATGTTGCAATCTCAACATCCTTACTGGCAACAAACAGCTTTAAAATTGTATTTGACAAATCATGTTTTGATCATAACATTCTGTCGACTGACGGAAAGCTTGAACTTTTACCGGAAAATTATGTTTCAATCTAAATATTTTAACAGCTGACAGATCACACAGATGTCAGCTGACACCATTTGCATTTTGATCTCATCATCCTTTCTGACAACTGAAAGATGGCTTCAAATGTTAACTGACAATCATCTTTCAATCACAGCATCTTGAAATGCTATTTGACCAGTCATTTCGATCTGAAAATTCTCATTGAGATCTGTCAGATGGTTTAAAATTTTAATTGACAAACCATGCTATGATCTTCTTGTAAACATTGCATACACCTTATTCCAAAATGGCCGCTGATTTATGCACATACAAATGGCCCTTGTTGCCTCGTTCGAGATAAAATATTCTTTTGATTTTTGAGCTTAAAAACGAGGCCAGAAGGGCGAATTTGAATACCAACAAAAGAATATTAAGATGGTAGCCATTTTGGAATAAGGTGTATAAAAGAGTTTCGAATTTGCTACTATTGTTTTACTACTAAATCGTTAAACTGAATGAAGAATGAACAAAACAGAAACATATTATTTACAAACAAAATGCATCGTCGTCTATTATATTATTTTCGTTTTAACTGTCGGCTTGGAAACCAGTATTGTGGTTCCAAGTGAAGGTGGCTCACAACATTTTACAGAAATTGTGCTTTAATGGATCCCCACTTCCGCTCTTGATTAATAAAACATGGTATCAAACAAATGCCCAGTTATCTTAGCACTTGATACTACCGTCATTTCGACATCATATATTACTACAGCAACGTCGTTACCTGTAGAAACTGTAGAAAATTAGCTGGACCATATTTTATCATTAAATAAATGAAAGATACGTTTTTAAATGAAGGAAAAACTTTCTGTTTAATTTTTAAAGACAATGTGATACTAGGTTCAGAGCTACCTTAAATTATCGAACAATGTACTGAAATTACTTTTTTAAAATACTTACCTATGATACCAAAAAATAGTGTTTTCTAATCCTTTAAGTTCTATGAGTGGTCAAAATCCAGTTTCTCCTTTTATTGTTAATAGTTTGCAAGCAAACAGGTGACGAGAATAAAGAAAAATCATCAACAAAAATCAACAATGTGAATTCTGTATTCATGGTGCAGGGGAGATAAGGAAACTTGACACATAAATAACACAATTATTTAAAAATGAAGCCTTTAGCTCCTTGACATCTGTACAAAAGCCTGCCAATAAAGAAAAACAGCGTGTACAGCTTAGGATTGATATTATAAATTCTAGTTTCCGCGATCGTGCTAAACTTATAGATTTAAATATGTGTTACGTGAGCTTTATGGGTGCTAAAACACAACTATGAATTTTAAAAGAGGTTTTTGACCGGGATCTTTAATTCGCTTAATTGAGATTTTCCACACCAGGAAGCAACTTTATTGTAATTGTAACCAAACGCTCTTTTATTTCTTCAGGATTTTGGACATCACGATCAAGACAGGCAAAGGACAAATTGAAGACAGTGGGAAAAGGGGACAGTGCAGATAAGGCATTGGAGATAATACTACATTAGGGAGCAAAAGTAAGACAGTTTATTAAATCGGTTTATTTCAGCCAAAAAATAGGACTTAAGATAGGGCCTAATACGGCTGCGAAGGCGATTATTCCAAACCGGATTCAACAGAAACGACGAAGGTGCACTATGAAAGGGACTGAGTCCAACACCAGATAATTTGCAGTTTAGTTTTGTAACGGAATGTTTTGCTAGTGTCCCCTTACCATTTTTAATCTAATTGTTGTAGTTTTTGTTTGTTCACGGTACGAGAACTTGGTGTGATTTTGTGACTGTGGCGTTCGTGAATCTTGAGAATCAGTGGTGTTGCGTGACACTGTTGACCGTTTACAATATGTTAATAAGGCTTTTTGCGGGGATTTTTAAAAATAGACGATATTCCAATTGGAATTCAGCCATTAATTTTGATACTTATTCAGACAAGAAAGGGTGTAATAAAAGTTGTATTTCTGATTTAAGCAATTTAAGCATTTCCTGGATTTAATAAATCTTAGGCAAAACTGTATTAACATATTGTCGATGATCAGCAGTGTAACGCAACATCGCTCTTTCACAAGAGTCACGTACGTTTCTATCGCATTACACCGAGATTTCGTACTGTGAACTTCGCTAGTCTGATTTTCCCAGAGAAGTAAATTTTATAGTTCACCTTCGTGTTTAGATCACTGCTTGTTTTTCTCGGATATTTTTCTGAATTGGCTTTGTCAAAATGATTCCTAAAACACTCAGTTGCTTTTACTCGTTACCACGTTTTCGCTCGAGTTAGTGTCTTTGCAAATTCGATATCATAGGGATAACTCGTGTCAATTTTTTATTTTCCCGCCAAACGACTTGTAATTACTTCATGTACTCTGTTTAAAAATATTAAATTTTCCCGCCAAAAGACTTAGAAAAATACGGGCGCTCAAAATACGCATGCGCCGTTTTTTTTTTTAAATTGTGATATACTTCATGTACTCTGTTTAAAAATATTTAATTTTCCCGCCAAAAGACTTAGAAAAATACGGGCGCTCAAAATACGCATGCGCCGTTTTTTTTTTAAATTGTAATATTCTGCATGTACTCTGTTTAAAAATATTAAATTTTCCCGCCAAAAGACTTAGAAAAATACGGGCGCTCAAAATACGCATGCGCCGTTTTTTTTTTTAACTTTTTAATAAAACTAAAAACTCGAACATAAATCGTAGTCTTTTTTATTGATATGTATAGTATTTTAATGTCTGTCCTTGTATTCACAATAATAAAAGTAATACAACTCAACACGTTTTAGTCTTTCTTCATTTCTTTTATTGATATCCATGAACTTTAATTAAAAAACAAGTAATCACAAATTGTCTTAATTAGTTTATTGAAATTCAATTTATTAATTACAAAGGTGTCAAGGAAAAATTCCTCCAATATATACTAAGTCTTTTGGCGGGAAAATTTGGAAAAATTTGCACAGCGTTTCCCCTGACAACTTTTTTTGACAAAAATTTTAAAAAGGTTACACGTTGAATTTTTCCCGCCAAAAAATAAATTTTACGTCATCTTGTGCGATTTCTTCGTAGTAAAACAGTTGCGTACAAGATGGCGCATACCATGATGATATCTCGTTAAATAGTTTGCTCTAAAACAACAAGCAGCTTGAAAGCTATTTACAAAAATGAGAAGAGCAAGTCAAAATTTGTACAACTGCAATGTTTTTTGCACAACATTGAGATGTTAAAAACATTTCAAAATCAAAATATTAAAGAAAGTTTACATCTTCGGGTAACTTGGCACCCGACATTGTAAACTCTCTTAAATATAGCGATTTTAAAATGATCCCATCACCACAATGTTCAAACAAGTGTGCTAAAACTTTGCATTTGTCGTCATTTTAATTTGTTCGTCTCGTTTCTATAAATAGATTTCTAGCTGCCCGTCGTTCAAGGCTTTACTATTTAACGCGATATCATCATGCAATCCATTTCAAGAAGACAGCAAAGGCAAACCATAAACTCGAAGAGTTTTCTAGAACATCTTCCGCGAAACTATCTATATTGTTTTTGTCATTTCCATCACTTTTTAGCCGAGTTAGAAATCAATTAAAATAACCCGAAAAATGGGAGCCAATTGAAACGAACTGGTTATTGCTTGCCAATGTTATCTTCTAGAAATTAAATCGAGCAATTTCAGTACCTTTCGTTTCCGTTTGCTACACAGAAGAAGCAAGCCGAAGCTAAGAAATCTACGCCCAATTGAGTAAAAACCATTTCATAAAGATAAAACATTTTGGATAGTTTAAAATGCTACTGCGATGACAAAATTTTGTTCTTGTTCTCTTTGGATTCCGATTTTATAGTTGGCAAGAATGCACCATGCCAATTATTGCGCCTCAATTTTCAAAATAAGTCCGTTTTTAAGCGACGATTTCTTGTTTAAACTGTCCGCCACTACGAGAGTCGGCTTGGATCGAGAGAGAAAATGGCGTCATCAACTCACCAGTTTAATTTTTTGCTGTATGAACCAGCTTATTTGGTATGCAAAACAGCAACTTGCTTCTAAAAGCTCGTGCTGCATACTAATCAGCTGGGTTCACACATTGCAAAAATAAACTAGCGAGTAGATGACATCATTTTCTCTCCCCATGCAACTTGACTGAAGCCGAATCTGGTAATGGCGGGCAGTTTAAACAAGAAATCTTCGCTTAAAAAACGAACTTATTTTGAAAGTTGAGGCGCAACAATTGGCATGGTGCATTCTTGCTAAATATAACATCGGAATCGAAAGAGAACAAGAACAACATTTTTTCATCACAGTAGCACTTTAAAAATCAAAACAATTTTCTTCTTAAACATTTCCGCTTAATCCCGTGTAGCATTCAGAAAGTGGTATTGAAGAGAGCTTCGATAAACTCAGTGAGGCTATAAATATTTATGTCTGGCTATCAAGGAAAACTTTAAAACTTTGTACTATATACTCCGAGAACAGTTTTCAGTAAAAATGTTTGTTAACTGCGAAAGATAACAATAATAATTTGGAAGAAAGAAAAGAAAAATGTTTGCCAATTGAGAACGATAAAAGTAATAGTTTACAAGTAGAGACAGTTGTAGGTAAATTTGTGAAAAGTAATAGATCTTAAGTGAGTGTCTCGGAAAAGAAATGTTGCCAGCGATAGCAATATTTTGGAAAATCAGTCACAATTGAAGCAACATCTTTCAAAACCTAAAGTGCACCTAACCCCAAAATATTTTTTCGCTACAATAAACCTTTGCACCAGTTCGAAACGCGTTACACCTTTCGTTTCTCCTTTTTACCAAATGCTGACTATTTATAGCATTAAAAAGTTACGTAAAACTGTACGTTATTTGATTCCCGACCGAGTCAGAAGGGGCGTGGGTCTATTCCTGGGCCGACGTCACAAACTGATTTGCATCGCATCAAGTCGCATCAACATGCATGCAAATCAGTTTGTGACGTCAACCCAGGAATAGACCCACGCCCCTTCTGACTCGGTCGTGAACCAGACAACGTACAGTTTTTCGTAACTTTTAAATGCTATAAATAGTCCGCATTTACTAAAAAGGGGAAACGAAAGGTGTAACGCGTTTCGAACTGGTGCAAAGGTTAATTGCAGGGAAAAAATATTTTGGGGTTAGGTGCACTTTAAAGACGGGTCTACGTAAAAAAATATTTGTCAGCTCGTAATGATAGAAATAATATTTTGGAAAATCGATAAAAATTGAACATCTTTCAAAAGCAAACGGACTAAAAAAACATAGCTCCGGTAAAAATTGTCGTAAGTTACGAACGGTATCAATAATAATTTGGAAGCATCAGACAATTGGATTAATTTTTTTAAAAAAATCAATCGATCTTACTAGCTGTTTGTTGAACCAGCCGAGACATAATTCATTATAGCCTCACTAAAATTAACAACAGAATATATAGGTTTCTGAATGATTTTAGATGCATATTACCCTCCCTAAATGACCGAAAAGCCGAACGAAGTCGATCCGCATCGACATGCAACAAATACCGACCGATAACTTATCCAGTTTTTAGTAAACGAAGATCCTTTCAGAAACCCAACATTCTTTTGAAAAGTTATGTTAACGTGGCACTGCATGTTCACTGCACAGTTCAGTGCAATACCAATTTTTATAATAATTTCCGCGAGGCCTCGATGTTCTAAAAATAAAGAACAGACGAGAAAATAAAGAACATGTACAATGTACTGTGATCATGTCAATAAATGTTCAGATTTGTCTTGGTGAAAATCTAACTTATATCATTGTTTCAATTCTCCAAAACATCATTTTAATCATTCAATTCATCTTCAACGTTTTCCCATATATTATACCTGAAAAGATCGTTGCTGTAAGATCCAGTTGACCTCCATCACACACAATTCTCATGAGCGAAAAAGGACCAAAATTTTTTATGTGCAATTAGAATTTTTGAAGAATTTACCAATTATCTCAATCTTGTGTAAGAATGGTATAGGTTTCCAAGTTGAATCACCTCAATTCCATACTGTACTGGTACTGTTTCTGAGTAAGGGCTTTACCCATAAATTTAACAGACAATTCAAAGCAGCAATTGCAACTCTGCCTCCGTAAAAGAATTTACGTGAGCAAGCTTTAGAAATATTATAAATCTTCATTGTTGACTTTCTTACACAAGTGTATTTTGGCACAACAATATTTGTTTTGATTGACATGATCATGATTGCAATAGTTCCAAAAGCCAATTATCATCACGACTTGATTTCAACGTGCAGTACCACCTTAAAATAACTACACAATGTATTTCAGTATGTAATGTTTTCAAATCATTTCGGAGCCTTGAGCGTTCGTATTTCTAAAAAGCCGTTACATTGACATAAAAAAAAAAACGAAATAAAAATTTAAGAAAATAAAGCATGCCAAATACCGACCAACGAAATTTCATTCGCGAAGTGTGTATTGAACGCTCAGGAATAAAATTCCAGACAATTTGAAAACTGTTACAGACAAAAATTAATAAAAGTTCTCGAAACCTTTCCGACAAATATATGGCAGAATAAATTACAAAATGTTTTCTTTTCTCCCGCTCGAATGCAATTATCTTAGCAGTGAAAACATGTCAAACTCATAGCAATTAAACTGTTTTAGTCCGGGTTGAGCCTAAATATCCTAAATTCTGCCATTTCTTATCGGAAAGATTTCAAATAAACACAATTATTAAATGATAATCTTATCTCTTCCTCCACCAAGTCAAGACTGATATTTTCTTGCTCGAGCTCTTTCCATCTCGTTTCTTGCTGACTTGGCTGTCTTCAGGCCTTTATCTCTGAAACTAAAGAATAGAAATTACGTAAGAAACAAACCAAGAGTGTAAACTATTTACTAATGAATTTACTGTTCCCAATGATTTTTAAACAGCTTAACATGAATGTGCATCGACACACACAACTCAAAGTTTGACAGTGACCGTTTCAGTGAAAGCAAGGCAAGCGCCCGTTAAAAATGCTGAAATGGTTAGCGTCTCGAATAGTTCATGGCTTAATTTTGGTCGTTGTTAAGTAGCGCCGGGCGTTAATTCGAGCTTCGACACCAAACGTACTCCAAGTCAGGAAGAGCGGCGTGTTCAAGGTAGTAACTTTGGTAGAATATTACTCTCGCTCATAAGTAAAATATCAAGGAATTCATACTAACCATGGGCTAACACTGGTACAGACTGATTTCGTTTCCCCAAACAACGGCGGTATACTTCGTCTTCAAGGTAGCCTTTCCACATCTTATCCCGCCCGCAACTATTCTCTGACTGAGTGAAACTTGGGTCTTTCAATATGGAAATTAGGAAAGGACCAATCAGCAACAACTACGTCATAGATTCTAGCGAACGACAATGCCTATTTTAATACGCTCTTCAGCAACATTTTTGAATTTGCTAAAAAACAAGACAATTATGAAGAGTTATTTCAAAGAATTGGTAATCTTCAAAAGCCTTTTTCAAGTTTGTTGTTATAAATCATATGTTAACAACACTTCCATTTCCTCTATCGCCATAATGGTTGGGTTCTAATTTTGAGGGCTTAAAAAGAATAAAAGTATGAGTAGTCGCACATTTTACGGGGCTTAGCGTGGATACCCTTTCTTTAAAAGAATTTTCGTCATCAAACTTACTTTCAACGGAAGAAAACAAGATTATACAAAAATGAATCTATTCAATTGTGAGAGAGGAAAAAATAAAAAAAAGGAGCCCCCCGCGCCGACAAGCGTCGAACGCCGGCCCAACATCTGACCCGCAGAGCAGGAAAGATGTAACCACTGGGCTAACGGGGGGCTACCCTGCTGGGTCAAAAAATTTAATAGCTAAATACGTTAAAAAACAACATAGATGTTACCGACAATCTAATTTTGCTCTTACAACTATGACATTAACAAACTCTTTTAGACCTGAAGAAGCTTGGCGCCTCCCTAACTAATAGCTAACGATTTTTTTTTTCTGACAGAAGTAACTCCCAGCACCATGAAATCTTTTGTAGTTCCCAAAGCCTTGAACAAATTTTACGGGGCTTAGGGTTGATATCCTTTCTTTAAAAGAATTTTTTCACCAATCTTACTTACAACGGAAGAAAACAAGATTATCAAAAAAATTATCCATTTAATTCTGAGAGAAAAAAGAAATAAAAAAAAAGGAGCCCCCCGCGCCGACAAGCGTCGAACGCCGGCCCAACATCTGACCCGCAGAGCAGGAAAGATGTAACCACTGAGCTAACGGGGGGCTACCCTGCTGGGTCAAAAAATTTAATAGCTAAATACGTTAAAAAACAACATAGATGTTACCGACAATCCAATTTTGCTCTTACAACTATGACATTAACAAACTCTTTTAGACCTGAAGAAGCTTGGCGTCTCCCTAACTAATAGCTAACGATTTTTTTTTTCTGACAGAAGTAACTCCCAGCACCATGAAATCTTTTGTAGTTCCCAAAGCCTTGAACAAATTTTACGGGGCTTAGGGTTGATATCCTTTCTTTAAAAGAATTTTTTCACCAATCTTACTTACAACGGAAGAAAACAAGATTATCAAAAAAATTATCCATTTAATTCTGAGAGAAAAAAGAAATAAAAAAAAGGAGCCCCCCGCGCCGACAAGCGTCGAACGCCGGCCGAACATCTGACCCGCAGAGCAGGAAAGATGTAACCACTGGGCTAACGGGGGGCTACCCTGCTGGGTCAAAAAATTTAATAGCTAAATACGTTAAAAAACAACATAGATGTTACCGACAATCTAATTTTGCTCTTACAACTATGACATTAACAAACTCTTTTAGACCTGAAGAAGCTTGGCGCCTCCCTAACTAATAGCTAACGATTTTTTTTTTCTGACAGAAGTAACTCCCAGCACCATGAAATCTTTTGTAGTTCCCAAAGCCTTGAACAAATTTTACGGGGCTTAGGGTTGATATCCTTTCTTTAAAAGAATTTTTTCACCAATCTTACTTACAACGGAAGAAAACAAGATTATCAAAAAAATTATCCATTTAATTCTGAGAGAAAAAAGAAATAAAAAAAAAGGAGCCCCCCGCGCCGACAAGCGTCGAACGCCGGCCCAACATCTGACCCGCAGAGCAGGAAAGATGTAACCACTGGGCTAACGGGGGGCTACCCTGCTGGGTCAAAAAATTTAATAGCTAAATACGTTAAAAAACAACATAGATGTTACCGACAATCCAATTTTGCTCTTACAACTATGACATTAACAAACTCTTTTAGACCTGAAGAAGCTTGGCGCCTCCCTAACTAATAGCTAACGATTTTTTTTTCTGACAGAAGTAACTCCCAGCACCATGAAATCTTTTGTAGTTCCCAAAGCCTTGAACAAATTTTACGGGGCTTAGGGTTGATATCCTTTCTTTAAAAGAATTTTTTCACCAATCTTACTTACAACGGAAGAAAACAAGATTATCAAAAAAAGTATCCATTTAATTCTGAGAGAAAAAAGAAATAAAAAAAAGGAGCCCCCCGCGCCGACAAGCGTCGAACGCCGGCCCAACATCTGACCCGCAGAGCAGGAAAGATGTAACCACTGGGCTAACGGGGGGCTACCCTGCTGGGTCAAAAAATTTAATAGCTAAATACGTTAAAAAACAACATAGATGTTACCGACAATCTAATTTTGCTCTTACAACTATGACATTAACAAACTCTTTTAGACCTGAAGAAGCTTGGCGCCTCCCTAACTAATAGCTAACGATTTTTTTTTTCTGACAGAAGTAACTCCCAGCACCATGAAATCTTTTGTAGTTCCCAAAGCCTTGAACAAATTTTACGGGGCTTAGGGTTGATATCCTTTCTTTAAAAGAATTTTTTCACCAATCTTACTTACAACGGAAGAAAACAAGATTATCAAAAAAATTATCCATTTAATTCTGAGAGAAAAAAGAAATAAAAAAAAAGGAGCCCCCCGCGCCGACAAGCGTCGAACGCCGGCCCAACATCTGACCCGCAGAGCAGGAAAGATGTAACCACTGGGCTAACGGGGGGCTACCCTGCTGGGTCAAAAAATTTAATAGCTAAATACGTTAAAAAACAACATAGATGTTACCGACAATCCAATTTTGCTCTTACAACTATGACATTAACAAACTCTTTTAGACCTGAAGAAGCTTGGCGCCTCCCTAACTAATAGCTAACGATTTTTTTTTCTGACAGAAGTAACTCCCAGCACCATGAAATCTTTTGTAGTTCCCAAAGCCTTGAACAAATTTTACGGGGCTTAGGGTTGATATCCTTTCTTTAAAAGAATTTTTTCACCAATCTTACTTACAACGGAAGAAAACAAGATTATCAAAAAAAGTATCCATTTAATTCTGAGAGAAAAAAGAAATAAAAAAAAGGAGCCCCCCGCGCCGACAAGCGTCGAACGCCGGCCCAACATCTGACCCGCAGAGCAGGAAAGATGTAACCACTGGGCTAACGGGGGGCTACCCTGCTGGGTCAAAAAATTTAATAGCTAAATACGTTAAAAAACAACATAGATGTTACCGACAATCTAATTTTGCTCTTACAACTATGACATTAACAAACTCTTTTAGACCTGAAGAAGCTTGGCGCCTCCCTAACTAATAGCTAACGATTTTTTTTTCTGACAGAAGTAACTCCCAGCACCATGAAATCTTTTGTAGTTCCTAAAGCCTTGAACAAATTTTACGGGGCTTAGGGTTGATATCCTTTCTTTAAAAGAATTTTTTCACCAATCTTACTTACAACGGAAGAAAACAAGATTATCAAAAAAATTATCCATTTATATCTGAGAGAAAAAAATAAATAAAAAAAAGGAGCCCCCCGCGCCGACAAGCGTCGAACGCCGGCCCAACATCTGACCCGCAGAGCAGGAAAGATGTAACCACTGGGCTAACGGGGGGCTACCCTGCTGGGTCAAAAAATTTAATAGCTAAATACGTTAAAAAACAACATAGATGTTACCGACAATCTAATTTTGCTCTTACAACTATGACATTAACAAACTCTTTTAGACCTGAAGAAGCTTGGCGCCTCCCTAACTAATAGCTAACGATTTTTTTTTCTGACAGAAGTAACTCCCAGCACCATGAAATCTTTTGTAGTTCCCAAAGCCTTGAACAAATTTTACGGGGCTTAGGGTTGATATCCTTTCTTTAAAAGAATTTTTTCACCAATCTTACTTACAACGGAAGAAAACAAGATTATCAAAAAAAGTATCCATTTAATTCTGAGAGAAAAAAGAAATAAAAAAAAAGGAGCCCCCCGCGCCGACAAGCGTCGAACGCCGGCCCAACATCTGACCCGCAGAGCAGGAAAGATGTAACCACTGGGCTAACGGGGGGCTACCCTGCTGGGTCAAAAAATTTAATAGCTAAATACGTTAAAAAACAACATAGATGTTACCGACAATCTAATTTTGCTCTTACAACTATGACATTAACAAACTCTTTTAGACCTGAAGAAGCTTGGCGTCTCCCTAACTAATAGCTGACGATTTTTTTTTTCTGACAGAAGTAACTCCCAGCACCATGAAATCTTTTGTAGTTCCCAAAGCCTTGAACAAATTTTACGGGGCTTAGGGTTGATATCCTTTCTTTAAAAGAATTTTTTCACCAATGTTACTTACAACGGAAGAAAACAAGATTATCAAAAAAATTATCCATTTAATTCTGAGAGAAAAAAGAAATAAAAAAAAGGAGCCCCCCGCGCCGACAAGCGTCGAACGCCGGCCCAACATCTGACCCGCAGAGCAGGAAAGATGTAACCACTGGGCTAACGGGGGGCTACCCTGCTGGGTCAAAAAAATTAATAGCTAAATACGTTAAAAAACAACATAGATGTTACCGACAATCTAATTTTGCTCTTACAACTATGACATTAACAAACTCTTTTAGACCTGAAGAAGCTTGGCGCCTCCCTAACTAATAGCTAACGATTTTTTTTTTCTGACAGAAGTAACTCCCAGCACCATGAAATCTTTTGTAGTTCCCAAAGCCTTGAACAAATTTTACGGGGCTTAGGGTTGATATCCTTTCTTTAAAAGAATTTTTTCACCAATCTTACTTACAACGGAAGAAAACAAGATTATCAAAAAAAGTATCCATTTAATTCTGAGAGAAAAAAGAAATAAAAAAAAAAGGAGCCCCCCGCGCCGACAAGCGTCGAACGCCGGCCCAACATCTGACCCGCAGAGCAGGAAAGATGTAACCACTGGGCTAACGGGGGGCTACCCTGCTGGGTCAAAAAATTTAATAGCTAAATACGTTAAAAAACAACATAGATGTTACTGACAATCTAATTTTGCTCTTACAACTATGACATTAACAAACTCTTTTAGACCTGAAGAAGCTTGGCGTCTCCCTAACTAATAGCTAACGATTTTTTTTTTCTGACAGAAGTAACTCCCAGCACCATGAAATCTTTTGTAGTTCCCAAAGCCTTGAACAAATTTTACGGGGCTTAGGGTTGATATCCTTTCTTTAAAAGAATTTTTTCACCAATCTTACTTACAACGGAAGAAAACAAGATTATCAAAAAAATTATCAATTTAATTCTGAGAGAAAAAAGAAATAAAAAAAAGGAGCCCCCCGCGCCGACAAGCGTCGAACGCCGGCCCAACATCTGACCCGCAGAGCAGGAAAGATGTAACCACTGGGCTAACGGGGGGCTACCCTGCTGGGTCAAAAAATTTAATAGCTAAATACGTTAAAAAACAACATAGATGTTACCGACAATCTAATTTTGCTCTTACAACTATGACATTAACAAACTCTTTTAGACCTGAAGAAGCTTGGCGCCTCCCTAACTAATAGCTAACGATTTTTTTTTTCTGACAGAAGTAACTCCCAGCACCATGAAATCTTTTGTGGTTCCCAAAGCCTTGAACAAATTTTACGGGGCTTAGGGTTGATATCCTTTCTTTAAAAGAATTTTTTCACCAATCTTACTTACAACGGAAGAAAACAAGATTATCAAAAAAAGTATCCATTTAATTCTGAGAGAAAAAAGAAATAAAAAAAAAGGAGCCCCCCGCGCCGACAAGCGTCGAACGCCGGCCCAACATCTGACCCGCAGAGCAGGAAAGATGTAACCACTGGGCTAACGGGGGGCTACCCTGCTGGGTCAAAAAATTTAATAGCTAAATACGTTAAAAAACAACATAGATGTTACCGACAATCTAATTTTGCTCTTACAACTATGACATTAACAAACTCTTTTAGACCTGAAGAAGCTTGGCGTCTCCCTAACTAATAGCTAACGATTTTTTTTTTCTGACAGAAGTAACTCCCAGCACCATGAAATCTTTTGTAGTTCCCAAAGCCTTGAACAAATTTTACGGGGCTTAGGGTTGATATCCTTTCTTTAAAAGAATTTTTTCACTAATCTTACTTACAACGGAAGAAAACAAGATTATCAAAAAAATTATCCATTTAATTGTGAGATAAAAAAGAAATAAAAAAAAGGAGCCCCCCGCGCCGACAAGCGTCGAACGCCGGCCCAACATCTGACCCGCAGAGCAGGAAAGATGTAACCACTGGGCTAACGGGGGGCTACCCTGCTGGGTCAAAAAATTTAATAGCTAAATACGTTAAAAAACAACATAGATGTTACCGACAATCTAATTTTGCTCTTACAACTATGACATTAACAAACTCTTTTAGACCTGAAGAAGCTTGGCGCCTCCCTAACTAATAGTAAACGATTTTTTTTTTCTGACAGAAGTAACTCCCAGCACCATGAAATCTTTTGTAGTTCCCAAAGCCTTGAACAAATTTTACGGGGCTTAGGGTTGATATCCTTTCTTTAAAAGAATTTTTTCACCAATCTTACTTACAACGGAAGAAAACAAGATTATCAAAAAAAGTATCCATTTAATTCTGAGAGAAAAAAGAAATAAAAAAAAGGAGCCCCCCGCGCCGACAAGCGTCGAACGCCGGCCCAACATCTGACCCGCAGAGCAGGAAAGATGTAACCACTGGGCTAACGGGGGGCTACCCTGCTGGGTCAAAAAATTTAATAGCTAAATACGTTAAAAAACAACATAGATGTTACCGACAATCTAATTTTGCTCTTACAACTATGACATTAACACACTCTTTTAGACCTGAAAAAGCTTGGCGCCTCCCTAACTAATAGCTAACGATTTTTTTTTTCTGACAGAAGTAACTCCCAGCACCATGAAATCTTTTGTAGTTCCCAAAGCCTTGAACAAATTTTACGGGGCTTAGGGTTGATATCCTTTCTTTAAAAGAATTTTTTCACCAATCTTACTTACAACGGAAGAAAACAAGATTATCAAAAAAATTATCCATTTAATTCTGAGAGAAAAAAGAAATAAAAAAAAAGGAGCCCCCCGCGCCGACAAGCGTCGAACGCCTGCCCAACATCTGACCCGCAGAGCAGGAAAGATGTAACCACTGGGCTAACGGGGGGCTACCCTGCTGGGTCAAAAAATTTAATAGCTAAATACGTTAAAAAACAAACAGAGATGTTACCGACCATCTAATTTTGCTCTTACAACTATGACATTAACAAACTCTTTTAGACCTGAAGAAGCTTGGCGTCTCCCTAACTAATAGCTAACGATTTTTTTTTCTGACAGAAGTAACTCCCGGAACCATGAAATCTTTTGTAGTTCCCAAAGCCTTGAACAAATTTTACGGGGCTTAGGGTTGATATCCTTTCTTTAAAAGAATTTTTTCACCAATCTTACTTACAACGGAAGAAAACAAGATTATCAAAAAAATTATCCATTTAATTCTGAGAGAAAAAAGAAATAAAAAAAAAGGAGCCCCCCGCGCCGACAAGCGTCGAACGCCGGCCCAACATCTGACCCGCAGAGCAGGAAAGATGTAACCACTGGGCTAACGGGGGGCTACCCTGCTGGGTCAAAAAATTTAATAGCTAAATACGTTAAAAAACAACATAGATGTTACCGACAATCTAATTTTGCTCTTACAACTATGACATTAACAAACTCTTTTAGACCTGAAGAAGCTTGGCGTCTCCCTAACTAATAGCTAACGATTTTTTTTTTCTGACAGAAGTAACTCCCAGCACCATGAAATCTTTTGTAGTTCCCAAAGCCTTGAACAAATTTTACTGGGCTTAGGGTTGATATCCTTTCTTTAAAAGAATTTTTTTACCAATCTTACTTACAACGGAAGAAAACAAGATTATCAAAAAAATTATCCATTTAATTCTGAGAGAAAAAAGAAATAAAAAAAAGGAGCCCCCGCGCCGACAAGCGTCGAACGCCGGCCCAACATCTGACCCGCAGAGCAGGAAAGATGTAACCACTGGGCTAACGGTGGGCTACCCTGCTGGGTCAAAAAATTTAATAGCTAAATACGTTAAAAAACAACATAGATGTTACCGACAATCTAATTTTGCTCTTACAACTATGACATTAACAAACTCTTTTAGACCTGAAGAAGCTTGGCGTCTCCCTAACTAATAGCTAACGATTTTTTTTTTCTGACAGAAGTAACTCCCAGCACCATGAAATCTTTTGTAGTTCCCAAAGTCTTGAACAAATTTTACGGGGCTTAGGGTTGATATCCTTTCTTTAAAAGAATTTTTTCACCAATCTTACTTACAACGGAAGAAAACAAGATTATCAAAAAAATTATCAATTTAATTCTGAGAGAAAAAAGAAATAAAAAAAAAGGAGCCCCCCGCGCCGACAAGCGTCGAACGCCGGCCCAACATCTGACCAGCAGAGCAGGAAAGATGTAACCACTGGGCTAACGGGCGGCTACCCTGCTGGGTCAAAAAATTTAATAGCTAAATACGTTAAAAAACAACATAGATGTTACCGACAATCTAATTTTGCTCTTACAACTATGACATTAACAAACTCTTTTAGACCTGAAGAAGGTTGGCGCCTCCCTAACTAATAGCTAACGATTTTTTTTTTCTGACAGAAGTAACTCCCAGCACCATGAAACCTTTTGTAGTTCCCAAAGCCTTGAACAAATTTTACGGGGCTTAGGGTTGATATCCTTTCTTTAAAAGAATTTTTTCACCAATCTTACTTACAACGGAAGAAAACAAGATTATCAAAAAAAGTATCCATTTATATCTGAGAGAAAAAAATAAATAAAAAAAAGGAGCCCCCCGCGCCGACAAGCGTCGAACGCCGGCCCAACATCTGACCCGCAGAGCAGGAAAGATGTAACCACTGGGCTAACGGGGGGCTACCCTGCTGGGTCAAAAAATTTAATAGCTAAATACGTTAAAAAACAACATAGATGTTACCGACAATCTAATTTTGCTCTTACAACTATGACATTAACAAACTCTTTTAGACCTGAAGAAGCTTGGCGCCTCCCTAAATAATAGCTAACGATTTTTTTTTTCTGACAGAAGTAACTCCCAGCACCATGAAATCTTTTGTAGTTCCCAAAGCCTTGAACAAATTTTACGGGGCTTAGGGTTGATATCCTTTCTTTAAAAGAATTTTTTCACCAATCTTACTTACAACGGAAGAAAACAAGATTATCAAAAAAAGTATCCATTTATATCTGAGAGAAAAAAATAAATAAAAAAAAGGAGCCCCCGCGCCGACAAGCGTCGAACGCCGGCCCAACATCTGACCCGCAGAGCAGGAAATATGTAACCACTGGGCTAACGGGGGGCTACCCTGCTGGGTCAAAAAATTTAATAGCTAAATACGTTAAAAAACAACATAGATGTTACCGACAATCTAATTTTGCTCTTACAACTATGACATTAACAAACTCTTTTAGACCTGAAGAAGCTTGGCGTCTCCCTAACTAATAGCTAACGATTTTTTTTTTCTGACAGAAGTAACTCCCAGCACCATGAAATCTTTTGTGGTTCCCAAAGCCTTGAACAAATTTTACGGGGCTTAGGGTTGATATCCTTTCTTTAAAAGAATTTTTTCACCAATCTTACTTACATCGGAAGAAAACAAGATTATCAAAAAAATTATCCATTTAATTCTGAGAGAAAAAAGAAATAAAAAAAATGGAGCCCCACGCGCCGACAAGCGTCGAACGCCGGCCCAACATCTGACCCGTAGAGCAGGAAAGATGTAACCACTGGGCTAACGGGGGGCTACCCTGCTGGGTCAAAAAATTTAATAGCTAAATACGTTAAAAAACAACATAGATGTTACCGACAATCTAATTTTGCTCTTACAACTATGACATTAACAAACTCTTTTAGACCTGAAGAAGCTTGGCGTCTCCCTAACTAATAGCTAACGATTTTTTTTTTCTGACAGAAGTAACTCCCAGCACCATGAAATCTTTTGTAGTTCCCAAAGCCTTGAACAAATTTTACGGGGCTTAGGGTTGATATCCTTTCTTTAAAAGAATTTTTTCACCAATCTTACTTACAACGGAAGAAAACAAGATTATCAAAAAAATTATCCATTTAATTCTGAGAGAAAAAAGAAATAAAAAAAAAGGAGCCCCCCGCGCCGACAAGCGTCGAACGCCGGCCCAACATCTGACCCGCAGAGCAGGAGAGATGTAACCACTGGGCTAACGGGGGGCTACCCTGCTGGGTCAAAAAATTTAATAGCTAAATACGTTAAAAAACAACATAGATGTTACCGACAATCTAATTTTGCTCTTACAACTATGACATTAACAAACTCTTTTAGACCTGAAGAAGCTTGGCGCCCCCTTAAATAATAGCTAACGATTTTTTTTTTCTGACAGAAGTAACTCCCAGCACCATGAAATCTTTTGTAGTTCCCAAAGCCTTGAACAAATTTTACGGGGCTTAGGGTTGATATCCTTTCTTTAAAAGAATTTTTTCACCAATCTTACTTACAACGGAAGAAAACAAGATTATCAAAAAAAGTATCCATTTATATCTGAGAGAAAAAAATAAATAAAAAAAAAGAGCCCCCCGCGCCGACAAGCGTCGAACGCCGGCCCAACATCTTACCCGCAGAGCAGGAAATATGTAACCACTGGGCTAACGGGGGGCTACCCTGCTGGGTCAAAAAATTTAATATCTAAATACGTTAAAAAACAACATAGATGTTACCGACAATCTAATTTTGCTCTTACAACTATGACATTAACAAACTCTTTTAGACCTGAAGAAGCTTGGCGCCTCCCTAAATAATAGCTAACGATTTTTTTTTTCTGACAGAAGTAACTCCCAGCACCATGAAATCTTTTGTAGTTCCCAAAGCCTTGAACAAATTTTACGGGGCTTAGGATTGATATCCTTTCTTTAAAAGAATTTTTTCACCAATCTTACTTACAACGGAAGAAAACAAGATTATCAAAAAAAGTATCCATTTATATCTGAGAGAAAAAAATAAATAAAAAAAAGGAGCCCCCGCGCCGACAAGCGTCGAACGCCGGCCCAACATCTGCCCCGCGGAGCAGGAAGTATGTAACCACTGGGCTAACGGGGGGCTACCCTGCTGGGTCAAAAAATTTAATAGCTAAATACGTTAAAAAACAACATAGATGTTACCGACAATCTAATTTTGCTCTTACAACTATGACATTAACAAACTCTTTTAGACCTGAAGAAGCTTGGCGTCTCCCTAACTAATAGCTAACGATTTTTTTTTTCTGACAGAAGTAACTCCCAGCACCATGAAATCTTTTGTGGTTCCCAAAGCCTTGAACAAATTTTACGGGGCTTAGGGTTGATATCCTTTCTTTAAAAGAATTTTTTCACCAATCTTACTTACATCGGAAGAAAACAAGATTATCAAAAAAATTATCCATTTAATTCTGAGAGAAAAAAGAAATAAAAAAAAAGGAGCCCCACGCGCCGACAAGCGTCGAACGCCGGCCCAACATCTGACCCGTAGAGCAGGAAAGATGTAACCACTGGGCTAACGGGGGGCTACGCTGCTGGGTCAAAAAATTTAATAGCTAAATACGTTAAAAAACAACATAGATGTTACCGACAATCTAATTTTGCTCTTACAACTATGACATTAACAAACTCTTTTAGACCTGAAGAAGCTTGGCGTCTCCCTAACTAATAGCTAACGATTTTCTTTTCTGACAGAAGTAACTCCCAGCACCATGAAATCTTTTGTAGTTCCCAAAGCCTTGAACAAATTTTACGGGGCTTAGGGTTGATATCCTTTCTTTAAAAGAATTTTTTCACCAATCTTACTTACAACGGAAGAAAACAAGATTATCAAAAAAATTATCCATTTAATTCTGAGAGAAAAAAGAAATAAAAAAAAAGGAGCCCCACGCGCCGACAAGCGTCGAACGCCGGCCCAACATCTGACCCGTAGAGCAGGAAAGATGTAACCACTGGGCTAACGGGGGGCTTCCCTGCTGGGTCAAAAAATTTAATAGCTAAATACGTTAAAAAACAACATAGATGTTACCGACAATCTAATTTTGCTCTTACAACTATGACATTAACAAACTCTTTTAGACCTGAAGAAGCTTGGCGTCTCCCTAACTAATAGCTAACGATTTTCTTTTCTGACAGAAGTAACTCCCAGCACCATGAAATCTTTTGTAGTTCCCAAAGCCTTGAACAAATTTTACGGAGCTTAGGGTTGATATCCTTTCTTTAAAAGAATTTTTTCACCAATCTTACTTACAACGGAAGAAAACAAGATTATCAAAAAAATTATCCATTTAATTCTGAGAGAAAAAAGAAATAAAAAAAAAGGAGCCCCCCGCGCCGACAAGCGTCGAACGCCGGCCCAACATCTGACCCGCAGAGCAGGAGAGATGTAACCACTGGGCTAACGGGGGGCTACCCTGCTGGGTCAAAAAATTTAATAGCTAAATACGTTAAAAAACAACATAGATGTTACCGACAATCTAATTTTGCTCTTACAACTATGACATTAACAAACTCTTTTAGACCTGAAGAAGCTTGGCGCCCCCTTAAATAATAGCTAACGATTTTTTTTTTTCTGACAGAAGTAACTCCCAGCACCATGAAATCTTTTGTAGTTCCCAAAGCCTTCAACAAATTTTACGGGGCTTAGGGTTGATATCCTTTCTTTAAAAGAATTTTTTCACCAATCTTACTTACAACGGAAGAAAACAAGATTATCAAAAAAAGTATCCATTTATATCTGAGAGAAAAAAATAAATAAAAAAAAGGAGCCCCCCGCGCCGACAAGCGTCGAACGCCGGCCCAACATCTGACCCGCAGAGCAGGAAATATGTAACCACTGGGCTAACGGGGGGCTACCCTGCTGGGTCAAAAAATTTAATAGCTAAATACGTTAAAAAACAACATAGATGTTACCGACAATCTAATTTTGCTCTTACAACTATGACATTAACAAACTCTTTTAGACCTGAAGAAGCTTGGCGTCTCCCTAACTAATAGCTAACGATTTTTTTTTTCTGACAGAAGTAACTCCCAGCACCATGAAATCTTTTGTGGTTCCCAAAGCCTTGAACAAATTTTACGGGGCTTAGGGTTGATATCCTTTCATTAAAAGAATTTTTTCACCAATCTTACTTACAACGGAAGAAAACAAGATTATCAAAAAAATTATCCATTTAATTCTGAGAGAAAAAAGAAATAAAAAAAAAAGGAGCCCCACGCGCCGACAAGCGTCGAACGCCGGCCCAACATCTGACCCGTAGAGCAGGAAAGATGTAACAACTGGGCTAACGGGGGGCTACCCTGCTGGGTCAAAAAATTTAATAGCTAAATACGTTAAAAAACAACATAGATGTTACCGACAATCTAATTTTGCTCTTACAACTATGACATTAACAAACTCTTTTAGACCTGAAGAAGCTTGGCGCCTCCCTAACTAATAGCTAACGATTTTTTTTTCTGACAGAAGTAACTCCCAGCACCATGAAATCTTTTGTAGTTCCCAAAGCCTTGAACAAATTTTACGGGGCTTAGGGTTGATATCCTTTCTTTAAAAGAATTTTTTCACCAATCTTACTTACAACGGAAGAAAACAAGATTATCAAAAAAAGTATCCATTTATATCTGAGAGAAAAAAATAAATAAAAAAAGGAGCCCCCCGCGCCGACAAGCGTCGAACGCCGGCCCAACATCTGACCCGCAGAGCAGGAAAGATGTAACCACTGGGCTAACGGGGGGCTACCCTGCTGGGTCAAAAAATTTAATAGCTAAATACGTTAAAAAACAACATAGATGTTACCGACAATCTAATTTTGCTCTTACAACTATGACATTAACAAACTCTTTTAGACCTGAAGAAGCTTGGCGTCTCCCTAACTAATAGCTAACGATTTTTTTTTTCTGACAGAAGTAACTCCCAGCACCATGAAATCTTTTGTAGTTCCCAAAGCCTTGAACAAATTTTACGGGGCTTAGGGTTGATATCCTTTCTTTAAAAGAATTTTTTCACCAATCTTACTTACAACGGAAGAAATTAAGATTATCAAAAAAAGTATCCATTTAATTCTGAGAGAAAAAAGAAATAAAAAAAAAGGAGCCCCCCGCGCCGACAAGCGTCGAACGCCGGCCCAACATCTGACCCGCAGAGCAGGAAAGATGTAACCACTGGGCTAACGGGGGGCTACCCTGCTGGGTCAAAAAATTTAATAGCTAAATACGTTAAAAAACAACATAGATGTTACCGACAATCTAATTTTGCTCTTACAACTATGACATTAACAAACTCTTTTAGACCTGAAGAAGCTTGGCGCCTCCCTAACTAATAGCTAACGATTTTTTTTTTCTGACAGAAGTAACTCCCAGCACCATGAAATCTTTTGTAGTTCCCAAAGCCTTGAACAAATTTTACGGGGCTTAGGGTTGATATCCTTTCTTTAAAAGAATTTTTTCACCAATCTTACTTACAACGGAAGAAAACAAGATTATCAAAAAAAGTATCCATTTAATTCTGAGAGAAAAAAGAAATAAAAAAAAAGGAGCCCCCCGCGCCGACAAGCGTCGAACGCCGGCCCAACATCTGACCCGCAGAGCAGGAAAGATGTAACCACTGGGCTAACGGGGGGCTACCCTGCTGGGTCAAAAAATTTAATAGCTAAATACGTTAAAAAACAACATAGATGTTACCGACAATCTAATTTTGCTCTTACAACTATGACATTAACAAACTCTTTTAGACCTGAAGAAGCTTGGCGTCTCCCTAACTAATAGCTAACGATTTTTTTTTTCTGACAGAAGTAACTCCCAGCACCATGAAATCTTTTGTAGTTCCCAAAGCCTTGAACAAATTTTACGGGGCTTAGGGTTGATATCCTTTCTTTAAAAGAATTTTTTCACCAATCTTACTTACAACGGAAGAAATTAAGATTATCAAAAAAAGTATCCATTTAATTCTGAGAGAAAAAAGAAATAAAAAAAATGGAGCCCCCCGCGCAGACAAGCGTCGAACGCAGGCCCAACATCTGACCCGCAGAGCAGGAAAGATGTAACCACTGGGCTAACGGGGGGCTACCCTGCTGGGTCAAAAAATTTAATAGCTAAATACGTTAAAAAACAACATAGATGTTACCGACAATCTAATTTTGCTCTTACAACTATGACATTAACAAACTCTTTTAGACCTGAAGAAGCTTGGCGCCTCCCTAACTAATAGCTAACGATTTTTTTTTTCTGACAGAAGTAACTCCCAGCACCATGAAATCTTTTGTAGTTCCCAAAGCCTTGAACAAATTTTACGGGGCTTAGGGTTGATATCCTTTCTTTAAAAGAATTTTTTCACCAATCTTACTTACAACGGAAGAAAACAAGATTATCAAAAAAATTATCCATTTAATTCTGAGAGAAAAAAGAAATAAAAAAAAAGGAGCTTCACGCGCCGACAAGCGTCGAACGCCGTTACAACATCTGACCCGTAGAGCAGGAAAGATGTAACCACTGGGCTAACGGGGGACTACCCTGCTGGGTCAAAAAATTTAATAGCTAAATACGTTAAAAAACAACATAGATGTTACCGACAATCTAATTTTGCTCTTACAACTATGACATTAACAAACTCTTTTAGACCTGAAGAAGCTTGGCGCCTCCCTAACTAATAGCTAACGATTTTTTTTTTCTGACAGAAGTAACTCCCAGCACCATGAAATCTTTTGTAGTTCCCAAAGCCTTGAACAAATTTTACGGGGCTTAGGGTTGATATCCTTTCTTTAAAAGAATTTTTTCACCAATCTTACTTACAACGGAAGAAAACAAGATTATCAAAAAAAGTATCCATTTATATCTGAGAGAAAAAAATAAATAAAAAAAAGGAGCCCCCCGCGCCGACAAGCGTCGAACGCCGGCCCAACATCTGACCCGCAGAGCAGGAAAGATGTAACCACTGGGCTAACGGGGGGCTACCCTGCTGGGTCAAAAAATTTAATAGCTAAATACGTTAAAAAACAACATAGATGTTACCGACAATCTAATTTTGCTCTTACAACTATGACATTATCAAACTCTTTTAGACCTGAAGAAGCTTGGCGTCTCCCTAACTAATAGCTAACGATTTTTTTTTTCTGACAGAAGTAACTCCCAGCACCATGAAATCTTTTGTAGTTCCCAAAGCCTTGAACAAATTTTACGGGGCTTAGGGTTGATATCCTTTCTTTAAAAGAATTTTTTCACCAATCTTACTTACAACGGAAGAAATTAAGATTATCAAAAAAATTATCCATTTAATTCTGAGAGAAAAAAGAAATAAAAAAAAAGGAGCCCCCCGCGCCGACAAGCGTCGAACGCCGGCCCAACATCTGACCCGCAGAGCAGGAAAGATGTAACCACTGGGCTAACGGGGGGCTACCCTGCTGGGTCAAAAAATTTAATAGCTAAATACGTTAAAAAACAACATAGATGTTACCGACAATCTAATTTTGCTCTTACAACTATGACATTAACAAACTCTTTTAGACCTGAAGAAGCTTGGCGCCTCCCTAACTAATAGCTAACGATTTTTTTTTTCTGACAGAAGTAACTCCCAGCACCATGAAATCTTTTGTAGTTCCCAAAGCCTTGAACAAATTTTACGGGGCTTAGGGTTGATATCCTTTCTTTAAAAGAATTTTTTCACCAATCTTACTTACAACGGAAGAAAACAAGATTATCAAAAAAAGTATCCATTTAATTCTGAGAGAAAAAAGAAATAAAAAAAAAGGAGCCCCCCGCGCCGACAAGCGTCGAACGCCGGCCCAACATCTGACCCGCAGAGCAGGAAAGATGTAACCACTGGGCTAACGGGGGGCTACCCTGCTGGGTCAAAAAATTTAATAGCTAAATACGTTAAAAAACAACATAGATGTTACCGACAATCTAATTTTGCTCTTACAACTATGACATTAACAAACTCTTTTAGACCTGAAGAAGCTTGGCGCCTCCCTAACTAATAGCTAACGATTTTTTTTTTCTGACAGAAGTAACTCCCAGCACCATGAAATCTTTTGTAGTTCCCAAAGCCTTGAACAAATTTTACGGGGCTTAGGGTTGATATCCTTTCTTTAAACGAATTTTTTCTCCAATCTTACTTACAACGGAAGAAAACAAGATTATCAAAAAAAGTATCCATTTATATCTGAGAGAAAAAAATAAATAAAAAAAAGGAGCCCCCCGCGCCGACAAGCGTCGAACGCCGGCCCAACATCTGACCCGCAGAGCAGGAAAGATGTAACCACTGGGCTAACGGGGGGCTACCCTGCTGGGTCAAAAAATTTAATAGCTAAATACGTTAAAAAACAACATAGATGTTACCGACGATCTAATTTTGCTCTTACAACTATGACATTAACAAACTCTTTTAGACCTGAAGAAGCCTGGCGTCTCCCTAACTAATAGCTAACGATTTTTTTTTTCTGACAGAAGTAACTCCCAGCACCATGAAATCTTTTGTAGTTCCCAAAGCCTTGAACAAATTTTACGGGGCTTAGGGTTGATATCCTTTCTTTAAAAGAATTTTTTCACCAATCTTACTTACAACGGAAGAAATTAAGATTATCAAAAAAATTATCCATTTAATTCTGAGAGAAAAAAGAAATAAAAAAAAAAAGCAGCCCCCCGCGCCGACAAGCGTCGAACGCCGGCACAACATCTGACCCGCAGAGCAGGAAAGATGTAACCACTGGGCTAACGGGGGGCTACCCTGCTGGGTCAAAAAATTTAATAGCTAAATACGTTAAAAAAGAACATAGATGTTACCGACAATCTAATTTTGCTCTTACAACTATGACATTAACAAACTCTTTTAGACCTGAAGAAGCTTGGCGCCTCCCTAACTAATAGCTAACGATTTTTTTTTTCTGACAGAAGTAACTCCCAGCACCATGAAATCTTTTGTAGTTCCCAAAGCCTTGAACAAATTTTACGGGGCTTAGGGTTGATATCCTTTCTTGTAAAGAATTTTTTCACCAATCTTACTTACAACGGAAGAAATTAAGATTATCAAAAAAATTATCCATTTAATTCTGAGAGAAAAAAGAAATAAAAAAAAAGGAGCCCCCCGCGCCGACAAGCGTCGAACGCCGGCCCAACATCTGACCCGCAGAGCAGGAAAGATGTAACCACTGGGCTAACGGGGGGCTACCCTGCTGGGTCAAAAAATTTAATAGCTAAATACGTTAAAAAACAACATAGATGTTACCGACAATCTAATTTTGCTCTTACAACTATGACATTAACAAACTCTTTTAGACCTGAAGAAGCTTGGCGTCTCCCTAACTAATAGCTAACGATTTTTTTTTTCTGACAGAAGTAACTCCCAGCACCATGAAATCTTTTGTAGTTCCAAAAGCCTTGAACAAATTTTACGGGGCTTAAGGTTGATATCCTTTCTTTAAAAGAATTTTTTCACCAATCTTACTTACAACGGAAGAAAACAAGATTATCAAAAAAAGTATCCATTTAATTCTGAGAGAAAAAAGAAATAAAAAAAAGGAGCCCCCAGCGCCGACAAGCGTCGAACGCCGGCCCAACATCTGACCCGCAGAGCAGGAAAGATGTAACCACTGGGCTAACGGGGGGCTACCCTGCTGGGTCAAAAAATTTAATAGCTAAATACGTTAAAAAACAACATAGATGTTACCGACAATCTAATTTTGCTCTTACAACTATGACATTAACAAACTCTTTTAGACCTGAAGAAGCTTGGCGTCTCCCTAACTAATAGCCAACGATTTTTTTTTTCTGACAGAAGTAACTCCCAGCACCATGAAATCTTTTGTAGTTCCCAAAGCCTTGAACAAATTTTACGGGGCTTAGGGTTGATATCCTTTCTTTAAAAGAATTTTTTCACCAATCTTACTTACAACGGAAGAAAACAAGATTATCAAAAAAAGTATCCATTTATATCTGAGAGAAAAAAATAAATAAAAAAAAAAATTCCCCCGCGCCGACAAGCGTCGAACGCCGGCCCAACATCTGACCCTCAGAGCAGGAAACATGTAACCACTGTGCTAACGGGGGGCTACCCTGCTGGGTCAAAAAATTTAATAGCTAAATACGTTAAAAAACAACATAGATGTTACCGACAATCTAATTTTGCTCTTACAACTATGACATTAACAAACTCTTTTAGACCTGAAGAAGCTTGGCGTCTCCCTAACTAATAGCTAACGATTTTTTTTTTCTGACAGAAGTAACTCCCAGCACCATGAAATCTTTTGTAGTTCCCAAAGCCTTGAACAAATTTTACGGGGCTTAGGGTTGATATCCTTTCTTTAAAAGAATTTTTTCACCAATCTTACTTACAACGGAAGAAAACAAGAGTATCAAAAAAACTATCCATTTATATCTGAGAGAAAAAAATAAATAAAAAAAGGAGCCCCCCGCGCCGACAAGCGTCGAACGCCGGCCCAACATCTGACCCGCAGAGCAGGAAAGATGTAACCACTGAACTAACGGGGGGCTACCCTGCTGGGTCAAAAAATTTAATAGCTAAATACGTTAAAAAACAACATAGATGTTACCGACAATCTAATTTTGCTCTTACAACTATGACATTAACAAACTCTTTTAGACCTGAAGAAGCTTGGCGTCTCCCTAACTAATAGCTAACGATTTTTTTTTTCTGACAGAAGTAACTCCCAGCACCATGAAATCTTTTGTAGTTCCCAAAGCCTTGAACAAATTTTACGGGGCTTAGGGTTGATATCCTTTCTTTAAAAGAATTTTTTCACCAATCTTACTTACAACGGAAGAAATTAACATTATCAAAAAAATTATCCATTTAATTCTGAGAGAAAAAAGAAATAAAAAAAAGGAGCCCCCCGCGCCGACAAGCGTCGAACGCCGGCCCAACATCTGACCCGCAGAGCAGGAAAGATGTAACCACTGGGCTAACGGGGGGCTACCCTGCTGGGTCAAAAAATTTAATAGCTAAATACGTTAAAAAACAACATAGATGTTACCGACAATCTAATTTTGCTCTTACAACTATGACATTAACAAACTCTTTTAGACCTGAAGAAGCTTGGCGCCTCCCTAACTAATAGCTAACGATTTTTTTTTCTGACAGAAGTAACTCCCAGCACCATGAAATCTTTTGTAGTTCCCAAAGCCTTGAACAAATTTTACGGGGCTTAGGGTTGATATCCTTTCTTTAAAAGAATTTTTTCACCAATCTTACTTACAACGGAAGAAAACAAGATTATCAAAAAAAGTATCCATTTATATCTGAGAGAAAAAAATAAATAAAAAAAGGAGCCCCCCGCGCCGACAAGTGTCGAACGCCGGCCCAACATCTGACCCGCAGAGCAGGAAAGATGTAACCACTGGGCTAACGGGGGGCTACCCTGCTGGGTCAAAAAATTTAATAGCTAAATACGTTAAAAAACAACATAGATGTTACCGACAATCTAATTTTGCTCTTACAACTATGACATTAACAAACTCTTTTAGACCTGAAGAAGCTTGGCGTCTCCCTAACTAATAGCTAACGATTTTTTTTTCTGACAGAAGTAACTCCCAGCACCATGAAATCTTTTGTAGTTCCCAAAGCCTTGAACAAATTTTACGGGGCTTAGGGTTGATATCCTTTCTTTAAAAGAATTTTTTCACCAATCTTACTTACAACGGAAGAAATTAAGATTATCAAAAAAATTATCCATTTAATTCTGAGAGAAAAAAGAAATAAAAAAAAAAGGAGCCCCCCGCGCCGACAAGCGTCGAACGCCGGCCCAACATCTGACCCGCAGAGCAGGAAAGATGTAACCACTGGGCTAACGGGGGGCTACCCTGCTGGGTCAAAAAATTTAATAGCTAAATACGTTAAAAAACAACATAGATGTTACCGACAATCTAATTTTGCTCTTACAACTATGACATTAACAAACTCTTTTAGACCTGAAGAAGCTTGGCGCCTCCCTAACTAATAGCTAACGATTTTTTTTTTCTGACAGAAGTAACTCCCAGCACCATGAAATCTTTTGTAGTTCCCAAAGCCTTGAACAAATTTTACGGGGCTTAGGGTTGATATCCTTTCTTTAAAAGAATTTTTTCACCAATCTTACTTACAACGGAAGAAAACAAGATTATCAAAAAAAGTATCCATTTAATTCTGAGAAGAAAAAGAAATAAAAAAAAAGGAGCCCCCCGCGCCGACAAGCGTCGAACGCCGGCCCAACATCTGACCCGCAGAGCAGGAAAGATGTAACCACTGGGCTAACGGGGGGCTACCCTGCTGGGTCAAAAAATTTAATAGCTAAATACGTTAAAAAACAACATAGATGTTACCGACAATCTAATTTTGCTCTTACAACTATGACATTAACAAACTCTTTTAGACCTGAAGAAGCTTGGCGCCTCCCTAACTAATAGCTAACGATTTTTTTTTTCTGACAGAAGTAACTCCCAGCACCATGAAATCTTTTGTAGTTCCCAAAGCCTTGAACAAATTTTACGGGGCTTAGGGTTGATATCCTTTCTTTAAAAGAATTTTTTCACCAATCTTACTTACAACGGAAGAAAACAAGATTATCAAAAAAAGTATCCATTTAATTCTGAGAGAAAAAAGAAATAAAAAAAAGGAGCCCCCAGCGCCGACAAACGTCGAACGCCGGCCCAACATCTGACCCGCAGAGCAGGAAAGATGTAACCACTGGGCTAACGGGGGGCTACCCTGCTGGGTCAAAAAATTTAATAGCTAAATACGTTAAAAAACAACATAGATGTTACCGACAATCTAATTTTGCTCTTACAACTATGACATTAACAAACTCTTTTAGACCTGAAGAAGCTTGGCGTCTCCCTAACTAATAGCTAACGATTTTTTTTTTCTGACAGAAGTAACTCCCAGCACCATGAAATCTTTTGTAGTTCCCAAAGCCTTGAACAAATTTTACGGGGCTTAGGGTTGATATCCTTTCTTTAAAAGAATTTTTTCACCAATCTTACTTACAACGGAAGAAAACAAGATTATCAAAAAAATTATCCATTTAATTCTGAGAGAAAAAAGAAATAAAAAAAAAGGAGCCCCCCGCGCCGACAAGCGTCGAACGCCGGCCCAACATCTGACCCGCAGAGCAGGAAAGATGTAACCACTGGGCTAACGGGGGGCTACCCTGCTGGGTCAAAAAATTTAATAGCTAAATACGTTAAAAAACAACATAGATGTTACCGACAATCTAATTTTGCTCTTACAACTATGACATTAACAAACTCTTTTAGACCTGAAGAAGCTTGGCGCCTCCCTAACTAATAGCTAACGATTTTTTTTTCTGACAGAAGTAACTCCCAGCACCATGAAATCTTTTGTAGTTCCCAAAGCCTTGAACAAATTTTACGGGGCTTAGGGTTGATATCCTTTCTTTAAAACAATTTTTTCACCAATCTTACTTACAACGGAAGAAAACAAGATTATCGAAAAAAGTATCCATTTATATCTGAGAGAAAAAAATAAATAAAAAAAAAGAGCCCCCCGCGCCGACAAGCGTCGAACGCCGGCCCAACATCTGACCCGCAGAGCAGGAAAGATGTAACCACTGGGCTAACGGGGGGCTACCCTGCTGGGTCAAAAAATTTAATAGCTAAATACGTTAAAAAACAACATAGATGTTACCGACAATCTAATTTTGCTCTTACAACTATGACATTAACAAACTCTTTTAGACCTGAAGAAGCTTGGCGTCTCCCTAACTAATAGCTAACGATTTTTTTTTTCTGACAGAAGTAACTCCCAACACCATGAAATCTTTTGTAGTTCCCAAAGCCTTGAACAAATTTTACGGGGCTTAGGGTTGATATCCTTTCTTTAAAAGAATTTTTTCACCAATCTTACTTACAACGGAAGAAAACAAGATTATCAAAAAAAGTATCCATTTATATCTGAGAGAAAACAATAAATAAAAAAAAGGAGCCCCCCGCGCCGACAAGCGTCGAACGCCGGCCTAACATCTGACCCGCAGAGCAGGAAAGATGTAACCACTGGGCTAACGGGGGGCTACCCTGCTGGGTCAAGAAATTTAATAGCTAAATACGTTAAAAAAAAACATAGATGTTACCGACAATCTAATTTTGCTCTTACAACTATGACATTAACAAACTCTTTTAGACCTGAAGAAGCTTGGCGTCTCCCTAACTAATAGCTAACGATTTATTTTTCTGACACAAGTAACTCCCAGCACCATGAAATCTTTTGTAGTTCCCAAAGCCTTGAACAAATTTTACGGGGCTTAGGGTTGATATCCTTTCTTTAAAAGAATTTTTTCACCAATCTTACTTACAACGGAAGAAAACAAGATTATCAAAAAAATTATCCATTTAATTCTGAGAGAAAAAAGAAATAAAAAAAAAGGAGCCCCCCGCGCCGACAAGCGTCGAACGCCGGCCCAACATCTGACCCGCAGAGCAGGAAAGATGTAACCACTGGGCTAACGGGGGGCTACCCTGCTGGGTCGAAAAATTTAATAGCTAAATACGTTAAAAAACAACATCGATGTTACCGACAATCTAATTTTGCTCTTACAACTATGACATTAACAAACTCTTTTAGACCTGAAGAAGCTTGGCGCCTCCCTAACTAATAGCTAACGATTTTTTTTTTCTGACAGAAGTAACTCCCAGCACCATGAAATCTTTTGTTGTTCCCAAAGCCTTGAACAAATTTTACGGGGCTTAGGGTTGATATCCTTTCTTTAAAAGAATTTTTTCACCAATCTTACTTACAACGGAAGAAAACAAGATTATCAAAAAAAGTATCCATTTAATTCTGAGAGAAAAAAGAAATAAAAAAAAAGGAGCCCCCCGCGCCGACAAGCGTCGAACGCCGGCCCAACATCTGACCCGCAGAGCAGGAAAGATGTAACCACTGGGCTAACGGGGGGCTACCCTGCTGGGTCAAAAAATTTAATAGCTAAATACGTTAAAAAACAACATAGATGTTACCGACAATCTAATTTTGCTCTTACAACTATGACATTAACAAACTCTTTTAGACCTGAAGAAGCTTGGCGTCTCCCTAACTAATAGCTAACGATTTTTTTTTTCTGACAGAAGTAACTCCCAACACCATGAAATCTTTTGTAGTTCCCAAAGCCTTGAACAAATTTTACGGGGCTTAGGGTTGATATCCTTTCTTTAAAAGAATTTTTTCACCAATCTTACTTACAACGGAAGAAAACAAGATTATCAAAAAAAGTATGCATTTATATCTGAGAGAAAAAAATAAATAAAAAAAAGGAG
This sequence comes from Blastomussa wellsi, assembly GCA_947652115.1. Taxonomy (NCBI): domain Eukaryota; kingdom Metazoa; phylum Cnidaria; class Anthozoa; order Scleractinia; family Plerogyridae; genus Blastomussa; species Blastomussa wellsi. The sequence continues at coordinate 2,614,113 of OX393574.1, read as the reverse complement.
CCCCCCGCGCCAACAAGCGTCGAACGCCGGCCCAACATCTGACCCGCAGAGCAGGAAAGATGTAACCACTGGGCTAACGGGGGGCTACCCTGCTGGGTCAAGAAATTTAATAGCTAAATACTTTAAAAAAAAACATAGATGTTACCGACAATCTAATTTTGCTCTTACAACTATGACATTAACAAACTCTTTTAGACCTGAAGAAGCTTGGCGTCTCCCTAACTAATAGCTAACGATTTATTTTTCTGACAGAAGTAACTCCCAGCACCATGAAATCTTTTGTAGTTCCCAAAGCCTTGAACAAATTTTACGGGGCTTAGGGTTGATATCCTTTCTTTAAAAGAATTTTTTCACCAATCTTACTTACAACGGAAGAAAACAAGATTATCAAAAAAATTATCCATTTAATTCTGAGAGAAAAAAGAAATAAAAAAAAGGAGCCCCCCGCGCCGACAAGCGTCGAACGCCGGCCCAACATCTGACCCGCAGAGCAGGAAAGATGTAACCACTGGGCTAACGGGGGGCTACCCTGCTGGGTCAAAAAATTTAATAGCTAAATACGTTAAAAAACAACATAGATGTTACCGACAATCTAATTTTGCTCTTACAACTATGACATTAACAAACTCTTTTAGACCTCAAGAAGCTTGGCGTCTCCCTAACTAATAGCTAACGATTTTTTTTTTCTGACAGAAGTAACTCCCAGCACCATGAAATCTTTTGTAGTTCCCAAAGCCTTGAACAAATTTTACGGGGCTTAGGGTTGATATCCTTTCTTTAAAAGAATTTTTTCACCAATCTTACTTACAACGGAAGAAAACAGGATTATCAAAAAAAGTATCCATTTATATCGGAGAGAAAAAAATAAATAAAAAAAAGGAGCCCCCCGCGCCGACAAGCGTCGAACGCCGGCCCAACATCTGACCCGCAGAGCAGGAAAGATGTAACCACTGGGCTAACGGGGGGCTACCCTGCTGGGTCAAAAAATTTAATAGCTTAATACGTTAAAAAACAACATAGATGTTACCGACAATCTAATTTTGCTCTTACAACTATGACATTAACAAACTCTTTTAGACCTGAAGAAGCTTGGCGCCTCCCTAACTAATAGCTAACGATTTTTTTTTTCTGACAGAAGTAACTCCCAGCACCATGAAATCTTTTGTAGTTCCCAAAGCCTTGAACAAATTTTACGGGGCTTAGGGTTGATATCCTTTCTTTAAAAGAATTTTTTCACCAATCTTACTTACAACGGAAGAAAACAAGATTATCAAAAAAAGTATCCATTTATATCTGAGAGAAAAAAATAAATAAAAAAAAGGAGCCCCCCGCGCCGACAAGTGTCGAACGCCGGCCCAACATCTGACCCGCAGAGCAGGAAAGATGTAACCACTGGGCTAACGGGGGGCTACCCTGCTGGGTCAAAAAATTTAATAGCTAAATACGTTAAAAAACAACATAGATGTTACCGACAATCTAATTTTGCTCTTACAACTATGACATTAACAAACTCTTTTAGACCTGAAGAAGCTTGGCGTCTCCCTAACTAATAGCTAACGATTTTTTTTTTCTGACAGAAGTAACTCCCAGCACCATGAAATCTTTTGTAGTTCCCAAAGCCTTGAACAAATTTTACGGGGCTTAGGGTTGATATCCTTTCTTTAAAAGAATTTTTTCACCAATCTTACTTACAACGGAAGAAATTAAGATTATCAAAAAAATTATCCATTTAATTCTGAGAGAAAAAAGAAATAAAAAAAAAGGAGCCCCCCGCGCCGACAAGCGTCGAACGCCGGCCCAACATCTGACCCGCAGAGCAGGAAAGATGTAACCACTGGGCTAACGGGGGGCTACCCTGCTGGGTCAAAAAATTTAATAGCTAAATACGTTAAAAAACAACATAGATGTTACCGACAATCTAATTTTGCTCTTACAACTATGACATTAACAAACTCTTTTAGACCTGAAGAAGCTTGGCGCCTCCCTAACTAATAGCTAACGATTTTTTTTTCTGACAGAAGTAACTCCCAGCACCATGAAATCTTTTGTAGTTCCCAAAGCCTTGAACAAATTTTACGGGGCTTAGGGTTGATATCCTTTCTTTAAAAGAATTTTTTCACCAATCTTACTTACAACGGAAGAAATTAAGATTATCAAAAAAATTATCCATTTAATTCTGAGAGAAAAAAGAAATAAAAAAAAAGGAGCCCCCCGCGCCGACAAGCGTCGAACGCCGGCCCAACATCTGACCCGCAGAGCAGGAAAGATGTAACCACTGGGCTAACGGGGGGCTACCCTGCTGGGTCAAAAAATTTAATAGCTAAATACGTTAAAAAACAACATAGATGTTACCGACAATCTAATTTTGCTCTTACAACTATGACATTAACAAACTCTTTTAGACCTGAAGAAGCTTGGCGCCTCCCTAACTAATAGCTAACGATTTTTTTTTCTGACAGAAGTAACTCCCAGCACCATGAAATCTTTTGTAGTTCCCAAAGCCTTGAACAAATTTTACGGGGCTTAGGGTTGATATCCTTTCTTTAAAAGAATTTTTTCACCAATCTTACTTACAACGGAAGAAAACAAGATTATCGAAAAAAGTATCCATTTATATCTGAGAGAAAAAAATAAATAAAAAAAAGGAGCCCCCCGCGCCGACAAGCGTCGAACGCCGGCCCAACATCTGACCCGCAGAGCAGGAAAGATGTAACCACTGGGCTAACGGGGGGCTACCCTGCTGGGTCAAAAAATTTAATAGCTAAATACGTTAAAAAACAACATAGATGTTACCGACAATCTAATTTTGCTCTTACAACTATGACATTAACAAACTCTTTTAGACCTGAAGAAGCTTGGCGTCTCCCTAACTAATAGCTAACGATTTTTTTTTTCTGACAGAAGTAACTCCCAACACCATGAAATCTTTTGTAGTTCCCAAAGCCTTGAACAAATTTTACGGGGCTTAGGGTTGATATCCTTTCTTTAAAAGAATTTTTTCACCAATCTTACTTACAACGGAAGAAAACAAGATTATCAAAAAAAGTATCCATTTATATCTGAGAGAAAAAAATAAATAAAAAAAAGGAGCCCCCCGCGCCAACAAGCGTCGAACGCCGGCCCAACATCTGACCCGCAGAGCAGGAAAGATGTAACCACTGGGCTAACGGGGGGCTACCCTGCTGGGTTAAGAAATTTAATAGCTAAATACGTTAAAAAAAAACATAGATGTTACCGACAATCTAATTTTGCTCTTACAACTATGACATTAACAAACTCTTTTAGACCTGAAGAAGCTTGGCGTCTCCCTAACTAATAGCTAACGATTTATTTTTCTGACAGAAGTAACTCCCAGCACCATGAAATCTTTTGTAGTTCCCAAAGCCTTGAACAAATTTTACGGGGCTTAGGGTTGATATCCTTTCTTTAAAAGAATTTTTTCACCAATCTTACTTACAACGGAAGAAAACAAGATTATCAAAAAAATTATCCATTTAATTCTGAGAGAAAAAAGAAATAAAAAAAGGAGCCCCCGCGCCGACAAGCGTCGAACGCCGGCCCAACATCTGACCCGCAGAGCAGGAAAGATGTAACCACTGGGCTAACGGGGGGCTACCCTGCTGGGTCAAAAAATTTAATAGCTAAATACGTTAAAAAAGAACATAGATGTTACCGACAATCTAATTTTGCTCTTACAACTATGACATTAACAAACTCTTTTAGACCTGAAGAAGCTTGGCGCCTCCCTAACTAATAGCTAACGATTTTTTTTTTCTGACAGAAGTAACTCCCAGCACCATGAAATCTTTTGTAGTTCCCAAAGCCTTGAACAAATTTTACGGGGCTTAGGGTTGATATCCTTTCTTTAAAAGAATTTTTTCACCAATCTTACTTACAACGGAAGAAAACAAGATTATCAAAAAAAGTATCCATTTAATTCTGAGAGAAAAAAGAAATAAAAAAAAAGGAGCCCCCCGCGCCGACAAGCGTCGAACGCCGGCCCAACATCTGACCCGCAGAGCAGGAAAGATGTAACCACTGGGCTAACGGGGGGCTACCCTGCTGGGTCAAAAAATTTAATAGCTAAATACGTTAAAAAACAACATAGATGTTACCGACAATCTAATTTTGCTCTTACAACTATGACATTAACAAACTCTTTTAGACCTCAAGAAGCTTGGCGTCTCCCTAACTAATAGCTAACGATTTTTTTTTTCTGACAGAAGTAACTCCCAGCACCATGAAATCTTTTGTAGTTCCCAAAGCCTTGAACAAATTTTACGGGGCTTAGGGTTGATATCCTTTCTTTAAAAGAATTTTTTCACCAATCTTACTTACAACGGAAGAAAACAAGATTATCAAAAAAAGTATCCATTTATATCGGAGAGAAAAAAATAAATAAAAAAAAGGAGCCCCCCGCGCCGACAAGCGTCGAACGCCGGCCCAACATCTGACCCGCAGAGCAGGAAAGATGTAACCACTGGGCTAACGGGGGGCTACCCTGCTGGGTCAAAAAATTTAATAGCTAAATACGTTAAAAAAGAACATAGATGTTACCGACAATCTAATTTTGCTCTTACAACTATGACATTAACAAACTCTTTTAGACCTGAAGAAGCTTGGCCCCTCCCTAACTAATAGCTAACGATTTTTTTTTTCTGACAGAAGTAACTCCCAGCACCATGAAATCTTTTGTAGTTCCCAAAGCCTTGAACAAATTTTACGGGGCTTAGGGTTGATATCCTTTCTTTAAAAGAATTTTTTCACCAATCTTACTTACAACGGAAGAAAACAAGATTATCAAAAAAAGTATCCATTTAATTCTGAGAGAAAAAAGAAATAAAAAAAAAGGAGCCCCCCGCGCCGACAAGCGTCGAACGCCGGCCCAACATCTGACCCGCAGAGCAGGAAAGATGTAACCACTGGGCTAACGGGGGGCTACCCTGCTGGGTCAAAAAATTTAATAGCTAAATACGTTAAAAAACAACATAGATGTTACCGACAATCTAATTTTGCTCTTACAACTATGACATTAACAAACTCTTTTAGACCTCAAGAAGCTTGGCGTCTCCCTAACTAATAGCTAACGATTTTTTTTTTCTGACAGAAGTAACTCCCAGCACCATGAAATCTTTTGTAGTTCCCAAAGCCTTGAACAAATTTTACGGGGCTTAGGGTTGATATCCTTTCTTTAAAAGAATTTTTTCACCAATCTTACTTACAACGGAAGAAAACAAGATTATCAAAAAAAGTATCCATTTATATCGGAGAGAAAAAAATAAATAAAAAAAAGGAGCCCCCCGCGCCGACAAGCGTCGAACGCCGGCCCAACATCTGACCCGCAGAGCAGGAAAGATGTAACCACTGGGCTAACGGGGGGCTACCCTGCTGGGTCAAAAAATTTAATAGCTAAATACGTTAAAAAACAACATAGATGTTACCGACAATCTAATTTTGCTCTTACAACTATGACATTAACAAACTCTTTTAGACCTGAAGAAGCTTGGCGCCTCCCTAACTAATAGCTAACGATTTTTTTTTTCTGACAGAAGTAACTCCCAGCACCATGAAATCTTTTGTAGTTCCCAAAGCCTTGAACAAATTTTACGGGGCTTAGGGTTGATATCCTTTCTTTAAAAGAATTTTTTCACAAATCTTACTTACAACGGAAGAAAACAAGATTATCAAAAAAAGTATCCATTTATATCTGAGAGAAAAAAATAAATAAAAAAAAGGAGCCCCCCGCGCCGACAAGTGTCGAACGCCGGCCCAACATCTGACCCGCAGAGCAGGAAAGATGTAACCACTGGGCTAACGGGGGGCTACCCTGCTGGGTCAAAAAATTTAATAGCTAAATACGTTAAAAAACAACATAGATGTTACCGACAATCTAATTTTGCTCTTACAACTATGACATTAACAAACTCTTTTAGACCTGAAGAAGCTTGGCGTCTCCCTAACTAATAGCTAACGATTTTTTTTTTCTGACAGAAGTAACTCCCAGCACCATGAAATCTTTTGTAGTTCCCAAAGCCTTGAACAAATTTTACGGGGCTTAGGGTTGATATCCTTTCTTTAAAAGAATTTTTTCACCAATCTTACTTACAACGGAAGAAATTAAGATTATCAAAAAAATTATCCATTTAATTCTGAGAGAAAAAAGAAATAAAAAAAAAGGAGCCCCCCGCGCCGACAAGCGTCGAACGCCGGCCCAACATCTGACCCGCAGAGCAGGAAAGATGTAACCACTGGGCTAACGGGGGGCTACCCTGCTGGGTCAAAAACTTTAATAGCTAAATACGTTAAAAAACAACATAGATGTTACCGACAATCTAATTTTGCTGTTACAACTATGACATTAACAAACTCTTTTAGACCTGAAGAAGCTTGGCGCCTCCCTAACTAATAGCTAACGATTTTTTTTTTCTGACAGAAGTAACTCCCAGCACCATGAAATCTTTTGTAGTTCCCAAAGCCTTGAACAAATTTTACGGGGCTTAGGGTTGATATCCTTTCTTTAAAAGAATTTTTTCACCAATCTTACTTACAACGGAAGAAAACAAGATTATCAAAAAAAGTATCCATTTAATTCTGAGAGAAAAAAGAAATAAAAAAAAAGGAGCCCCCCGCGCCGACAAGCGTCGAACGCCGGCCCAACATCTGACCCGCAGAGCAGGAAAGATGTAACCACTGGGCTAACGGGGGGCTACCCTGCTGGGTCAAAAAATTTAATAGCTAAATACGTTAAAAAACAACATAGATGTTACCGACAATCTAATTTTGCTCTTACAACTATGACATTAACAAACTCTTTTAAGCCTGAAGAAGCTTGGCGCCTCCCTAACTAATAGCTAACGATTTTTTTTTTCTGACAGAAGTAACTCCCAGCACCATGAAATCTTTTGTAGTTCCCAAAGCCTTGAACAAATTTTACGGGGCTTAGGGTTGATATCCTTTCTTTAAAAGAATTTTTTCACCAATCTTACTTACAACGGAAGAAAACAAGATTATCAAAAAAAGTATCCATTTAATTCTGAGAGAAAAAAAGAAATAAAAAAAAAGGAGCCCCCCGCGCCGACAAGCGTCGAACGCCGGCCCAACATCTGACCCGCAGAGCAGGAAAGATGTAACCACTGGGCTAACGGGGGGCTACCCTGCTGGGTCAAAAAATTTAATAGCTAAATACGTTAAAAAACAACATAGATGTTACCGACAATCTAATTTTGCTCTTACAACTATGACATTAACAAACTCTTTTAGACCTGAAGAAGCTTGGCGCCTCCCTAACTAAGCTAACGATTTTTTTTTTCTGACAGAAGTAACTCCCAGCACCATGAAATCTTTTGTAGTTCCCAAAGCCTTGAACAAATTTTACGGGGCTTAGGGTTGATATCCTTTCTTTAAACGAATTTTTTCTCCAATCTTACTTACAACGGAAGAAAACAAGATTATCAAAAAAAGTATCCATTTATATCTGAGAGAAAAAAATAAATAAAAAAAAGGAGCCCCCCGCGCCGACAAGCGTCGAACGCCGGCCCAACATCTGACCCGCAGAGCAGGAAAGATGTAACCACTGGGCTAACGGGGGGCTACCCTGCTGGGTCAAAAAATTTAATAGCTAAATACGTTAAAAAACAACATAGATGTTACCGACAATCTAATTTTGCTCTTACAACTATGACATTAACAAACTCTTTTAGACCTGAAGAAGCTCTGCGTCTCCCTAACTAATAGCTAACGATTTTTTTTTCTGACAGAAGTAACTCCCAGCACCATGAAATCTTTTGTAGTTCCCAAAGCCTTGAACAAATTTTACGGGGCTTAGGGTTGATATCCTTTCTTTAAAAGAATTTTTTCACCAATCTTACTTACAACGGAAGAAAAGAAGATTATCAAAAAAATTATCCATTTAATTCTGAGAGAAAAAAGAAGTAAAAAAAAAGGAGCCCCCCGCGCCGACAAGCGTCGAACGCCGGCCCAACATCTGACCCGCAGAGCAGGAAAGATGTAACCACTGGGCTAACGGGGGGCTACCCTGCTGGGTCAAAAAATTTAATAGCTAAATACGTTAAAAAACAACATAGATGTTACCGACAATCTAATTTTGCTCTTACAACTATGACATTAACAAACTCTTTTAGACCTGAAGAAGCTTGGCGCCTCCCTAACTAATAGCTAACGATTTTTTTTTCTGACAGAAGTAACTCCCAGCACCATGAAGTCTTTTGTAGTTCCCAAAGCCTTGAACAAATTTTACGGGGCTTAGGGTTGATATCCTTTCTTTAAAAGAATTTTTTCACCAATCTTACTTACAACGGAAGAAAACAAGATTATCAAAAAAAGTATCCATTTAATTCTGAGAGAAAAAAAGAAATAAAAAAAAAGGAGCCCCCCGCGCCGACAAGCGTCGAACGCCGGCCCAACATCTGACCCGCAGAGCAGGAAAGATGTAACCACTGGGCTAACGGGGGGCTACCCTGCTGGGTCAAAAAATTTAATAGCTAAATACGTTAAAAAACAACATAGATGTTACCGACAATCTAATTTTGCTCTTACAACTATGACATTAACAAACTCTTTTAGACCTGAAGAAGCTTGGCGCCTCCCTAACTAAGCTAACGATTTTTTTTTTCTGACAGAAGTAACTCCCAGCACCATGAAATCTTTTGTAGTTCCCAAAGCCTTGAACAAATTTTACGGGGCTTAGGGTTGATATCCTTTCTTTAAACGAATTTTTTCTCCAATCTTACTTACAACGGAAGAAAACAAGATTATCAAAAAAAGTATCCATTTATATCTGAGAGAAAAAAATAAATAAAAAAAAGGAGCCCCCCGCGCCGACAAGCGTCGAACGCCGGCCCAACATCTGACCCGCAGAGCAGGAAAGATGTAACCACTGGGCTAACGGGGGGCTACCCTGCTGGGTCAAAAAATTTAATAGCTAAATACGTTAAAAAACAACATAGATGTTACCGACAATCTAATTTTGCTCTTACAACTATGACATTAACAAACTCTTTTAGACCTGAAGAAGCTCTGCGTCTCCCTAACTAATAGCTAACGATTTTTTTTTCTGACAGAAGTAACTCCCAGCACCATGAAATCTTTTGTAGTTCCCAAAGCCTTGAACAAATTTTACGGGGCTTAGGGTTGATATCCTTTCTTTAAAAGAATTTTTTCACCAATCTTACTTACAACGGAAGAAAAGAAGATTATCAAAAAAATTATCCATTTAATTCTGAGAGAAAAAAGAAGTAAAAAAAAAGGAGCCCCCCGCGCCGACAAGCGTCGAACGCCGGCCCAACATCTGACCCGCAGAGCAGGAAAGATGTAACCACTGGGCTAACGGGGGGCTACCCTGCTGGGTCAAAAAATTTAATAGCTAAATACGTTAAAAAACAACATAGATGTTACCGACAATCTAATTTTGCTCTTACAACTATGACATTAACAAACTCTTTTAGACCTGAAGAAGCTTGGCGCCTCCCTAACTAATAGCTAACGATTTTTTTTTCTGACAGAAGTAACTCCCAGCACCATGAAGTCTTTTGTAGTTCCCAAAGCCTTGAACAAATTTTACGGGGCTTAGGGTTGATATCCTTTCTTTAAAAGAATTTTTTCACCAATCTTACTTACAACGGAAGAAAACAAGATTATCGAAAAAAGTATCCATTTATATCTGAGAGAAAAAAATAAATAAAAAAAAGGAGCCCCCCGCGCCGACAAGCGTCGAACGCCGGCCCAACATCTGACCCGCAGAGCAGGAAAGATGTAACCACTGGGCTAACGGGGGGCTACCCTGCTGGGTCAAAAAATTTAATAGCTAAATACGTTAAAAAACAACATAGATGTTACCGACAATCTAATTTTGCTCTTACAACTATGACATTAACAAACTCTTTTAGACCTGAAGAAGCTTGGCGTCTCCCTAACTAATAGCTAACGATTTTTTTTTTCTGACAGAAGTAACTCCCAACACCATGAAATCTTTTGTAGTTCCCAAAGCCTTGAACAAATTTTACGGGGCTTAGGGTTGATATCCTTTCTTTAAAAGAATTTTTTCACCAATCTTACTTACAACGAAAGAAAACAAGATTATCAAAAAAAGTATCCATTTATATCTGAGAGAAAAAAATAAATAAAAAAAAGGAGCCCCCCGCGCCGACAAGCGTCGAACGCCGGCCCAACATCTGACCCGCAGAGCAGGAAAGATGTAACCACTGGGCTAACGGGGGGCTACCCTGCTGGGTCAAGAAATTTAATAGCTAAATACGTTAAAAAAAAAACATAGATGTTACCGACAATCTAATTTTGCTCTTACAACTATGACATTAACAAACTCTTTTAGACCTGAAGAAGCTTGGCGTCTCCCTAACTAATAGCTAACGATTTATTTTTCTGACAGAAGTAACTCCCAGCACCATGAAATCTTTTGTAGTTCCCAAAGCCTTGAACAAATTTTACGGGGCTTAGGGTTGATATCCTTTCTTTAAAAGAATCTTTTCACCAATCTTACTTACAACGGAAGAAAAGAAGATTATCAAAAAAATTATCCATTTAATTCTGAGAGAAAAAAGAAATAAAAAAAAGGAGCCCCCCGCGCCGACAAGCGTCGAACGCCGGCCCAACATCTGACCCGCAGAGCAGGAAAGATGTAACCACTGGGCTAACGGCGGGCTACCCTGCTGGGTCAAAAAATTTAATAGCTAAATACGTTAAAAAACAACATAGATGTTACCGACAATCTAATTTTGCTCTTACAACTATGACATTAACAAACTCTTTTAGACCTGAAGAAGCTTGGCGTCTCCCTAACTAATAGCTAACGATTTTTTTTTCTGACAGAAGTAACTCCCAGCACCATGAAATCTTTTGTAGTTCCCAAAGCCTTGAACAAATTTTACGGGGCTTAGGGTTGATATCCTTTCTTTAAAAGAATTTTTTCACCAATCTTACTTACAACGGAAGAAAACAAGATTATCAAAAAAAGCATCCATTTAATTCTGAGAGAAAAAAGAAATAAAAAAAAAAGGAGCCCCCCGCGCCGACAAGCGTCGAACGCCGGCCCAACATCTGACCCGCAGAGCAGGAAAGATGTAACCACTGGGCTAACGGGGGGCTACCCTGCTGGGTCAAAAAATTTAATAGCTAAATACGTTAAAAAACAACATAGATGTTACCGACAATCTAATTTTGCTCTTACAACTATGACATTAACAAACTCTTTTAGACCTGAAGAAGCTTGGCGCCTCCCTAACTAATAGCTAACGATTTTTTTTTTCTGACAGAAGTAACTCCCAGCACCATGAAATCTTTTGTAGTTCCCAAAGCCTTGAACAAATTTTACGGGGCTTAGGGTTGATATCCTTTCTTTAAAAGAATCTTTTCACCAATCTTACTTACAACGGAAGAAAAGAAGATTATCAAAAAAATTATCCATTTAATTCTGAGAGAAAAAAGAAATAAAAAAAAAGGAGCCCCCCGCGCCGACAAGCGTCGAACGCCGGCCCAACATCTGACCCGCAGAGCAGGAAAGATGTAACCACTGGGCTAACGGCGGGCTACCCTGCTGGGTCAAAAAATTTAATAGCTAAATACGTTAAAAAACAACATAGATGTTACCGACAATCTAATTTTGCTCTTACAACTATGACATTAACAAACTCTTTTAGACCTGAAGAAGCTTGGCGCCTCCCTAACTAATAGCTAACGATTTTTTTTTCTGACAGAAGTAACTCCCAGCACCATGAAATCTTTTGTAGTTCCCAAAGCCTTGAACAAATTTTACGGGGCTTAGGGTTGATATCCTTTCTTTAAAAGAATTTTTTCACCAATCTTACTTACAACGGAAGAAAACAAGATTATCAAAAAAATTATCCATTTAATTCTGAGAGAAAAAAGAAGTAAAAAAAAAGGAGCCCCCCGCGCCGACAAGCGTCGAACGCCGGCCCAACATCTGACCCGCAGAGCAGGAAAGATGTAACCACTGGGCTAACGGGGGGCTACCCTGCTGGGTCAAAAAATTTAATAGCTAAATACGTTAAAAAACAACATAGATGTTACCGACAATCTAATTTTGCTCTTACAACTATGACATTAACAAACTCTTTTAGACCTGAAGAAGCTTGGCGCCTCCCTAACTAATAGCTAACGATTTTTTTTTCTGACAGAAGTAACTCCCAGCACCATGAAATCTTTTGTAGTTCCCAAAGCCTTGAACAAATTTTACTGGGCTTAGGGTTGATATCCTTTCTTTAAAAGAATTTTTTCACCAATCTTACTTACAACGGAAGAAAACAAGATTATCGAAAAAAGTATCCATTTATATCTGAGAGAAAAAAATAAATAAAAAAAAAGGAGCCCCCCGCGCCGACAAGCGTCGAACGCCGGCCCAACATCTGACCCGCAGAGCAGGAAAGATGTAACCACTGGGCTAACGGGGGGCTACCCTGCTGGGTCAAAAAATTTAATAGCTAAATACGTTAAAAAACAACATAGATGTTACCGACAATCTAATTTTGCTCTTACAACTATGACATTAACAAACTCTTTTAGACCTGAAGAAGCTTGGCGTCTCCCTAACTAATAGCTAACGATTTTTTTTTTCTGACAGAAGTAACTCCCAACACCATGAAATCTTTTGTAGTTCCCAAAGCCTTGAACAAATTTTACGGGGCTTAGGGTTGATATCCTTTCTTTAAAAGAATTTTTTCACCAATCTTACTTACAACGGAAGAAAACAAGATTATCAAAAAAAGTATCCATTTATATCTGAGAGAAAAAAATAAATAAAAAAAAGGAGCCCCCCGCGCCGACAAGCGTCGAACGCCGGCCCAACATCTGACCCGCAGAGCAGGAAAGATGTAACCACTGGGCTAACGGGGGGCTACCTTGCTGGGTCAAGAAATTTAATAGCTAAATACGTTAAAAAAAAAACATAGATGTTACCGACAATCTAATTTTGCTCTTACAACTATGACATTAACAAACTCTTTTAGACCTGAAGAAGCTTGGCGTCTCCCTAACTAATAGCTAACGATTTATTTTTCTGACAGAAGTAACTCCCAGCACCATGAAATCTTTTGTAGTTCCCAAAGCCTTGAACAAATTTTACGGGGCTTAGGGTTGATATCCTTTCTTTAAAAGAATTTTTTCACCAATCTTACTTACAACGGAAGAAAACAAGATTATCAAAAAAATTATCCATTTAATTCTGAGAGAGAAAAGAAATAAAAAAAAAAGGAGCCCCCCGCGCCCACAAGCGTCGAACGCCGGCCCAACATCTGACCCGTAGAGCAGGAAAGATGTAACCACTGGGCTAACGGGGGGCTACCCTGCTGGGTCAAAAAATTTAATAGCTAAATACGTTAAAAAAGAACATAGATGTTACCGACAATCTAATTTTGCTCTTACAACTATGACATTAACAAACTCTTTTAGACCTGAAGAAGCTTGGCGCCTCCCTAACTAATAGCTAACGATTTTTTTTTTCTGACAGAAGTAACTCCCAGCACCATGAAATCTTTTGTAGTTCCCAAAGCCTTGAACAAATTTTACGGGGCTTAGGGTTGATATCCTTTCTTTAAAAGAATTTTTTCACCAATCTTACTTACAACGGAAGAAAACAAGATTATTAAAAAAAGTATCCATTTATATCGGAGAGAAAAAATTAAATAAAAAAAAGGAGCCCCCCGCGCCGACAAGCGTCGAACGCCGGCCCAACATCTGACCCGCAGAGCAGGAAAGATGTAACCACTGGGCTAACGGGGGGCTACCCTGCTGGGTCAAAAAATTTAATAGCTAAATACGTTAAAAAACAACATAGATGTTACCGACAATCTAATTTTGCTCTTACAACTATGACATTAACAAACTCTTTTAGACCTGAAGAAGCATGGCGCCTCCCTAACTAATAGCTAACGATTTTTTTTTTCTGACAGAAGTAACTCCCAGCACCATGAAATCTTTTGTAGTTCCCAAAGCCTTGAACAAATTTTACGGGGCTTAGGGTTGATATCCTTTCTTTAAAAGAATTTTTTCACCAATCTTACTTACAACGGAAGAAAACAAGATTATCAAAAAAATTATCCATTTAATTCTGAGAGAGAAAAGAAATAAAAAAAAAGGAGCCCCCCGCGCCTACAAGCGTCGAACGCCGGCCCAACATCTGACCCGCAGAGCAGGAAAGATGTAACCACTGGGCTAACGGGGGGCTACCCTGCTGGGTCAAAAAATTTAATAGCTAAATACGTTAAAAAACAACATAGATGTTACCGACAATCTAATTTTGCTCTTACAACTATGACATTAACAAACTCTTTTAGACCTGAAGAAGCTTGGCGCCTCCCTAACTAATAGCTAACGATTTTTTTTTTCTGACAGAAGTAACTCCCAGCACCATGAAATCTTTTGTAGTTCCCAAAGCCTTGAACAAATTTTACGGGGCTTAGGGTTGATATCCTTTCTTTAAAAGAATTTTTTCACCAATCTTACTTACAACGGAAGAAAACAAGATTATCAAAAAAAGTATCCATTTAATTCTGAGAGAAAAAAGAAATAAAAAAAAAAGAGCCCCCCGCGCCGACAAGCGTCGAACGCCGGCCCAACATCTGACCCGCAGAGCAGGAAAGATGTAACCACTGGGCTAACGGGGGGCTACCCTGCTGGGTCAAAAAATTTAATAGCTAAATACGTTAAAAAACAACATAGATGTTACCGACAATCTAATTTTGCTCTTACAACTATGACATTAACAAACTCTTTTAGACCTGAAGAAGCTTGGCGTCTCCCTAACTAATAGCTAACGATTTTTTTTTTCTGACAGAAGTAACTCCCAGCACCATGAAATCTTTTGTAGTTCCCAAAGCCTTGAACAAATTTTACGGGGCTTAGGGTTGATATCCTTTCTTTAAAAGAATTTTTTCACCAATCTTACTTACAACGGAAGAAAACAAGATTATCAAAAAAAGTATCCATTTATATCTGAGAGAAAAAAATAAATAAAAAAAAGGAGCCCCCGCGCCGACAAGCGTCGAACGCCGGCCCAACATCTGACCCGCAGAGCAGGAAAGATGTAACCACTGGGCTAACGGGGGGCTACCCTGCTGGGTCAAAAAATTTAATAGCTAAATACGTTAAAAAACAACATAGATGTTACCGACAATCTAATTTTGCTCTTACAACTATGACATTAACAAACTCTTTTAGACCTGAAGAAGCTTGGCGCCTCCCTAACTAATAGCTAACGATTTTTTTTTTCTGACAGAAGTAACTCCCAGCACCATGAAATCTTTTGTAGTTCCCAAAGCCTTGAACAAATTTTACGGGGCTTAGGGTTGATATCCTTTCTTTAAAAGAATTTTTTCACCAATCTTACTTACAACGGAAGAAAACAAGATTATCAAAAAAATTATCCATTTAATTCTGAGAGAGAAAAGAAATAAAAAAAAAAGGAGCCCCCCGCGCCGACAAGCGTCGAACGCCGGCCCAACATCTGACCCGCAGAGCAGGAAAGATGTAACCACTGGGCTAACGGGGGGCTACCCTGCTGGGTCAAAAAATTTAATAGCTAAATACGTTAAAAAACAACATAGATGTTACCGACAATCTAATTTTGCTCTTACAACTATGACATTAACAAACTCTTTTAGACCTGAAGAAGCTTGGCGCCTCCCTAACTAATAGCTAACGATTTTTTTTTTCTGACAGAAGTAACTCCCAGCACCATGAAATCTTTTGTAGTTCCCAAAGCCTTGAACAAATTTTACGGGGCTTAGGGTTGATATCCTTTCTTTAAAAGAATTTTTTCACCAATCTTACTTACAATGGAAGAAAACAAGATTATCAAAAAAAGTATCCATTTAATTCTGAGAGAAAAAAGAAATAAAAAAAATGAGCCCCCCGCGCCGAGAAGCGTCGAACGCCGGCCCAACATCTGACCCGCAGAGCAGGAAAGATGTAACCACTGGGCTAACGGGGGGCTACCCTGCTGGGTCAAAAAGTTTAATAGCTAAATACGTTAAAAAACAACATAGATGTTACCGACAATCTAATTTTGCTCTTACAACTATGACATTAACAAACTCTTTTAGACCTGAAGAAGCTTGGCGTCTCCCTAACTAATAGCTAACGATTTTTTTTTCTGACAGAAGTAACTCCCAGCACCATGAAATCTTTTGTAGTTCCCAAAGCCTTGAACAAATTTTACGGGGCTTAGGGTTGATATCCTTTCTTTAAAAGAATTTTTTCACCAATCTTACTTACAACGGAAGAAAACAAGATTATCGAAAAAAGTATCCATTTATATCTGAGAGAAAAAAATAAATAAAAAAAAGGAGCCCCCCGCGCCGACAAGCGTCGAACGCCGGCCCAACATCTGACCCGCAGAGCAGGAAAGATGTAACCACTGGGCTAACGGGGGGCTACCCTGCTGGGTCAAAAAATTTAATAGCTAAATACGTTAAAAAACAACATAGATGTTACCGACAATCTAATTTTGCTCTTACAACTATGACATTAACAAACTCTTTTAGACCTGAAGAAGCTTGGCGTCTCCCTAACTAATAGCTAACGATTTTTTTTTTCTGACAGAAGTAACTCCCAACACCATGAAATCTTTTGTAGTTCCCAAAGCCTTGAACAAATTTTACGGGGCTTAGGGTTGATATCCTTTCTTTAAAAGAATTTTTTCACCAATCTTACTTACAACGGAAGAAAACAAGATTATCAAAAAAAGTATCCATTTATATCTGAGAGAAAAAAATAAATAAAAAAAAAGGAGCCCCAAGCGCCGACAAGCGTCGAACGCCGGCCCAACATCTGACCCGCAGAGCAGGAAAGATGTAACCACTGGGCTAACGGGGGGCTACCCTGCTGGGTCAAGAAATTTAATAGCTAAATACGTTAAAAAAAAACATAGATGTTACCGACAATCTAATTTTGCTCTTACAACTATGACATTAACAAACTCTTTTAGACCTGAAGAAGCTTGGCGTCTCCCTAACTAATAGCTAACGATTTATTTTTCTGACAGAAGTAACTCCCAGCACCATGAAATCTTTTGTAGTTCCCAAAGCCTTGAACAAATTTTACTGGGCTTAGGGTTGATATCCTTTCTTTAAAAGAATTTTTTCACCAATCTTACTTACAACGGAAGAAAACAAGATTATCAAAAAAATTATCCATTTAATTCTGAGAGAAAAAAGAAATAAAAAAAAAGGAGCCCCCCGCGCCGACAAGCGTCGAACGCCGGCCCAACATCTGACCCGCAGAGCAGGAAAGATGTAACCACTGGGCTAACGGGGGGCTACCCTGCTGGGTCAAAAAATTTAATAGCTAAATACGTTAAAAAACAACATAGATGTTACCGACAATCTAATTTTGCTCTTACAACTATGACATTAACAAACTCTTTTAGACCTGAAGAAGCTTGGCGCCTCCCTAACTAATAGCTAACGATTTTTTTTTTCTGACAGAAGTAACTCCCAGCACCATGAAATCTTTTGTAGTTCCCAAAGCCTTGAACAAATTTTACGGGGCTTAGGGTTGATATCCTTTCTTTAAAAGAATTTTTTCACCAATCTTACTTACAACGGAAGAAAACAAGATTATCAAAAAAATTATCCATTTAATTCTGAGAGAGAAAAGAAATAAAAAAAAAAGGAGCCCCCCGCGCCTACAAGCGTCGAACGCCGGCCCAACATCTGACCCGCAGAGCAGGAAAGATGTAACCACTGGGCTAACGGGGGGCTACCCTGCTGGGTCAAAAAATTTAATAGCTAAATACGTTAAAAAACAACATAGATGTTACCGACAATCTAATTTTGCTCTTACAACTATGACATTAACAAACTCTTTTAGACCTGAAGAAGCTTGGCGCCTCCCTAACTAATAGCTAACGATTTTTTTTTTCTGACAGAAGTAACTCCCAGCACCATGAAATCTTTTGTAGTTCCCAAAGCCTTGAACAAATTTTACGGGGCTTAGGGTTGATATCCTTTCTTTAAAAGAATTTTTTCACCAATCTTACTTACAACGGAAGAAAACAAGATTATCAAAAAAAGTATCCATTTAATTCTGAGAGAAAAAAGAAATAAAAAAAAAAGAGCCCCCCGCGCCGACAAGCGTCGAACGCCGGCCCAACATCTGACCCGCAGAGCAGGAAAGATGTAACCACTGGGCTAACGGGGGGCTACCCTGCTGGGTCAAAAAATTTAATAGCTAAATACGTTAAAAAACAACATAGATGTTACCGACAATCTAATTTTGCTCTTACAACTATGACATTAACAAACTCTTTTAGACCTGAAGAAGCTTGGCGTCTCCCTAACTAATAGCTAACGATTTTTTTTTTCTGACAGAAGTAACTCCCAGCACCATGAAATCTTTTGTAGTTCCCAAAGCCTTGAACAAATTTTACGGGGCTTAGGGTTGATATCCTTTCTTTAAAAGAATTTTTTCACCAATCTTACTTACAACGGAAGAAAACAAGATTATCAAAAAAAGTATCCATTTATATCTGAGAGAAAAAAATAAATAAAAAAAAGGAGCCCCCGCGCCGACAAGCGTCGAACGCCGGCCCAACATCTGACCCGCAGAGCAGGAAAGATGTAACCACTGGGCTAACGGGGGGCTACCCTGCTGGGTCAAAAAATTTAATAGCTAAATACGTTAAAAAACAACATAGATGTTACCGACAATCTAATTTTGCTCTTACAACTATGACATTAACAAACTCTTTTAGACCTGAAGAAGCTTGGCGCCTCCCTAACTAATAGCTAACGATTTTTTTTTTCTGACAGAAGTAACTCCCAGCACCATGAAATCTTTTGTAGTTCCCAAAGCCTTGAACAAATTTTACGGGGCTTAGGGTTGATATCCTTTCTTTAAAAGAATTTTTTCACCAATCTTACTTACAACGGAAGAAAACAAGATTATCAAAAAAATTATCCATTTAATTCTGAGAGAGAAAAGAAATAAAAAAAAAAGGAGCCCCCCGCGCCGACAAGCGTCGAACGCCGGCCCAACATCTGACCCGCAGAGCAGGAAAGATGTAACCACTGGGCTAACGGGGGGCTACCCTGCTGGGTCAAAAAATTTAATAGCTAAATACGTTAAAAAACAACATAGATGTTACCGACAATCTAATTTTGCTCTTACAACTATGACATTAACAAACTCTTTTAGACCTGAAGAAGCTTGGCGCCTCCCTAACTAATAGCTAACGATTTTTTTTTTCTGACAGAAGTAACTCCCAGCACCATGAAATCTTTTGTAGTTCCCAAAGCCTTGAACAAATTTTACGGGGCTTAGGGTTGATATCCTTTCTTTAAAAGAATTTTTTCACCAATCTTACTTACAACGGAAGAAAACAAGATTATCGAAAAAAGTATCCATTTATATCTGAGAGAAAAAAATAAATAAAAAAAAGGAGCCCCCCGCGCCGACAAGCGTCGAACGCCGGCCCAACATCTGACCCGCAGAGCAGGAAAGATGTAACCACTGGGCTAACGGGGGGCTACCCTGCTGGGTCAAAAAATTTAATAGCTAAATACGTTAAAAAACAACATAGATGTTACCGACAATCTAATTTTGCTCTTACAACTATGACATTAACAAACTCTTTTAGACCTGAAGAAGCTTGGCGTCTCCCTAACTAATAGCTAACGATTTTTTTTTTCTGACAGAAGTAACTCCCAACACCATGAAATCTTTTGTAGTTCCCAAAGCCTTGAACAAATTTTACGGGGCTTAGGGTTGATATCCTTTCTTTAAAAGAATTTTTTCACCAATCTTACTTACAACGGAAGAAAACAAGATTATCAAAAAAAGTATCCATTTATATCTGAGAGAAAAAAATAAATAAAAAAAAAGGAGCCCCAAGCGCCGACAAGCGTCGAACGCCGGCCCAACATCTGACCCGCAGAGCAGGAAAGATGTAACCACTGGGCTAACGGGGGGCTACCCTGCTGGGTCAAGAAATTTAATAGCTAAATACGTTAAAAAAAAACATAGATGTTACCGACAATCTAATTTTGCTCTTACAACTATGACATTAACAAACTCTTTTAGACCTGAAGAAGCTTGGCGTCTCCCTAACTAATAGCTAACGATTTATTTTTCTGACAGAAGTAACTCCCAGCACCATGAAATCTTTTGTAGTTCCCAAAGCCTTGAACAAATTTTACGGGGCTTAGGGTTGATATCCTTTCTTTAAAAGAATTTTTTCACCAATCTTACTTACAACGGAAGAAAACAAGATTATCAAAAAAATTATCCATTTAATTCTGAGAGAAAAAAGAAATAAAAAAAAAGGAGCCCCCCGCGCCGACAAGCGTCGAACGCCGGCCCAACATCTGACCCGCAGAGCAGGAAAGATGTAACCACTGGGCTAACGGGGGGCTACCCTGCTGGGTCAAAAAATTTAATAGCTAAATACGTTAAAAAACAACATAGATGTTACCGACAATCTAATTTTGCTCTTACAACTATGACATTAACAAACTCTTTTAGACCTGAAGAAGCTTGGCGCCTCCCTAACTAATAGCTAACGATTTTTTTTATCTGACAGAAGTAACTCCCAGCACCATGAAATCTTTTGTAGTTCCCAAAGCCTTGAACAAATTTTACGGGGCTTAGGGTTGATATCCTTTCTTTAAAAGAATTTTTTCACCAATCTTACTTACAACGGAAGAAAACAAGATTATCAAAAAAAGTATCCATTTAATTCTGAGAGAAAAAAGAAATAAAAAAAAAGGAGCCCCCCGCGCCGACAAGCGTCGAACGCCGGCCCAACATCTGACCCGCAGAGCAGGAAAGATGTAACCACTGGGCTAACGGGGGGCTACCCTGCTGGGTCAAAAAATTTAATAGCTAAATACGTTAAAAAACAACATAGATGTTACCGACAATCTAATTTTGCTCTTACAACTATGACATTAACAAACTCTTTTAGACCTGAAGAAGCTTGGCGTCTCCCTAACTAATAGCTAACGATTTTTTTTTTCTGACAGAAGTAACTCCCAGCACCATGAAATCTTTTGTAGTTCCCAAAGCCTTGAACAAATTTTACGGGGCTTAGGGTTGATATCCTTTCTTTAAAAGAATTTTTTCACCAATCTTACTTACAACGGAAGAAAACAAGATTATCAAAAAAAGTATCCATTTATATCGGAGAGAAAAAAATAAATAAAAAAAAGGAGCCCCCCCGCGCCGACAAGCGTCGAACGCCGGCCCAACATCTGACCCGCAGAGCAGGAAAGATGTAACCACTGGGCTAACGGGGGGCTACCCTGCTGGGTCAAAAAATTTAATAGCTAAATACGTTAAAAAACAACATAGATGTTACCGACAATCTAATTTTGCTCTTACAACTATGACATTAACAAACTCTTTTAGACCTGAAGAAGCTTGGCGCCTCCCTAACTAATAGCTAACGATTTTTTTTTTCTGACAGAAGTAACTCCCAGCACCATGAAATCTTTTGTAGTTCCCAAAGCCTTGAACAAATTTTACGGGGCTTAGGGTTGATATCCTTTCTTTAAAAGAATTTTTTCACCAATCTTACTTACAACGGAAGAAAACAAGATTATCAAAAAAATTATCCATTTAATTCTGAGAGAGAAAAAAAATAAAAAAAAAGGAGCCCCCCGCGCCGACAAGCGTCGAACGCCGGCCCAACATCTGACCCGCAGAGCAGGAAAGATGTAACCACTGGGCTAACGGGGGGCTACCCTGCTGGGTCAAAAAATTTAATAGCTAAATACGTTAAAAAACAACATAGATGTTACCGACAATCTAATTTTGCTCTTACAACTATGACATTAACAAATTCTTTTAGACCTGAAGAAGCTTGGCGCCTACCTAACTAATAGCTAACGATTTTTTTTTTCTGACAGAAGTAACTCCCAGCACCATGAAATCTTTTGTAGTTCCCAAAGCCTTGAACAAATTTTACGGGGCTTAGGGTTGATATCCTTTCTTTAAAAGAATTTTTTCACCAATCTTACTTACAACGGAAGAAAACAAGATTATCAAAAAAAGTATCCATTTATATCGGAGAGAAAAAAATAAATAAAAAAAAGGAGCCCCCCGCGCCGACAAGCGTCGAACGCCGGCCCAACATCTGACCCGCAGAGCAGGAAAGATGTAACCACTGGGCTAACGGGGGGCTACCCTGCTGGGTCAAAAAATTTAATAGCTAAATACGTTAAAAAACAACATAGATGTTACCGACAATCTAATTTTGCTCTTACAACTATGACATTAACAAACTCTTTTAGACCTGAAGAAGCTTGGCGCCTCCCTAACTAATAGCTAACGATTTTTTTTTTCTGACAGAAGTAACTCCCAGCACCATGAAATCTTTTGTAGTTCCCAAAGCCTTGAACAAATTTTACGGGGCTTAGGGTTGATATCCTTTCTTTAAAAGAATTTTTTCACCAATCTTACTTACAACGGAAGAAAACAAGATTATCAAAAAAATTATCCATTTAATTCTGAGAGAGAAAAGAAATAAAAAAAAAGGAGCCCCCCGCGCCTACAAGCGTCGAACGCCGGCCCAACATCTGACCCGCAGAGCAGGAAAGATGTAACCACTGGGCTAACGGGGGGCTACCCTGCTGGGTCAAAAAATTTAATAGCTAAATACGTTAAAAAACAACATAGATGTTACCGACAATCTAATTTTGCTCTTACAACTATGACATTAACAAACTCTTTTAGACCTGAAGAAGCTTGGCGCCTCCCTAACTAATAGCTAACGATTTTTTTTTTCTGACAGAAGTAACTCCCAGCACCATGAAATCTTTTGTAGTTCCCAAAGCCTTGAACAAATTTTACGGGGCTTAGGGTTGATATCCTTTCTTTAAAAGAATTTTTTCACCAATCTTACTTACAACGGAAGAAAACAAGATTATCAAAAAAAGTATCCATTTAATTCTGAGAGAAAAAAGAAATAAAAAAAAAAGGAGCCCCCCGCGCCGACAAGCGTCGAACGCCGGCCCAACATCTGACCCGCAGAGCAGGAAAGATGTAACCACTGGGCTAACGGGGGGCTACCCTGCTGGGTCAAAAAATTTAATAGCTAAATACGTTAAAAAACAACATAGATGTTACCGACAATCTAATTTTGCTCTTACAACTATGACATTAACAAACTCTTTTAGACCTGAAGAAGCTTGGCGCCTCCCTAACTAATAGCTAACGATTTTTTTTTTCTGACAGAAGTAACTCCCAGCACCATGAAATCTTTTGTAGTTCCCAAAGCCTTGAACAAATTTTACGGGGCTTAGGGTTGATATCCTTTCTTTAAAAGAATTTTTTCACCAATCTTACTTACAACGGAAGAAAACAAGATTATCAAAAAAAGTATCCATTTAATTCTGAGAGAAAAAAGAAATAAAAAAAAAAGGAGCCCCCCGCGCCGACAAGCGTCGAACGCCGGCCCAACATCTGACCCGCAGAGCAGGAAAGATGTAACCACTGGGCTAACGGGGGGCTACCCTGCTGGGTCAAAAAATTTAATAGCTAAATACGTTAAAAAACAACATAGATGTTACCGACAATCTAATTTTGCTCTTACAACTATGACATTAACAAACTCTTTTAGACCTGAAGAAGCTTGGCGCCTCCCTAACTAATAGCTAACGATTTTTTTTTTCTGACAGAAGTAACTCCCAGCACCATGAAATCTTTTGTAGTTCCCAAAGCCTTGAACAAATTTTACGGGGCTTAGGGTTGATATCCTTTCTTTAAAAGAATTTTTTCACCAATCTTACTTACAACGGAAGAAAACAAGATTATCAAAAAAAGTATCCATTTAATTCTGAGAGAAAAAAGAAATAAAAAAAAAAAGGAGCCCCCGCGCCGACAAGCGTCGAACGCCGGCCCAACATCTGACCCGCAGAGCAGGAAAGATGTAACCACTGGGCTAACGGGGGGCTACCCTGCTGGGTCAAAAAATTTAATAGCTAAATACGTTAAAAAACAACATAGATGTTACCGACAATCTAATTTTGCTCTTACAACTATGACATTAACAAACTCTTTTAGACCTGAAGAAGCTTGGCGTCTCCCTAACTAATAGCTAACGATTTTTTTTTTTGACAGAAGTAACTCCCAGCACCATGAAATCTTTTGTAGTTCCCAAAGCCTTGAACAAATTTTACGGGGCTTAGGGTTGATATCCTTTCTTTTAAAGAATTTTTTCACCAATCTTACTTACAACGGAAGAAAACAAGATTATCAAAAAAATTATCCATTTAATTCTGAGAGAGAAAAGAAATAAAAAAAAAGGAGCCCCCCGCGCCGACAAGCGTCGAACGCCGGCCCAACATCTGACCCGCAGAGCAGGAAAGATGTAACCACTGGGCTAACGGAGGGCTACCCTGCTGGGTCAAAAAATTTAATAGCTAAATACGTTAAAAAACAACATAGATGTTACCGACAATCTAATTTTGCTCTTACAACTATGACATTAACAAACTCTTTTAGACCTGAAGAAGCTTGGCGCCTCCCTAACTAATAGCTAACGATTTTTTTTTTCTGACAGAAGTAACTCCCAGCACCATGAAATCTTTTGTAGTTCCCAAAGCCTTGAACAAATTTTACGGGGCTTAGGGTTGATATCCTTTCTTTAAAAGAATTTTTTCACCAATCTTACTTACAATGGAAGAAAACAAGATTATCAAAAAAAGTATCCATTTAATTCTGAGAGAAAAAAGAAATAAAAAAAATGAGCCCCCCGCGCCGACAAGCGTCGAACGCCGGCCCAACATCTGACCCGCAGAGCAGGAAAGATGTAACCACTGGGCTAACGGGGGGCTACCCTGCTGGGTCAAAAAGTTTAATAGCTAAATACGTTAAAAAACAACATAGATGTTACCGACAATCTAATTTTGCTCTTACAACTTTGACATTAACAAACTCTTTTAGACCTGAAGAAGCTTGGCGTCTCCCTAACTAAAAGCTAACGATTTTTTTTTTCGGACAGAAGTAACTCCCAGCACCATGAAATCTTTTGTAGTTCCCAAAGCCTTGAACAAATTTTACGGGGCTTAGGGTTGATATCCTTTCTTTAAAAGAATTTTTTCACCAATCTTACTTACAACGGAAGAAAACAAGATTATCAAAAAAATTATGAATTTAATTCTGAGAGAAAAAAGAAATAAAAAAAAGGAGCCCCCCGCGCCGACAGGCGTCGAACGCCGGCCCAACATCTGACCCGCAGAGCAGGAAAGATGTAACCACTGGGCTAACGGGGGGCTACCCTGCTGGGTCAAAAAATTTAATAGCTAAATACGTTAAAAAACAACATAGATGTTACCGA
This sequence comes from Blastomussa wellsi, assembly GCA_947652115.1. Taxonomy (NCBI): domain Eukaryota; kingdom Metazoa; phylum Cnidaria; class Anthozoa; order Scleractinia; family Plerogyridae; genus Blastomussa; species Blastomussa wellsi. Next base: position 2,588,786 of record OX393574.1, on the reverse strand, counting down.
CAATCTAATTTTGCTCTTACAACTATGACATTAACAAACTCTTTTAGACCTGAAGAAGCTTGGCGCCTCCCTAACTAATAGCTAACGATTTTTTTTTTCTGACAGAAGTAACTCCCAGCACCATGAAATCTTTTGTAGTTCCCAAAGCCTTGAACAAATTTTACGGGGCTTAGGGTTGATATCCTTTCTTTAAAAGAATTTTTTCACCAATCTTACTTACAACGGAAGAAAACAAGATTATCAAAAAAAGTATCCATTTATATCTGAGAGAAAAAAATAAATAAAAAAAAGGAGCCCCCCGCGCCGACAAGCGTCGAACGCCGGCCCAACATCTGACCCGCAGAGCAGGAAAGATGTAACCACTGGGCTAACGGGGGGCTACCCTGCTGGGTCAAAAAATTTAATAGCTAAATACGTTAAAAAACAACATAGATGTTACCGACAATCTAATTTTGCTCTTACAACTATGACATTAACAAACTCTTTTAGACCTGAAGAAGCTTGGCGTCTCCCTAACTAATAGCTAACGATTTGTTTTTTCTGACAAAAGTAACTCCCAGCACCATGAAATCTTTTGTAGTTCCCAAAGCCTTGAACAAATTTTACGGGGCTTAGGGTTGATATCCTTTCTTTAAAAGAATTTTTTCACCAATCTTACTTACAACGGAAGAAAACAAGATTATCAAAAAAATTATCCATTTAATTCTGAGAGAAAAAAGAAATAAAAAAAAGGAGCCCCCCGCGCCGACAAGCGTCGAACGCCGGCCCAACATCTGACCCGCAGAGCAGGAAAGATGTAACCACTGGGCTAACGGGGGGCTACCCTGCTGGGTCAAAAAATTTAATAGCTAAATACGTTAAAAAACAACATAGATGTTACCGACAATCTAATTTTGCTCTTACAACTATGACATTAACAAACTCTTTTAGACCTGAAGAAGCTTGGCGCCTCCCTAACTAATAGCTAACGATTTTTTTTTTCTGACAGAAGTAACTCCCAGCACCATGAAATCTTTTGTAGTTCCCAAAGCCTTGAACAAATTTTACGGGGCTTAGGGTTGATATCCTTTCTTTAAAAGAATTTTTTCACCAATCTTACTTACAACGGAAGAAAACAAGATTATCAAAAAAAGTATCCATTTATATCTGAGAGAAAAAAATAAATAAAAAAAAGGAGCCCCCCGCGCCGACAAGCGTCGAACGCCGGCCCAACATCTGACCCGCAGAGCAGGAAAGATGTAACCACTGGGCTAACGGGGGGCTACCCTGCTGGGTCAAAAAATTTAATAGCTAAATACGTTAAAAAACAACATAGATGTTACCGACAATCTAATTTTGCTCTTACAACTATGACATTAACAAACTCTTTTAGACCTGAAGAAGCTTGGCGTCTCCCTAACTAATAGCTAACGATTTGTTTTTTCTGACAGAAGTAACTCCCAGCACCATGAAATCTTTTGTAGTTCCCAAAGCCTTGAACAAATTTTACGGGGCTTAGGGTTGATATCCTTTCTTTAAAAGAATTTTTTCACCAATCTTACTTACAACGGAAGAAAACAAGATTATCAAAAAAATTATCCATTTAATTCTGAGAGAGAAAAGAAATAAAAAAAAAGGAGCCCCCCGCGCCGACAAGCGTCGAACGCCGGCCCAACATCTGACCCGCAGAGCAGGAAAGATGTAACCACTGGGCTAACGGGGGGCTACCCTGCTGGGTCAAAAATTTTAATAGCTAAATACGTTAAAAAACAACATAGATGTTACCGACAATCTAATTTTGCTCTTACAACTATGACATTAACAAACTCTTTTAGACCTGAAGAAGCTTGGCGCCTCCCTAACTAATAGCTAACGATTTTTTTTTTCTGACAGAAGTAACTCCCAGCACCATGAAATCTTTTGTAGTTCCCAAAGCCTTGAACAAATTTTACGGGGCTTAGGGTTGATATCCTTTCTTTAAAAGAATTTTTTCACCAATCTTACTTACAATGGAAGAAAACAAGATTATCAAAAAAAGTATCCATTTAATTCTGAGAGAAAAAAGAAATAAAAAAAAAAATGAGCCCCCCGCGCCGACAAGCGTCGAACGCCGGCCCAACATCTGACCCGCAGAGCAGGAAAGATGTAACCACTGGGCTAACGGGGGGCTACCCTGCTGGGTCAAAAAATTTAATAGCTAAATACGTTAAAAAACAACATAGATGTTACCGACAATCTAATTTTGCTCTTACAACTATGACATTAACAAACTCTTTTAGACCTGAAGAAGCTTGGCGCCTCCCTAACTAATAGCTAACGATTTTTTTTTTTCTGACAGAAGTAACTCCCAGCACCATGAAATCTTTTGTAGTTCCCAAAGCCTTGAACAAATTTTACGGGGCTTAGGGTTGATATCCTTTCTTTAAAAGAATTTTTTCACCAATCTTACTTACAACGGAAGAAAACAAGATTATCAAAAAAAGTATCCATTTATATCTGAGAGAAAAAAATAAATAAAAAAAAGGAGCCCCCCGCGCCGACAAGCGTCGAACGCCGGCCCAACATCTGACCCGCAGAGCAGGAAAGATGTAACCACTGGGCTAACGGGGGGCTACCCTGCTGGGTCAAAAAATTTAATAGCTAAATACGTTAAAAAACAACATAGATGTTACCGATAATCTAATTTTGCTCTTACAACTATGACATTAACAAACTCTTTTAGACCTGAAGAAGCTTGGCGTCTCCCTAACTAATAGCTAACGATTTTTTTTTTCTGACAGAAGTAACTCCCAGAGCAATGAAATCTTTTGTAGTTCCCAAAGCCTTGAACAAATTTTACGGGGCTTAGGGTTGATATCCTTTCTTTAAAAGAATTTTTTCACCAATCTTACTTACAACGGAAGAAAACAAGATTATCAAAAAAATTATCCATTTAATTCTGAGAGAAAAAAGAAATAAAAAAAAAGGAGCCCCCCGCGCCGACAAGCGTCGAACGCCGGCCCAACATCTGACCCGCAGAGCAGGAAAGATGTAACCACTGGGCTAACGGGGGGCTACCCTGCTGGGTCAAAAAATTTAATAGCTAAATACGTTAAAAAACAACATAGATGTTACCGACAATCTAATTTTGCTCTTACAACTATGACATTAACAAACTCTTTTAGACCTGAAGAAGCTTGGCGCCTCCCTAACTAATAGCTAACGATTTTTTTTTTCTGACAGAAGTAACTCCCAGCACCATGAAATCTTTTGTAGTTCCCAAAGCCTTGAACAAATTTTACGGGGCTTAGGGTTGATATCCTTTCTTTAAAAGAATTTTTTCACCAATCTTACTTACAACGGAAGAAAACAAGATTATCAAAAAAAGTATCCATTTAATTCTGAGAGAAAAAAGAAATAAAAAAAAGGAGCCCCCCGCGCCGACAAGCGTCGAACGCCGGCCCAACATCTGACCCGCAGAGCAGGAAAGATGTAACCACTGGGCTAACGGGGGGCTACCCTGCTGGGTCAAAAAATTTAATAGCTAAATACGTTAAAAAACAACATAGATGTTACCGACAATCTAATTTTGCTCTTACAACTATGACATTAACAAACTCTTTTAGACCTGAAGAAGCTTGGCGTCTCCCTAACTAATAGCTAACGATTTTTTTTTTCTGACAGAAGTAACTCCCAGCACCATGAAATCTTTTGTAGTTCCCAAAGCCTTGAACAAATTTTACGGGGCTTAGGGTTGATATCCTTTCTTTAAAAGAATTTTTTCACCAATCTTACTTACAACGGAAGAAAACAAGATTATCAAAAAAAGTATCCATTTAATTCTGAGAGAAAAAAGAAATAAAAAAAAAGGAGCCCCCGCGCCGACAAGCGTCGAACGCCGGCCCAACATCTGACCCGCAGAGCATGTAACCACTGGGCTAACGGGGGGCTACCCTGCTGGGTCAAAAAATTTAATAGCTAAATACGTTAAAAAACAACATAGATGTTACCGACAATCTAATTTTGCTCTTACAACTATGACATTAACAAACTCTTTTAGACCTGAAGAAGCTTGGCGCCTCCCTAACTAATAGCTAACGTTTTTTTTTTTCTGACAGAAGTAACTCCCAGCACCATGAAATCTTTTGTAGTTCCCAAAGCCTTGAACAAATTTTACGGGGCTTAGGGTTGATATCCTTTCTTTAAAAGAATTTTTTCACCAATCTTACTTACAACGGAAGAAAACAAGATGATCAAAAAAATTATCCATTTAATTCTGAGAGAAAAAAGAAATAAAAAAAAAGGAGCCCCACGCGCCGACAAGCGTCGAACGCCGGCCCAACATCTGACCCTCAGAGCAGGAAAGATGTAACCACTGGGCTAACGGGGGGCTACCCTGCTGGGTCAAAAAATTTAATAGCTAAATACGTTAAAAAACAACATAGATGTTACCGACAATCTAATTTTGCTCTTACAACTATGACATTAACAAACTCTTTTAGACCTGAAGAAGCTTGGCGCCTCCCTAACTAATAGCTAACGATTTTTTTTTTCTGACAGAAGTAACTCCCAGCACCATGAAATCTTTTGTAGTTCCCAAAGCCTTGAACAAATTTTACGGGGCTTAGGGTTGATATCCTTTCTTTAAAAGAATTTTTTCACCAATCTTACTTACAACGGAAGAAAACAAGATTATCAAAAAAAGTATCCATTTATATCTGAGAGAAAAAAATAAATAAAAAAAAGGAGCCCCCCGCGCCGACAAGCGTCGAACGCCGGCCCAACATCTGACCCGCAGAGCAGGAAAGATGTAACCACTGGGCTAACGGGGGGCTACCCTGCTGGGTCAAAAAATTTTATAGCTAAATACGTTAAAAAACAACATAGATGTTACCGACAATCTAATTTTGCTCTTACAACTATGACATTAACAAACTCTTTTAGACCTGAAGAAGCTTGGCGCCTCCCTAACTAATAGCTAACGATTTTTTTTTTTCTGACAGAAGTAACTCCCAGCACCATGAAATCTTTTGTAGTTCCCAAAGCCTTGAACAAATTTTACGGGGCTTAGGGTTGATATCCTTTCTTTAAAAGAATTTTTTCACCAATCTTACTTACAACGGAAGAAAACAAGATTATCAAAAAAATTATCCATTTAATTCTGAGAGAAAAAAGAAATAAAAAAAAAGGAGCCCCCCGCGCCGACAAGCGTCGAACGCCGGCCCAACATCTGACCCGTAGAGCAGGAAAGATGTAACCACTGGGCTAACGGGGGGCTACCCTGCTGGGTCAAAAAATTTAATAGCTAAATACGTTAAAAGACAACATAGATGTTACCGACAATCTAATTTTGCTCTTACAACTATGACATTAACAAACTCTTTTAGACCTGAAGAAGCTTGGCGCCTCCCTAACTAATAGCTAACGATTTTTTTTTTCTGACAGAAGTAACTCCCAGCACCATGAAATCTTTTGTAGTTCCCAAAGCCTTGAACAAATTTTACGGGGCTTAGGGTTGATATCCTTTCTTTAAAAGAATTTTTTCACCAATCTTACTTACAACGGAAGAAAACAAGATTATCAAAAAAAGTATCCATTTAATTCTGAGAGAAAAAAGAAATAAAAAAAAAGGAGCCCCCCGCGCCGACAAGCGTCGAACGCCGGCCCAACATCTGACCCGCAGAGCAGGAAAGATGTAACCACTGGGCTAACGGGGGCTACCCTGCTGGGTCAAAAAATTTAATAGCTAAATACGTTAAAAAACAACATAGATGTTACCGACAATCTAATTTTGCTCTTACAACTATGACATTAACAAACTCTTTTAGACCTGAAGAAGCTTGGCGCCTCCCTAACTAATAGCTAACGATTTTTTTTTTCTGACAGAAGTAACTCCCAGCACCATGAAATCTTTTGTAGTTCCCAAAGCCTTGAACAAATTTTACGGGGCTTAGGGTTGATATCCTTTCTTTAAAAGAATTTTTTCACCAATCTTACTTACAACGGAAGAAAACAAGATTATCAAAAAAAGTATCCATTTAATTCTGAGAGAAAAAAATAAATAAAAAAAAGGAGCCCCCGCGCCGACAAGCGTCGAACGCCGGCCCAACATCTGACCCGCAGAGCAGGAAAGATGTAACCACTGGGCTAACGGGGGGCTACCCTGCTGGGTCAAAAAATTTAATAGCTAAATACGTTAAAAAACAGCATAGATGTTACCGACAATCTAATTTTGCTCTTACAACTATGACATTAACAAACTCTTTTAGACCTGAAGAAGCTTGGCGTCTCCCTAACTAATAGCTAACGATTTTTTTTTTCTGACAGAAGTAACTCCCAGCACCATGAAATCTTTTGTAGCTCCCAAAGCCTTGAACAAATTTTACGGGGCTTAGGGTTGATATCCTTTCTTTAAAAGAATTTTTTCACCAATCTTAGTTACAACGGAAGAAAACAAGACTATCAAAAAAATTATCCATTTAATTCTGAGAGAAAAAAGAAATAAAAAAAAGGAGCCCCCGCGCCGACAAGCGTCGAACGCCGGCCCAACATCTGACCCGCAGAGCAGGAAAGATGTAACCACTGGGCTAACGGGGGGCTACCCTGCTGGGTCAAAAAATTTAATAGCTAAATACGTTAAAAAACAACATAGATGTTACCGACAATCTAATTTTGCTCTTACAACTATGACATTAACAAACTCTTTTAGACCTGAAGAAGCTTGGCGCCTCCCTAACTAATAGCTAACGATTTTTTTTTTCTGACAGAAGTAACTCCCAGCACCATGAAATCTTTTGTAGTTCCCAAAGCCTTGAACAAATTTTACGGGGCTTAGGGTTGATATCCTTTCTTTAAAAGAATTTTTTCACCAATCTTACTTACAACGGAAGAAAACAAGATTATCAAAAAAAGTATCCATTTAATTCTGGAGGGAATTCTGGAGGGAATTCTGGAGGGAATTTGGAGGGAATTCAAAAGCACGCTGTTAGGATAATTCTTCCGAATTTACATTATGACGAGGCATTGATACTAAGTGGCCTGTCGTCTTTAGAAGACCGTAGGGCTGCTGCTTGCGAATCATTTATGTGTAATTTAAAGCCGTCCAATCCTGTTTACGGCCTTGCCATGAATACAAGGGTAACTACCGCTCACTCGTACTCGTTACGAAGCTGTCGGAACTATAATAACAAAATGTGTAACACAAAAAGACTGTCAGAATTTGTAACTGTGAAATACTCAGATTTTTTGTCATCAGATAAATGTTTATTATGTGTAATATGCGCACGATCCTGTTATCCAGCTCTTAGCTGCAAGTGGGTCTGAATAAACAACTCTACTCTACTCTAGAGAAAAAAAAATAAAAAAAAGGAGCCCCCCGCGCCGACAAGCGTCGAACGCCGGCCCAACATCTGACCCGCAGAGCAGGAAAGATGTAACCACTGGGCTAACGGGGAACTAACCTGCTGGGTCAAAAAATTTAATAGCTAAATACGTTAAAAAAACAACATAGATGTTACCGACAATCTAATTTTGCTCTTAAAACTATGACATTAACAAACTCTTTTAGACCTGAAGAAGCTTGGCGCCTCCCTAACTAATAGCTAACGATTTTTTTTTCTGACAGAAGTAACTCCCAGCACCATGAAATCTTTTGTAGTTCCCAAAGCCTTGAACAAATTTTACGGGGCTTAGGGTTGATATCCTTTTTTTAAAAGAATTTTTTCACCAATCTTACTTACAACGGAAGAAAACAAGATTATCAAAAAAAGTATCCATTTAATTCTGAGAGAGAAAAAAAGGAGCCCCCGCGCCGACAAGCGTCGAACGCCGGCCCAACATCTGACCCGCAGAGCAGGAAAGATGTAACCACTGGGCTAACGGGGGGATAACCCGCTAGGTCAAAAAATTTAATAGCTAAATACGTTAAAAAACAACATAGATGTTACCGACAATCTAATTTTGCTCTTACAACTATGACATTAACAAACTCTTTTAGACCTGAAGAAGCTTGGCGCCTCCCTAACTAATAGCTAACGATTTTTTTTTCTGACAGAAGTAACTCCCAGCACCATGAAATCTTTTGTAGTTCCCAAAGCCTTGAACAAATTTTACGGGGCTTAGGGTTGATATCCTTTCTTTAAAAGAATTTTTTCACCAATCTTACTTACAACGGAAAAAAACAAGATTATCAAAAAAAGTATCCATTTAATTCTGAGAGAAAAATAAAATAAAAAAAAGGAGCCCCCCGCGCCGACAAGCGTCGAACGCCGGCCCAACATCTGACCCGCAGAGCAGGAAAGATGTAACCACTCGGCTAACGGGGGGCTACCTTGCTGGGTCAAAAAATTTAATAGCTAAATACGTTAAAAAACAACATAGATGTTACCGACAATCTAATTTTGCTCTTACAACTATGACATTAACAAACTCTTTTAGACCTGAAAAAGCTTGGCGCCTCCCTAACTAATAGCTAACGATTTTTTTTTCTGACAGAAGTAACTCCCAGCACCATGAAATCTTTTGTAGTTCCCAAAGCCTTGAACAAATTTTACGGGGCTTAGGGTTGATATCCTTTCTTTAAAAGAATTTTTTCACCAATCTTACTTACAACGGAAGAAAACAAGATTATCAAAAAAAGTATCCATTTAATTCTGAGAGAAAAAAAAATAAAAAAAAGGAGCCCCCCGCGCCGACAAGCGTCGAACGCCGGCCCAACATCTGACCCGCAGAGCAGGAAAGATGTAACAACTGGGCTAACGGGGGGCTACCCTGCTGGGTCAAAAAATTTAATAGCTAAATACGTTAAAAAACAACATAGATGTTACCGACAATCTAATTTTGCTCTTACAACTATGACATTAACAAACTCTTTCAGACCTGAAGAAGCTTGGCGCCTCCTTAACTAATAGCTAACGATTTTTGTTTTTCTGACAGAAGTAACTCCCAGCACCATAAAATCTTTTGTAGTTCCCAAAGCCTTGAACAAATTTTACGGGGCTTAGGGTTGATATCCTTTCTTTAAAAGAATTTTTTCACCAATCTTACTTACAACGGAAGAAAACAAGATTATCAAAAAAGTATCCATTTAATTCTGAAAGAAAAAAAAGGAGCCCCCCGCGCCGACAAGCGTCGAACGCCGGCCCAACATCTGACCCGCAGAGCAGGAAAGATGTAACCACTGGGCTAACGGGGGGCTACCCTGCTGGGTCAAAAAATTTAATAGCTAAATACGTTAAACAACAACATAGATGTTACCGACAATCTAATTCTGCTTTTACAACTATGACATTAACAAACTCTTAAAGAGCTGAAGAAGATTGGCGCCTCCTTTACTTATAGCTAAAGATTTTCGTTTTTCCGACAGAAGTAACTCGCAGCACCACGAACACTTTTGTAGTTCCCAAAGCCTTGGACAAATTTTATTTGGTCTGAGGGTGGATATCCTTTCTTTGAAAGAATTTTTTACCAATCTTACTTTCAACGGAAGAAAACAAGATTATACAAAAATATATCTATTGAATTGTGAGAGAGGAAAAAATAAAAAAAGGAGCCCCCCGTGCCGACAAGCGTCGAACGCCGGCCCAACATCTGACCCGCACAGCAGGAAAGATGTAACCACTTGTGCTAATGGGGGGCTCCGTTGCTGGGTCACAAAATTTTAATAGGTAAATACGTTTAACAACAACAAAGATGTTGCCGACAATCTAATTTTGCTCTTACAACTGTGACATTAACAAACTCTTAAAGAGCTGAAGAAGATTGGCCCCTCCTTAACTTATAGCTAAAGATTTTGGTTTTTCTGACAGAAGTAAGTCGCAGCACCATGAAAACTTTTCTAGTTGCCAAAGCCTTGGAAAAATTTTACGGGGCTTAGGGTTGATATTCTTTCTTTAAAAGAATTTTTTCACCAATCTTACTTTCAACGGAAGAAAACAAGATTATATAAAAATGTATCTATTCAATTGTGAGAGAGGAATAAATAAAAAAAGGAGTCCCCGCGCCGAGTAGTGTCGAACGTCGGCCCAACATCTGACCCGCACAGCAGGAAAGATGTAACCACTTTGGCTAATGGGGGGCTCCGTTGCTGGGTCAGAAAATTTAATAGCTAAAGACATTAAACAACAACATAGATGTAACCGAGAAGCTAATTTTGCCCTTACTAATGTGCCATTAACAAAAGTTTTCAGACCTGAAGGAGGTTGCCGTCAACTTAACTTATAGCTAAAGATTTTCGTTTCTCTCATAGTAACTCGCAACCCCATGAAATCTTTTTTAGGTGCAAAGCCTTGGCCAAAGTTTAGTTTTGTGCCAAACTCCCAAAAAATTGAAACAAAAGGAGAAGAAGAATTATTTTAAAGAATTGGTCATATTCAAAAAGCCTTTTTCAAGACTAGAATTTAACTGAATAACTAATTAATTTCTCTCTTTTAAGTAGTTCCTGTCTGTTTTTGCCTGATTACTGATGTTTTCTTCCTCGTCCCCATGCAGGGGAACTCCAATTTTACGTAAACTGTTTACTGTTTCATTAATCTAATAAAATGGCTGCTCGTTACGCAAGTGAAAACACTATATGAAAGTTTAATTGGTCATTCGGAAAATTAATCATTCGAAAATCAATCAATTTTAGCAAAAATCGGTCACTCCACCAAGGTGTGGAATTGCAGAAAACTGCCTTCAATGTCTATTTACATCTCATTAATAAATAGCATTCTCAAACTTAAAACAAAGAAAATCAGAACCGTAACCGTGGTTTTGAAATGTGATCTTAATTAGCATAGATTTTTACGATCTTATTTCTTCGTTTTCTCCGTAGTTTTAGTTTCGGTTGAGAAGATATAAACACGAGAGACAGTGTTTCATCACATTTCCAAACACCTCAAAGTTAGTCAAAAATACTCCGCTGCGCGTCGTATTTTCAACTCTCTTCTCGGTGTTTGGAAATGTGATGAAACAGTGTCTCTCGTGTTTGATATATTACATGAAACACACTGATCTCATTCCTCGCTCTGTCATGAATGAATTTTAATTTTCAGCAATCCTGCACCTCACTCGAATCGATCAATCAGTTAATTCAGAAGCTTATCACCTAGATGATAAGCTTCTGGTTCAATCGATCGATCGATCGATCAATCACAATCAATTAATCAACATGAAGCAAGAAAACAAGCAAGCAATCAATCAATTGAACCACTTTTTTCTTTATTTAGTACTCATATGTAACATCATGTAACTCGACCAATGGACTGGTTTTCAAGTTGCATCCAAATAGTTTCAAGTAGTAAATCCACACTGTTACTACGACTATAGCCTGATTCTCAGACGGTCCAGGGTCGCTCGTGTCACGCACTCTCTCCCTTCCCCGTCTGATATTCCTTGTGCAAGGTCGTGTTCATGACGTCAGAACCCAATTGTATTTCAATAGCCAATAATAACGCGCGTAAGAAATGAAGCTTGGAAAGTAAACAAATCAGTACACGCGCGGTTTCCACGGCCAAATTCGCTCACATTTTCGTATTCCCGGACGTTTAGAATGTTTTTAACTTCTACGCCGACGAAAGCCGTCGTTTCAAAGACGGACTCGATTCAGTGCTTGATATGCGGTGAGTTTCTTTGAACGAGCGAAAGAATAGCCGTTTTTGCACGCTCGCAATGGGATTTGCGAGGAACGATAAACAAGGTTTTAGGAGGAGAATTGCAGTTTTCTAGCGAGGTCTCGCCATATGTCTGCAAGAGAAAATGCTTCTCAAAATTGCAAAAGATTGAAAAACTGACGCTAAATGTTAGATGTCTTGAGGACGAGTTGAGAGGAGTAGTGGCGAAAAATGCCGCGGTTCGTATGAAGCGGGGATTGAGTCAAGCGGTTGATTCTGCATTCCACGAATTCCGCACTTCTGCGGATATGGTACATTAGTTCTGATTGGTGGAAATTGATAAAGGGTTCTGACGTCGTGAACACGACCTTGCACAAGGTATATCAGACGGGAAGGGAGAGAGTACGTGACACGAGCGACCCTGGACCGTCTGAGAATCACGCTACTATGACTATCGCTGCTAGCGCTTGCATCAAATAAATGAACTTCTTAACTCCCATTTATTTTTTTTAAACTCCCTTCTGAAGAGCGTCAGTTTTCACTGATAGTTTGCAGCACCCAGTACTTCAAGTTCATCAGGTAAGCGTACACTCCATATCGACCTTTGCGCGCGCAACCTATGCCCCAGCTCACCGCGCCCATCAGGTACCACTTGTCCTTCTTGGAGCAGACCAGCGGTCCGCCACTGTCTCCTTGACATGCGTCAATCCCTCCTTTGGCGTATCCGGCACAGCGCACGCGTGATGATATGGTGTAGCCCAAGTCTAAATGGCTTGTTTGGTAGGTTTCGCGGAAGATGAGAGGAACTTAAGCTTGTTGCAAGATCTGTTAAAACATTCAATGAGAATACATCAAATAAATAAAAACTCCGCGAAACGCAAATCTTCAGTTCTGAATTAGCTGGACTATAGCTCAGTGTCCTAAGAACCTTTGACCAGCGTCAATCCGTCTAAAACTAAAATTGGTTATCACAAGATATCGCGATTTATCAGTGCCTCGCAGATTAATCATTGATCTGCTCCACTGAGAAAAAAAATCACGATAATTATTGTCCATCGGCGTCCACCTCGTCTCATAAATTTGTAATTTCTTTATAGTATACCCCCAAATTCACAAAACTATTTATAAAAAAAATGTATGGTAATTATTGAGGAGAATTCGCATTTTGAGCTCAGTTCCCCATCCTGTGACGTAACACTTGGTACCAGTGTTAAAATGAAAAAGGACAGGACTTCAGCCACCTCTCCCCCCACACTTTTTACGACAATGACATTTTTTTTTGTTTTAATATAAGGTTCGTATGAAGAAATAATTTAAAAAGGAAAACGCAAATAATAAAGAGAAAGTAAACGGAAAAGCGCCATTATGTAGAAAAAAAAATTAATTACTAACAGTTATTATTGTCATTCCAGAATCATTTTCAAGCATGGAATAATATCTTACAACATTTTTGACTGAATAGTGAACTGCTTCCGTTACGTTAATTCGATTCATGTTCAGTGGTTATTTGATAAAAGACGTAAAATACATAGAATACTAACCAGATGAAACAAGTGCTCGAATCCTACTTGCTTCATTTGACGAGAATTTGCAAAGCTACAACCTTGTTCAAAACCTATTGGAAACTTTTCGTGTTTACGTACTTCCTTACGCACATCCTTTCCACACACGGGGAGGTTGTGTAAAATCCCAGGTTAGTGTACTAAAGCCGGGATATATCGTGGAAGGGTGAAAAATATGTATCGAGCTTACAAAACTTCCAAAATATTGCTGTAAGCACAAAAAGTACCTGTCATTTTACACTTATCCAGGTTGTCTAATTTTTTTAAACAAATATCTCATGGAGAATGTTGAAAATATCATTTCCGAGCCTTTATATTTCAAAATTTCCTTGGTGGAGGATGCCCCCAGACCCCCTAAAAACTCTCGCCTCCGGCGCTCGTTTTCAAGCCCCCCCCCCCCCCCTCCCCACCCAACCTTAAAATACGCTCCGCCCTCTCATTCGCCAAGAGGAATGTGCTTGTAGAGGTCTGCTGTTCCTTTCACCTTGAAACCGTCAACTGATTCATGGTGTTTCAGAATTAAACCCAAAACTGATCAGGTGAAAACATTAATAAAAAGTAAACTTTCCATCAATTTTTATGTTGATTTGTTGCTATTCTTCTCTTTATGCAACTGGCAAGTAAATTTTGCCAGGAGAAGTATGTCATCTGTAATACTTATCCGGCTGACGACTTGAAGCAATATGGCTCTCTGTGGTTACTTGCTGACCCGACCGGTCTAAGACCTCTACAGCTCTCTCCAAAACAAATCTCTGCAAAGATGGATTCTATTTCGACGAGTTCCTCTTCGGCAAACACTAATACAAAAGAAAACTGGCTGTGAAGAAGAACCCTAGTCCGTGCAGCACAGCACGAAAATGGAGATTTACGTAAAATTAAAGTTGACTTAAACCTTCTGAAAGTTGGTTAACCAACTTTACGCTATGAATTGAAGTTTGTTAAAGTTACTTCAATGTTTAAATGCATTTACTCAAGCTTCAATTATGAGTGTAAAGCTGGCATAAAGGTCAGGTTTAAAACACTGAAAGGGAGCGTAAAGCTACTTAAAACAGACGATTACGCCAGCTTTAAGTTGGCTTTACACCGCAGTAAAGTTATCTTTTCATACTGTGCGTGGACTACCCCTATGGACCTGGTCCATGGATGACGTCAATGGACTACCCTGGACTTCCCCTGGAATTTGTTACAAATATAAATCTAATGTTACTTAAAACTTTTCCTACCTCAAAAATGGTCCTTTTTCGCAAAATAGTGGAGAGCAAAGCAAGCAGCTCTAGGGGCTGAATTCGAGCGAGTTTTCCTTTAATTTGCTACTGTGAAATGTGCGATTATGGACTCGTCATCAGGCATTTTATTACTTACAAATATATAGTGAAGCTAGCAGGCACAGGAGTCAGACCTACTCTGAGACCGTCGTCTTAAAGTGTGCAAAGTCGACTTAAGTCAACAGAAACGACCGGAAACGATCTAGATTGCGAGACTTTTGAAATTGAACACTCTCTTTATAAAACATTTGTTTGTTTTACTTCAAGTGAATTCTCAAGTTACAAGTTTAAGCATTTAAACTGTGATTAATGAGCTCCGCGGTCTGCAAAGTAATAGCTGTGATTTAAGGTTTCCACAATGGGGCTATCTTGCCCATTAGCTCCCAGTGATTTTCCACCATGCTCTCGTGTGATTTCAGCATGTTCTGCCCCTCCCTAACTCTGTGCTAATCCCCACTTGGTAAATCCCATTTATTTCTGACCCTGTCTTGGTTGTTAGCTACCCTTCAAGCTAGACTGTTCTCCGGCTTCCCCCAACTTGCTTATCTCTAGTAGGTTGAGAGTATTATTTCCCTTGTGGCAACAATTTCTTGTCTGTCACTCTACACAACTGGGCTGACAGGGTTAAACATTTTAAATTAATCAATTTACCTATTGATTTATAACTTCATTAATTATATTAGTTTTAGCGATTAAAATTCATACAGTCACTACGTATACAGCCATGATGCGCACCTCTTGTACCCTCCCTGTGGGTGGTAAACCTCCACTTACTACTGTGGTCTGTTTTGTTTGTTTGTTTTTTTTTCTTTTCTATACTGTGGGGGATTGTGTTCACCCCCTCCCCCCCCCCCCCCCATCACGGGATAGCAGTCGGCTCACACAATCGTGGCAGGGAACATTCTCGTTCCCATAGCCCTTTTCGTTTCTCTTAGTCGGCAGGGCCTTGGCTCTGGAGGCATACGATTTCCAGTCCGAGATTCTAGGATTTCCGGACTGCATTGATGTTTCCACATGTTGTGTGTTGTAGTAAGGCGGTCGGCGAACATTGCTTTGTTCTCAACAGCCAATAAAAAAAATCGAATTTTTTTTAAAAATCGTATGTCCCCAGAGCCCTTCGTTTTTCGTGCCAAGGCCCTGTCGGCTAAGAGAAACGAAAAGGGCTATGGGGACGAAAATGGGCAGGGAAGTGCAACCTAGGCTGCACTTTGCCCCACACTAAGTGCTATGACCACCTTTGGAAATAGTTCCGGATCTCTCCAAGATGGAACCATCGTACCATTTGACCTACTATCCAAGAAGAAGGGCACCCCTCTTCTTTTCCATCCTATGTTATCCCCTGATATAGGGTACCCTAGGGACACTGCTACTCTAGGGGTTATGGGCCCTGTCTTCCCTGCCACCCATGTTTTGCCATTTTGACCAGTGCTTTGCTTTCTTTCTTGTGTCTACCCAGTAACAAGGTGGGGGGATACAATATAGGCTCCCATAGTAATTCCCCTCAGGTGTGGCCAAAGAGCTTAGCTTATTAGCCTGTTAAATTCACAGCAGCAGGGTCTCATTAACTAAAACTCTTAAGCTTTCAGAAAATAAATACTTTGCTGGGGTTTTCGTTAAACGCGAAGCGGTGAAGCCGCTCAAACGCAGAGTGGTCATTCGGGTACGCTGATACCTTAGAAGGTCCATTAAACTAGATTGGATTTTATATAGGCTAGAATAATATTTTAAATTTTGGTCGTGCTCTAAGTAAAATTTTATTCATTCACAAATATCCAATATAGTGCAAATGAGCTGATTCATGTTAAAATCGCGTCTGCCTGTTCTTTTCAGTCCAAGTGAGATTAGCCTGCAACGTGGCCGGTTGGTAAAATCCCTCCACGCTAAAATGTCGCCATGTTTTTTTGCGGCCACTCTTGCTAAAGTCGTCTTACATCGCCTAAAGTCGCCTAAAGTTACGATGACCTTAGGTCCCAGAGTAGGCCTGGAGTCGCTCGCAATCTGGAAAACACGTCGAGAGCATGTAGCTCCTGGGCCCTACATAGCGGGGAGGCAAGGGGGGAGGGGGGCAGTTTCCCCCCGCCAGGGAAACTATTTTTTCGAACAGCGTTTGATTTTAATGGGCTACTTCTTGTAGGAAGTGAAGGTGTGCGGAGTTTGCCGCCGCAGACAAAAATTCCTAGTACGGCCCTGAGTCACCATGTCAGCACGCGAGTCGCTTTGCAGGCGGTTTGCTTGCGATTAATTTGTTAACTAATTCAATAAATGTTAGTCGACCTTTTTCTTTAGATTCCTCACACACAGTGGAAATCTTGTTAGTTCTCCATTAATGATGATTTTGTGAAAAAAGAACCAGTTTTAAAGGTAGGAACATTAAATTGCACTGGCGACCACATTCGGGTTTATTCATTCCATTGCATCTTCGTTCGGGGAATTCCAGGGTAGGCCATTTTAGGGTAACCCATCCGTAGTCCATGGTCCAGTCCATCGGGGTTAGGCCTAGGGGTCAGCGAAATGTGGACACCCCATTTTTCTCGAATTGCTAAAACTGAAGGAGTTGAAAAATGTTTCCCAAGGGCTGAACTCGCGCGGTCACATCGATATAAACCAATAGTTAACCAGAGAGAATATTTGTTGCGCAACAATAGAATATAAAATATGTTCACGGTACTTTTGTGGTAACCGAGATTCAATAAGTTCTATGCTTGAGCAATTCACAAAGTTAGATATTTGTTCAAGGTCCCTTTAGGGACTCTTTCGGCGGTCCACACGAACACAAAAGTTCTGTTATCAAAATATGAAGTGATTCCCACAGGAGAAAATATTAGAATAACAAAGGACATACTTATTGTTTAGCGTAGAGTTGTTTAGCGTGGTCAATAATTTGATGCAAAGAATGTAAAAAGTCACTTAAGCATAACAGTTGAGCTTCAACGTAGCTGTGATTAGTAAGGGGGTAGATTTGAAGCGAAATTTCGGTCTGAGACCTATCTGGAGGTAAGTTTCTGTCAGAAAATACTCATGCAATGATTTTACGCATTTAATGCGTATTTCGCTCTACATAACGGCATGCTTTCACTCAAACCAGCTTCTTTTAAAAGTTATGCCATATACCATGGAAGTTCGAATTCTCTTCTTTGTTTGATTTTACCACAGTCGATTTGGCATCATCTCAGTTCGTTTCTGTTTTTGTTATCACCCGTCCTTACACAAGTCACAAGTATCCAGTAGTTATATTGCCTCATACTCACCGAAAAGGCTCCTTTAGAAAACCTTAAGTAATCAAGTAAAATTTCATTCGGTTTGATAAATCGAAGACGTAGATCTGACACTTCAGACTAGATAAATCGATAACACTGGCTGGGTCCAGTCTGCACTCCACTCAGCACAGTGCTTTGTTACGAAATTACGAAATGGAAATTGTTTATGCGAGCCTTTAACTTTAAGACTTTTGCTTCATTTCCTCTCTGTCTATGTTTCTCAGTTTAACTATTTGCCTAGAATATCACGCTGGGAACAAGGTTGGTCCTGGTATATGAAACTCGTAAACTTGATTTGCATGGAGTATTGTCTACCGGTCACGCAACTTTCAGTCAATGCGGAACAGTACGTTTGTGTGTGCACGATTCGCAGGCTATGGTTACCTCAGAACGTTGCGAAACTTTGACACGATGAAAGATTACATATTACTAGAAAACAATTGATTTCGTGAGAGCCGATACGACCGATCTTGTGAGTACCGAACTAGTTAGATATAAGCGCATTCCTTTTGTACCGATACACGACTCTTCATGCGATCATGCCTACTAGAACCGCGCTGCTTTGAAAACGCGACGCTGTTAAAAATTTCGGAAGTAGCTAGCGAGTACCCGTATGCGATGCTACAGATGTCTTTTCACCAACGGAAGTCGTACGGTTAATTTTAAATTTGTGAACCTGACAGCGCTTCCTTGTTATTTGGTCCATAGAAAAAAAATGAAAGTGGACAAACCGTCGACATTTAGCAAGGCCTATTTGCAAATCGTGTTCTTACTGGCTTGTACGAGATCGTAAGTATTTCTTTTCATTTTATTTTCTTAATTTTTTACCGTTGTTTGGAGCAATTTCGTTCTTGTAACTACACTGGATTCTTGCAACAGCTCTACCGTTACTTAAAGGCACTGTCACGGACATTTTTCGGTGCTTTAGTAAAATGGCCACAAAATTATGATTAAGTTCTTTCACCCATTCATGAAATGATCCTAGAACGTAAAGAGATGGATGTCAAGCAAATTGTTTAAGGAAGAGGATACCATAAATAGTTTTCATCAATTTTTCCAAATCACAAGGACAGAACTTGAAAAAGTCAGCCTGACTTTTACAAGTTGAGACGTAAAGTTCCTGATAGTATATCACTCCATATTTAGCTTCGATGTACTGGCATAGCAATTTTAACAGAACTTAAACCATTGTTTATAGACTTCCATTGCTGTAACGACGTTTTTGGGCCGTTGAATTTTTGAAGTTATTCTCGTGGCAGTGTCCCTTTATGTACCACACAGTGAACAACTTAGTATCGGCTTTGTCTCACCTATCCACTAGATATTGATTTATCTGGAGCGTAGTGCTATCCACCCTTTGGACAACCGAGTCCTGCTGATGATTTCATGCAATCTATTTACTCGGGAGCCATCACTAATAATTTACTCTAATTTTAGAGTCAGTCGTGGAGATGTTATAACCAAATTCTTTACTGGTTACGACAAAGCTGTACGACCTGATTTTGGTAAGTCAATGAAAGCTATTTTGCTACAAGTAGAGAATAGCATATCAACGTGCAATATTAGGCAAAAGTACTGGACGCATTGATTTGAAAGTGAAGTTTTTTAAAGCAATTAATCCCCCTTTTTTTCTTTCTTTTTTTTTTTCCTCCAAATACCCACTTCTTTCAATCCAGTGCAACAAAGGTCTCCGGCCAAAAAAAAACCTGTAACACTGAAAGGGGCCGGGGGACTTCCCCATGTTTTCCATGACCTAAATTCCACTATTTTCTTGGAAATCATATTTCATTCCATGACAAGCCTACAGGGAATCATGCGTTTCAGTTTTTCTAAATATACATTTACCATGAATCCTTTCAGGCACATCCTTTGGAGAGAATTTGGTCATTCGTAAACTTAACGGCCAATAGTGTGGTCTGCCGACAAACGGCCGACAATTGGCCGAGAGACGCCCGAAAGTAGGCCGACAATTAACTGAAAGGCCTAGGCCGAGAGGTTTTATGAGGAGCTATTTTTTGCAGACCTTTACTATTACCAAACAAGTGACATTGTAAACATGGAACGTCAAAGAATAAATTATGATCGATCGAATTAATTGATATAGACTATACATCTTTTCGTTCAATAGATAAGGGAAAGCCAACGATCATCATGGCAGATATATTTGTGGAGTCCTTTGGAAATATAGAAGAAGCAAATATGGTGCGAACATTAGCTGTTTGTTTTGTTTGTTTGTTGGCTTCTTTGTTTTGCCCTGTTCACATATGTATATTTAATATATATCCCAGTACAAATTACCAATAAGGAAAACATTTTTCGACCCGGTCTCAGCGACATTATAAGCCATACAGTAGTTATACCTAACACATCAGTTAAAATTCTTATTCATCAACTAAGACAGATAATAATTACAGTGCTGTATTTTCTTAACTGTTAGTACATCACACCAAAGCTTAGACACGGTTTAAAATTGCTTTCGTCATAGAAGTTACTGACTGATGTTTGTCGACTTCAAATCTGGCACAAAGAAAGCACGCATTAGAACTTACTTGAACCATACATTACAATTCAGTCTTTCAGCCTTCTGGTGCTGATTTTGTTGCATCTGGCTTAATTAAATAAGTTTTGTTAGCGTAAATGGGATATAGGAATGTTCATCGGGAGTTACCCCGAACATTTTTGGTTGTTTTGCTAATCACCCCAACCCCCCACCACCACCCCCGCAGCCCGTTTAGTTTGCATGCATAAATTATACTTCTTTTCTGAATAGGAATATAAAGCATACACCTACTTCCGACAAACATGGACAGATTCCCGTCTAGCTGGAAAACTCAACCACACTCTTACCATAAACGGAGATGAGATTGAAAACATCTGGGTCCCAGATCCCTACTGCTATAACGCGCGTGAATCTAACATGATGATGCCAGATGCTGAAATCCACAGTAGCGTCAGCATTCAATCCAGCGGAGAAGTACTATACAGCAAAGGGTATGCACTGCGCCCATCTGAAATAGCTATTATTTTATAACAGTTTGTGAATATGCAGGGACAAAAACAAGTTTTCCATCATATAGAGCGGTGTCCGTTAAGAGAGAATGGCCTGTAATTCTATTTATATTAAATATATTGTTTCCTTTTATAGAGTTACTTTGCTCGCTTCTTGCAATATGGATCTTCACAGTTTTCCGCACGATTCACAAACTTGCTTTCTCAAGTTTGGAAGTTGTAAGTACAGTACAGGATTGAATACAAATACGTAAACAGCTTGAAACTTGAGGACTGAAAGCGGCTAGTTACAAAGAACACCCAATCATAGAGAACTTTATTGGATAACACATGGCCGAAATCATCTATGTCAGATGATGATGATGATGATGATGGTTGTGGTGGTGGTGGTGGTGGTTATTATTATTATCATTATTATTATTATTTAATACAGATAGCTATTCCACGAGGGACATCGTGTTCAAATGGAACGCCACTGATGTCGATGTGGGAGCAAAGGAGATGGCCCAGTTTGAGTACAAAGGAGCTAAGCTATCATCAGATATTGAAGTCTTCACAATAGGTTTGTAATAGTATCATCCATTGCTCTCGTTTACCCTAAAACTAGCTGGTATGACTAAGTATGACTACACAATAATGGATCAACGATCCATAAAAATTGTATGTGCCGTCTGTAGATAAATTGACAGTTCTAATCCGCCTGCGTGTAAGACTAATTTTATTCAGTTAAGAATTAGCAATTATATGAGTTGATAATAGCTGCGTAGGGTCTTGCTCAGGTGATACAAAAGTTTTTGATATTGTTCAACGCTATGAAGTTCGGTTACGTTCACCGATGTTTCGGCAGTGCTGCCTTCTTCTGGCAGCCACCCTAAGTAAGGCAGCACTGCCGAAATGTCGGTGAACGTAACAGAACTTCATAGCGTTGAACAATATCAAACACTTTTGTGTCAATTAGCAATTATAACCTACACGGCTGTGACATTCTCGTTCTGCGTAGCGTGTCATCAACCACACGAGTGCTATAAATAAACTTCTGTCTTGGTTGTGGAATTTGTTACCTGGCACCCTAAGAACCATTTCCGAAGCTATTGCACTTTCATGAACAAAAACTGAACATGCTATCCTACAGGCCTGAATTGGTCTACTATAGTTAATTATAGTTTTAGTTTTTAGCTTAGTTTTTAGTTCAGGTAGGTTTAATTTTGTTTAGGCAAGTTCAGTTTACTTTAATTTAGTTTAGTTATTGCATTTTTGTCTCTAGTCTAGCAAGTAATTTGTAACAACTCTCTGATTATAGATTGTGTACTATGAATTATAATACTGCTTTACTTCTGTTTATAGTTAAAATTAAGTGTCAGTTCCAGTAAAATAGCTAACACCCCTAAAGGTATACGTACCAAAATCTCGTTTTCTGGGTGTGGTCCAAATTCATTTGCACCCCTAAGCGTTACCAATTTAAGCTCGCAAATCAAAATTACTAGTGCTGGAATAACTACTAATACGACGACAGCATGTGGCGTTTGTAGAATATAGAGAAAAAATGACGAACTGTAAAACACTTAGAAAAATCCCTCTTGGTTTTCTTTTCACAGGAAGCTACTCAACCGTTACGGTCACGTTCACCTTCAAAAGACGGATCGGTTATTACCTCATTCAAGTCTACTTTCCAGACATGTTTGTCGTAGCTCTAAGCTGGATTGTGTTCTGGATGGATAAAGATGACATGGGCAACAGAATGGCGCTGGGAATCACCACCATCTTAACCATCATGTTTCTCCTTGGATCCCTTAATGGCAACTTGCCTAAGGTCAGCTATCCCAAAGCGCTGGACTGGTACCTATTGGCGTCATTCGCGTTTGTGTTCCTCTCGTTAGTGGAATGCATGATCGTTTTTGTTTTGAATTTAAGCGCCACTACGGACAAAGAAAAAATCAAATGCAAGGTATGTTTAAGCTTAAAGGAGCTCTGTCATAAATGGTTCGTCTTAAAAAAATTAACCGATTTTTCTAAGTTTGGCAAATGCAATCCTTCACAATCTTCCTCACTCGGGGGCACAAGTGCCAAGTTTTGGCAAATCTTCGTTGAAGCTCTCGAGGATCTTCCGACATCTTTTATCCAATCCAAAAGCTAGAGCGAGAGCACCGAATATATGGAAAGTAATCACGCGAGCAATAGACGTCATGTTGCTTAGCAACTTCAAGGGCGAACACCGTAGGTACAGTCGCGTCTCGGAGGAGAGATTTCGTCATCAACTGGCATTTGTTCCCCCTAACGAACATTCAAGTTTACTGTTACCTCTTTGGATGATTTTATACCTTGGTATTACATTATGTCACTGTTTCTTTGATTTGAAGATAGATGTGTACATTACCAAAGATGGTTTTAACCATGGTGACTAATACTCTTTAAAAATGCCTTAACCGCCGGTCACAAGACCCCTCCCCGCTTATTCCACCCATTTCCTTCCCCCAAAAAATTCAGTGTGCGATCCAAGTTTTACTTACTCTTACTCTCAACACTGTATTTGAAATGTATAGAGCATTTGAGTAAATTATTGATAGCTCATTTTCGAGCGGTGTTTTTTCCGTTTATAACAGATTCTCTCTTTCAGGTCAACCGTGTCCCGATGTCAAAAAGAATTTCGCAATCCATAAAATCTGTCATGGGGGCAAGGAAGAACCCAAACTCTGCCGCAGAAAA
Source organism: Blastomussa wellsi (assembly GCA_947652115.1). NCBI lineage: Eukaryota > Metazoa > Cnidaria > Anthozoa > Scleractinia > Plerogyridae > Blastomussa > Blastomussa wellsi. The sequence continues at coordinate 2,565,441 of OX393574.1, read as the reverse complement.
CGGCCGTGTCACTAAAAACAGGAACTTCGAGGACGACGACATTGAAATGGCGGAAAGGGCAAGCAAAGCAAACAGATCTGTGGTGGATGATGTGGCGATTGAAGATTTTATTGGCACCAACAAGAAAGAAACGGCTGCTGACTTCATTGATAAAGCATCCAGAGTTTTATTTCCATCATTATTCGTTGCATTTAATGTTGTATACTGGGTGTATTATACCATTACTGCCTAGAACTTGATTTCTAATTATCTGCGACGTTACAGAAAACTCCTTGTATGTAGTCATTAGACTCGACCACACCCTACAGCATTCCGTAGAATTACTGCTGATCTAGTAAGCACTGAAGTAGTGATGTTTACAGTTACGTACCGAAAATAGAGACCTGTAGCCAAGAAGAAAAAATCCGAAGAGTTAAAGTATTTTCCTTTAAGCGGAAAAATGTATTAAGAAATTTAACAACAAGTAATCGTGTTTTGAGTTAGAGATTGCGTAGCAAGAGAGCAGGGATTATAATTGATAGTTGTGTTACGTCAATGTTACGAGCAATAAGACAGATAATTGGACGGGACCAAATTTCTTATTAGCACTTAAAATTGTTATTGTTAAAGTTAATAGTATTGGAAATACATATAGAATGGGGCTTCCTAATTTATTTAGCGACTTTTGTTTGATAAGGGTCCATACGTTTAATATAAATAATCGATTACTTATACTACAATAAACTGTTTCTGTGATGTGATAAGCCCTGACTGGTTGACCTTTTGCGACAGCTGATATAAGAACTTAACTCAGCTGAGCACTATGATAATAACAGAATGATGATGATGATGATGATGACGACGACGTCGATAATAATAAGACTTCTCGTCATCTCGCTTTTAGTACTGTAGTCTTCTTAAATTTTTAATTGATTGTTACTAAGAATGATTTAGTGTAAACAGTTTCTTTGCATTGTAAATAAAAAGTACTTACGAAATAACACTAATAATAATAATAATAATAAAGCGAATAATATTTAAGCGAAAACAAAGGCACCCTATCTAACGTTAATTGTAAGTAATGGATTCCTTATATATCGATGGAAGATGAGATAAAACGTAGGAACTTACGTAGTTTCCTGGCAGTATCCAGAGACAAAGAAAGAAATTTTGAAACGCACACTTTCTCGGCTCTAAACTAAATCAATCTTCAACCATCATATCGATCGATCAATCAATCCATCCATCGATAAATGGATGAATCAAGCAATCAATTGTTCCATGGTTTAAAGGTCTAGCTTTGACGAGCTGTGAGTTTGGTAAACACCAAAGCGTACTTGTGTAACCTAAACAACAGGTTTACATAGCGCTGAGAACGAAGTAACACTTTACCAAAGCAGCCTACCTAACCCCAATCATGTTTCATTCTTGATCTATAAATCAACCTCAAAAGAATTAGAAAAAGCACGCAGCTTAAGCCCAGCTGTGAATACACCATGTGTAAAATCTGACTTAATTATTTACTAGCATAATTTATCTTGCCAAAATGTTTAGGTACTGACTTAAATTTTTACTAGAATATTTAATATGTTATATGTGCAGGTAAAATTTATCTTGCCAAGAAATGAAAGTCGGCATTTTTCCTGTGTGGCCAGTTGAGGCCAGGTTTGTTTAGTAGTAGCATTCCGGTCTAGTTATCAGGAGTTTTACAAATGTAAGTTCTTTTCCTTCGCAATTGATCATCTCTTTTTTATTCTTGTTGCGTTTCAGCTCACATGACATAGTTAACGTTTTTATGTGTGAATGTAAACTGTGCTTTCTACAAGCGCGATTATTGGTGTCAAGTCAGTGAGTTGAAAACACAGGAACCCCATTAATGTTAAAGATAGATAAACGAGTTATCAAACAGAGAAACAGGTTCTGTCCTCGTGTAGCAGTTCACAAGGGCCGACACAACATACCCAACAATACACAACAACTAGCGAATGACTCCTAAACAAAGAAAGAACAATGGTTATTCCCTTGTGCACCGGTACACGACGACAGAACCAAAAAAACACAGACTAAGCAATCAAACAATTACCTCGTGATCAGTCTTGTGGATTATGCGTCAATTAATTGACATGCAAATCACTAAAGGCAAACACTAAATGCGAAATTTCTACGTCTACATTCGTGATTGTAAGCGATCAGTAGGTAAGTTTGTGTGTCTAATTTTTTAGTTTAGGCCAACGTATAGTTGTCAAGGTCATGTTTTTTACTTAATTCAGCTTCCTCTTAAAAGCTATACGGTGCTTCGATTTCTTGGTATGCTCTGAATTCTAACCTTTGCCTCTGAATCTATTCAAAGTCATTCGGCTGTTGTGGTGGCATTACTCTTCCGTCAATTATTGGTTATTTTGCATTCCAACGTAGTTATCGGTTCCAGCCAAACTGTGACACTGTGGACTGACTGTTTTGCAACTTTTCAGTTTCACCGTCAATTGGTGGCAACGAAACTGGCAAGTTCCTCAATACACTTCTCAGCGGCTTTGTTTGTTTTGGTCACGGTCAAGCAAAATGCAAAATATGTGAAAGTCTTGTTTACTATCTGAAAGACAGCAGTAAGAAAGGTTAGCCAGCTAAGGTCCAGCTACCGTGACAAATTTGGAACCCAAAACTGAAGTTATAGATGGTAATCGGCTTGACCAGTCAAAAGACTCTTAAAGGCAATTTTCCGATTTTACACTTTTGTGTTCAAGCGAGAAAACCGTCAAGTGCATTAAACTGAAATCCACTGTTTTTGCTATTGCAACGATTTTCTAGCTTACATTTTTCCATTACATTCTCGCAAGCCCTTTAGAAACTTAATTAACTGCGGTAAGCACTGTCGAAATGCTATTATCATATTTTGAAAATGTACCAATCGATGCAAATCTTATCCGTGTTACTGTATTTCAAGTACTCTAAATGTTTACAATAGATGAATTAAGCTAATCGCTTGAAATAATGCCAAGTATTTTTAATTATAAGCCCAGACACCAAACAGTACGTTTTAGACTATAAAACTTAATATGCTGAGCTGCATGTCTTGAATAAAGATGAAAACTTTGTCATTTGGTAAGTAACAGCTATTTGGGATAACCTTCCAATTATTTTCCACGCGTTGTTTTTGGACAAAAAACATCAGATCACTTGCATGTACAAAGTCGAACGACGGATATCGTACAGTTTTATTAAACAAATTGTCAACTTGCCCATTTACGGTCATGAAGCAATTGTTATCCGTTATCTGTACATAACAGATATCCTGCGATGATTCGTCCGAAATCTTGCCGAGCAACACATAACCATAGCCTTTCTAGCTGTAATATGCGCTTTGGTGATTTGTTGAACAATAAAACATTTATCCTGCTGATTATATATTTAACAATAAAATAATCTGGTTTTATTAACTGGGTTGATAATGTGAATTGGCCTTCGAAAAGAGATCGGAGCGAAGGGCTAACGCTCCGACGAAGGGCTAACGCTCGAATCGCCAGCTCTCGAATCTCTTTACGGTGGCCAATTCACATTATCAACCCAGTTGATAAAACCAAATTATATTGTTATGCTTTCCACCGACGCAGCACCACAGAACTTTTCTTTAGAAACTTACCCCCTCTATTTAACAATTCTCCTGCGAAATCGCGCGGAATATAGTCTGATTTTAGCCAACTCAGCCTGCGGCCTCGTCCGCTATGAATCAGGCGGTGTTCCGCACTATTTCGCAGGATCATTGTTAAATCAGCCAGTAGCAGTTCTCGCAAGCTTATTGTTCTGCTGGTCCTTTGGTGTCGCAGTTGCTGCTGTACCGAGAAGAATTACGTAGGTATCAATTGAAACAAATGCCCAACCATGGGTGAACATGGTTGGGTATTTGTGCATTTCGGCATTTCTTCTATATACAAGTCAGTGAGAAAAACAACACTTTTATCGACCATGGGTGAACATGTTATGATTAGTTTCGTGGCGTTACTGGCCACCATAGCAACCCGTTTCAACCACCCTTAATTTTAGCTTTTAGTGCTTATAACTCAAAAACGAGTTCGGTCACCCCCAGCTTTCATTGCAGAGGCACCTCAAACTTCGAAAATTTAAGGTGGCTCTGAAACCGTTCCTAGGATTTTTTTTTTAATTTAATTTGCGAAACGTTGTATCTTCACAAGCTAATCAATTTTTAATTTTTAATAATAAAAATGGGGGCACCGAACACGTTTTTGAGTTATGAGCACTTAAAGATAAAATTAAGGATGTTTTAACAGGTTATACTGTTGCTATGGTAACCAGCAACATCAAGAAAATAATCCCAACTTTTTCACCAATGATCGCGCATTGCTTTGATACCAATATTATACCATCAACTGATAAAGAGTGAGAGTACTCAAAGCACAGGAACTGCAATGTGCTGGAAACTTGTGAACCACCTTAAAATAGGATTTCATTGATATTCCTACCTTGCTTTGTACCAAGACTTGTATGTAAATTTTTCTGCCATCTTGTTTTCCGAAAAATCTTGTAAACTCTGATTTAAAGACATGGCTGTGGAGTCCAGACTTTTTTCTTGTAATTTTCAACCTGTTTGCCTATTTGAGAAATTATAAAATGGCGGTCAAATATCTAGATTAGGTCTATTAGTTGGCTGGTTGGCTTTATGGCCAATTAGTTTGTTGTCATTCTTTGATATCTAGTTCCTTTTCGGTTAATAGGGTTGAAACTCGTCTATTGGATTTTTTTTAGTCCAATGGCACGAGAGAATATCTCACTGACAGAATATCATTTATGTATCATTTTGCGTCTTTTGTTGAAAGTACGACCATTAATGCGTCATGATAGCGCCATGTGCGACATCAAGGATTGTTACAAATAGAAATGGCTTTCGTTATTACAAATACATGACAGCCATCAATTTATGACAGGTGTGATAAATAGGGACAATAATTATTATTATACCCATGTGAAGCTGGTATTAAAGAACGTGACCTAGTTATTATTCACGACAGCGCAAATACCACATTTTATTTTACTTTTGTAGGATCGAATTGAAAACAGAATTTGGAATGGCGGCGACTTTCATCAAGAGATATTGGTCAGTTGTGTTTATATTGGGATGTTTTAGATCGTAAGTATTTTAATATATAATAAGCACATTGTTCTTTATAAAAAGGCAGAATCAGCATCCGGTTTGTTGGATGCATGAACTATTTCGGCGAGACATGCATGAACCAAATCATCAACAAAAGTATTTTTGTTATTATCTACAGGGCCAACTGCGACGCCAATGATGTGATAAGCAAATTCTTTGTTGGCTATGACAGAGCCATGCGACCGGATTCTGGTACGTTTTAAGTAAATTACACAGGGCGATCCTCTATTCTGTAAGTTAAAACTGATATACGCAAAACAGCTATAGTTTCAGTGTAACATGCCTCAACTCATTGACCATTGTAGCTATTTTGCCTCCCCTACTCAACCGCAACACAACACAAAATGATGATATATGGGCGCGTGGGCCAGCCACGCCACCGTGCCGGTTATTCAACATATATACAGCTATACACCAAAGCCGGACACGAAAACCTCTAAAAACCAGCCGGTGGAATACACGGGGAACGTGTACCCCCGACCAAAGCAGTGGTGCAACCCTTGGGGTTTTAGGGTATACTAATGAAAAGGTGTACATGCATATGTATAAGATATGACTAGAGTAAGAAGCAGATGTGCAAGAACTAATGCATACAAAAACAATCGCTAGAGAAGACAAGATCAATTCTATTAAGATATGGTGTACAATAAGTTATATAAAACGAAACCTAACTGTACACGGTGAAGGCTACCTGCAGAATGTCTCACCTTACTAACGGCCACAAATAGGCCACTTCCGAGTTCCCTTGAGCCTCTATTTCAAAGTGAGTCTAAGTGAGGAAGTTTTTGTGATGGTAAATAGTTTTGCTTTCCATATGAATGAAAACTCATTTTCATTACAAAGACTTTGCACTTAGACTCGCCTTGAAATAGAGCCACAAGAGAACTCGGAAATAAAATGGCCTATTGCAAACTCAAATCCCATAACTCTCTGGGCTCCTTCTCCCTCCCCAGACCGCTGATACGTGCGGGCAAAATAGTAATTTATGCTAATTCAGGATTATCACAAATTACGTTTTATTTGACAATGGAGATGCGTGAGGTTTCTTTGCTTAGATGGAATCTAACGGATGAAAGAGAAAACTTAGATTGTATGTGTTGTTTTTCTCTCTATAGATGACGGAAAGGCTACCACTATCATGGCGGATATATATGTGGAGTCCTTTGGCAACATAGAAGAAGCAAACATGGTGTGGAATTCGATCGAAAGTCTTCTTTACGAAATATAAGAAGTTTTGAAATTATTGGGAGTAATGCTTGTTACCATAGTGAACTTATGGATAAACTAGTATTGCAACTAAAGGTCGCTCTTTGTTATACTCGAAGTTGTTACTTGTAAGAAGTAGAGAGTATTAGGTGTAACAAAACAGTATTTTCTTTTTCATCGATAGGAGTACAGAGTTTACACCTATTTTTACCAGAAATGGAGGGATTCTCGCCTTGCCGGAAAGTTGAACCGCACCCTTGTTTTGAAAGGAGGTGATATCGAGAACATCTGGGTCCCAGATCCCTACTGTTATAACGCGCGTGAATCTAACATGATGATGCCAGATTCCGAAATTCACAGTAGTGTCAGCATTGAGCCCAGTGGAGAAGTACTATACAACAAGGGGTATGTTTTGATTTTGCAGCAACTTTCTACTAACTATTGTGGAAGTGGGCTTAGCTTGATTTGTGGTTCTCCTCATACAAAAAAACTGAAAAAACGCTAGATAATTGTATCTCTACCCGATAGAAGCATATATACGGATGATATCGATCCGCTCCGGTTTTAACCTGTTAGTGACAAGTTCCATAAACGCATTCTTGTAATATATCAAAAAATATTACACTTCTATTGTACGGGGGCCTTCTTCTTGACCGTGATTAAATCGTACGATCCAACACTGGAAAGCGTATGTTTTCTTTTTCTTACTTTTAATTGTTTGAACAGGGTTACTTTGCTCGCTTCTTGCAACATGGATCTCCACAGTTTCCCGCATGATTCCCAGGCGTGCTTTCTCAAGTTTGGAAGTTGTAAGTACTGATGCACCTGCCACTAAATGAGAAAACACACCAAAACTAGATAATGAGAACTGTTGACATAGAATCAGGAAATCGTAGAATCAGGAAAGAGGTTTATGATTAGTGTTTGTAGGTTTTATCTTACTCCTCTCCAAATTTGAACTGCCTGAAAACAATATGAAATCACTACTGAAATGTTTACTTGGCGAGCAAACAGGACAAGACACTCGTTATAGACGATGCTGCGATTTTCGATTTTATCGGCATTCAGTAAAGCAGAAATGGCTGCTGACTGCATTGACACGGCATCCTGAGTTTTATTTCCATTGTCATTTATAATATTCTGAGTATATTGGATTTATTTCACGCTTTATGGCTAGTAATCGTTGTACTCGAGGAATTAAAGAGTCAGTGTCCGAGCTGGTGTCAGTCGTGTTGTCATGAGCATGGCATTGTCATGAGCATGCATGGAGCTAGATTTTTATATGATGTTGAAATTGAAAGAAAAAACACTAAAATTGGTGAAAGCAAAGATACCACAATGATTTAAATTAATAAACGAATTGACAAAATTTTGTTAGGCACATTTATCTCCGCATTTCGGTGACATTAATCACGCGGCCACCATCAGCAATAGCAACATTAATTAACGTACGTTTTCATTCTTTCGTTAAAATACAGATAGTTATTCCACAGAGGACATCGTGTTTAAATGGAACGCGACTAATGTCAAAGTAGGAACAACAGAAATGGCCCAGTTTGAGTATAAAAGCGCCGAGTTGTCTTCAGATACAGACGTCTTTACAACAGGTTAGCAATGTTCCCTTCTCCCTCCACTCCGTCCCTCCAATCTTTACGGTTTAGTCTGCCCGGCGTATCGAAAGTTTATTAGATACAGTAAAATGACTGAAAAACGGCGCACAGGGACCAACACCAATTTCCCATCTCGGAGAGGAGTCCGGCTTATAAAGAGTTTAGATACTGTAAAATGACTGAAAAACGGCGCACAGGGACCAACACCAGTTGTCCGTCTTATTAAGATGTCCATGTCAGATAACAAAAAACACCAAAACTATTTCTTGCTTTTCCTCAGGAAACTACTCCATAATCACCGTTACATTCTTGTTCAAAAGACGAGTTGGTTACTACCTCATCCAAGTCTACTTTCCAGACATGTTTGTCGTAGTTCTAAGCTGGATTGTTTTTTGGATGGATAAAGATGACATGGGCAACAGAATGGCGCTGGGAATCACCACCATCTTAACCATTATGTTTCTCCTTGGATCTCTCAATGGTAACTTGCCTAAAGTCAGTTACCCAAAGGCTTTGGACTGGTACCTTTTGGTGTCATTCAGCTTTGTGTTCATGTCGTTAATGGAATGTATGATGGTGTTTGTTTTAAACATGAACGCTGTTGCGGATAAGAAACGCATCAAATGCAAGGTATGTAAGGGGGCAACAAACCACCCAAGCGGAAAAGGTCTATTTCCAAAAAGATATCAAAATAAACGGCAATTTAGCGGAAGAGCAAACCATGATAGTTGGCAATTTTTTTTCAATTTTCGATGCACTTCCATCCTTGAAATCCGTACCCGCAGACGTCAATGTAGTAATATAGTATTAGAAAACAAAACTAAACCATTATTTTTGGTTTTCCTTTGAGTGAAGACAAGTTTTAGCTAGCGCTGCTAACGCACTCCCTCTCTGTAACAGACCCAGTGGAATCTTTATCCCATGGGTTTTCAGGAAAAAAATTCACCGGGTTGGCTAATTTCCCACTGGGTCAGCTCGTTTTCTGTTTTATTTTGCCTATTCATTATAATTATTATTTTTTTGCAAACAAAATACGTTGGGTCACACCGCACCGAGTCACTGGGTCAAATCAAAATATTCACTGGGTACTAGGGAGACTAAATTTCCGCTGGGTAGGGGAAAATAATCCACTGGGTAGAGTTTCAGTGGGTCTGTTGCAGAGGGGTGTTTATTTGGGTCAATTTTACCCCACTGATAGACTTTTACATCTTCTTTGGTTTTCATTTTCAGATGAACGAAGTCCCTCTCACGAAAAAAATTTCTACTTCAATGAAAGCAGCCATAAGTATCAGCCCTTCCAGGTCAAAGAACTATAATGATACCACCAAAGACACGAGTTTCAAAGATGATGATCTTGAAATGGTTAACATGGCGAGCAAGAAGGATAAGATTGTGATGGAAGATGCTGCGATCGTCGATTGTATCGGCACTAGTAAAGCAGAAAGGGCTGCTGACTGCATTGATAAAGCATCCCAAGTTTTGTTTCCTTTGTCATTTATCATATTCAATGTTGTATACTGGGTTTATTTCAATCTTTACGGCTAGTGATTGTTAAATCCGGACATTTAAAGACAGCGCACGAGTTGGTGTATCGTCTTGTTATAAGTTAGTGACAGACAATCTGTGATACATAGTATATACCATGACGAAAATGGTTTTGAAAACAATTATGGCTTATAAATATTACCCCGTACCCAAAAACTACTTTTGTGGACTTATAGAATCGACAGGCTGTCTGTTAATCATCCAAAAGTGATGCATTGGTGATTAATGGCACCTGCACGGGAAACAAGTATTTGAATAAGGAAGAGTGCTATAATTAATGCAAAGCAGTTACTTCTTGTCTGCAGTTGGTTTGAAGTTGTAATTAATTAGTCAAAATAGATACACACCAAAACACCGTTAACTCAACGTGCACTGTCGCACTGTTATCTACTCCGGACCTGGTGTCTTCGGCGCGGCGTGTTGCCCTTCCTGGTATCCGTAACAATCAAGCAAGTATGTTTGTTTTGTGTGCGTTTCAGCTCTTTTTGAATATTCTTGTGTAACCCTTTAGCCGGCTATTTAAGCTATTTCTTAAACATGCGTTTGGCGCCGCAAAACCATGCAACCCAAAATTTTGCCAACTCCTTTAATGATCATCCTCTATAATTGAAGACCCAACACTTTCCCAGTATGAGAGACAATATTTTTGGGCCTGGCCTTTCGATACTATCAGTGAAATTAAATGTAATTTGAACATAACCCTGGTATATAGCTAACCTGGAGCCATTTTAACGAGGACAGTTCTCCAGTCCCCTTTTAATTAATAATTTTTGCATAAAATCCAGGTTTGTGGTAGCAGCGCTCGCTAAAAGGTTAAGATACGGTGAATGCATGTGCAAGTTAGATGAAAACCGATATTACCAAAGCCGAAAACGTCTCGTGAATTCGCTTTGGAAAACGGATGTTTTGAAAAATAAAACAAATCAGCTCAAAAGACAGTTAGGAAAAAATTTACATTGAGGGGACAGTCTATACCGCATAAGTTCTGTTTGAAAGTTTAGTCGATAACACGAAATTCTTGACTATAAAAAAGTATGGCGGAATGGTGAAAGCTGAGTTTTGCTGATGGGTAATGGACTTGTCAATGAAACTAGACAAGAAAATAAATAATATCTGATACAAGAGAGATATAAATTCAATTTATAATAATTATTTGAGGTTTTTGTCTAGCTAGGTATGCTATAAAACGATAAAGAACTCAGTTGTATGTTGTCTCAAGTGTTCTCCGCGGGAATTTCTCATTAATCACTCATGACAAAAACTTTGAAACAGTTTTGACCACAGTCAGTGAACGGCCTTCAACATTTACTTTAAAACATGAGCAAGCAGTGGATGTTAAACATGCAACTTTGCATGGTTTTACCCAATATATGACAGGGCAGTGATATTGAAACTACAAATTTATAATTGGTTAAACAGGTGACCGGTCCGGCGATAATGAGTTAACGCTCGTTCTCAAATAAAGATATACCTTCGCCAATCAGAGTGCACGGAGAATTCATAAAATATGCTATTAAATATAATCCAAGTAACTCATGTTGTTCCCGACTTTTTCAAATGAAAGAGAAAAAGCGACTAATTATTGTTCTGGTTTTATCTATATCGGAAATTTAACATATTGTCCAGCTGTCACCGCCGTGCTTACTCAATTTCACAATGTTGAAAAGCTGAAAACTTTTCCGACCACCGACTCTATTATATATGGTAATTTATTAATAAGCCTACCAGTTGATTATTTCCATTTATCATTCATTAACTTCACTAAGCTCAGTTTCATGATCCTAGCATGGAATAGAGGTGTCAACAGTCAACCAGGTAACGATCAATGGATGAATAAAATTTACACGAAGCTTGGAGGAAAATGAGATTTGGTATTATCAAATACATGGTATAATGGCTCTTTTAGCTGATACAACTCTTACAATATGCTTTTGGAGTTTTTACGGTATACAACTAAATACCTTTGGGCTAGTGTGGTCAGTAGTGGATTCACTCACGAGCTGTTCCAGTCGAGACACTGTAGCTCAGGTGGTATCTAGAGCAGGCTGGACGTTTAACTCAAAGCTCGTGGGTTTGAATCCACCTGAGAATGGCCGGCATGGTTTCCGTGAGGATTTACAGTACAGCAATTATTATTGATATGGGAAAAAGAGGGAGTCACTTTTTTGTTTGGACTCCAGATAAGTCTAGCAATGTCTTTATAACTCTATATGAAACATATCTTGACACCTATGCAGGGTCAGTCGACCAAGAAAGTGAATCGAATACACTTTTCTGTCGGGAAGGCAAAAGAAGGAAAATACTACTGTCTTTTCAAAGACAGGTTTGTTATTCACTCTACATCTTGCGTTTATCAAAAGTGGAAAGAAAGCTAAGAGATTTCAGAGATTATCTGTGTTAGGAAGTCATGATCACGCATAATCCGCGCGTGCAAATTCACGAGTATGTCAGGTATCAAACTTGTGCTTATCTCATTGTCTCGTCTATGTAAATCTTACAAGAGAACTAGATAAGATCTAGCTTTTCAGTTTAACCTAAAAATAGTTCTTATACCCAAAGTTTCACACCATCTTACACGGTGTCGTACATTTTTTACCGTTCCTTGTTTTTGGTTATTTTTAGCAGCCAATCATATATCTGCATTTGTCAAATTTTTTTTTTTAATATTCTAGACTCTTGCTGCCAGTTTTCGTTTTGTTTTTCACCATTCTACTGTGCAAAAGCTGCCCAGAGGGAAAGAGCACGAACAGGACTCCAGGTCCTATGCGAGGTGCCCCACCCTACCCTCTTATGGAGAGCGAAGGTGGCGCAGTGGTGAGAGCGCTTGCCTCCCACCAATTAATGTGGCCCGAGTTCGATTCCGGTCAGGTGCCATATGTGGGTTGAGTTTGTTGTTGGTTTTTTACTGACCCTGAGGGTTTTTCTCCGGTTTTCCTCCCTCCTCAAAACCAACATTTGTAAATTCCAATTCGACCTGGATAGAGGACCCGCATGAAAACCAGCTGAGGCTGATGTGGCTTCCTCTCTAAATATTTTTATTTATTTAATCAACGATTGGACATTATCCTGTTTGAAACCATTTTATGAATAGAGATGCCATAGGTGGATGACGTATTCATGCTGTGAGGTATAGGAATGGACCTAAATGTTCGCTCACTCACTCGCTCACTCACTGGAGTATTCTGTGCTCATGTGATCCTTTAAGTTTTGTTTCTGTTGGGTTCGCCGGTTTTCCTCCCTCCACAAAAACCAACATTTCTAAATTCCAATTCGACCTGGATAGAGGACCCGCATGGAAACCAGCTGAGGCTGATGTAGCTTCCTCTCCGAAATATCTCAATTTATTAGCCCCTGATTCGACCTGATGAAGGTCCATTGGCCCTTGCCTGATAGGCATTTTACGTCGTAACATCCCACCTGATAATCCATATGCACCTAGCCTTAATTTCCCTCTCTTTGTTCAGGTGGAATTTGACTTTAGAGGCCTCACTTCTACTGTCCCTCCCCTCCCCGGCATGGAGTGTGTGTTTGCTGAGAGGTTATTACACTTTCAGACCGGAGTTGACCTCCTCCGCGACTCACCCACAGGATTAGAAAAGCGTCTCTTCAAATTGCATTCCAGCTGTTGGGAATTTGGTCGGGTTATTCCGACAGCAATAACATATTTATTACATTCGTCGTAATTCTGAAAAATGTTATAACATAATTACTGTTGACTGCAAACAACGCCAGAAGTCTTACTTACGAATCAGCGGCGAAGTCAACTAAATATCTTTCGTTACTGTTTTGAGATGTTGCTCCTGACTCATTCACATGCTTCTGTTAACAAGCATATTAAATATTTTTGAGGCTTAAAAGGAGAACTGTATTTATTTGAAAATTGGTGAAGAATTGCATTATGATTTATAATATTGCATGAAGACTAAATATTGTTATGTGACGTAATTGGGAAGCTCGATGAAAAGTCTGTCTTTTGTGATTTGGCAAAGCTTGATTATTTGGTTTCCAATAAACACAGCTAGAGGTATTAAGTCTGAAGTCTTTGAACGTCTCATTCAAAAATCATCAAGAATTAAACTCAAAAAGAAAATATAGCAACATTTGCGACTAAAATTTCATCACTTATCTTCCGTCAATTCTAACAATGCCAAGGCCAGTAACATAAAGCATTGTTTACGTCAACGTCTAAATTGAAATACCCTCAAGCAATTTAAAGGTGAAAGGCAAGATATTTTGTTTACGTTAAAATATTAAATCGTCTTAAGGGTGCTTACGCGACCAAAGTCTTCCACGGTGTCGAATATCGATTGAAGAACTACGTTCAACGCAGCTTCAAAGGAAAACCGCTGAATTGACAGAACAATAAGGTATATACCTGGATGAGAGGATTAAACACTAAATTCTTCGTTAAAAACCGGAAATACAAGTTATATCGTCTACCTGAAAAGCACGCAAAGTCGTCAACGCTTAAAACTTAGACGAACTGGGGCACTGAATATAACAGACTCAGGTGTTCAAATTTTCTGGTAAGTTAACAATTATAAGTTTTAAGCAGCTGCAAAGGATAGCTAGTAGTGTGGTTGAGTCGTGTCGCCAACTTTACTTGAAAGGGATCGATGTTGGGATAAGCTGCCGCAAAAATTACAAGCTACGTGTCGAATATTATCAATATTCTATCGAAATAACCGATGGTTTAGAATTTAACAAGGGAGTTCTGTGTGATGGCGATTCCGGTTTTCCCCTCGTGTTGCGACTTTTTAAAGTTGTATGTTAACTACGGCAATCCTTATACTACAAATGCTCTTTATTTTACACCGGAAAAAGTCTCGGTCTTGTCTGTATAAATTAATCTACTCGCGCTATTATTTCCCGAAGTTGATATCTTTAGTTGAGGCATAGACTACGAGCAGTCCCTTTTTTTCTTAGTCCGTCGAGTGCCAAGCGACTAAGAAAAAAAGGGACTGCTCGTAGTCTAGTTAAGGTAAATAACGAATTAATTTTTGTTACATGTACTTTTTTTGCTAAGTCATTTACTTAATAGCGATTTGCCGAGTTTGATTCCAGCATCAGCTGAAATGCAGTCAAGTTAATTGTGTAAGCGCGATTGCGATGCCTGCGGTTTGGGGCCGGGTCTGTAAATCCTAAAAAAAATTATTCCGTTTTACCTTCATTCGTGTTAGAATACATCAATAGTGTATCTCGTTAAAGAGAATTCAAACTCGCCATGGACTACCTCAACCTTCTGCTTTATCGATTATATCCCTGGACGTTTATGCATGAGGTCTTTTCCTCAAATTTCAAGTTGAAGCAAATACCAAATAACCGTATTAATTTTGTTATAATCAGCAGGGACAAGAAAGATTAACAATATTCCCTTTATTTTAATTATATTCTATACATTTATCCCTTACATGATGCTACTGATAATTTCAAAAACAATAGTCTGCTAAGAGTGTTGCTATGTAGCCAAAAATGTAATTTGTTTTTAGAAAATTCAAACAATTAAAACCAAAATTTATTACATATCTACTATAATTTCGTTTAGCTTTTTGTTTTCGTTTAGGGTAACACTGGTTGAGGGAATTAAAGAAACGCTTAAATTCCGAATAGAACACATGTAAACATTTAGTTCACATGTTCACCCACGTTGCGAAAACTATGTCTGCATATGATACAGCTTTAAAGGGATGCTTTGGTCGCCACCAATAAAGTCATCTTTGATAATGTGTAAACTATCCTTCAAATCAAAGGATCCTGAGTATAATTAATAGTCTACGAAGGTAAAAACTCGCGAAAGAGCTGTAACAATAACGACTTATAAGAAACAAGAATGGCTTCGAATGAGGAAGATTGAGAAGGATTGCAATTGACAAACTTGAAAAATTTAGGCTAAATATTTCAATATGCGTTATCCGTGACAGAAATCCTATAAATATAGTCAACTGATATTAACAATGACCGATCTAGAACTTTTTGAAAGTGATATTACAATGATCGATAATCTGAATGCAAATGGTTATTTTTTAGAAATATGAATTCAATAATTATAAACTTGTTTCTTCAATTCATAAACTGCTGACTTCATGCAATCTCTAACACCATTAATATTTAGCCGCATAGCTCAAAATATTAATAAATTTCGATGAATGTCAACATTGGTTTGGTTTTACGTCTCGAATTTAAAGTACTAGTTTCCTGCATGAAGGCACAAGAAGTCTTAGTGTAATGAATACTGCATATTCAGAATTAAGTAAATACCAAACATTTTAGTTTGATAAATGGCAAAAAAACTGAGCTCCCTGAGTGATTAGCTTATCAAACACTCGAATCAAATAATTTCTTACCTAACGATCTCCTGATACCTTTGTCGTCAATCTAAATCTCTTTGCTTAAAATTATGTTTTATTCGTATGTACAATTAGGGTATATGCAATTGTGAAGGTTTTGTCAGTTGTCAGTATCGTCAATTTGATTATCATTGTATCTTTTGCTTTTGTATCATTGTATCTTTTCGTTAGTGTTATAAGTAGGGTGGGAAAATTGTAGGTGTAATGTATTGGATGTAATGTAATTTTCGTATCACCTGTTTTGCTTTTTGTAAGTGTTGTTATTGTGTAAGAATAAAAAATAAAAAACATTTTAGTTTAAATTTCATTTATTTTCTGCATTGAGGTTAAGGATGGTTGAAGGTCATTTTTTACGAGCGTTTGACGTTTGACGGTTACTACACTGAAACCCTGTAGGAATATTTCCTTTCAATGAGGTCTGATGCTGCATCTGGATTGAGCCACTAACTAGGAATTGTCAGAACACTATTTGATACCCCTATGCCCATTACACAAAAGACGAAGTGTCTGTTTTTAGCTATAAGCTAATGTGGGACACTATAAAATAATAAATTGAACACAAGAAATAAGTCTCTATAGAAATTATAGAACATAGTAGATTTTATAATTATTTACAGAACGTGTTGGAAAGCATCTTATATATTAAAAAACGTTGTTAGAAATATATTTACAAAAGACTGTCTAAAATGTAACGTCTGAATATTTACAAGAGTAGAAAGATCAACAAATTAAACGAGTGGACAGGTCAGCACAAGAGTAAAATGAATTCATCTCTGAATCATTTTGATACAATTTATCGCTTTATGCGACCTTCGGAAAGTAGGCCGACCCGCAAAATCGTCGTTTTAGTAAGTCATTCCTCAGTCCCCTCTTCCAAACGCTATTCCACAATGTATGAAGTCGTAACATTTATAATGTTTTAAAATTTTAGAAAAGATGAGAGTCTGCAAGCAGTGTGCTTTAAACAAATCAAGTTTTCTAACAGTTCTCCTCCTGATCAGCCCTAAAATGTAAGTATTTTTGTGACATCATCATGCATATTTCTAGCTAACTCGCAATTTATCTCCGCGTTAACGTTAACGTACTCCTCTGAAGAATTGAAGGCAAGGGCGAGAAGTGATATCGTAAACACCACGTTTTGGTTTATTACAAGAAAATTGATATCAACACAATGTCATAGTCTTGTAGTGATGTACTTTAACAAGAAGGCAACTTAAATATAATGCGTGTGAACATGTTTTTTTTCCTCTGAAGAATTGATGGCAAGGCCGAGAAATGATATCGTAAAATCCAAGTTTTGCTTTATTATAAGAAAACTGATATCAACACAATGTCATAGTCTTGAGGTGATGTACTTTAACAAGAAGGCATTACTTAAATATAATGCGTGTGAATATTACGTATGTTTCTTAATTTAAGGGTTGTTAGCGGGAGCGAACTGCTCACAAAGTTTTTTGCCGGATATGACAAAGCAGTAAGACCAGATTTTGGTAAGTCAGTCTGTGCGAAAATTGTTATATTGTCGAGCACGCAGGTGGCGATAATCAGCTGGGATAGCTTCAGCGGTACACAGAATATCAGAATAACTAGTACTATTAGGCGAGTATGGCAACCAGTCTCACACTATTACTATGTTCAATTCTGCAGCTGCTGCTTGACGATCATGATGTTGTTGGTAGTGATGATGATGATGATGATTCGAGAGCGATAATGTTTCTCACGTATTATTTTATTCTTTGTTTCTGACAGATAAAGGCAAACCTTTAACTATCTTAGCTGATTTGTACGTGGAAGCTTTTGGAAACATCAAGGAGGCAAACATGGTGAGTTACTACTGTGTTAAAATTAAAAAAAAAATGAGCACCATTTACGCGACAAATAATTTACAGGTCTTTACAATAAGATCGGGGTCTGTCCCCTTTGATATGGTAACGAGAAAGACCAATTTAAATGGCCAGTTTTATCAATAACCATTTATTGTTCACCAATAAATAGGAATATTTAGTATATGGCTATTTTCGTCAAAGATGGAAAGACTCGCGTCTGGCCGGAAGGCTTAACCATACTCTTACCATAAAAGGAAGTGATATCGATAACATCTGGGTACCAGATCCCTACTGTTACAACGCACGCGAGTCAAATATGATGATGCTCGATACGCAACTCCACAGCAGGATCTCTGTTGACCCGAATGGAGATGTGCTCTACAGCAAAGGGTAAGTGATTAACTTTAGGCTCGTATCCATTTAGCTTTTTAGCACGTAGTCAGTCAGTCAGTTAAACCAGCAGACGGAAAGACAGATAGCTAGACAATACGTCAGTCAGTCAGTCAGTCAGTCAGCCAGCCAGTTGCTCATTCAGAAAAAACAACCATCCAGACAATCAGAAAGTCAAACCCGCGTACACTCAACTCAGACGCATACGGTCGACAATTAATCAGTCAGTTAAGTCAGTCAGTCAGTCATTCACTCAGTCCGTCAGTCAGTCAGCCAGCCAGTTACTCATTCAGAAAAAACAACCATCTGGACAATCAGAACTTCAAACCCGCGTACACGTACTCGACTCAGACGCATACGGTCGACAATTAATCAGTCAGTCAGTCAGTCAGTCAGTCAGTCAGGTTATTAATCTTTAATTCTGGCAGCTAGTCAGTCAGTCAGACCGCAGCCAGAGAGACAGACAGAAAAACAGACAGACATTTAGTTCATAAGTCATTAAGTCAGTCAGCTTGTATCAGTCAGTAAATCATATTGTTAATCATTCAGGTAGAGAACGAGTAAATATATCAACTTAGCACTTGTGGAAATTGATGCACGGCTCTTCAATAAACTATCCTAATGCGAAAGTATACATTGTTAAATATATATTTACACTTCAGTGTAACCTTGCTGGCGTCTTGCAACATGGACCTACGTCATTTCCCTTTGGATTCACAAAGCTGTTGCCTAAAATTCGGAAGCTGTAAGTACTACCAATTACTAACTTGCTTTTAATCGACGACGCGTCCAAAACTGTTTTCGTCGCCTCGTTTTTTTCCCTTACAGACGCAGGTAACTGCTATATAAAGCTGTAACAAATTATCAACCCAAAACTTTTTGCTCTGACTTTTATAGTTTTCCTGTTTTCCTTGGAGAATCAAAGGCTCCTGTGAGCCAGATCCACGTCCAGCGGTTTCTGCATAAATTAAATGTCTAACAGAATTCCGAGTGAGTGAGTGAGTAAGTGAGTGCCATCGAGGTTTATTCCTAAAAACGAGAATTTTGTCCGTTGATCTTACAGACGGTTATACTACAAAAGACATTATATATCAATGGGGACCTGGAGCCGTCGTTGTAGGCAATCATGAAATGTCTCAGTTTGAATACAAAGGCAACAATATTTCCTCGAGCGTTGATGTGTTTAGTGTAGGTAAGGAATATCTCCAAAAGAATCTAACATGGTGCTAGGTTTACTAAAGAATTACATCGCTATTTTGTGTCAACAGACACAAGAACAGTTTTTTTTAGTTTTCAGTTGGCTCGGTTTTCTCTATTCTTCCAGGGGATTATATTACATAGCCCCACATTTGTCATCTGTCTGAAAACTTGGTGGCGGCTTTGATTGTAACAGGGGAGAGTGGGTCTGAAACAATAACTGATAACAATAACAAAACAATGTAACTTATTTCCCCTCAACATATTCCCCCAAAATAATCTCTCTCTTATTCAACTTGTAAACTCTTTTCCTTTTCTCTCATCCACAACTTCTTCTTGGGGCTTACTCGCTGCAACAATGTTGGCGGCGGGAGAAACTTCGGGCAAGAAACCAGGTTTCTTCAGACGGGCTAGACTCAAACAAATCTGGGACGGCATTTTCGACGTTTAAATACAAAACCCCTGGCTGTGGGTATGACTTGTCCCATTCACAAAGTAAATAATCCAACTGTCGAAAACTAGCTTCCATAGAACCGGAACACTGAAAATTGTTGCTTTCAAATTTTAAAATTGTTGCGTGTTTGTGCATGAATAATTTTTAGATGGTTGAAAGAATAATTCTCTAGAGAGTATCAGGTGGTCTGTATTGGGTAAACTAACCGCCTAATGGAAAAAGGTCTATTCTTCTTCGGACTCATTACTCCCACTATTAATATCATAATATATGCCAAAAGTTTCCCTCAGGAAAATTTATATTGTTCTATTGTAGAAAACCTCACCAACTGAAAAATATGCATGTCATTGAGTTGTTCCGTGGGAATATGTAATATATTACCCTCGCAATGAGTCCGAGGGAGTATATCACATTTCCCCTGGACCATCCTTACATAATACTTATGTTAACTCTTTTCTGTCAAGTTCTCTTATTTCACGACTTCAGGATCGAAGACGAAAAAAAATCAGCAAAAATTTGCGTTACATCCGATCGCTACAAGATTTGGTAGAAGGCATGACAAGAGAATCACCCAATTCCAACCCCCCCCCCCCCTCCCCCCGCCAATTTGTGCTTATTACTTTGAATAAATGCCTGGATTTATATTTAAGTATGGGGAAATCGATGTATTTGGAGGAAATGGGTTTTTGGGACAACAGATAGAGGAAAAATATCGATCTGAATGTTCGGAACGCGTGGGGATGCGTAAACATGAAATTTAAGTATGGTTCGCCTAATAAATTCTAAGAAATTCTATATTCTATATTCTTTTTCAGCCAAAATTGCTGGATATGTTGCCAATATAACAAGGAACATTTTTGCTTTCAACTATTCCTTATAACCTTACACCATTTCATTTTTGTGTCCAATGTTTGAGATTAATTTATGCTAATTTATGGTAATTCAAAAACAGGATGAAACCTATTATGGGTTGTTAGACCAGAATATGTTTTTTCTGAAAGCTTATTTCATACCCTTTGAAATGAGGTATGGCTTTCCAGTCAATTGCAAATACTTGTTGAGAAAATAAATAAAGAACAAATGTGGTCAATTTTGACTGTTTTATGACTTGACAAAAAAGAGTTAACTGATCTCACTGATCATTAGAGTTACTGCTCTCCGTGTTGTTTTACTTATTTACCTATTTATGTACTTATTTAATCCATTACAGGAAATTTCTCAACCATCTCAGTCAAGTTTCTACTTGAACGACGAGTCGGTTACTATCTCATCCAAGTGTACCTGCCGGACGTTTTCGTCGTGGCTCTAAGTTGGATTGTATTCTGGATGGATAAAACAGAAATGGGAGACAGAATGGCGCTAGGAATCACCACCATATTAACCATAATGTTTCTCCTTGGATCCCTCAACGGCACCATGCCACGAGTCAGTTACCCCAAAGCTTTAGACTGGTATCTCCTGGTGTCATTCACATTTGTGTTCCTATCCTTGATTGAGTGCATGATTGTGTTCGTACTTACTTTGACATCTAATAAAGACAAGGAGTCCACAAAATACAAGGTAGCGTTTCATCGCACTATATTTGCTAAATCTACTGTTTCTGTTGACTGGCTAACTAACAAATCAATTTTTGGATTGCTTGGTTAATTGATTGATTGATTGATTGATGGATGGATGGATGGATGGATTGGTTGATTGATTGACTGACTGACTGATTGATTGATCGATAGATTGACTGACTAAATGATTGGTAGTTGGTCACTTGATTGGTTGGTTGTTTGCGTTAATTGATTGATTTGAGTGACGTTTGTTGATTGATTAATTGATTGATTGATTGATTGGTTGGTTGGTCTATTGATTGATTGATTGATTATTTGATTGAATGATTGATTGATTGATTGGTTGATTGGTTGATTGGTTGATTGGTTGATTGATTGATTGATTGATCGATCGATCGATCGATCGATCGATCGATTGGTTTATTGACGCTGGACTCTGACTCAAATCTAATTATCTTGCGTTTGATTTACAGACGGAGACAATTCCTCTGTCAAGGATGGATACCAAAAAGGTGAAGTTACCTCCTGTAGAAAAGCACAGCAACGGAATCAACAAAAAACTAGAAATCAGTGGCAAACTTCAGCCAATTTACGCAACAGAAAAAACAGAAACAAGTGAAGTACCACTGGATGACGGGTTTCCTGGAGAGTTGACTCCTGTACGATATAGAAGAGGAGCAGCTGACAGCGTGGATAAAGCGTCTCGTATATTATTTCCAGTGTTGTTCTCTATTTATAATATTGTTTACTGGGCTGTGTATGCGCTTCCAGCAAACAAATCTAAGTAAGAAACAGAATGAAAGAACAGATCTCTAATCTCAGTCAATTCCTTAAATGAATTTTATAGAATGCGCTGTAGATAGAAGGGTGACTTTTTGGCAGAATATATTAAGGTCCTTGAAAACTTTATCCATGTTATATGACTGCCTTCAAGTGCGAACGTTGCAGAGATATTTTCGGTATTTTGGTGCCGATTTTGGTGCACTTGTTTGTTTGCCAGTTTGCTGCAATTGTCGCTAGTTTGTTTAATTTGTTAATTTCGTTTTACTTACTTCTCTAATGCGAGAAAAAACATATTTATAAACTAGCGACTCAACTTACATCGGAGTTTATAATTTATTCTAATTCCCACTGCCATAATACTTTCCGAAAAAAAGTATCCCCGTCGTTTTCATACTGGAGCCCTCAGGGACGAGTACTGTTAGCCCCCACCCCCATCCCCACCGCCACACAGATATGATGTTACATGTCCACGTGCTGCACTACTCAAGCTGCATCTACATTTTTTTCTTAAGCTCAGACTGTAAATAATAATAATAACAAAAAAAAGATTTGCTTGACTCTGGTTGCGTTTACGCTACGTCACACCAAGAAACACGTAGACCATCATGCCTCACGGCATAACTAAACAATCGCTCAACATGTCCTACCCAATTAAATATGGTAATTAAGATGTACTTTGAATGTGTAAATTTAATAAAAGATAACGTCCATCTGTACTTTTGAAATTTAATTTTAGCTGTATATATCTCTAGCCGATACTCGTCTCCACTTCATCCACAACAGCTGGTGATAACCCTATATTTACATCATCACAACAGTTACTAAAAGAGGAACCAGCTTGATCAACAAAACTTACCACAGAAGCGAGTTGATTGCTTCCAGCTTTGATTTGGCGCAACATTTTATGACTGGATAAGTCACTCAAAGGCATTCTCACGACTTGTGGACATGTAACTTGTTTCTAACGTTTTCTAGGCGCGAGGTTGTGCTTCGGCCAGAAACAAGAGAATGCCTCAGGGTCTGACTCGTCCCCAGTCGCCTCTTATCAGAAAAAAATAACAGGCGCGGGGAATTATGGGAAGCAGGCAGATTGCGTCTTGCTATTTTTTCATAGGAGACGCTGACTGGGGACGAGTCAGCCTCAGGGTCATATAACTCTTATCACGTACAAAGAATAATTTTGGCTCCGGTTAGCTTGTTTTTCGCTCGATGGCAAAATAATCTTTTTGTTTCCGTTTTTCTTTGTGTGCAATTTTCTTTTTGTGGTTACTATGCGTGCGACTTTATACCACACTGTAACTTACTGTGAAAAGCTATATTTTCACATTGTGTAACTGTCATTCAATCATTCAATCTCGTTGAAATGCAAATAGCTTCAAAACATGCAGATCTGAAAGAAATTACAACGGGTTCACGTGAATTCCTCTATTACTGATAAGGTGAGTTGGACGGCCTTCGTTGGAACTTCACACATAATAATGTTTGTGGTATTTTTGAAGAACTTCCATCTTTCAAGGCTTTGAAAGAATAGATACCACTGTACGTGCTTCGGAAGGCCATTGACTCTACGCCTTTGCTTATCGCGTTCTAGTCTGTGGACATTCTTTATAGAATGAATCGGTAACCCACAGTTTGTATCATGAAGTTATAATCAATTTGTTTCGCCGCACACATTTAACAACCGAATAATTTTTATGTGAGGATTGTTAATTGTTAATTACACTATAATTATAGCGAGATCCACTTGACCGGCTCTCTAAATGGCCATTACAATAAGATGCAACTCCCGCTAATTTTCTTTAAGCATGATCGCTCGATTTTATCACTCGTTAAAATAACTTGTCTTTACATTTTCACAATAACTACTGAACATTCATTTTCTTTCTTGCATGGCGCGAACCATCCAAGAAACACTTCTGATCATAGCTACGAAAACTCACCTTGGTACATAACATTTCCAATTCGCAGTTTCCCGCGGTGCTTTAATGCATACATTTTCCATAGCATGGTACTTCTACGACCTAGGATCCTTTTTAAAGCGGCGCACAAGTTTGGATCGAATCTATGCTTACCTGAGTTGTTTTGGTAAGAGAACCAAACCTTTTAGAAAAAAATATCTGGATCAGTCTGAGAAGAAACATTATTCTTGAGTAGTCACGCATAAACTTCGATAACGACATATTGAGCAATAACAAATTGTGCATCCACCGAGCGTGAACTCTCGATATAGATAATGGCTCGTATGATTACCAAGCATTTTATTGTTAAGTATACCACGAAATAGTTCTGCATGTGATACAACCTTTTCAATTTCTCTCAAAACTACGTGGCACGGATACGTGAACTTTTCATTTGAGATATGGTTATTTTAATTGCAACGATCAGGCCTCTTGAATTATATAGCCGTTCCGGCAAAACACGTAAATGTCTTTAAGCCTCGAGGCGTCAGAAAAAATAAATAAAGGAGCATTGACTGCATATCGTCCGCAAATAAATAGAAATGAAACTACAACCGGGTGTGACTTTGAACCCATTTATTGCTATTACGCAGAATTTAAATTCAGCAATTCCCTACTAAGACTTAAATGCACCTTAAAGATAGTAGAAAAGTGAGCCAGCTCGGCAATTGGTAGTGATCAAGAATTATTTGGTAATGTTTTTCCTGTTATAGAACAGATATCGATGATGCTTTCAGTTTCGGCACGGAGGCTTCATATATTCAAGACCATCTGTTTCACCGCTCTTCTATTCGGGACGTAAGTACATACAAGGTTATTTGAATTGATAATTTAACCAGTCTGGGAGCACTTGTCAAAGTGCTTGTGATCACTTAAGTAAGTTGGGATAATTTGCATCGTTTTAGAAAGTGAATAATGAATTATTTTAGAGTATTAACGCACCTGGTGGGAGGCGCGGTAGCTTCATTGGATTAGTGCGCTGGTCTACGGAACGAACGATCCCAGTTCGATCCAGCCTCGGCCGGGGTACTGCGTTGTGTTCTTGAGCAAGACACTTTGCTGTCACAGTGGATCTCTCCACGTGCACCCAGGAGTATAAATGGGTACCGATGAAATAGTGCTGGGGGACTAGCATCCCATTCAGGGGGAGTAGAATCACACCTAGTCGCTACAAGCTATAAGCTCCGACCTGATACTAAGGCTAAGTACTAGGCCCGTAGGCAGGCCATCTTTTTTCACCCAAACTGAATTATTTACAGGACTTACGGAGATGTTATTTCAAAGTTTTTCACCAACTACGATAAAGCTCTCAGACCTGGTTTTGGTAAGTAAAGATTTTTAAATTAATTTCTAGGATAGATGAACTCTTTTAATGGGCCTTGTAGATAAAAGAATGACCGCTAGAAGTGTAAGTCATGTTAATTTTGCGTTGGACTCTTGGTCGAGTGCTCCCAGCTGAATTGACGCGCAGCGCTGAGGACTGGGTTGTCGAGCATGTGTTGTCGCCCTTATATATAAGGTGCGTAAAGTAACAAACTATCTAAATCTAGGATTATAAATGGGTAGCGCTGGTGTACTGTTAACATATCATTATAGGCTGATTTAGCAAGAGAACGGGAAAGTCAGTTTAGGATGACGCCTACATCAAATAACCAATCATAAGTCGAACAGAGTCGTGTCCAGACTATTCCGCACGCTCTCCCGTCCTCAACCAACATCTCGTCTTCTTACTAAAGGAAACTTTCGGTAGCTTAGCATTCTGTGGTCATTTAGCTGCAGCAGTAGACTAAATCTATTACTCATAGTTGCTTTATGCTATGGAAAACCGATGCACTCCAACGATGGGAGTGACCTTTGTCTTTAGTAGCCACATCAGTTTCCTGGTTGTAAAGAATCTACTGTTTTATAGAAAAAGATAAACCAACCATTGTCCAGTGCAGCTTGTACGTGGAATCGTTTGGAAACATCGAAGAGGCTAACATGGTACGTACTGAGTGCTTATCGCTCTGTCACTGCGCAGTGGTCAAACGTGGATGCGCGCGCGTGCTAGTCGCATTGTGACATTTCATATGATAAGTGTTATTTGAATAACCTCCAACACAGTTTGAAGACAAGTCCATATTAAATTATTGACTTCATTTCAAGCTAATTCCGCGGATTATGGCTGCTCGTCACGCCAGTAAAACGCTCTATTGAATCGGAAGTCAGCTTGATGTCATTTCCATCTCTTTCAAGGCAGAAAGGAAATAGCCAACACTAGAAAGCATTCATTTCGTCTATTTTTCAGGAGTACAAAGTGTACACATATTTCCGCCAGTACTGGAGAGATTCTCGACTTGCCGGAAAGCTGAACCGCACCCTCGTTTTGAAAGGAGGTGATATCGAGAATATCTGGGTTCCAGATCCCTACTGTTATAACGCACGTGAATCCAACATGATGATCCCAGACGAAGAAACCCACAGCAATTTAAAAATTAATCCCAATGGAGAGATCAAATACAGCAGAGGGTGAGTTTATTCCTTAAACCATAGCTTATGAGAAGAACGTAATATCAAGTCGAATCGATCCATCATCATCACCATCACCACCATCATCATCACCATCATCATCGTCATCATCATCATCATCACTACACCCACCATAACCATCAACATCACCAGTGCTGTAGCCGCAACGTCAAAACCACTGCCATCATTATCACCATCATCATTAGTAGCAGCAACGTCAACACCACCAAAACAACTGTCATCATCGTCATCATTGTCATCATTACCATCACCATCATCGTCATCATCATAGTCCTGGTCGTCATCATCATCATCATCATTATCATCCATTACGTTTATCTCTTATTCATTACAGAGTAACTTTGCTCGCCTCTTGTATTATGGATCTGCGACATTTTCCCCTGGACTCACAGGAATGCACCCTCAAGTTTGGAAGTTGTAAGTAACACTAAAGTAGGGATGCATTAAGTGGTGTCTTCGAACATTTATTAACTATGCTAGCCGTTGTCTAAAAAATATCGAGCTGAAACGACCTCTTGCATGCCAAAATCCCCATTTTGGTTACACAATCTTAGATAACCGAATTGATAATTAAACCGAAAAATATTGATTTCAGAAAAATTCAAAACGAGTACAAGTGCTAAAATTGTAAATTCAAACATTTATACAGGGCTTTGTTTTAATCATATTTTCGTGTCTTCATCACACAGACGGACATACTACGAATGACATTATATTTAGGTGGGTTCCTGGAGAAACTGAAGTCGCCATTGGAAACAAAGTAATGGCTCAGTTTGAATACAAAGCCTCCAATTTGGAAAATGGTGTGGAAGTATTTGACACAGGTATGGATTAAAATCGAGCGTATTATGACTTTTTGCATTGATCAATTTATAACTCTTAGTCCAACCGTTAAGATATCCATCAGCGATTGTTGTGAATTTCCGTGTACAATAAACTGCTGTTGATTCATTTATTCATAAAACATGATCCGATTTCTTTTCCCTCCATTGTTTTATACATTGATTCAGTCAAATATCCGTTCGTTCGTCTTTCGTTCGTTCGTTCGTTCGTCTTTCGTTCGTTGGTTAGTTCGTTCGTTCGTTCGTTCGCTCGCTCGCTCGCTCGCTTGTTCGTTCGTTCTTTCGTTCGTTCGTTCGTTCGGTTTTTCGTTAGCGTTCCTCAGTTCGCTCGTGAATTCGTTTGTTCGTTTGTCTGTTTTTCATGCAGTTTGTTCACTCTTTCGTGCGTTCATTGGTTAAGATCGGTCTTCATTTTATTTTACTTAATACATCTCATATTTTCCTTCAGTTCCATTTTTCCATATTACAGTTCACGCAAAAAAAGGATCAACTGCTAAGACCATCCTCTCATGTTCCTATATTTATTCAGGGAATTTCTCAACTATGACGGCCACGTTTTTATTTGATCGACGCATTGGATACTTCCTCATCCAAGTCTACTTTCCAGACATGTTTATCGTAGCTCTAAGCTGGATTGTTTTCTGGATGGAGAAAGATGACATGGGCAACAGAATGGCCCTGGGAATCACCACGATATTAACCATCATGTTTCTCCTTGGTTCCCTTAATGGCAACTTGCCTAAGGTCAGCTATCCCAAAGCGCTGGATTGGTATCTGCTGATATCGTTCACCTTTGTGTTCCTGTCTTTGGTGGAATGCATGATCGTGTTTCTTTTTGCATCGAGTGCAAAAAAGGACGACGAGCAGATCAAATATAAGGTAACTACACTGTGGCCTAATGGTTAGTGCGCTGGACTCCGTATCGGAACGTGCGGGTTCGAGCCTCTAGCCGGAGCACTGCGTTGTGTTCTTGGGCAAGATACTTTACTCTCACAGTGCCTCTCTTCACCCAGGTGTACAAATGGGTACCGGCGAATTTACTGCTGGGGGGTAACCCCGCGATGGACTAGCATCCCATCCAGGGGGAGTAAAAATACTATCTGTCGCTTCATGCTACAGAAACCGGGATCAGCTCCGGCCTGATGGGCCACTCGGCCCAAATGCAGACTTTATCTTACACTGTGAACACAGCTGCTACATTTTATCAACGCCCTATTTTTATAACTCATTACCCCAATACCTTTGCGCTGCCGCTTTTGCCTTGGGGTCCATTTCTACGGGGGCGACTATATCACGGGCGATGAGCCGGGATGTTCATCGGTTGACACCTGACGATGAGTTATACCACAACGTATAATAGCACGCAGCGCTATTGTTTTAGGGCTAGGGTCCATTATTACTGTTGTTTGTTTATCATTTTTTCACCCGAAGTGCTTATTAGGCTAACCGGAGTGAAATGGAGGCTATCAAGAGGGGGTGGTGCGCAACTCTTTAAGGGGTCTCACAGTTCTGGCTGAAAAAATGATAAACAAACAACAGTAATAATGGACCCTAGCCCTAAAACAATAGCGCTGCGCGCTATTATACGATGTGGTATAACTCATCGTCAGGTGTCCACCGATGAACATCCCGGCTCATCGCCCGTGATATAGTCGCACCCCATTTCTACGAGCGAGGAAATCTATGGGCAAACTGTGTGAAGCCACGCAAGACCGACTTTATTTCCCTTTGCGATTTTTTTCTCAACGGAGAAACAAGCACAAAATCAAGGCTTCCACCAAACGTATCATATTGCTAGTTAACACTGGTTTCTCCCGATCTTCAGTTCATTTTAAGAACAGTTAGAAATCCAAACATGCTTTCAATTAAGACTGAATTTAACCACTTAAAAATGTCTCGCTCGGGCTGATCGCAGTATAATTGTCCAAGGAAACGCATATTGAGGCCACGGCTTTTCCTAGATTTACGATTTTTCTCTCTTCAATCCACTTAGTATGGCTCAAATAACGAGTAAAACGCTGAACAATATCCCATGATGTTTGCATTGAAGACAACCGGTTTATAAAGTTTATTATAATAAAAACCCCCTTTGCTCTCCTGGTGGCCAGTGACACACACAGTTTTACTGATTAGAAATGTTAGTTTGAAGTCACTCCCAAAAATTTACAGCGATAATGCACACACGAAAATGGCTAGAAGATAAACTTCAGTTCAATGTATTTATTTTAGAGGAATGAGATACCTTTCACGACAAGATTATCCTCATCACTAAAATCCGTGATTGGCCAGTCAAAGAGTGACGTCAATTTACCCACAGCTGACAAAGGAGGAATCTCAAATATAACAAGGGATGATGACCTTGAAATGGTTTACCAAGCAACCAAATCTCACAAGGCCGTGGTGGATGATGGGTCACTTTACAGCAGCAGGAACATCAAAAATAAAAGGAGGGAGAAAACTGCTGACAACATCGACAAAGCATCACGTGTTCTGTTTCCATTGGTCTTCGCTATCTATAACATCTTCTACTGGACTTACTATTAACGAACTGTCGGACGTCCAAGGGGGAGAGATTGGGAGGGTGGATGCCACCTTTAGACTTTCACGTAATTTTGAAAACTCACTGTTATCTTGTAGATCAGTCTCAGGTATTTCCAGTAAAACGTTACAAAAATATGTCAACGCCCTACTCTTTCCTTCAGTTTAATTTGGTCAGTTTGTGAACATTACTTTAAGATGATTGTCTTCACCCAACACGACAGGCAATCGATTCTCACCTGTCATGGGCGTGGTTCTGATTTGCCATTGGCTAAATCTTCATAGCAAGCATCATCTTATTGCAAAAAGCCAAACGAATTGGTAGATGCCCCTCTTGATACCATTTATGGCCATTTGTTATATATGGTACCAATATGGTACCAATATGGTGCCAATATGGTATCAATATTTTACCAAAATGGCGGTTTTGTCCCAAACCAAATAAACTGCCAAAGGCCCCCTATAGTGTTTAGAGCTACATTCGTATTTTGTTATTTTGTTTTAGTGGCGTACCTGTAAACTAGATGGTGCGTGCTGTAGATTCTGCTTATGAAATCTATGGAATGCACCATTACCATGATAGCTATACTGAGTGTGCGACCAAGTAAAATAAATTACGTCGATGTGTCTATGTCTATATTTAAATGACTTCCTCGTCATAACCATAACTGCTGGTCAGAAGCAACGTTAAGTAGTCGGTGCGAGGTACATGAAAAGGTATAAGTCACGACTGGTTTCGGTTTTACTTCTGTAGATTGGATGAGAACATGGCGGCAATATTTTAAGCCAATCACTAGAAGCATAGTCCTACAGCGCGACGCGCCTTAGTGTGGTCCCCCAACAAACTTTTTTGACAAGTTAGCCAATCAGCGAGCGCAAATTTGTTTGAGTTGCCCCGCCCCCTTGTTAAAAGCGCCACGGGTTTCGTGACAACAGCTTTGAGCATTGCAAGGAGCAGGACAGCTCAAACAAATTCGCGCTCTCTGTTTGGCTAATTATAACTTGTCAAAAAAGTTTGTTGAGTGGGCACACTAAGGCGCGTCGCGGTGTAATGCACAGTCAATACACTCTTTTTTATAAGAATATATTTTATAAGAATATTTAAGAATATTTTAAGAATAAACCCGAGGCTGAGATTGTGTAAGAATATAACTTCTGAATACTGTAAATTCAATACAATACAATTTGTTCTTATTTTACTTTATAAAATTATTCCTTTCTCTGTTCGGCAAAACTAGCCAACAAAACGAAAAAATCTTCCCAAGCTATAAGCAAATGTTCATTTATGTACATGTAATGTATATGTGCAGTGCAATATGCGTACAATGCCAAAGACATGAACTGATCTAGACACCGAACACTTTTAATTGATTCCCCAATACATTCTAAAACGGAAATGTCAAAAGCTATAATAAAGAATATTACAAAAATATCTTCAGCCTAAAATTGGCAAAAATTAAGAATATTCAGCCTGGGCCGGAAAAACAATATTCTTATAACAAAAGAGTGTATGCAAATAGAACTATATTCTACAATCATGAGAGAACCGCTCTATTTATACAGAATAAAACAGGAACCATGTAATGAGTATTTAGTTTTAAGTGCTGTATCATTAAAAATAAACTAAAAATGTAAAGAAAACGACAAAACTTTTAAGTTTGAAAGACAGGTTTCGACAGAAACTTCTGCCATCTTACAAAGCGTTGGAAGTTGAATTTATAATAAGTAGAAAAAATTCTAATTACTGGATAAATATAGCGAAAACAGAATGAACATGGAAACTTGACAATGTGAGAATTATAAGGATAGTTCTAGATTTACATGGTGTAATTGTTGATTCAGAGAGGGTTGTTCTCTTTGAATATGAATGGACTCTTATGTCACTTCTCACATTGCAACGTTTTTATGTCCATTCTGTCGTCACCATTTATCATATAATTAGCATTTTTGGCCATTAATTACAAATTCAACTTCCAACGCTTCGTACACAAATTAACCGAAGATGGCAGAAGTTTCTGTCGAAACATTTTCTTTCAAATTTAAAAGTTTTGTCGTTTTTTATATTTTTGACTTGTCAGCTACTATCATAACTCAAAAATATAAGCAACACGAAGAATATCCTTAATTAATAATTCTGCTTACTTTTCAGTCACGTTCGCTGCCTGCTTGACGTCAGTCATTGTTAAGAAAGTTAAGCTGGCTGATGTAAGATGGCGGTTCAGAAAACATGGCATACAGTCATATGGGATTGATGAAATAATCATTCTCTAAGTTATTTTTCAAAAAGGCACGTCAGGGAATTTTAAACAATATCCATCAGCGTCAACAACCTTGGAATTATCGTCAGGAGTAGGGCGAATTCTCCTGCCCTCCCCCTTCCCCACTCACCTCTATACTGCCATACCCAGAGTCCCATCCTCTCCCCAAGCCACTTAAAATGTGCTGCGTTGAAAATGTAATGACTGAGGGGTCGTATTCAAATTTGCTGAATTCTACTGAACAGAGCACGACAACCAAAATAATTATTTCTATCAAAATTTTGTTATCGGTTTGCGAGACATAATCAGCTGCATGTTGCGCAGGTGAAAATGAAAGTGAGCAAAATCGAGACCATTTAATCTGGCCTTCGTTGGCTGAGTGTTAGAAAAAGGAGAGCAATACCTCTAGAGTTCAACGTACTCCTTTGCCTTGAGTAACATACGGTAAGACGAAATTTTGCAGTAATGCCCAGAAACGAAGGGACCACCTGGGAAACCATCGCGATGCTCACTTATTTGGTATAGAATAGCGGAAATCCATTTCGAATAAGGATCAAGTAATATATATTCGGGACCCTAATGTGCATGTTAGTATACACGTTTAACGGAACACTGGAATTATTAGTCAACTACGCTCTATCGCAGTAAGACAGAAGTCCTGAACGAAGCCTACATAAATACGGTGAGTAAGACAATAGAGTGGAGGTGATGTTTTTCGCACGATATACCTACGATTCAGATCATTTTTCCATCTTGTTTATTGCATATAAAGATTACATTTTCTTATTTTCTTTCAACCTGGATTGAAACAAAAAAGGTAAGAAAGGTGACTGACCAGTGATTTATTCAGTAGAACTTCTATTTTGGGCAAAGCGTTGTTCACATAAAACCCATTTTTAGTTTCTTAAAGACCGCCACGAGCAGAGGTCCCTTCGATTTTCCTAGAAAAATTGGAAGAGGAAGCGACTGACAGCGGAAGCTTCAAAACTTGCCACAGGCGCCCTTTTCTATAGCTAGTTGTCTCGCGTATTCATTCTCGTTACGAATACGGTTTCTATGAAGCTCTTCAAGCTTCGTCCAACTTCGCTATTTCCACAGATGTCCCTGAATTGGGGGTAAATTAACCAAATGGCTGTCCGATCAGCCTTGCGGCATTTAGGTCTACAAAATGTATATTTTAATTTAGCGTAACTACGTCTACTCACTGAGATCACTGCAACTATTTTGAATATACGTACTTCATGTCAGAGAGGAAAACAAAGAAAAATCGTTTGGTAAAAGCAACTCTTTCCATAAGAAGGGGTGCTCTTATAAACTGCAATATAGGTGAGTGGTTAGCGTTAAACTTAGCTCGGCGTGTTTAGATGTATGTTAAGTGAATGTTATTGGTTTTAGTACATATATCAGCTCTGTAATACTAATATACTAGCTTTGCTCGCGTAACTGAACGGCGAACAATTTTATTCCTTACAAGTGCAAGAGTTACTTTCAATGAAAGTATATGCCATTATACGCTTCCAAACATGACTAAAGTTTTCTATTGTTTTGTGGAGGACATGAAGTTTCATCGCAGTCAAAACAGATTTTTGTGATCAATAAACCAGCATTTTTCTGCATCTGGTTACCAAGAAACTCAGTGATGCCAAGTGTCTCTTGAGGGCTCTAACACTATTTGCGCATGCGTCAACTGAAAACTGAATTACACACTGCAGTCGTAATGAGTCTTTAAAAAAAAACAAACCAAAGTGCCCTATTTTACAGCGAGGTACACATATTTTTTTGCAATTTGAGACTGAAAACGTTCTTGAGATGTTCTTAAATTTACATGGTATAGTATTTCAATAAATTAATGCGGACGTGACCAGGAAACCTATCAAAGTGTATTGCTTGTTGAGATATGTTATCAAGCTGCTTGCACATACTTGTGCGACTTGCTCTGATGCCACGTGCGAGATGTCTCGCCAACCAAAACTGGCTAAATTTGGCTTTAGAAAAAGCATTGAACATAGAGGTTCGTAATAGGACATAAATTTACCAGATTTTGTGGCAAAAACGGAGAGAGTCTCAGCCTGGAGAAAGTTCTTAATACGTCCTTAAAATTTTGGTTTACTTCAGCCTCAACGTTCTTATCTTATAAAAAGGTTCTTACAAGAAAAAAAGAGTGTAGTTTACTACTCAACACAGAAGGTACACACAACTTCCGGTGTTTTAATAAAAGTGATTGGTACCATTTAATAGTATGGCTGAACAAAGAACGCTACGACCTTGTTTAGCAATACGGACATGGGACATGTAAGGACCGAAGGAGGTCATATTACCGGGACGCTACTTCATTTAACCGAGTGCACGTGTTCGAGTAACAGATCAATCTCAGTGACGTGTAATACACAAAAGACCATGCAAAAGCATACAAAACGTTTTATTGTTTGGCGTCAGTCACGCGAGACAATGTTGACAATAAAACTGTATGCTAATATTATAAACGTATGCGGCGGTTTAGAACGTATTACACGAAACATTTTGCGTTTGTTCCGCTTGTATTTAGATGCGCTGAATTCAGTTGCAGGTACGCTCAAGAGTATTCCTCAAGGATTGTTTCGGTGAGCTCCACCTAACTTACCTTTTAATCATTTAAAAGCTCAACGTATAAATTAATGTATTTCACTATTTGTTAAGTGAATTTTTCTCACTGAACCGCGTAAACCATATGCATAATTTCGTATCTTAGTTAGCGGGCCCAGCAACTTTCAACTCATCTGTTCATTCGCGCAATCCTCGCGCGTGTAGTTTTGTCACTGTTTTTGATTTGGCGACTAAATATCAGAGACGAACATATCTAGCTGGGCTTGTTGTGATGCCTGAACCGTTTATTAGTCACGATTAGATAATATCATAAGTCGACTCGCCGTTTTCGTGGCAATTGCGTATAAGCTATATCAACGCGGGCTATTATTCAGGCTTACTTCAGGCTTACTCAAATCAACTCTACTTTTAAACACACAAACGATTTCTGACTACTGAGTGAATTAAAGTTAGCATCGTTCCATTTCAAACATGCTTTCAATCTAACTGTCATGCCATGACAGATCACTTTTTTACATACAATAAGCCAATATATAATATCCGCGATCTATACGTCAAACATCTTTTTCGCCAACTTGCCAGGAAAGCAGGTCGATTTAAATTACTATTTCGTTCTTTTAAGCGGCTTCTATGTGCAAATTATTTAAATACGCGAGCTTCAACTGTCGTGCATATTCTACATTTTAAACTAATTTGGTACACCAAATCAATTTCCTTGGTCAATTTCAGTTCGCGTCAAAAAGAAGTGAAATATGGTTGGGAGGTAAGGTAAATTCAGAAATTACATGTTGAAACTATTCAGAAATACTAACAAATTGTACTTTGACACCTAGCTAGCATGCAGCGATTTGACGCCAGCTGTTCAAGTTTATCATGTACAGCGGTATTTTCTGCCTCAATCATTTTAAAAGCTAACCATAACCACACTGGAGGGAACGTATATATAATAGGGAAATGGAAATGTTTATCTAAGAATTCCATTTAGCCCAAAGGCTGAAATGAAAATAACTGTATCTCCATAACCAACAGAACTGGTTAACAGAAAAAAGAAAAGAGTTCGATCAGCATTTTGAACCAACAATACGTACAAGCTGCGTTCTACTGTAAATTTAATATCAAGATGGCTTTGTCCATCGTCGAGGGCTAATCTTGCCGGTGCAAGGAAGCCATGGGTTTGTTATATAGTCGCTATACAGTCGGATGGTGAAACACAAAACCTACAGCATAGTTAAGATTCTTTATCCTACTACACAAAGATGATAAAAGTTTAATAGACAACTTCAACATTTGTCTGATCTTCGCTCCCCAAAAAGGCCGCGAAATAACCTTAACAAAACATTAGTTCCTTTGACGGCAATTTACTTCCATGCGACCTCAATTAACGAAAGATTTTTAACCAGTAAAGAGCCGGTTAAGTCACGATGCATAAAGTCAATTTTTGTCATGTACAACACTTTCTTCAAGTCAAAGGACCTTGAAATCATGTGGTAGAAAACACCAAGGATGGAAGGTTGAAATTGTAAGTAATCAGCAAAATTGAAATTAAAACTTGGCAGGCTGTTAGGGTCCTTAATTATTATCATACTTATCAGCACTTACCATCTCGAAGTTGATAAATTGCGTAGTTAATTCATCGCATCAGCGATTATTTACTAGCGAAGTGTTTCAATTGTGCCTTGAAGCAAAACAAGAGTTTCTTGAGAAGATACACCTGCGCCCGGCTGAGTGTCTGGTGGCGCATCGTGCAGTGCTCGCGGTTTATTTTTATAAAAGTGACGAGATTGGTGGGTCACAGATTATGACTGGTTTTGAAATTGAACTAAATAATGACAAAGTTGTTTTTAGTCAATGAATTACCAAAAAAGCTCTATTTCCATCAGTTTTCCTAAGTTTCTACAACTGGAGGTTTAGCGATAGAAGCTACTAGACTTCAAAGGTAGGTCACCCGATTGTTTAATGCAGATTGTACATTCAAATATTACCGTGAAGTTTGTTTATCTTTAGTTTGAAATTCACCATGTGCGCGCGATATTAGCATCTTTTTCATGATGGTGTAGAGAGTGTTAGATACATTCCACAAGTAGAATTGAACTTCAAGTATTAAGTAAGCTTTTTTGCCTACTTTACGGAATTTTCGAACAGAATTTGAGTTTCAGTAAGAGAAAACAAACAATGCATAAAATGAAAATAAATACAAAATAACAATTATCATAGTACTTACAAGAGTGACGACTGAAAAAATACACCAGCTTCAGTTGCTTTAGGAATTAAAAATAATAATACAAAATGAAAGAATGTCGGTGTTATACGAACGTATAAATTCGCAAAAGAAAGCTTATTCGAACAGAGAGAACATCTGCGAGCATGAGACTACAATCAATGACAGAACCTTAATTGGCGCACCTGCCACTTTTCCCACTTCAGCACAGTGAACATATTCAATGCACATTTTTATATAAGTAAGTGGAATGAATTAGTTTTAGTTTCTTTACGAAAATAAATAAGTTGCCTTTCAAGTTTATATTAGGGAACCGACTGGAGAGAAATTGGGGTATCAATATTTTGAAAAGGCAACATCTTAGTATAAATAATATAGTATATAATAGTATATATTATAATATATATATATTGTTTTAATTCTGTTCTTTTTATGGGGGTGGGGAGTGTTTTTTTTTTAAGTGTAATTTTTAACTACAGTATGTTGCCCTATTTCCGGACACTTTTTGCATAAACCGTAATATCTTACCTCAGAACAACGCAAACAAGCTGAAATCCAGCCGCAAGTTAGCTTCCAGGTCTTTTAAGTAGGTCGTAAAGTTTCATCGCCTGAAGGTCTTTGGATTCTTCGTAATTTTGGAAAGAGTTCGTCGAGTTGGATGCCCTATTTCCGGACGATATTTACGACATAAATACTCCGCTTTTCTTGGGAGCATTCTTCTCCCTCGTGGCAAAATATATCTTATAAAAGTTGAATAAAGAAACATTCATTTAAAAGATTATTTTTTCTCCGAAATTGAAAGCTTTTTCTTTCGATTATTTAGCGAAGAAGTCATCAATGTTTTAAAACCACTCAAGCCGCCATACTGTATTTGATTTGTATCACGGTAAGACGAGGAAGACTGGCGACTGATTTATTAGATACTGGACTGGACTTGGAAAACAACACGCAGGTATTTTTTTGCCAAATAATTATTTCAGGTAAGTTGAAATTACGAAAGGGAGTTATAAAAACGCTTCTCTTTCAACAACTCTTCGATAAGATTGCATTTAAAACAGAAATTAGTTTGCTATCGTTAGATGTCCGGAAATAGGAACACCTCACCAAAAATGCAAATAAACTCTTTTGTGGTCAAGTTCGAAGATGCGAAAATGAAAACAGAAAATTCTTATATGCTGACAAACCTAGTCCTTTAAGCTTTACTTATGTCCAAAAAAAAGTTTAATCTGTATCGCATTTTGCGAGAATACACCGCTTAACTGTAAATAGGTAATTGGGAAGAAACAAATTTTACCTACCTCGACTGAAAACTTGAATGTTATCGCGTAAACGGAGCGTGGCTTGGCCATGAAGGTATCAAACGAAAGCTGACTAGTCGATAAGTCTTCGGAACATAAGGATCGGATTTGTTTTATTGTTTCAACGAAATAAGGAATCGTTAAGTCGAAGTGTCCGGAAATAGGGGTGTCTGGGAAATAGGGCAACACCGTAGCTAGGTTATTAATTTTTTCATAACATGTTTTCTGTTATTGCTTTTTAGGTAAAATGGAACATTTCTCAACACTGAGTCTTTTATTGAAGACTATCTTTTTATTTGTTCTTTTGTTAACGGCATGCCCTGGATTGTAAGTGCATTTTAGTCTGTCTGTTTATTTTCAATCATTCGACTCTGCTGAATAATTTCAACAAACATCCACCATGCCACGGTTACAAACTTGATTAACAAACCTTCTGAATTTTTTTTTCTTACAGAACTCATGGCGACGTCATTTCAAAGCTCTTCTCTAACTACGACAAAGCCTTAAGACCAGATTTTGGTATGTATAAGTAAGGATCTTGAATTAAATCACAATTTTCTTCTCTCACATATAGTAACAGAAAAATGCTAGTTTGTTAAAATAGCTGCTGAACTCATGGAAAATTACTCACACCTAATTTGATTAAAAAGTACCTCAAAGTGCTACAACGTAGTTGCGTGACGAAATTTGTTTCCGTGACGAGCTAAAAGTGCGTCTCCGTAGGAGGCTTCAAAGTGTTAGCTCAAATATAAGCGGAGGGACTGGACCCTACAGTAACCAAAAGATGCGTAAATGTTTGTTTTGTGCACGTGTTTAATTAATTCTTTTTTTAACCAAACCTTTTCCGCTAATTTTCTTTCTTTAGAAAGCGACAAACCTACGATTGTAAAATGTTCTTTGACTGTGGAATCTTTTGGAAATATTGAAGAGGCTAATATGGTAAGTATTATTCAATGTATATGTTATGTACCGAAAGTGCGAAAAATGGATGTTAAGAGTTCTGTGTACTAAGAAATATGGGAACTGTTCTTCCTCTATCATTGTGGGGTCCGTGACCCATGAGCCCCCGCGAGTTAGTATGTAAACTCCCATGAGCCCTTGCGGTATTAGAGAATAAACGAAGAAAGCACATGGTCGAAAGTGTTCAAGTTTATTTTGATTTTAGTGGACTGTTACAGCACTTTTAAACATATTCGGCGACCGAGCAACATCATGACGTTCCATGTGACTGATGTTTCGAGCGTTCATCAAATCATTGTGCTATGTGGCATCGCGAAAAATTACACTAGACTGGTATTCAAGCACAAGTAAATTTTTTTTAACCTCGCATCAGTATATTTGGGAAAACACTGAGAGCCCAGCAACATCAGAGAGAGAAGAGACACTTTTAAAACGAAGTGGAAATATCATGAGCAACAATGAGAGTCCCGTAAAACGTGATTTAAGCGTTTATTTTTTTCGTGATACGTGATTCCCAATTTTAAAAACTTCTCACGTGCACGTGAACGCAATTTTCGACTAAAACGTGACCCGTGAACGAATATAGTTGAATTGGGCATGATTCTTGAATCGTCTTTTTTTGCTTGACGTAATTTCTGATTCCTTGAGTTTCTAGTCAAATTACGCCTTTATTTCCAGCCCCGTGGTTGGGTTTTGAACAGATGAAGCTTTTGTCAGTTATTTTGTCGCGTGCACGATCTTAACATATATGATATGCAACGCTAAAATCAAATTTCAGCGGTTTTCCGTCTTCTGGGAAGAGTGAAAAGGGGAGGGATAGGGGGATATAGGGGGCCCTCAACAATGTGTTCGCTACAATTTGTCCACTAAAATGTGCCACTGCCTTAATTGTTACTCAGGAAAACAAAATTCCTTTTTTTATCGACAGGAGTACAGGGTGTACACCTATTTTCATCAGAAGTGGACAGACACTCGTCTTGCCGGGAAACTGAACCGTACCATTACCATAAAAGGAGGTGATATCGAGAACATATGGGTCCCAGACCCCTACTGTTACAACGCGCGTGAATCCAACATGATGATGCCAGACGAAGAAACACACACCAATTTGAAAATTAGACCCAATGGACAGATAGAGTATAGTAGAGGGTACGGTTTACACTTCTTATACATTTGCATAAAAACTTATCATAATTTGTACGGTCTTAAAGGAGCTACATCACGGTATTTTGAGTTATTTTTTCGACAACCTATTAAAATTACCCTTAAAACTTAGGAAACCTAAAAATAATAGTTTGCTAAGTGCGAACAACACCAAAGGAGTGATACTAAACAAAAAAGGAACAAGGATGGCTGAGGATGGAGAAGATTGAAACGGATTGGAAATGACGATTTTGGCTAATTTTTTCAGTGCACGAACGATGACGTAGCTCCTTTAAAGGAGGTCTGCTACGAAGCTCCATCTTTCTGTATATAAAAAACACACGACGCACAATTCCTTGATTCGCTCCGACGAAGGGCTACCGCTCGAAACGTCAGCTCTTGAATCTCTTTACGGTGACCAATTCACATTATCAACCCAGTTGATAAAATCAAATTATATTGTTATACTTCCCACCGACGCAGCACCACAGTTTCTTTAGAAACTTACCCCCTGCTACCGATCACACGTATTGAAAAGTTTTAGCCTAAATTTTATTAAGTTTGTCAATATTACAATTCTTATCAATCTTGCTCAATCAAAGCCATCCTTCTCAGTTTATTGGTCTTTGTTACTGTTACTTCTTTTGTGTTGTCTCCTTTAATGTCCCTCTTTTGAAGCTAAACTGCCAAACTACTTCTTTATGTTAGTTTTTATTTCACTCGGTTATCTTTTTAATTATCTGAGTGAATTTTTACCATATTTATGGCAGTGTTTCAATTAGTTTTTTTCGCAATCAAGTTTAAATTCTACGTCTGGGGATGGTGGTGTTTTTCGCTGTTGGTTAACTATTCTTTCAAAGTTTCCGCTTTGATTTGAAGGCAATTTTGTACTTTACCATGCATGGTGACTAAGCCTCTTTAATCTCTCATTTTTCTACTGGAATCTGTCATTATATTGGTACCTAAGCCGCTCGAGAAATATTTACAATGACATTCATGTCTGGTTTGTTGCAGCGTTTCTGTGCTGGCCTCCTGCATCATGGACTTGAAAGATTTTCCATTAGACTCTCAGGAGTGCAGCCTTAAGTTTGGAAGCTGTAAGACACTATACAACATAGCAAAGAGGGGGCGTGGTTTTATAAAATAAATTTCATACTCCAAAAAGAAGGGGCTTGGTATAGAGAAGGGAGGGGGGGTTGAGGGTTTTTTAGTCTAGCTGGGTTAGAGCCTACAGTCGATCAGGAATATTTCTACTCCTTCCTGGAAGGGATGCTAGTCCATTGCAGGGTTACCTCCCAATACTAAATTCTTTCCCGAACACAACGCAGTACTAGTGATCAAGCCAGGCTGGGCTCGAGCAGATGAAGCCTCCCTAATAGGTTCTACGCTGTATTTGTTCTCCAAAACGTTATGAATATTTTGCATTTTTCACACTTTTAAAGAGAAAAACACAAACTTTCTCACTGATGCAGAAGGGTCAAAAAGTCGTACCAGGCTTCCCAGGACGGGTGGTTATCTCCTATTATAGCATAACAAGAGTAGCCCAGCATTGATGGTTCTCATATAGTATGACGTATTCAAAAATCTAAACTGTAAGCTTGTCTTTTCACAAATCTTACACAAATCATCAAAGCATTTTCGATTCAATGTATTCTCAAATTTGTCATTTCACACTTATGAAAGCGTTTTTCGACAAAACGCTGTTTACTTTAGAAGCCATTTGAACAAAAATACAGCAAAAATCTGTAACAGCTCCCCCGCGTTTAGCCTGCTTCTTTGATAATTCTTAATTTTACAGACGGGCATACCATGGAGGATGTTTACTTTATGTGGCAACCCGGAGAAACTGAAGTCGTCGTCGGACACACAGAAATGGCTCAGTTCGAGTACAAAGGCTCGAAATTGAGTTCAGATATAGATTACTTTGCCACAGGTTAGTTTTCAAGTGACGCTTAGAGCAGAAACAATTCATAATGGAGTAATGGTTTCAAGAGGCCCTCCCCTCACGAACCAAGGACGAATCCAGGATTTTTCTTAGGAGGGGTGCACCACTAAGGAATGACGTAACTGACGTGTGACGTAAGCAGAATACTAGTTGTATTAGAAAGGTCTAGAAAGCCACATGTCATCCCAGGGAGGAGTGCGCATCCCCTGCACCCTCCCCCTAGCTCCGCCCCTGGGAACAGTCTAGAGCTGGAACGGGGGGGGGGAGGGGGAGTGCCCCCACACTGAAACAGAAGTAAAGAATCTGCATATCACTGCGGTCTACCAGAGAGTATTATCGTTTTTCCTTATTAAGGGTCCTAAAGTAAAGTTGTCACTCAGCAACTTAAATCTTGTATCTGCAGGTTCTATGGCTGTTTTTTAAAGTTCAAAACACTCACCAACCAAAAAACAGATTCAACCTTTCATGTTTAAAGTCGTGTAGTACAAAGCAAGCGGCAAGGACTTTGATAGGGAAACTACACATTTTAAAGCACGCACGAAAATTTCTCGCACTACAAAAAGTGATTGCAGCTACTTAAGAAGTCATATTGTGTGATATGTTTTTTGTCTTAGGGAATTACTCAACAATGACAGTCACGTTTTCATTCGAGCGACGCATCGGATATTACCTCATCCAAGTCTACTTTCCAAATATATTCGTTGTAATACTTAGCTGGATTGTTTTCTGGATGGATAAAGATGACATGGGCAACAGAATGACTCTGGGAATCACTTCCATCTTAACCATCATGTTTCTTCTTGGATCTCTCAATGGCAACTTGCCTAAAGTCAGCTACCCAAAGGCTCTGGACTGGTACCTGTTGGTGTCCTTCAGCTTCGTCTTTCTGACCTTGATTGAATGTACGATCGTGTTTCTCTTTGATTCAAACTCCAAACAAAGCGAGGAGCAGATTAAATTTAAGGTAACTTACTTATAATAAGCTGATGCTCGAAGTGAGAGGCGAAGGGACGAGAAAGCTCTGGGGTACCATGGCTCTTCATCTGCCATTTGATTACCATTTAAAGAAAGGTTGTGCCACATATTTCCGATTTTCCTTATTAAAGTTATAACAGTCTGGCCTTTGAAAGGAAAAATATCCTTTTATGCATGTTTACGTCAGACAATGGCACCTTTTCACCAAGTGAAAATTCAGACTCCCAAAGCAGTAACCTGCGATCTTGCCCTCCCTCTCTACTTACCATATCAGGAAAGGAGGGCATGATACATTTGCTTGTCGGATCTCATGTAAAAAAGCCAGATTTTGGATTTTCATCTGATTGTGCGACAAACACATGCTTATGACGTGCTTGTGTTCTCATTGGTTGTCTTGTTTAAATGAGGCTTCCGGTCGAGACAAGCATGTTTACAGGGAGGACGAGTTCGAACGATTTAGCTGAAACCCTGACAAATTTACGGCATAATTCTCAAAAGGCCGAGCATAGAGAGCATTTTTAAACGCTTACAAGGCGCGTAATTTGTTTGCGTGGAGATGATTTGGTGTTTAGCCCAACGGGTTTTTTAAATAATTTCAAAGGTGTTAGATAAAATGTTTACTGGTAAATTAAAAATACGTTAATCGCGCGCGTTATAAGCCCACTGGAATGTTGATAAATAATTCGTTTTAGATACTGAAACAACCCCGCGAACACCAGTTCAACCTTCTTCCAAATAAATTTTCATTTTAATACACAAGGAAGTTTTTTAAATGCAGTCGTTGCGTGTCCAACAAATTATTCTGCAGACATTTTTCACGGCTGGTGGAAATCCGAGCCACGAAATTAAAGCCAATTAACTGCAGTGGTTTTGACAGCTGACTTAGGAGGCGAATGGCGACCGGTTCAATAAATATATCGGACGTAATTTCTTCTTCTTCATCAGTC
Organism: Blastomussa wellsi; assembly: GCA_947652115.1. Classification (NCBI taxonomy): domain Eukaryota; kingdom Metazoa; phylum Cnidaria; class Anthozoa; order Scleractinia; family Plerogyridae; genus Blastomussa; species Blastomussa wellsi. The sequence continues at coordinate 2,521,187 of OX393574.1, read as the reverse complement.
ATCACTTAGAAAAAAAACGTCTAAAAAAATTCGCCTGATCGCAGGTTACCAAAGCAGCAAATGTGAAAATAATGTCTCCAGAGAAACTGTATGAAGGTGGCATCGGTTAACCGAGGCTTGGTGGTGAATTTTAAGAGTATGACGCTATCGTGCATAATTAACAATCTTTTGAAATATGGGACGGGTTACATTTGAGCTCCCTCATTGGCTGTTTTTGCTGACGCGTACACCCTACGATATTTGTGGCCTATGGTATATGAGTTCATATATACCATGGCCTGTAACTGCCCAGTCAACTCCGGAATTGCTATAGCATGGATAATTTTTAATAAAGTCTATTACCCACTTCTTGAATTAACTTTTTACTTTGATTTCAGAAACACGACATTCCTCTCATGACAAGAATCTCGTCATCACTAAAATGTGCTGTTGGCTCAAAGGGTAATGCCAAGGCGCCCTCGGATAACCCCTACAATGGAGTAGCTGATAATGATCTTGAGATGGTATACCGTGCAACAAAAGAGAACAAGGCGGTGGTAGATGATCTGTCACTTCAAAACGACAGGAGGATGAAAAACAAGAAGTGTGAGAAGATAGCTGACAAAATCGACCAAGCGTCACGTGTTTTGTTCCCGCTGGCCTTTATTGTCTATAACGTTTTCTACTGGACTCATTACTGATTTGATTATCTCACATGCAGCAGTATCCAGAATAAAGACTTGAATGAACTTTTCTCGGCAGAAATGATTCCTGGACATTTGAAGAGATAAACAGTTTTCAAAGTATTATCAGAAGACTTTTCGTTTGATGTACTCATCTTGAGTCATCGTCATCGTCGTCGTCGTCGTCGTCGTCGTCATCATCATCACTCCCGTTTCCCTAGTTGGGAAGCAGGACCTGATTTATCAATCTGGAGTGCAAGTAACAAAAATCCTCTAGTGAATGTGATATAAATGCAAGAAGCTAAGCTAGAGGATACAATAACGTGTACAATTTACAGTTCTACAGCTAACATTTACACCGTAGCAAAATTATCTCTGCTTTTCAGAGCCAGCTCTAAATACATCAACCCTCGTAGAACTTCCAGTCGGCAGCCTTTTGCCGATGGCATTTTCCTAGCTTTGGGGTCGGGATGGAATAGTTTTATCTCCTATATACTGGTGTACCTTTTTTATTTCTATTTTAAAATTTTTAAGACGGATTCCGCTCGATTTTGTATCAATGCTAGAGATGGATCATCCGTCTTGACCTTGGGCAAATTCATGGTCAGAGTTCGTCTAATAATACGTTTACAGGGCCGTAGTCAATATGAGTCCGACAAACCAAGGCACTTGCGCTTGACTCAGTAATTTTGTTTCGGCATCATAAACACCCTAAATACTAGGGGCCTGTAAATATATACTACGAAGATAATTTAACAATGGACATTGCCTCAGTTATAATGGACCTTCCTCGGTCATAATTATTTTCTGGGTATGGCACTGAGTCTGTGTATAAATACCGAAAAACAGTCAGATTATCCGTCCATACTACCGAATTATCTTGGCAGATAAACTGTACCATCAGCCTTGTCCCCAGGTAAGGGAAAAGCGCCCTGTCGACGAGGCCAGTTTACCTGGACGGATGATCCATCTGTTTGCCCGTATTTTGCAGTAAATGTAGCAGCTCTCGTAACATATATAACGTGATTGGTTTGATACTCTAGCCCAAAACAAAAGATTAAACAATTGAAACAATGACTTAGACTTAAAATCAATAGAAGCTAGCTGCTTACAATACCAAACAAAAGCAGTTTCCGACAGCTGCTACATTAGTATTTTTACATTGACGAATGTTTTAAGGAAGCCAGGGTTCGTTCCAAACGGATGGTCCTTCTAGACTGCTAGACGAATGATTCGTCTTGATGGACAGTCTCGAGTGTAAATTGAGCCATTAACTAACTGTACACGTTGAAGAATTGCTTTCGACATTAGTCGGCCACATTTCAAAACAAAAGAGCCGACGATTGTTCGTTAACGTCGAAGGATTCATTGATAACACTGTTAAGATTGTTAAGTGAAGTGAACTGTCTAGTCTAGCAAACGAAAACATAGTAGGAAGATTGGTTGGTTACAATTTTATTAAGACAATGAGCCTGCAAACAATTAAAATACCCATAAAAGGAAGGTAATCCAGTGCCATTGGCTACCAAAAATTAAACACAAACTGATTGACATGATTTATTTTTATTTCTATTTCAAAGTCACGCAGTCACCCGCAGTGAATGCTAACAAAAGCGGACTAAAATTTATTGTAGAAAATGCAAATACTTTTATCAAACAACAATATTTACAGCTTCCAGACATTTATTCTTGCGTGTCCGCTGAAGTAGCTGGTTCGTTCGTTCAGATCCGTGTCTGTGCGCATTCTGGTAAGTTTGGTACTACCTTGTGCATTGCTTTTGCTATAATACAACTTTGTGTCCAAATTTTAAAGCAGAACGATGAGAACAGAAACAAACAATTGAACAAATGAAATGTTGCGTCATTGATTAAATGGTATCAACGTTGTGCAACAGTCGCTTGTCAGTGCCATTCGTTCCGTCTCTAAGTTGCACGTTATAATCGAGTCACGAGTTGTTGGATCATGAAGCTGATGGATCATTAATTAATTCACTACAAAAGCAAGCTAATTGCTTTCTCGTTGCTGGTCAATCGATAACGTTTTTGAAACATAAGAATAGATCATAAGAATGATCTTGTTATTTCATTATAGTAGTAGTATTATTAGCTGATTTGTCTCGGGAATGGGGGAATTTAGAGAGGATGAAAGAGCAACCAAATGTATTTAACTTTGATCGTATTTTGGCGTTATAGCCAAAATACCAAAACCCAAGCCAGTATTAACAACACCCTATTGTAAGTCTTGGTTAAGAATTTCTGAGCAACTGATATATTCCTTTAGTTAACCTCGTTTCAGCTGCCAGTTTCTTTTGATTGGCGATTGGTTATGAGAGGGAAAAAAGATTTAAAAAATGTAAATGTTATTTATGGTGGTCATGTGGACACTTAGTTTCATAAGTACTAAGGTACCGTGAATGATCTAATAAACGCCGTGGGCGTTTGTTAAATTTCAAGGGTCCAGGGGGGGGGGGGGGGGGGGCTTTAAAAGATAAGAGCCGTTTATTCTAATAACTGTAACATGGTAACCTAAATACGGTATTATAATAATCTAAATGACAGAGCTTTAGCAGACTATCAAGTCCGTCTACAAATCCATAACGGTATATGGTACATACAAAGTAGCGGAAAAGGGTACTGGTAGTTCTTATAGCTCAATGTCAACATCCGAGTCCTCGTCGAGCACCATGGTATTTTCATCGCCGGCCTCTTCCATGGCAGATAAATTGATTGATTGTATTGTACATCTGTTTCCAGTTTATATGTGGTTTTCAGGGAAGGGGAGCGTTTATTAGACAGGGGGCGTTTAATACAAACTTGCCAAGATAGGAGGCGTTCATTAGAGAGAGGGCGTTTAATAGATCATTTACGGTAAGCTAGTTTTCAGGCATGATCTGAATGATATAATCATTGGCTCTGCATGGGTTTTGGTCAACTAATAATATTAACTTCCATGCAGTATAAATTGCGTTTGTTTCATATGATAATCAAGACATAAAATTTTCAAACTAGATTGTTGTAAATGTTTGCAACAATACTCGTGCCACTGATTACTTAATGCGTAAACAATGTCGGATTAATTGAAGTTCCACTGTTTGTAATAATAGGTGAGGTGAGTCGTTCGTGCAGTTATTTCAGTAGCAATTTAATATTAATGTCGCTTGAGGGATGATATAAGTATTAATTGTTTTCTCTCCCAAAATCTTTTAACAACTTCGAATTTATCTGGGTATTTTAGAAACATTTTGACCAAATATGCAGCAAATCCCCACAATAATGCTCTTTGAAACTTTGAATTGAGAAATATTTATACAATTATGGATTTGTACGTTTCGATTCATTTCTTTTAGCAAAGATGGAAGTTCTTTCTACACAGAGTGCTTTCTTTACGTCAAGCTTTGTGGTTATTCTTGTTTTGATTTCACCTGGATTGTAAGTATTAGCCTAATTCCTTGTTCAACGATTTTGTTAAGATTGTTTCAAACTCAGTTATATTCTAATGGAAATTCGTGAATCTGATTGCACACTATCAGCCATTAGAGTGTAGTGCTTGAAGGTCGTCTTCAAAATGGCGGCGTCTTCTCGCCTTTAGCGAAGTTTTGAAGGAAGATTAAGAACTTTTTCACCGACACACGATTCGCTTATTATGATTTTTACTAAAACAATTAGAATATTCGCTCTCGATTTCTATTCGGCTTTCGGCATCATCAACTATCACCTCATAGAAATCTCGAGCTCATAATGTAATTGTTACATAGCAAACGGTCGCACGTGTCGCTCTTTTAATTCGAAGGCAAAATAAAGGTACATAAAATGGTAGATTTTGGAATTCAATCCTTTAGAGTTTCTGGCTCAGTCACGGATGCCATATTTTGAAAAGTTTACCCTACGTTTTTCAAGTTTGTCAATGACAATCCTGCTAAATCTTCCTCATTTCAAGCCATTCTTATGTCTTATCAGTTTATTGTTGTCTCTTTGGTGTTTTTCTACCTTGGTAAACTATTATTTGAAGATTTTCTTTGATTTGTAGGTAGTTATAGAATAAGTAGGTAGGTATATAATAATAGGTATATAATAATTACCCAAGATTAGCTGATTTATGGTGATGGAGTTCCTTTAATATATACAGTTTCATTCATATGTTGAATTCTAAGTGAAAAGAATTATTTGAAGAATTAAGTGAAATAAGTTAACTAAAGACGAAATTTGATTCGGGCTCATCAATTTTCCCCTCATCGAAACCTCGAGTTCATATTAATCTTATTGTCAATTATGTTATCGATCAGAATAATTTGCTTAATTACTTTCAACAGTGTTGCTGGTAATACAGATATGATATCGAAGCTTTTCTCTGGCTACGACAAAGCTACCAGACCAGATTTCGGTAAGCACTTATACTCTCAGATTTAATTAAATATAATTTATATATTTCTGAGATAACACACAGAAAAAAATATAATTGCCTGAAGCAAAATGGTTTACTTATATTGTTTCCTCTTCTTTCCAGAAAAAGAAAAGCCCACGACCATTTCCTCAAGTATCTATGTCGAATCGTTTGGGAATATTGAAGAGGCTAATATGGTTTGTACAAAGTATGCTTTATAACCCAATTCTCAAAATCATTAATAACTCATCGAGTTAAAACAAAGAAAATCATAACCGTGAAGGAGGTTTGGATACCCGATCTTAATTAGCATAGATTTTGACGGTGGTGCATCAAAGAAACCGAAAAATCCTTGTCCAGAGTGGATTTTTCGGTTCCTTTGATGCACAATGATCCGAGTGATCTTGGATTAATCTGTTTAATAAAGAAACGCAAAATCCGGTTTCGGATTTAAGAATCCAATCTTGGATTTTTTTAAAGAAACGCACCCTTAATTTTTGTTTCGAATGAATTAAAGCCTGATCAATTACGTGCGAAAGATCGGAAAATATTGCTATTAAACTCATGCCGACTACTGACGTGTAAAACTGTTCTCTCGCGTATTTTAATGGAATATTTGTGATCTAAAGACACTCTTAACATCGTTTTTTATTCTATTCCTATTAGGTTTTCTTTGCACTTGAGAGAAAAGCATTGGGACCAATTTTCCTTTTGTTCCCTGATGTACTCAATGATGTTTTATTTATCATTAGGAATTCCGAGTATATAGCTATTTTCGACAATTATGGAAAGACTCACGCCTCGCCGGGAAACTTAACAGCACGTTTACCATAAAAGGAGGTGAGATCGACAACATCTGGGTTCCAGACCCTTTCTGTTATAATGCACGTGAAACGAACATGGTCATGCCAAATGAGGAAATCCATAACTTCGTACACATTCAACCCAGTGGAGATATTGTGTACAGCAAAGGGTGAGTTGAAAATTCTGACAGTAGCGCAATCGCGGTAAATTTTTGACCATGCAGGAGCTACATCAAAACATGCTTGTTTCACGGAGAGGAACAGACGTAATTGGGTCTGCATAATGTACGGTGTTGTTTTCTTGTGCACCTCGCACTTCACTGTTTTCCGCACCTTTAATTCACTTTTTCCACACGAACGGACACGCAAAATAAATCACAAAAAGCGTTTAGAGGCAAAACTGTCTCAAAAAGAGTTAGCTGACCATATGTTGCCAAGGGTAATCTCCCTCCAGCCAAGATTACAAATAGGTACTAGCAAATCATGGATTCCGAAATGGATTCCGGGGACAAGTTGTAGGGTCGTCACCCAAATAACGGCTGCGAAGAAGGCTAACTATGATATGAGAGTTTTACTTGAAGTGCGCGTATCGTACAAATGAAAATTTGCATTACTTCGTCTTATCGCAGAGTAAATTTGCTGGCTTCTTGCGTGATGAATTTGAAGGATTTTCCTCTCGACTCACAGGAATGCTCACTCAAGTTTGGAAGTTGTAAGTGTTACGCTTAATTAATTAAAAACCTTATAAAAAGGAAAGCAGCGAGTAAATGTCCTCGGGTAGGGAATCCATATGAAAGAGACGTGGATGTTCCTTGTCTCCCTTAGGGGTGTACCTAGATTACGGATTCCCATACATTTCTTCCTGTTTCGGGCATGTAAATGGCGCACTGCTTGTATGGGTCTCCTGTGGTATCAAATGTGCTGTAAAGTAAAGTAAATCTTGCTCATGACATTTTTCTTCGCAGATGCATATTCCACAAGAGACATTATCTACGAGTGGGTCCCTGGGGCAACTGAAGTGGTTGTGGGAAGCACGGAAATGGCTCAGTTTGAATACAAAGGCTCCAAGTTGACGACTAAAGTAGATGTCTTTAGCGTAGGTCAGCAGAAAATTCGAATGCTCTATCTACAACTATTCAGCTCGATCACAAATTTCCTTTTATCATAATATTTTCCGGCAATTATATCTTGTTGTTGTTGTTGTTGTTGATGATGTTGTCGACTCCGTCGTCGTCATCATTATTGTTGTTGTGTGCGCGACTCTGCGTTCGTTAAACCAGAATTTGTTCCAACTGTTTTTTTTTATAATTATTTTAATTATTATTATTTCTTTTGCAGGGAATTTCTCAACAATAACTGCCACGTTTTATTTTGAGCGACGCATCGGCTATTTTCTCATTCAAGTTTATTTTCCAAACATTTTTGTCGTGACGCTAAGCTGGATTGTTTTCTGGATGGAAAGGGATGACATTGGAAACAGAATGGCGCTGGGAATAACCACCATCTTAACGATCATGTTTCTTCTTGGATCTCTCAATGGAAATTTGCCTAAAGTCAGTTACCCAAAGGCTTTGGACTGGTACCTACTGGTTTCATTCAGCTTTGTGTTCCTTACCTTGATTGAATGCATAATTGTGTACGTGTTTGCAGCCAGAGCCAAACAGGACGGGGACGAGATAAAAGTGAAGGTAAATTGTGTGGGTGCATGCACCAGTGTGTACATCATTTTTTAGAATATAGCCCTGTATGCTCGCCATGGAATCTTAGCGGGATTTATTTTTAATAGAACATGGGCGACAACAATAGAAGCCCGGTACCCCGGATGTAGTTTATGTTGCATTGCAAATTGCTATATTCTAAACCGGCTGGAAGATAGGTTTCCTAATGTCCTATAAGAAAGTAATGCCCTTTTGAAGTCTAGAAAAGCAGCTGAATGCCCTCTTCTAACGGCTCGGGCATCCACTAGCACCTTTTCTAGATCTCAAGCGGGCATTATTTTCTTAGATAACATGGATACCCATCTTCGAGTAGGTAATTAAGTACCGACTAATAAAGGTGCGTACACACATCAGGGGATGATGCAAGAACGTGTAGCGAGACAATTCATGCAACGACAGTAGGTACACACGCACGAAAATGTGCAAGCGACAGGTGCCCGGGAATGTCGCAGCGGCACGTCCCCTCTTGTTTCTTGATAATTTTAAGCCCATGTAACACGAATTTTGCGGCGATTTTATCCCTGTGGCATGTCCTACGAAATTCAACGGGTTGAAGTTTGTAGGACATTTCACAGGGACAAAATGTTAAAGGGATTCGATGTCCCCTCGTGTGAACAGCACTTGATTTTGTCGCTGGTACATGTCGCTGCGACATTTTCTCTTACGTGTAGGCAGATTTAAAAATTGCTACAGTGGAGGTTGTTTTCACTAGCTAGTCAGTTAGCCTGAGAATGGACTGAAAATTAACTAATTCAGGAGCTACGTCACGCGATATTGGGTAATTTTTCGTGATTAACCAAAATACCTTTACAATCTTCCAATACTGAAGAAACCTCAAAATAATAGTTTACTAAGGAAGAAAAACCCCAAACAGATGATACTAACATAAAAAGGAACAAGGACGGTTAGGATGAAGAAGATTGAGACGGATTGCAAATGACAAGTTTTAAATATTTAAAACATCTGCAATCGTTTTACTATTACCTAGGGTGAAACTGTACTCGTACGTTGCGGTTCTTTGTAAAATGGTAATAACAGTTTCTTTTGTACTGTTTTTTTTTGTTTTAGAAAGAAAAAATTCCCCTCTCGAAAAGAATGTCCTCTTCATTTAAGACAGTGATTGGCTCAAAGAATGGTGCCAATAGTCCCTCAGCCAACGGCCACATCAATGGTGAGGCCAATATAGCAACAGATGACGACCTTGAGATGGTCTACAGAGCAACCAAATCTAACAAGGCCGTAGTAGATGACGGACCATTTGATAACAGCACCAAAAACAAGAAGATGTCAAAGATAGCTGACGCAATTGACAAGGCGTCACGTGTGCTGTTTCCATTGTGTTTTATTTGCTTCAACATTTTCTACTGGATTTATTATTAACGGACTGCTGAATGGGCCACTTGAACAAACAAAAGCGGGGTGAAGCCGGATCTTAGAGTAGATCAAGATCAGCAATATATAAACATGAAACTAAATGCAAGTCTGATCGGACAGCTTAAAAGGATGTATTGCCCATTTTTGCATTCTCAGATGAACTGGACCTCGCTTGTATAGTGAAAGCTGGGGCCAGTTTGGGCCAAATCTTCATTTCAACTTCAAATGTTATTTAGTTGTTCCTAACGATATCTGCTAGCAATACTATATTATTGGGAACATTGACCCCGTCGTGAACGCATAAGAACATATTAATTAATAATTAATTAGATTCTCCTTTCGTTTTTATGTCGCCTTTGTTCAACTAGATAGTGAGTCGATAGTCCGTTTCAGTTGGATTTCAATTCAATTAAACCGGAATTGTCGTGACAACAGCAACAAAGTTTTCTAATTCTTACAAACGTGTTTCGACGTTACATCCGTCATCGTTAGTGTAACGTTTGTACTGAGAAAGTGATCAGTTATTTATCGAACGAATTACAATTCCGGAAATGCTTTGATTTGAAATGCTCTGTGATTGGTTTAAAAATGGCATCACTAAAATACTCCGCTAATCAGATTTAGAACCACCCAGCAATTGCAACTTGGTCTTGTGCGTTTTCCCGTTCCTCTCGTTTACTCGTCAGGGACCTTGAACGTATCGTAGAAGTCTCAGGGGGGTGGGGTATTTGACCCATGTTTGGGTATCGGAATGCCGCTGGAGGTCCGAAACCCTGACCCTGTTTAGGACCAAAATAACCTCAAACACATTACCCTTTTAAGGAGAAAGGAAAACGTATTTTTATACTATAGCACTAATTTGTAGTCCTGAAAATGATCTTATGATCGGCTAAATAAATAATGATGAACATTGCTGATTTCGAATATGCTTAAAACACGTCGAAAGTCTTGAAGCTATACCATGTACAGGATAACTCCTTAATATCCATGGCTATTTTAGGACATCCTCGCTTGAATTATATACCCTGCTGAGGGGTCAAAAACCATCCCCTATCCAGCAGCACGTCCCCGTATAGCCCATATAAGGGAGTACGCCTCCCGTCGGGGGTAGAAGTACGAGATCAAGTACGAATACGACTAGTTTGAAAATCCAGTTACCTTTCCAAAACCCTCGTTCATTCTTGTTGTTGATAAGGAATCTCGTACTTGTACTAGTATGGAAAATTAAAAACTTAATTGCACGTCTCCTATAACAGCTACATCCTTCAAACTTGGTGAATACAATCTTCTACCTATTTTAATGTTGCGATTCATAAATTTTACAAACTTCAATTTTTACAAAGTTGTTTCCCATTCGATTCCCACACAAACACTGTAATTTCTGACAGCTTTGCCTACCCGTCAAGATTGCGTCGAAAACCGTGATAAGGCCTGACTGTGGTAAGACAAGCAGCACAGTATTCAATTTGTGAACTCGGTAACAGCATCGCGCTGTCACATTAAGGCATCTTTCACATATGAACTCACTAGCAGCAGCACGCTGTCACATTAAGGCATCTTTCAAATATGAACTCACTAACAGCATCGCGCTGTCACATTAAGGCAACTTTCACATATGAACTCACTAACAGCATCACGCTGTCACATTAAGGCATATCTAGATGCGGCCAACACCCTCCAAAGTGAGTATAATATAGAAACAACATGATATCAAATGTAAATACATGAAGAAACACAAACTCGGAGGGTCGTAGGCTCAATTCCCATCTGGGTCTCGGTCAAGGCAGTCAAGGAGGTAAATTATAAGAGGCCGAGTCATCGAGTGGTTAGGGCGGTGGTCTTGGGGCATCCGTAGTTCTATGATCTCGGGCTCAAGTACAGTCTTCCACCCTGACACTTCAGTTGCAGTAGTTCTTAATTCATCAGGTCTTGATACTAGCTTTGAGCACTGCAGAATTTTGAGGGACCGTCCAAGAACACCCAAATGCATGCCCAAATAACTTACTACCACGTCTTCTACTTCAGGAAATTTCTCCACAATCACCGTGACGTATTTCTTCAAGCGTCGCATGGGTTACTATCTCATTCAAGCCTTCCTTCAAGACATTTTTTTCGTGGCTCTAAGCTGGATTGTTTTCTGGATGGATAAAACAGATATGGGAAACAGAATGGCTCTAGGAATCACCACCATCTTAACAATCATGTTTCTCCTTGGGTCCATCAATGGTACCATGCCAAGAGTCAGTTACCCGAAGGCTTTAGACTGGTATTTGTTGGTGTTGTTTGCTTTTGCGTTCTTGTCCTTGGTGGAATGCATGATAGTGTTTGTCATTTGGTTAAGTGGTAACAGAAGAGAGGCGATTAAGGTTTGTGTATGACTTGATTGGTTTTTGAAAAGAATTACCAGAGGCGGAAACAAACATTTCAGAAAAAAGTGAGGCGAGTCGAGGCCGACAGCACAACCTTGCACCATACCAACAACATGACCATGATCTTAAAACGAGCAAATCTAAGCAAAAAGTGGTTTCGCGGGCCTTCCCCCTCTCAAATCCGTCCATGATTACAGTGGGATCCAGATTTTTAGACCTTCCAACGGAAATCTTCTGTCGGGTCAACCCCGGTTAAATATTATTATTATTCACTGACAATAGTTTTGGACTTTGGGTCCTGCTAGGATACATTTGTGCCCCATCCGTGCATTATCTGTGCAGAAAATAACGATATTTTCACTCCTTTCTTTTTCAAACAGAACAATGATTTTGCAAGTGCAAAGTCACCCTCAGCAATTAAGGCCTCATTCCATGCTGTCCAATATGAAGTAAATGACAACAAACATGAAGGTCACGGGGTTGCTAATCATGGATGTCTCTCAAATCATGAAAGCGTAGCACGCGAGGATATCTCGTTCTTTGGCCACAATCGCAAAGTGGATGATGTCGCTGATTTAATTGACAAAATATCACGGGCGCTTTTCCCACTTACCTTCTTAATTTTCAACATTGTTTATTAGTGTTATTATTCTCTTACAAATTAGGAAAATATCAGTTGAAATATGTTACGTATGGAACAAGCTGAGAGCTAAAACTAATCAGTTTGTGAAGTTTAATTTCTCGTTGTTGTTGTTGTGTTTTTGTTGTTTGATCAATTATTTTGTTTTAAACACTTTCTTATATTGCAAGTTGGCTATTCCATGTTTTTTGTTGCTACTCGTCTATTCATGAAATAAATTATAGAAAAGATAAAACACAAAATAAAAGCTATTAGGACTTTAAGTCCTTTGTAGCCAGCTGTGATTAATAAAAGACTCTTATTTAATGTGCTGCCGGAATATATGCAAGCGAAAAATGAAAACGCCTTAACTCGGCCAACCTGAATCGCAATCATGTAAATAAGCGGAATTTTTTAAAGCGATTTATTTATCAGAGCCATAAAGATGTTACTCGCATTTTAGTCCAAATAAGAAAATTTTTGTTAAGAACTATTCAGCAATGCAGCTGGCATTAGAAAAAAATGTGAGTTTCAAAACGAAACAGGGACTGTCTCGCTGCTGAGTTTAGTCTGATATTATTCAGTTAGATTTCTTGCTAAATACTCGCTAAGAAACGAGGAAATTTATTTTATTTTATTTTATTTTATTTTTTTTTATTTTATTTTTTTTACAACACAAACACTACTTACATACTTTACACTACTTCTTACACTACTTACATTACTTACACTACTTACAAGTACTAAAAATTTATTTTATTGCTCTGAATGAAAAACAAAAAACCATAGTTACATGCATTACAAATATCAAGTAATTAATTATGTCTCCCGGATGTTATGCTTACAAGTCACAGACAGCTTTTCAAAAACCCACACCATTTGACATAATGATATCTGTATTTTTTAACCTTCACCGTTTGTTCGTCCCTGTCTTCTTTAGTATTTGCTGTGTTATTGACAAGTTTCTTTACTGCTTTTCACTAACGTTTTTTATTTCGGTCATTTTTGCGGCCATTTCGAATGAGTACTGAACATCCATGAAACTGTTCCCAAAAAATTGCTACTTGTACATGAAACATTCGTATTTATAAAATAACTGACATTCTACGTGCGCTCTCATTGGTTGATAGGTGTGTTTAGATGAGACTATGTAAACACGGTTGTGACGTTTTAGTTTTGTGCGTATTTTTTATAAAAGCAATAGAGGACTTTTTTCCGTGTTTACATAGCCTCATCTTAACACACAGGTGTTTGGTAGAATTATCGAAAGTTATGCAACCCTTCGACTACGTATCGGGTTTGCATGACTGTCTCGAATTCTCAAAAACCCCCTCGTGTTTGGATGAGGCTATGTAAACACGGCTTAAATGGTGGATGGCATTAATAAGGTAGAAGTAGACCAGTGAGGGGACTTGTTTGTTCAACTACAGGCAGGTGCCAGTTTTGTTGTAGTTTTAATTGTCAATAGACTTCACTTAGCCGGCATCAATAACCATCATATATCACTAAGTTCCAGTACTTAATGTTAAAATGAAACGATCACATCATTCAAAACCGGGGCTCTTTTATAGTTAACTATGCGTAAGAAGAACAACATGCAGTTAAGTTGTGGTACAATAATGCTCTTTCATATTATGTAAGTGATACAATGAAAAATGTATTTTTTCCTTTTTCCAGAAAGAAACCAATTAATAATCTCCCACTTTGCTGCCAGAACACTAAATATTTAACTAGCTATAAATTATTGCTCTTCGAGTTCCCTTACCCTGTAAAACTATTAATTTAAAACAGTCTTTCTTAAATTTAGATGCATTTTAACTAAATATGACCAAAGTACCTTTAAATAGCGCGTCGGAAAAACCTCTTGAACACCGCACCGCGTCACAAAATTCTGCGAGTTCTAATTAATGCACAATTTATTTTTCACGAAGAAAACAATCCTGCCACACGTGACACAGTGTAAATAATATGAAAACAGCTGGAAAGCACTGAAAGCAATCGTATATAATATGATAACTTGCTGTCTCTCCATTTGCATTTGACAAAAGAAGTCTTTTTAATCATTCAGTTTTTCAGAGGAGTCGCATCACAGGCGGTATTACTGAAACAACCGCAAAAGAACTCGTTAGAATTTTCCTTACAGTAAATTAAACTGAAACTTCGTGAAACCTAGGTGAACATTCACTTTTAGACCGAGCTTGCAAAGAGTATGCAAGGGTTAGGTAAGTGTTAAAGGCATGCCCGGTCAAATATCTAGTCTAATATACTTTAAAGTCCTTGATGACTAGCTAGTCTTGAATATAAATTGGATTCAATTCTGTTGTCATGTGGTTTCAGTTGATTCTTCGCCATAACCATTCCTTATAGAGTAGATTCGTGAGAAACAAACTTTCAGTTACAACAGATCTTCAAATGCTTTTGTCCTGGTACCATTATTACTTAATAACTTATTGGAATAAAGGAAAAACTACCGTGACTGCACGTAATGTTACAGTACGTGCTAATCCTGCCATGAAAACAAACCGAGCACTTTTCGAGCACTTTTAGGGATTTTAATTAAACGATGACATTTAAGACGAAGGTTACTATGTTTTGACGCCAGACTGAAATCGCAAAAAGAGTTGTTTTACCTACCTTACAGCGCAATAAACGACAATTCATTATGAAATCGGCATCTTAAAGCAGAATACTAAATATAATTATGGCGGCATCGATAAAGCTCATGAGATTTCTCTCAACTTCAACGAAAAATACACCAAAATAAATCGAACTTTAGCATCAAAATATACATTACAGATTTACGTATTGGGCCTTGTAAGTGATGGACGGTTACGGCATACAGAGGTTGAAATCCCAGCGAAATCTACACAGGAATTACTCAAAACAGAAACTACGATTACCAATAAAACTGCGATTACCATACTACTGGTGGATATATCGTTTGGATGTCTGCTCTTTAGAAAGAATGTTGACGGTTAGGGTTTTTGGGTGTTTCGCTCCGACGAAGGGCTAACGCTCGAAACGTCAGCTCTTGAATCTCTTTACGGTGGCCAATTGACATTATCAACCCAGTTGATAAAACCAAATTATACCTTTAGGGTTTACTTTTATCAATTCGAGGGGGATGGATGATTATTTTTTGTTTGTATTTTTTATCTGGCTTGAGAATATTTTGGAATATTTTTTTTTATGATTTGATATACAGAAATAAAATGTCGCGCCTGTATTTGTGGTTTGCGAACGACAAGCGATCAGATTAATCCCGTGAAGTCTATTGTGCTATTGTTTAAGGGCTAGGCCCCATTGTTGTGTTCTTTGTACGTCGTATTGTTATGAAAATATCATATTTTGTTTCAGCAATCCAATATGGCCGCTTGTCACGTGTGTGAAAATACTCTAAAAAGGTTTGAGCTTCCACTAACGGTCACTTCTCAAAAACGACCAGGAAATTTATTTGTCTAGACTGTGCGCCGATCCATTGAACTTCACCAGCACTACAAAGAATGACTGGCTCAGGCGTTCATGTCTACGTATTTCAAATTAGCCTGTTGATTGCGCGGTGAGTCAAGTTCAGAATCTAATCAATGCATGCAGTTTGTTCGCAAGGCGCAGGACGTTGCCCTTTAGATACGTGATTGCCGATGATCGCCCAATCGCAACTATATAAACCGATTCCATTGTACGTAAAGTCAACGAATCATTTTAAGCAGCGGAAAGGTAAATGCTTACACTCTCTTACAAGTATTATTTTTGAATTGCCAGCTTTATTGCAGTAATTATTGGCAGCTCATTAAAGAATACATTAAATGCTGATTATGATCGAACGTTGAGGCCTGGATTCTATGAAGGTAATCGAAGTGAAGTTGTGCATGAGATATTGTTACTATTTCAGAAAAAAGGTATGTCACTAAATATGAATTGTGTTAGGGAATCAAACCTCAAACGATCGATTTCCATGTAAGCTAGTTAATTGTCAAGACTTGAAAAGACAAGGAACTTAAGCCAAACTTAAAAACTGGAACACTGAACTCTTATGAACGATCATTATCACAGTCAGCCAACCTGAGAACACAAGAGGAATGGGTTCTTCCTGTCAAATCAACAAAAAATCTTTCAATGAGTCAACTTGTGAAAGCGCATTGTTTGACGAACCTTAAAGAAAATTAAGGTAAAAGTATCGATTATTACTAGGTATTAAGGGGACCTTGTATTCTGCAATTTCGTAGATTCGCCTGTTGAGGTGTTTGTACAACTGCACGTGGAATCGTTTGGAAATATTCACGAGGCTGATATGGTGAGTTTTAGTTAGCAGTTCAAAGCGCCTAGTACAAAAGCAAAGCCTTACAATAAATGAAATTGCAGTTTAGTCACTTGATATCTAATAAATCTAAGGCTAACGCGTTTGCTATCCAGAACGTAAACAATGATCGATGGTTAGTACTATCCCGATGTTTAAACGCTAGGATTCATCTTAAGTTCAATGTGGACGTTAAAGGATTTGTTCTCTATCTATATATTATAGTAATTCCTTAAAATGCTGACCTTCTTCAGATTTCTACAACGGCAGATTAACGCCTATTGTGCGTAACAGCACCTGTTCACCAATTCTGTTTCACTGAATTTGATTTTACATCCTTATTTTAGGAATTCCAAGTTTACTCTTATTTTATGCAGACCTGGACGGATAAAAGGCTGGCAGGGAAAATAAATCGAAGTGTTACCCTTAAAGGGGCCGATATCGACCTTGTCTGGACTCCTGACGCATACTGTTACAACGCTAGAGTAACCAATCTGATGTTACCAAACATGGAGACCCATAGCAAGGTGTCCATTAGCCCTAAGGGCGTGCTTGTTTACAGCCGAGGGTAGGCAAAAAAATTGTGTTTCTTCAATCCCCGATTCCCTCCATGAGACTTGCGCGCATGGAATCATGGTAGTCGTATTCATCACGTGCACCACATCTTCCAGACTTATTGCACGAAGTTGAATACCATGATACCATTGTATTATTTGTATTAAACAAAAATCTCAGTTGGAAATAATTATAACTAACAACACTTTGTAACAGCTTTAGTATTACAATACAATATACTGACTTTGAAAGCTGAACTATGGACCTATTCTCTGCCAACGAGCCTAGTGACCCATCAGGCCAGAGCTTATCCCGGTTTCCTAATGAAGCGACAGAGAGTATTTCTACTCCCCCCTGGGTGGGATGATTGTCCATCGCAGGGTTACCCCCCAGCAATAAATTCGCCAGAACCCATTTATATACACCTGGGTGAAGAGAGGCACTGTGAGAGTAAAGTGTCTTGCCCAAGAACAGAACGCAGTGCCCCGGCCAGGGCTCGAACCCGGACCGTCCGATCCGGAGTCCAGCGCACAAATCATTGGGACACCGCGCCTCCCCTTCATAAAGGGAACTGGGCATTAATGCACTCAACTATATCATTTTCCAGAGTATCATTCACTGCATCTTGTGTGATGGATTTGCGCAGCTTTCCTCACGACAGACAAACCTGTCATCTAAAGTTTGGAAGCTGTAAGTATTTAACTAGAATTAGGTCTATCATTTTGATTAAAACAGTCGCTGAAATCCGAAATACGAAATTCTCGAACTTCCAAGGAAACGAAAATATTGGTTCTAGAAAACGGGGTTTCGAGAACTCGAAGTGAAGATCGTAGTGACGAGTTTAGGATTGACCGCTAATGAGATGCATACTCTTTATGACAAGCATCACAAAGTGTCCTCATTGATAAAAGTTCACTGAAACACACATTATGCTGTCAAATGTGAAAAATGAAAATGGAAAATAACCCAGTCAGATATGAAGAAGTAATTGAACAATACCTGCGTTCAATCCTGGGCATAAGTGCTAGCGGGAGATGATGAAAATTGCAATGTTGGGCTGAGGAAGCAAATCTAAGAGAAAGGACGTTTGGTTCGAGCAATTGAGAAACTCGAGAAATCTATGGTTTTGAAATCGGGATTCCACTAAAATCATGAGAGAAAAGTGTCTATGTGTAAAATATTTCCTACTGCTTTCCACAGGAACGCAATTTATTTTATCATTATTTTTTCAGACGCTTATGACGACAGCGACGTCATCTTTAAATGGAAAAGTGCGGATGTTCATGTCAGCCGTGACGATATGGCGCAGTTTAAGTTCCTGGGCGCAAGCTTTTATTCTAAAATGGAAAGTTACCTGGATGGTATAAGTAACGAGCTAATTAACGTTAATTACGTCAACAGAATGTCAAAATTTGGCTGAAAAAACATACATGTCGTATTGTTTTTTTAATGCAAAATACGACTCGCTTTTTTTCATTTTATTTTATTTTTCTCATGTTCCCAGAGAATGATGTCTGTAGTGTTTTAAGTGACAGTTAATTTACTTACTTTTTTTAAGAAACAATAATATCGGGAGAGAATTATAAAACCAGTTGGGTACAGGTTTTTTAGAAAATGTATTTTTGAAACTTTTAGTCAAGAAAGGCAAACGCATAAAAATCTATCTTTATAGTTTCATTTGAGAGGTAAGCTATTTCAATCTTTTATGAGCTTAGAATTTGTTATTTATTACACACGTGATAATTTCGCTGATCCTAGCAGTGGGCGGGACGTATGTCACACTTTGTAGTAAAGCCTGGTTCACACTAGCGACATAACGACATAAAGAAAAGATCAATCTTTTCCTTATGTCGTTATGTTCAGGTAGCTTTATGTCATTATGTTCCTGCTGTGTTGTTATGTTGTGTTGTTCACACTGGTGACACAAAACATAAGTGTAAGATATTTTTTGCATTTGCGTGACCTCGTCGTTATGTCGTTATGTCGGCCTTATGTCGCAAGCGTGAACCAGGCCTAAATGGCCAAGTTCACGGTGTTCACCAAGAGTTCTCCAATGCTCAGTTGGTTACAGCGCCCAACCAGTGTAAAGGGGTCATGAGTCGGAATCCTATCTGGGGCGTTCTTCTTTGTTTCACGTTCCTGACAAATTGTCTTCTCTATTTTCTCACTCCGTAGTCAACTTTACCACGATAACAGTGAATTACACTTTCCAGCGTCGCCTTGGCTACTACCTCTTACAGGTTTTCATTCCCGATATCCTGATTGTCCTGATAAGTTGGATTGTATTCTGGATGAGCCCGGATAACGCTGGTGACCGGTTAACAATAGGAATCACCACCATTCTTACAATCATGTTCCTCTCTGGAGCTATTAACGCCTCCTTGCCACACGTCAGCTATGCAAAGGCCATGGATTGGTACCTCTTGGTGTCCTTTGGGTTCATATTTGTCTCTGTTATTGAGAGTCTGGTCGTGTTTGTGCTGTCTTCTCGGCCGCTTGCAAAAGGATGTAATTTGCAGAAAGAGGATTTAGTAAGTGTACAACTCAGAGGTTGCTAAGAATCGAATGAAATTTTAGCTGAGATGAGACGATTTAAGCTGAGATTTGAGAACTGCAAAATTACTGGGCCGATATTTTTGAAACCCGAATATTGTCTTTTCTGCTCTTTAAAAACACACTTTGCGTTCAGAGGCTGTTCTCGGTTCTCCACGTTTGTAGGGCGGGGGGGCGGCTTTTTAGAATAAGGGGTCTTATCGGACGAAGGGGCGTAAAATTGAAGCATTGTATTTTGACTGGATAATGGTTGTTATTCTTACGGCACAAGCAGCTGATGGTCACAACCCTTTAACGTTAAGCAATTTTATATCCTGCAGATTTGTCACTCACTTAAATCCAAGCTATTTCCCTGTCTTAAGTATCGCAGAAGGAAAGCAAGAATATCGAGACATGAAGTCCCGAATAAAGAACAGACCACCGAGCTCAATATGAACATTATGGTAACAGACCGATCATTGCCCATGTCGTTAGAAGATATTGCCACCATGGAGGAGAAAGGACGCCTTAAAGAGGACATGCGCAGAAGCAAAAACACTGCTATCCGCATTGATCAGATATCCCGGATTTTGTTCCCGATAACTTTTGCAGGTTATACTTTTGGCTACTGGCTTACTTATTCCTAAAGCGGAATTTGTTGTGGCTGACGTCTGTGACTTTATCTGGCTTAAATACAAAACAGAAAAAAAAAATAGAAAACTTTACTGCACAGAAAGTGCGGCATGTTATCCGTTAATGAAATAAGTGTTAAGTTGTTAACCGAGGACAAAAAACTGAGTACGCAGTTTCATTATCCATGTTGCTAAAAAACAGTGTTTTATTTTCGTTGTCCTTGAGGACCTCGAGAAGGTCGGAACCTCTTGAATTGAGTGCTTTATCGGAAATTTACTAAAATGGGCACTTTTTAATCCGACCGTACATGTCATTAAAAGATCAACCTAAATAGACAGACCATTTACAGTTCTGTGAAATGTAACCAGGCCCCGTTATGGAAGCGAGGTTTGGGGTGACCTTGTCATGATAAAGACCAGAAAGTAGTTAGCATAAGAACTCAAGGATTTACATATCAAAGGCAAGAGGGTTTGTATCAACACAAGGTCACCTTCAGCCACACTTCCACTCAGAGGCTTGGTAACTCAGCACAGAACTGTAAAATGGCATATTGTTGACTGAGAGTATGCTATTTGCAAGCAATTTATCAGTTATTTGTTTAGACTCTGGCCTTTTGTCATTTGCCGGTTAAATGTTTGACCCCGTACACCCCTCTGTAACAGACCCACTGAAACTCTACCCAGTGGATTATTTTCCCCTACCCAGCGGAAATTTAGTCTCCCCAGTACCCAGTGAATATTTTGATTTTACCCAGTGACTGTGCGGTGTGACCCAGCGTATTTTGTTTGCAAAAAAGTAATAAATAAGCAAAATAAAACAGAAAACGAGCGGACCCAGTGGGAAATTAGCCAACCCGGTGAATATTTTCCCGAAAACCCAGTGAGGATAAAGGTTCCACTGGGTCTGTTACAGATGGGTGTCCCCGTGTCACTTGGCGGTTGATATCCCCTTTTCGACATGTAGCCTTTATTTCTTGCCTACTTTCCAGCTAATACCTATAAGTAATTTTCTGCCGGAAAAAAACTGAATCGAAACACAGTCCAAGGTTACACCAGCGATATTCAGTGATCTAAACTAGTAGGATAAATATATTGCATGGACTAAAATACGAAATAAAAACAGTCTAGATTACAAGAAGACATGTGCACATTACATTAGACCTGTTAGACTGTACTATTCAACAACACTGCACCCGCTTAATCCTAAATTTGCGATACAAGTATTTATTACTATTCTTATTATTATTATTATTATTATTATTATTATTATTATTATTATTATTATTATTATTATTATTATTATTATTATTATTATCATTGTCACTTTTTTATCATTATTATTATTATCATTATCATCATCATCATCATTATTATTATTATTATTATTATTATTACATAATCGCAAGTTGCTCTTTCCTGAATGTACTACATTTTGAACAAATATTCTATGACAGTGTTCCTTTTATGAATTTTTAATTATAAGCATCATTACATTTCCTTGACTAACAAATCACGGAAGATCACAATTTAATAGCAAACTTCGAGGACCATTTATTGTGATAACGAATATACAACGAACGAAATGTGTCATAGTATATTACAAATTCGGCTTTAAGTGTCTCAAGATTCTTCTCCGCTGTCACGGTCTTTCTAAATGGTGTGCTTTCTATGAAGCTTGTGTGTTTTACATAGAAACTGAGCTATCCGAGACAATGGTATGACCACATTTGACGTCATTAAACAAATAGCCTTTCCCGGCTTTGATCCATTTGTATAGAACAAGTGACGTTAAATGTCATGCGAACCACAACGCTATCAATCAAAATCGTTTAAACCTACACTGCAAAACGTAACATGCCTTGTTGTAGACTGCAACACTTGAAAACGTCCACAGGAAAAAGAAAAACCAAATCCGATAGTGAGTTTATGTAAAATGTAAACTTTTTAAATTTTACTTTTCGCCGAAAGCTTAAATTCTCTTGTTTACTCTAAAACCTGAATGTACTCGTGTTCGTATCGCACTTTTTTATTATCTGTCCTTTATTGAAGCGAATTTTAATTAAGATGCAGTAAATACAGCTTTACGCCTCAGTCATAAAATGTCTTCATCTTATTCAAATGCAATTAAATTCGAAGGAAATTAGATTTCAAGTATTGACAACGAAGGAGGCGATGGAGTTCCTTTTCAGGAATTGATGCAGGTCAGGCTAGCTGACGTTCCGGGGGGAAAGATCATACCAAAATTGGACTTTATTGGATAATCAAAAAGGACTCCATCAATTATAATGCAGCACGTACCAGTTTTTGCCAGTCTTATTTGCCTCGCTTTATCCTGCGTCAGCGAGATCACCACAGGATGCCCGAATAGAACATCTCTAGATAGCTATCGAGCAACGGATAGGAAGCTTTGGAATCATGCGATTTATGTCATACCCGGTGTTCTCTCGCCTTATCAGTGTGCGGATGCCTGTGTGCGGGATACGAGGTGCAAATCATTCAGTTATAAACGAAAACAAGGCAGTGAGGGAAAACACGAGTGTGAGATAAACGATATCAGGAGGCGTGAAGCCAAAGTTGGGGAAGTGGCTATTAAATCTGGTTCGGACCTTTATGATGTTGATTTTGAACGCCTACAAGAGGTAAGCAAGCTGTACACGATTGTTACAACACCATCAACTGATAAAATCCCAAAGCTTTTCCGTTACACAAAAGCTATTCATGGAGTAGTACTTTCGTGGGCTTTACTGTGCTGTACTAGGTGGCATAAACATTTTAGCAAGTGGCCATAAACTTTCTAGCAAGTGGCCATTGAAATGAGTAGCACTGTCATGTGGTACTGTTAATTATGCTGCACACTGCTGTGCAAATTGGTTTTAGCTTATAACTCTGTGGATGGATGAAACCCTAGTGTGACCATTCAAATGAAAGCTACTGAGCAGTACTTTCATGTGGTACTGTTTATTATGCTGTACAAGGTGGTTCTAACTGTCAAGTATGTGGATGAAACCCCAGTGTGTGACCATTCAAATGAAAGCTATGTGGTACTGTTCATATGCTGTACAACAAAAGGTGGTTAACACCTGTGATGTTAGCTTATCGGTTCATATTATCGACCTGGGAGAGACTCTGTAGGGGTAGTGTTCGCGATATTTCAAAATCCGAATTCCCTTCTAACGTAGCACAAAGATTACTTTTTGGGATTAATCCCCGCGATCATTAGTTTACAAATGTTTAGTTCCGACCTGGGAGAGACAATTCTGATAATGATCGCTTATCGAAATGCCGAGTCTGCGGTAAAGAGTACGAATGATCCCAGAATGGCGGATAACTTTTGTACGGGTGCTAAGAGACTCTTGTTAATGCTTGCACGTGACTTGCTTATGGCGGCAAATATAACCTTAAGCCTCCCATGCAGAGGAACGAGTGACGAAGCCCGAAGGACGCCTGCGTGGAAGGGTACCTAATTAACCATATGTGAGCAACTTTTTCTATCATCGTTTCTACGCCAAAACTTGCCCCAATCTCACCAGTAATTGGATCCACATTTGAGTGAAGGCGGCGAATCTTTGATTTCTCTTTTCAAGTAATATTATTTCGATTTGGCGTTTCCCAAAATCCGGAGATTAAAATTTGCGTAAAGTTATCCATTCTGCTTTTAACAAGGAGCCCAGAATTGTGACCACTTTCAGTTAATCCATATTCTTTAGTGCAGTCATTATCCAATCAGAAGCGGGGGACAGCTTCTTGTTGCTTTCTGACTGGTCACACCTTTGGGCTCCTCGATGTAATAATAACCGACTATACATGTATTTTATATTGTTGTTTTGCAGATTTTTTTGCACCCTGATCAGTGCATCCTGTGACCATTCACACGTTCCCTCAGAACAAGTTCAGTTACGAAATTAGTTATGTAGTAGTGTTAGCTCGGTTGTTCACTGGTCTAAATTTAATTTACATCTTGAGGCTTCTAACGCCTCATCAAGGCAAACAAACGATGGACTATTAACGGATTCTACCTCCCAGTTCTCCACATTATTGCCTGCACTAGTCCCTTCTCGTCTTAATGTTTATAATGGGTTATGTTGTGTCATCAAGGTATCTCAATAAAATATCTGTTGAAAAATGTCTTGTTGCTTTAATACTGATCTTGTGTTCGAGGAATCGACTCCACATGGGCTCAACTAGGCCCATGCTCACGCGGTCTTTTCCTCAGTAATCGCTTTACCCCTTGGAAACTGAAGTTTCACTGAAGCCAAGAGCAACACTATTCCACGTGCTGACTCTTTTCAGTAATCCCTTAATCGATTTCGCAAACAGTGATCGGTTTCACACATTCCTACAACAGTCACTCCTTCCTAACCTGAGTGTTTGACATGTCTCTCGTGGGGACGGGGGACGGGGGGCGATAAAAAATGAGGACCCACTATTTTGAGACTTCTTTGTCTCTGTTACAATAAGAAATTTCCTTATTGCTACATTACTCTTGTGTTGGAGAGTCGGCCGGTCTATTTGGTAGGCGATTGCGTGACGTCAACGATGTCACGCATTTTAAGTTCAGTTTTATCGGTTGTAGGTGATTGCGTGACGCGAACAAGCACTCAGTGAGAATGTTGAGCACACGGAGCGGACTCCTTTCTCAGTGTAAAGCCGAAGGTTAACCAGCAAGAAAAAAATATAGACTGCGAACAGCTTCAATTTATAACTCAACGTTTCGATCTTTGTCAGCATTTGTTTAGAAAGATCACCTATGGCTTTCTCCCATGTTTTTGGTCTCAACCGCGTCAACACCACTAAATTCAAATCGTTCAGTGCATATCAACAGCGCAGTGGAATTCCTTTTGTCCACGGTTTTACCGACATTTCTTGCCTTTTCACAACCAGTAGCCGATTGCGTTTTCTCGCATGTGTTAATACGGAAGTTTCAAATTTGAGATTACTTCGCCGGCGGGGGGGGGGAGGGGGTTGACATGGCGACACACCTGTTACTTTCAGCGCCTAGCACTGAAACGGGATGATAACAAGAGTAACGAACGTATTCAACCTTTAGGGGATTTTGCCCCGATTTACTACCAAATTTTCATAAAGTACACTAAAAGGAAAGGGTGAATATAAGTTAAGAGAATATGGATGGTTTACGATAGACCCGGTTTTTTTTTTCAGGCAAATCTTAAGTAGACTGGTTTTCCTTCACCTTAATTATTTGTAGCGCTAACATTTAATTCACCTTCACTTAGGACCTCTTCATATGAGCCCGGTAACCGAGTTTTGTCTTCTGTTGTTATGGGACTCTTGTGACTTCAAAATAAAGCTCTTGAACTTCTAAAGAGGAAATACAAAAAAGGCAAAATTATGCCATTTTGGCCGACCAGTTGCGAAAGTGAAGTTATTTTGTTAAAAAAGTCCCCCCTCGGTACCGGGCTGGAGTGTTTATATGGGAAAATTTTCATCCCGGTTGCTGAGATCTCGGTTGTTGAAACCGAGATCTCGGTAAGCGGGCAGACCCAACTTCTCATATGAACACATCGAAACTTTTACAAAGGAACTAGAAGTGAGGCGAGATCTCGATAAATGCGGCGAGATCTCCGAATTTGGGCCGGGCTCATATGAAAAGGCCCTTAGAGCGTCATTACATGAGCCAGGCTTGTTTCAGCTTGCACAGATCTCGGCACGTTTGTTAAACGCAGCAAAAATGAACTTGACAACCGATTACATGGCAACCGGGCCAGCCCGGTTAGTCGACAATAAAAGCAAATCAGCCTAGATAACCGGGCCAGCCCGGTTCATGTAATCAGGCCCTTATAAAAAGGCCTTTTAACCCAAAGTGAGTTCGACAAAAAGCTAAATAGGCCTGATTCAGCAATACTGTATTTTCCAGCAACTCAGTGTAATGTTGGTCGCTTTCTCGAACAGCTTTCTCTGCTATTACAGTTCGCGAGCTGAAGATAACACCTTTCAGTAAGGTTAGGGGTGTTGATAGGTTTTATAATAGTTTAAAACTAAGATCTGAACTTTTTAAAGGGTAGCTTGTGTAAAGCTATTCGTCAGGTGACAGTGTTGTCTTTTTCGTCTCAATACCCTTCGTATTACCGTTTAATGCCTTTGCGAGATTAAAACTTATTTCAACTGGCTTTCACCGCCACCTACATTGTCCAAAAAGCCCCTTTGACAAAATATAATGCGCGATATTTCCGCTTTGTTATCGAATAATCGTAATAAAAACAGAGAATATAAAATAAAGCTTACACTATACAATTGTTTAGCTTGAAAATGAACTCAGCCAAACGAAAACTTTCCTGATAGCGCCAATGCTGTCACTACCCTAGAGCCAATGTTCTCAATACTCTAGAGTCATAACAATTTGGCGAGGTTCTTTGTACGAAGCACTTAGGGGGAGTAGTTAATAAATGCGTCAAAATAAACTTCTTTTCAGTGACCTCCTGTCCCTCCACACAGAATTTCCCTGATATTTTAAGATATTCTAGCATTAAACAAAGATGTTGTAAGAGGGTTAATGGATTGGAGATAAGTCGGTGAGGGGGGGGGGGGGATTGTCCGGGGGTAATATCATAACCGGCAATAAGCTTTCTTAAGGACTTCGAACCGGGATGGAGCATGTTCACAAAGGGTTTACGCGTTAAGTCAAACGTTGCATCATTTTATGTTGTTGACAACGTTTTCCAGCCCAACCAACTGCACGAAAGCTTTGTCGTCGCCGTTTGGGATAAACGCACCGTCTCCTTGTATCACAGATGTGTCTGTTGTCTTGGGCGTCTTGTTCTTGAAGCTAACGTCCTGGTCTTTAATCCTTTTCTTGGGAGGAAGAGGCACAGCAAAGGGACTTGAAGGTCTCTCTTGCTCTGTCAGTGGAGATCTTTCAGGTTTTAAGTCGTTATCCTCGTTGTCCGGTTTCGAAACTAAGGAATTGTCTCTGATCCTCTCCAGATCTAAACGCCTCTTTTCGCGGAGCTTGTTTACGGCGTCTTCTTGTGTTTTAATAAGCTCTTTTAGTCTCTGAATTCTAGCTTCCTGAGGGGAAAGCCCTGTATGTTTATCAACGGTCGATGTAGACGGCTTTGCTTCGGGACAGGCGATGTTTGTTGTACTTGTGGATACGTTCTCCCGCCCTGCCACCGTCGTACTCGTAGCCTTTGGGCTTCCGTCTATAACAGGAAGACGGGTCGTTTCAGGTGCGTTCGAAACGCTCCTGGAAAGAGGTGCCCCTCTAACACCTACTACAGTACCAGCCAACGGTGGTCTCTGTAAGGCCGATGAGTCCGAGACAGAAAGCCGCACTGAAGAAGAAATTACCTTCGGCGAAAATACAGTTGTTTTGCCAGGATGTGGTGCAATGGGTAGTTGTCCGCTAGAAGCATTTGACACCTTGTTAACAAAACTGATTTGTTTCGACGATAGGGTGGACCCTAATGAACTCGAAATTGGAATGAGAATCTTTCCGCCAGTCTGTACGAGCTGTGCCGGAAGTGTTTTTCCACCATCCGTTAACGCTAAAAACACGACTGATTTTCCGTCTGGACCGAGCAAATTAATCGCCTTCGGCAATGCTTCGCCTGGTTTAAGATTCAAAACAATGGACGTAGTAGTGCCAGGCTGCTTCATTGCAATCTGTCTCGGTATAAGAGTTCCTTGTTTAACTGGACTCGTAACAGTCAAACTGGTTGAGGGGACCAGAGATGCTGGTTGGCTAACGGTCGAAGCTGTCAATAGCGGAACTGGCGGGGGCGGTTGCTTGGAGACGCTGTCAACTAGCCTAACCAGCTGTGAAACACCTGAAGACTGAAGATCTGATGCAGCAGTAGTTGTTACGACAAATTGTTTTCTTGCTAGAGTGCCAGAAGCGGGTGGGCTTGTCTTCCTTTCTTCTAACTTACCTGGTGTCTTTTGTAAACTATTTTGCAACGGGCTGCTTCCAACGTTGTTCGACGCTGGACTTAAACTGTTCTGAAATGAACCCGACGGACTTCCACTAGAAAGTTTTACTTTCATCGAATCAGTGTTTAGCGAGTTCCCATTCTTGATAAGAGAACTCGGACTAAGAGTCACTGCCTTCGCAATATTGATCATCTGTGGTGAGCCTGCATTGGAAGTCATTGCTATCCCTGAGCTTGTAGATTCCTCGCCATTTTGTTGGTCACCGTTTGTTGCTAGGGAATATACAGCAGATATAAAAGGGAGTCCTTCGTCGTCATCAGCGATGAGACTGTCGTCTATGAGAGGTGCCTGACAAGCCGCTGACTCATCTACGAGTACACCTGGTTGATTATCTTTCAATTGGTCATTTATTGGCCCGTCGCCGTTGTTCATTCCCTTGGAAACCATTCCCTGTGGGCTATAAGGGAGAAGACGTTTCATTAGAACCAATTTTGTGTCTTATGCTCACCTCTTCAAAAGCAGAGTTGAAAATTGTACTTGAAGAATAGGTTGAAATAGACTATTTGCATAGGGGAAGGAAGGAGGGGCTTGATAGAAAAGGAAGTGGAATTTCCAAGCCCCCCCCCCCCCCCCACCCCCTAGTAAATATAGCTACCCTTGTTGAAATCAGCTCTAAATAAGTATTTTATTACTGAAAAAACCCTCAACACTCATGTAAAACAAATCGTTAGTCGACAATCGCGGCCACATCGTTTAAACTACCTTCTTTAAACATTCATCTGATGGTATGTAGAGATGGTGGTCTTGAGGTATACCTCGCGTTCTGATTTGTTCTAGTTTGGACGGAATTTGCCATCCGCTTAGCTCAGAAGCCGCTTTGTTTATTACCAATAGTCCACTCAGTTATTACGAGATTAATCGATTCCCAGTTCTCATTTAATTGTGGCTGCAAGAGCTTGCGTGTATAAGCAATAGACCAATTTCGATATTTTAAAATTCAGGCTAAAACAATAGACCTCAGCACGAGGCTCCGGGGTATTAACTATAGAGTTTGCGGGATTGATTTCCAAGGACTGCAAACTTGGATGAGGCCGTAGGCCGAGTCCAATTTGGAAGTTCGAGGAATTTTTTGAATCCAATTATTTCCAAATTGGACAAGCATGTAGTCCTGTTACCTATTTATTATATAGCATCCAAAAATATATGAACATGGCAAATGTTTCGCCCTCCAAACTAGTTTTTCTTGACAATTGATTGGTTTATGGAAGGTATCCAGATTTTTCTTAAAGTGGACAGTTTGAACAAAAACTGTCCAATTTATTTTAAATTTGGACAGTTGGCAAAAATTAATAAAAAATGCATCTGTTGACAATAATGGATTTTGATGTAGCTATATAATTAATAAAATAATTCCAATAACACTTAAGATAGTTACCGTTTGCTCTTCGTACCCTATTCTGGGAGACAAATCATTTCAGTTTTCACTTTTCTCCCGAGATCAAGTGAGTATTTTGATCGGACAAACTACAGTGAGATCGGATGTTACATTTTAGTACTGCTTGATAACGTGTTGTCAACGCAAAACATTGGTGTTTGCATTGAAAGGCGTAAAGAATTGTCCGGACATTCTATCCGACCACAGTTGGATTTCATCGGACATTCAGTTGGCAAAGTTTGGTCAGCCCTGTAACAACACTGTTTCCTTTTTCACCCGTTCGCACTATAAGCGTACGTGGCGTTGTTGGGTAGCCAATTAAATGCGTTGTCGGTTTTCGTCGATGCTTTCGATCATTTTAGTCTGGACATACGAAAACGTGTCAAACGGTTTACGCTATCAAACGAAATCGCATTACTGTGGACTGTACCCCAGGCTGCTGTGGATCACGTTTGAGCGAAGCACTACGAACTGACAGTGATAGGGCACAGTTTCCATGGTCGATTTCGACCGAAGGAGGCCTACTACTACTACTACTACTACTACTAAGGCCGGTGTTTCGAAACATCTCGTGACAGTCACGAAATGATTTACTTGCTTAGTGACCTGACAGCTAAACTTGTTTAGCAGCAATAGCGATGTTTCTCGTGATGCCACCCATTGTTATTAATACGCCAACCAGAACCTAATTGGCTGTTGAAACAATGACTTCTTTTGTTCCGTGGTTGGCAAATTTGAATATCAAAAGAAATGTGACCTAAATGTTTGTAAACAAGAAACATCGCTCTTCAACCGCGAGTTTCGTCGGCTGTAATTCACCTTATATGTATCAAGCACTCGTAGAATAATGTTTTTTACAACACTTTTCCCTTTTTCGTTTGAACTCTTTCTCTCCCAGAGGAAGACATTTCAGTTTTAATTAACGTGGTTCTACCATAAGTACTTTCCTTTATATTTCCTGTTATAATTTCTATAGTTTTAATGTTTGAAACATGTGATTTCGAATGGAACTGTTCTTTAGCTGTCTTTTAACAGAGAGCTCATTTTTTGCCATCTCTTGTGTGAAATTCGCCCCCGCACAAACTACATTACCAGGCAACAAATCAGACAAGTGTTTCTATCAAACTTTCCGCAATCGTTCGATTCCTGCCTGTTGCCCAATGTACAGGGGTCACAGCATTACATTTTTTTAGACTGCAGAAAGTTCTCAATAAGGCGTTTGACGGCATGGTTTACTTTCTATCCAATAGCCGGGAAAAACAATGGGAAATTATATTGGAATAATGGACTTTTGAATAATTCAATTGAGTTAGCTTTACAACTGCATAAAGTGAACTGTTGAATTAACCAGCTGTTAGTGGTTTCATAAAAACTTTTATGCAGTAAATAGTTCTATTTTTAGTTTTAGTGGCAGGATAAGAGGGAAAATTGCATAGGAACGCAAGGTGTTAAAAATAGAGTTTCACTTCAACCATCAGCAACTCTCTATATATATATTGGAGTGCGCATGTTCGATGACATCATATTATGGGATGCACCGGATACAATTTTCGAGACGTTGTGCACGGTCGCTTGATGAAACGAAATTTCCCACTTTCCTCACTTGTTTTGAAACTCTGAATACTCGCAGCTCGAATTATAAAGCATTCCGACGATCCCGCAATTCCCTTTAAAAGTTTCGGTACGCCATAATTGATGAGGTCGAGATTTAAATCCCTTCGCCGGCTGAATGTTTATATTCTTCCGACGAACATAACCTAAAATGTTGTGTAGTGAGATTCCTTCCCCTGCTGAAAACTTCGCATTTTGCTGCAGTACAGTGCAGATCGACTGTTAAGACCTAAGACTTTGCGAGCAACATTATGACTTCTCCTGTTTTATACCTTGAAATGTAATTGATTTTAAAGTAACAATAGCTCGATGAAACACAAACTCTTTTATATTTACCACAAAAATTTATACTGAAGAACCATCAACTAACAATAAAAAAGAGTTCATTGTATTTTCAGCTCTTACAGAATTTGTGAATGAGCGGCCGGAAAACGTTTTACTTTCCCGCTCTGAGAAGAGAAAAGAGAGCTTTTTTATAACAACAAATCAACACAAGTAGTCAATTGAAGTGAAATGAATATTTCAGCTCAGCTTTCATACCTTGATTGTACATTAGCCAAGGAAATATTTTCTTCTCTTGTTTTCAGCGTCGAATCTTCATTCACAGATCTTAAATGTGTTATTCCAGGAGTCTTCTTGGACGCTGTAAATTTCCCGGACGAGTTCTCAATTTCCATTCATTCGGTGGTAAACCAACTGGCTCGTTTGACTTTGACCTAAATACGAAAATAAAACACGGAACATCACCAATACTTGTCGTGGAAAACTCAGTTTGGCCTTCCCTCTTCGCTACGAAACGCTGCATTGATTTGCAAGCCAAACTTTACCGTATATCCGTTCACAACGCGAAGAAATCAAGCAAGTTGTTTTGTACTGCACGAGGACCTGAACAGCAAGAACTCCGTGACGTGATACAAACAGTGCGTTCACAAACGCCTGGCTCAATTCCTCGACCTTTCATGTGTGAGAAGTCCAGCTTAGTTTGGGATAATTGCATCGACAACAACAAAGACTTTTTGGTGTAACCAAGCCAGTTTTGTGAATCAACCTCTCTCATTCCAACTTTCTCGAAATCCTGCAATTTGCATTTTGTTCAGCGGCGAACGCCGTCTCCTTCGCTCAGCTGTCAATCATTAGAACAATGAAAAGTTTCCTGTTGGGTGCACATAACTCAAACTCGCGTTCAGATATTGGTTGCAATTTATTGGCAGCTGTCAATATTAAACCAATCAAAGCGCTTTTTGTTTTTCTATTGTTTAAGAAAGGCCTTTCGCTTGTGAAACGACCGACCTGAGTAGAGGTTTCGCTTTTCCATCCTCGTCAAACTGGGTTACGATGGAAAGACTGGACAGAATGTAATTACTTGTGAACAGTTTAACTCTGATCTGTTCAGGGTAAACCTGCTGCAAGTCTGTCTATATAAGCTTATATAAAATATAGCTTCGAATACTTTGTAGCATTTCGTACTGCTCTATAAATTCCCAGATGTTATAACCGAGTTTAAAGCTGGGCCTGGAAACGGAAGATTTGTTAAATGGTAAGGAACTTTCCGACGTTTCGTTCCGAACGGAAAAGAGGACTACCTCTGGAAGTTGTCCACAATTTCCGAACAGATTTTCCGGAGTTTTTGGCTAAATGGCAAGCACCCGATGGCTCGCAGATACGAGATATTGCCCTGAATTGACATTTTCCTGTTAGAGTTCTCGGTTGGTAGAGCGTCGCACCGGTATCGCGGAGATCATGGGTTCGAATCCCGTTAAAGCCCTGAATTTTTTGAGGCTTCTTCTTTACAATTGCTTAAATTTAAAATTCACTGCGATGATCATTCTTCACTTTCAGCGCTCATTCAGCTGTTCATTTTAAGGAAACTCTGAAAAATTAAGGTCAAGATTTATACAAGATTTACTTACAAGATTACAAGATTTATTTACCTCTCGATTTCCACCTTCATAATTTTGCTTCCAATTTTTGTTATAAGCTCGTGAGTTCGCACGTTTGGGCTAAAATTATGGCATCGATGTATCATGGCCCCCCTTGCTGACGATGACCATCTCGTGAAAACCTCGAGAAATCGTGACGTCATGTGCGTGCACGGTGCGTTTCGCAGTGTCTAGTTACGCAGAATCCAGACTCTCACGAATAGGAAGCCAGTACAGGAATATGATCGAACGAAGACAGGACTCTTTCCTCCGTTTAATTTTGTAATTCTGTTTTTGAATAGACGACAAATAGGCCACTTTCGCTGTATTAAATTCACCTTGGTAGCGAGGCCTAGGGGACACAAACAGAGAAAATAAAAATGCATGTTTATTAATTTCTTGTGTTTGTGTCCTCTAGGCCTTAGCCTGCGAACACAGACGGATTTCCGGCTTTTGTTTCACCGAAAATCCGTCTGTGTTCGCAGGTTCCTAGGCCTCGCTATGAAGCTGAATTTTAATATAGTGAAAGAACTGAATACAGAAAGGCTGACCGTATAGTTGGGATTGACTAATTTATTTTTCCAATATTTCGTTGGGCACAACCCGAAGAAGTCGGGAAATATTGGAAAAATACATTAGTCAATCCCAACTATACGGTCAGCCTTTCTGTATTTAGTTCTTTAAATATGTTATATTTGCTGATCAGATCCAACCAGGATCCGGTGCCTTTGAATTGTCCGTTGGCCCTTTCTGAAATCAATAGACAGTGTTCAATAGTGAAAGTGGCCTTCATAAAAGCCTGAATTAAAGGAGCGGGAAGGGAATGGCACTAGCCCTGACCTTGATGCTTGTGCGCATGCTTATACGTCAAACCTTATAGCTGATTGAAATTTCACATAAAATTGTACCCACCTGTTACCAGTCCTACTGGTAGCCACCTGTACGCGAAAGCCAAAAGGAGACAATTGTCAGACCCGTTTCTAACCTTCAATGCAGCTGGAAACCACACAACGCAAATAGTCAGTAGTTCTCGAAAAGGAGTGATAGTCTAAGCCAAGAGCATCCGGGCTAGCACGTACGGGACTATTGAGGAGGGCATATTAAAGAGATATTATGGGACGAGTACTGAATGCGATGATGAAATTAATAAGTATTTGTTAAAATTTAATTTTAATATTTCAAACCGAGACTTGTTCCCAGGAGTTAACATTTAAATAACTGAAACTCGATACGTTAATCTTGAGTCCAGCTTCAGACGTGCTTGAAACGAAATCGCCTTCGCTCTGATGGAAATCCCTTCCGAAATGACTAATGAAAGACGCAGAGACACAGGTAAGTAATTTAATTTTAATTATATTTTATAATATGGCTGTAAAGCGCTTTGATTCGCTGCGATCCATATTTGACCACTCACTCGTCTAATGACACTATGATCTTCATTCAGCTGTATAAATATTTTTCATCAGTTCGTTTAGCTTTACCCGATATGAAATTTGGAAACATAACATCCTTCACAGACTAGATCAGACTGGTCAATTTAGATTTCGACGAGTTCAGCTATTTGTTATCGGCAACTGACTATTTTATTCGGATATTAAAGACCTTCATGCTTCCATAAAGTTTCGAGTCAACATTACTTTCAACTGACAGAGAAGGCGGAGCCGGGGGGGCTGGGGGGGGGGGGGGGTCCGACCCACTTTTTACGACGATGACATTTTTTTGTTTTAGTATAAGGTTCGTATGAAGAAATAATGAAAAAAGGAAAATGTAAATACTAAAGAAAAAGGGAAACGGAAACGGAAAAAGTCCGATTCACCACAGATTATCCCCTGAGATGAGGTTATTGGCAAACAAAATACTTCCGTTAACGTTAATTCAATTCATGCTCAGTAGCTATTTGAGAAAGGACGTAAAATACATAGTGCACTAACCAGATGAAACAAGTGCTTGAATCCTACTTGCTTCATTCAGGGACGAGAATTTACAAAGCTACAACCTTGTTCAAAACTTTTCGTGGTTACGCACTTCCTTACGCGCATCCTTTCCACACACGGGGAGCTTGTGTAAAAACCCATGTTAGTGTACTAAAATATAATTTGGTTTTATCAACTGGGTTGATAATGTGAATTGGCCACCGTAAAGAGATTTCGAGAGCTGACGTTTCGAGCGTTAAGCCGACTTACGGTGGCCAATTGACATTATCAACCCAGTTGATAAAACCAAATTATATCGTTATACTTCCCACCAACGCAGCACCGTCCACAGTTTCTTTAGAAACTTACCCCCTCTATTCATTTAGTGTACTAAAGCCGGGATATGTCATGGAAGGCTGAAAAATATGTATCAAGCTTACAAAACTTCCAAAATATGGCTGTAGCACAAAAAGTACCAGTCATTTTACAGTTATCCAGGTTGTCTTTTTTTAAGAAATATCTCAAAGAGAACGTTGAAAATGCCACCATTTCCGAGCCTAAAGATTTCAAAAATTTCTGGAGGAGGACCCTCAGACCCCCCTACAAGCCCCACCTACCCCAGCAACACCACTTTTAAATACACTCCGCAGTCCCTGACTGATTGTGACTCTCATTTTCCGCCAAACAAATAGAGAGTGGTCTGCTTGTGGTAATAAACGTAACGTGCAGCGAGTGGTCGGCCGGCTAAACGCCAAATTTTTAGTTGCCGACAAGGGCCCGAGAATTAGGCAGCTGTTTCCCTTTATGAAAAAGGAAAGGGCTTAGTTGTCGCAAATAACAGTTGTCACCTCCCTGCCGAAAAAAAATACACAATTTCCGACTGCGTTAGCATTAATCCGGTATACAACCGACCGAAAATTGCAACTGCTGCTGCTCGAATCCAGTCCCCCCGCCCCTCTCCGGCTCGTACGCCTATGATGTCATCGATGGATCACGGCTTTTCTTGCTGATGATGACCACCCAATCTCGTTCCTCGAGTCTCCGTTCCTTACTGCGCAGGCTTGACGAAACGAGCGCCTCTCGAAAGTTCCGTTACAGGATAGATATTGGTTGGTTTTCATGAAGACAATAAAAATGGTCGGAAGTAAATGCTTATATCAATAAGTTACCGATAGCCTGAAAATAGTTATCGACATCAATCGGCAACTACATGCCCAGTCTGTGAAGACACCGTGAAGCCCGCGTTACCCTTATCCTGCTGAACGTGAAACGCAATGGCTCTGGGCTATTCAAGAAACAAAACTAGGAATTCCTGGTTTGCGCGTGCGCTGTAGATTGCACATGAAATAAACAAGTTTCAACAGCCAATCAGATTTGGCCGTCTTTTTGGTGGGCTTTCAGTCCACCCCAGAGGTCTGGATTCTTTTGCTTGCCAATAGAATCGCTGCCTCTGGGACGATGTTATGGAGGCCCCGATACGAGATATCCAAGGATATGCCATGAAGCTTAGGTTTTAAGTTTAGTTACAATCAAGACTGGCAGACGTTCATTTCTGGTTCCCAGACAGGCTTCCATTTTCTTGTCGCCTTTTCACAGTAGCTCCAACGCCTCGCCCCTGCACCATCTTCTTTAAGGACATCAGTTATCCAACCTTTACCAACGGGTGCACAAGCTTCATTGGTCATGTTTGCTACATTATAAAGCGTAGTAAATTTCTTTTGGTCGTAGAGAATTCTGTAAGTAAAATTACACCAAACTGGTTCGATTTCAAACCATAACGGTTGACAAGAAGACCAAGAAACTATGCCACTGCTATCTTTTATGGCCGAGCAGTTTTCACTTTTCCATCGCCAATAATACTCCGTTGTTGAAACAACAAATTTGTCCTTCTTGGTATTCCATACATGGTTTATTAGAATCTTTGGTTTTACGTGGTAGAAGATGCCAGAACACCTCTTAATCTGTCTTAACCATATCCCTTCGTTTTCCATTGTTCTGAGAGCATTCAAGACTACACTAAACAGACTCTCATTCACTTTTCGTGTTTTGAGCTCCATACTATCGTCGTAGTGATAGACATCGTGGACTTCAAATATAATTGCTTTCTTAACGGATACCATTTTGTAGTTTCTATTCTGCGAAAGCTTAGCTTGACGTGCAGAAAACGACAAGATCTTCGGAACAAACTGCCCAAAAAAGAAATACAACATGGCCGCCAGGGCTAAATATGCGAGAACCGAGTTTGCCCAAACGCAAAAAGAAGAAAACATATCACCTTTTGGTGCGCAACCGAAAATCTTACAGTAACGATAATTCAACCAAAGCAACTTTGCAAAGGAAAAAAGAACGCTTAGGAGAGAGGATACGAGAGACAGTGTTTGCCAAGAGGCCAGGTGAAGCATTGGAACATCGACATCCTCGGGAGAATCGCAATATACAATGTAAAAATTCAGCAAGAAACAAGGGAAATCTTCCAGCAGTATTGTCACTAGTGAAAGATACATTTTCTCTTTGTAAACACAGTCTCGTAATCCTAAATCACGGTTTAGCAGTTCTTCGTCAAAGTAACCTTTGAATTCACGGTAAGCCAGCCATAAGTCCCACATATACACACCTGTTCCAATAAAGCAGCAAAAGAGGAAATAACACACGGCCACAATCAAGACGAACTCCTTTAAATCTTCAGGCTTGGAAACGTATTTTATAAAATTCTGCCAGTCTGTTACAACGTCGAAAAGACCAACCACAACTGCTGTAACAAGAAATACCCACTTTTTAAAGATTTCCCACCACTGTGAAGTTTTGTGAAGTTGAGTATCTTCGTTCACACTTGAAGGAAATATCAGTGGCTTGCTATCCTCCTTCATAATGGCTTTACGCGCCCACGAGCGCGCATGGATAACAAAAATAGTTTCATGCCACCGGCCGCAACACTGGGACAAAAAAGGAAAATTATTGAGCCTCTTCTGTTTTACTGTTTCAATGTTCCGGCTTGGGGTTGAAATATTCAAATGCAAAGAGCGATTATTTTTCAGTTTGCATTTTTAATCCTTCTTTAATATTTCTTAGCTCTTATTGGCCAGTTAGGACAGTTTAAAACATGAAATGGTCATTATTTTTTGAGGGGACCCGTGGCAGTTAACAGATGTTTATACACTGATATGGCTCGGAACAATGACATTTGATTTGTAAGCAAATAGGAGGGTTTTATTTTAATCGCACTGAACATTGGAATAGAAGTTATATGCTATGCCCACAAAGGAAACTCGTTTCTGCTGGAACGAGTTAATTTCACGTCACACGTACGCTTTTTAATATTGGATTCTCTAAAGGAAACGCCATATTAGCATTTTAATTTCAGCACGGAAAGAACAAGTTTGGTTTCCCTCCGTGCCTATATTTGTCACTCTTGGCTCAGCCTTGGATACCATGCATTTACAATATCGTAAAAAATATCGCTTTTTAACGAAAGTTTTGAACCGTCTTATTTGTATCTTATAAAATGTTAATTACTTATTTATTACGATATTTCTTGCGTGTCTTCATTGACTTATTTGCAAACGTTGACAGCATAATACTCGAAAACTAAATCTGGCAGAGATAATTATCGTTTTGGTTGTAAAACGAAAGTCGTAGTTGTTAGTCAGTTTCATATTGTCGTAAGAGGGAGTGTATTTATGTTTCAAAATGTAATTTACTTAATCTCCTAAATGTCATTGACTGGAAATGAGCTTGTTGATGTTGTTGTTGTTTTCTGTTTTCCTTCTTGATTAATACTGTATTAATCGGTTTGGGATATTAATTTTTGCAAACAGTACAAGGGTACTAATATCTTGTTAGCTTGTTGACTTCTTTACACTCAGGATTCCTCGATTTATGTGTAATCGGTATGGCGAGCGGGACGAGCATGATAATCCCTAAGAGAAAGTAGAGCATCCTTTAGTTGTTCAAGTGGCTTATGGCTTCCATTTTTAATTCCCTGATTTCCAAGTTCCCCTCCTGTGTAATTGATATGGCGAAAGCGAGCACAATAATGAGTAAGAGACAGCACAAGAAGCCTAGAATCCTTTAGAATGTTGTTGTTGTTGTTGTTGTTGTTGCTGCCCCTGTTTACACTTATGACTCCCTGGTTTCCAAGTTCCCCTCCTGTATAATCGGTATGGGGAGAGCAAGCATGATAATCCCTGAGAGACAGCACAAGGAGCCTAGAATCTTGCCAAGATCTGTTATGGGAATCATGTCGCCATACCTAA
Source organism: Blastomussa wellsi (assembly GCA_947652115.1). NCBI lineage: Eukaryota > Metazoa > Cnidaria > Anthozoa > Scleractinia > Plerogyridae > Blastomussa > Blastomussa wellsi. The sequence continues at coordinate 2,482,224 of OX393574.1, read as the reverse complement.
GGACACAAGAACAAAATACAAACAGCAAGTAGAGCGGTTCAGTCTCAGTTCAGCGTCAAAATAATGAGACAATTGCTTTGGTTTTGCGTTTCTGCGCTTAGTTTTTGGTTTAAAAATCTCGCGCCACTTTTCCAACCAACCAGGAGTAAAACCAAAAACTTAAACCAGTCGAGACTCGCTTATTTTCCCACGCTTTTACAGGTCGGCTTTTGTAATTTCTCTTAATTTTGATTGGTTCACTGGATTGCTCAATAGGTAAATACCTATATTCAGAAACAAATTCAGCTAAACAGTTTATAAGCTTCGAAGAATAATTTTTGTGAACTTTTTTCGTAAATTGAGAAGAACATATACATTACAGTTTGTTAAAGGTAGGGGACCTTCCAGTAATTGTCAGGGTTATATGGTTAAGAAAATCTTCGACTAAGGCAAATTTCCTGAAATTATAGCAGAAAGGCCAAGAGCAATATATAAGCAACATGACTCAGGCAATAAAGGAATATGGTCGGACAAAAACTTCAGAGTTTAGGGATACTTTAAAGGCAAGCAAAACTGATCACTCAAGTGAAAGGAAAGGGTGAAGAAAGCTAGTTTTCATCGATCCCTAGTTACACCTCTAATTAGTGTATGACAACAAACAAGCTACAAGGGCGATTGGATGGTATAAGAAGAGGAAAAGGTATATACTGTTCAAATTTTGCATGGGTAAAATACCCACAAAGTATTTAATTTTAAGCTTAAATTGTTTATGCAGCGATGCAGCCAATACGAGTCCTTATAAATTTGGGATAAACTTTGACCCACTCAACTCTACAGGATTACACAGATCCAAATTGTAAGCACCTCCCCCTCTTAAAAAATCAATTAAGGAAAATTTAAATTTTAAGCGTGGTTCGGACACAGACTTACCCTACGGTCATCATCGTGATAATTGTGTACCACATACTGTCCGGAATACTATGGAACTGAGTCTCATCGGCCTTCATCTGCTCAATGTAATACAACACGCTTGAAAATACCACATTCGTCAACAGAAATGCGAAGAACAAGAACCCCAGATCGACAATGGCGCGTTTCAAAGCCCTACCCATCTGTCTCATGTGCTTGGAATGACGCGAAAGCTTGAAAACCCTAAATACTCTGAGCATGCGCAGGACCATTAGTCCGCTGGCATTTTCCACAGCGGCCGAAGATGCAGGAGAGAAATGTTTGAATAGAAGAATCACATAGAAAGGAGCAACCGCTAGTAAATCCACAATGTTCATCTTGTTAACGACAAATTTCCAACGGTGATCAGCCGCGTAGAGTCTTAGAACATATTCGGCTGTGAAGACACTCATACAGAAAGCGTCAAGAACGAAAAATAGCCGAGGGTATTTTTCTTCGCAGGTCTTATCCTTGCAGCAATGCTCTGTCTCTATAATGGTACAGACAACACTAAGATATATAAGAACGGCGATGAAGCTCTGAACACATTTTCCTAAACGATTTGTTTCAGTATTTTCGAGAAGATTCCAGAACCACTTGCGAAGAAATGATTTGTCTCTATGCGGTTCACTGCAAGTGCTCTTTGTATGTTGTTGATTTTGGGGGCACAATTTCTTTGAAAGATTATAACATTCTTCCCAACAGCATCCGTTCAAGTTATCAATGTCAATTCCGTAAAAACGAAGTTCTTCGTTAAAAGCTCCCAGACAATCTTCATAGGAATAATGCAACTTTCCGTCGCGGTAGAAATTGAGAATGTATCTAAACATGTGTGGATCTCGATCAAGAAAGTACTCCTTTTTGACATCATCAAAATAGAGCTTTATCGCTTCGCTACCCAACAACGTGTTCGGATATTTTTTCAACGTACTATCCCAGGTACAAAACCTCCGTCCGCTGACATTTATCGTTATTCGTTTACCGATTTTTTCTGTTCTTAGTTTGCCGCTTCTTGTTTTCGAGAGATGAAGTGTCATTCACCAAGCCTTCTCGCGAACTTCCAGATGAATTTTTCTTGTCAATGCGTCGATGGACCTTTTCAAGCCGTTAGTCTGCGAAAAAAACAGTCAACAGTAAATCATTGAGCAAGAGTTAGATGCCAAGCCCTTGGTAGAGAAACTAGCAAGCTAAAATAAAAAAAAAATATTTTACTTTTTTTTGGCTCAGTATCAGATATACTAATGTGCGCACATAGGCAAATATTCAATCGTGTTCCCGTTTTTGTGTGGTTGATGACATTGACACAACCTGCACTTCGTATAATTTATCAAGTATAATCGTATGAACCTGCCATACTGTCACTTTTGGAGCCAACCTTGTCAGTTTGTTCGAAAAACGTGTCAAAATTTAAAGACAATTTCGATGAATTGTAATAAATTTAATTTCAGCACATCATGGCTTAGAAGTCGTTGGGTCTTGTTTTCATTTCCCTCGGCGGGCAACAGAGCGACCCTCGCTTCATGTAGTTTGGTTTAATTATATTTAACCCATTCTCTTATTGTCAAAATAACAAGGGAATTTTTTCTTATGTTCGTATTATGTTTACTTTTGTTCATCCTTGGCTTGCACATGAAATCTCTCCACCTGCTACACTCTGTCACCTACTACCTTATCAGATAAGCGCTATTGCGAGCTATCTTTCGTTCGAGAACGGTTACAAACTCAGTTCCAACATTGTTATGCGTTACATCCCTGAAGTAAAATACCGACCAGTTTGCTGGACGTTTTTAGTTGAAAGCATTTCGTTTTCCATGGGTAATTTGCAATGCGTGCAACCAATCAGCGTTCTAGTTTGGTTTGAAAAGGTTTGAACGCTCATTGGTCTTTATTTTATAAATAGAATATGACATGGCCGCTTGGAGATACGAAATTTCTCTTCTCTTATTGAAACATATTTTACTCTTTCGCTGCGCTCACTCGTGAAATATCTTCCAACACTCGAAGAGAAATTTCGTATCTCCGCGCGACCATGTAATATCCTCAATATATAGAAATAAAAGCTTAAACGTCTCTCCATATGGCATTACTCGCAGTATTTTTTGGCCAGTTAATTAATTAAAACATTCACTTATTCAGCTAGCGCTGCCGAACAGAAATCGATCAGCATTTAGTATATCTAATGGCGCACATCTTGTTATTATTCAATTTCGTTTGAATTTTTTTTTCAATATATTAGTGTTAAAACAAGTTAACACGCGTAATGCGTTCAGTCGAATTTGAAGTTTATAATCATCAATTATCTATCTTGGAACTAAACTGTAGCTTGTTATTCCCTAAAATACATTCAGTGGGGCCACAAACGTTTGTCAATCACGCTCAACCGTCACATAACTAAACTTTTAGTATCGTCCGTCAACAGCGAAATTTTAATTGTCATCTCTCAAAGATATCCCCACCCTCATGTTGTATTAAATTATTTTAAAACATTTATAGTCTTGACGACACGTTGTCCAAGATATTGACTTAACGATCAGCGGGTGAACAATTGACATTCAAGTGAGAACGGTTTATCGCAGTGAATTTTCCAGTTTAAGCAATGGGTAATTATAGTTTCGGGCTTCAATGGGATTGTAACACGTGACCTCCACGAAACCGGTGCGACATTCTACCAACTGAGCAAGGTCATTGGGATTACGTTCATATTTTCTCGTGAAAGGAGTGAAATGATGTTAAGAATATGAAATAATGCATGTAAACTGCGGTTGTAGATGTAACCGAAAAATTAGAATTGGAAAATTCACATTCGCAGCTCATATGAACCCTTGATATGATCAAGTTAAGTTTTATGTGATCTCTACTTTTAAATTTATAATACCTTAGTATTTTTTATTCTAGTATTTTAAATGTCTGCAAACTAGAAATGTTGTAACTTAGTTTCATAGGGCCATAAATTAAGGGAGACTACAGTCTTGACTGTAATTATGCACCCTATTGAAATAAAGAGTCATTCATTCATTCATTTATAAATGTAACAAAAAATACCAATGTTCTTAGCTATTTGTAAAAGTACAGTCGAGAGTAATTTTACTTGAACCTCTAATTTCTACAAAATCATTAACCCAATCAGTAATTTATTCCACCACAAAACAAGATCGGTAATTTGTAAAGTAGATGGAAGGCGAAACTGATGAAGCTAAAATTTGTCATTTAGGGAATGGAATTGACTTAAGGTGTAAGCAAATATCCAAAAATCTAAGGTAAAACTGATAAAAATATGATAATTCTACTATTACGCGTATCTTAACAGTATGTGTCCAGGGTGCAACATAACAAGCACAATATGAGGCGTGTGTGAATTCAGGGGGGGGGGGGGGAGACGGGGGTGCTTGTTGTACCTTTTAGCGGAGAAATTCTTGGATTCGCCCCGCTTAAGGTGCTTTAATAAACTAGATAAAAAAATGTGGAATAATAAGCTCTCTATGCGATAGTTTAACCGGTAAATTTAAAACTAGAAGACATCCTACCAATTTCTCGCATATTTTGCATAAAAGTATACGAAACTCGTAAAATATTCGCACTGTTTATAATGCGAAACATATTTTCAAAGCTAAAGCTATAACAAACGACAATAACTCGATATGGCTTTTGCTATCAACGGAAATTATCTGTTCGGTTGTCGTTTTCGAGTTTGAGATGTCACGAATCTTATTTGGCACCAGGCAAATTGTTTAGATCGAAATAGCATTGAAACAAAAAATGCGATATTTTTGATTGGAAAATCGATCAAGTTAGGTCTTTAAAAACTTAAATACTGCGTGTCTTGAACAAACTGTGGTTACTCATAATCGAAAGAGTAACTTCCCTTATACTGATTCCATACATTCCCTTCAAATCTTGTTCGGAGAATTTGCTGGTACATAAATCGAAGACAATATCTCTCACCTGCTCGCTTGACAATGGAAAGGAAGTCGTAAAGACGGTAAATTAAATTTCGGCCATGCAGGCACTCTTAGGGATCGACGGTAACAGCAACTGACCTGACTATCGCCATGGCTTCTAAGTAAGTACTTTCTCGAGGGATGAATTTCGAGTGTCTTAAATGTTTCACCCAAGAAATATATCGAAGTGGCATTAAAAGCTCTAAGCAACAAATGGCTACTCCAGCTAACAAATGAATACTGGCCTGCTGAAATTGCCTATATTTGTACCGCGCTTGCATAAATTTCGGAAAGTTATTTTGTCTGCGTTTGAATCCTAAAATAATAATATTCGCGTTTTTAATCATTGTCATTGGAGCATACATTCAAGTTACATATAAGTTAATATGCCTAAAAAGTGGAACGTTTTCTATTGCACCCGACTTTTATTTGTAACCTGAAAAACAGATTATTTGGAGTAATAAAAAATTGTAATATGTACAAACCAAACCTGAAGCCTTTCGCTTGTACGGACAAATAATGAAGTGGATATCGGTGAATTAAAAGGAAAGTTCATAAATTAAATTAATTTATACTTTAGGTCCACTTACAAATAATATTTTGCTTTATTTATCGAGTGAAATGATCCATTTCAGCATATTAGTATCCTTTCAAATGGATTGTTCTTCATTAATTTTCAATACTCTGTTGTTTTGACAACACGTTTTTGTATGAAGATACAGGAAATTTAATGATCCGGATGATATTCAATGTTATCGAAAAGTTGATAACCAAGGTCAAAATATTTATCCTCTTCACCGATTGTAATGTATTGTTTCTAATGTCAGTTCGAAGAATTTGGTGATATATCAAGACATTATCCGACAATATCAAAATAAAACATTTATTAGTGATATCATTATCGTTATCGTTATTGTTATCAAAATCATTACTCATTGAGGTCTTAATTTCTGTTCTGCGACCTGAGGATATTTAACTATTATCATGCGGAATCGCATAGACTATCGCCTGATCCATAATAATGATACTGGCAATCATAATGATAACATAAATAATAATGATGATGATGATGATGAATTACATTTATATAGCGCCAAATGTAAAATTCTTTACCGACGCGTTCCTTGAGGTCAAGTCAACTATTCAGGATTTAGCAGGATAATTGTTTTATCCATTATTCAACAAATAGTCAAGGAAAAGCATTTTACAGCAAATATTGCTGGGATTATGTAACGCTTCGCAAGACTTCAGGCAAATCTTGGCAAGCCTACCCATATCGCAGCATATTCATTATCTTCGGATGACGGAGAACAAGGTCTCCGACCACATGCCGGCAAGCACAATGTGATAATTTGTACTCTGCGATCGCATGGCTCCACGGACTATATGTCACGTGGAGCGAGTGGTCGCATAGCTCGCATTGCGCGACCGACTGAAAGAAAACAAATCCTCGATTTGCTTCAATACTGACGAATTGCATCCTTTATATAACTGTTCGATATATAAAATTTCATACATGGCACTTTCATTGCATTTTTAACGAGGAAGCTTCGGAGTCATGATATATCGAACGTGGACTATTGCGAAATCATGTTCCCAATGCAGGAACCCTTGTTTTGGGAAATTCCACTCTACAGTGTATCCCAGCTTCATAATGTGTTCAAGGGATCCGGATGCATTATTTTGCATAATTTGATGTAGATTAGCGTTTGCTTGCTTTCTAATTTTCTCCTAGTTTGATCAACATACAATCTCAGTTTGGTGACTCATACACGGATCTCGTTCGGTCAAGAGAAAATAATTTCTCCTGGTGTTAATTATCTGGCATATTGCTATTAGTTATAAAATTATAAATCAACTGTAATAAAAGATAATCACAAAATCTGATAAGGTTTTTGATAATCCCTAGATAGTCAATCCTGAACTGAACCAACCCAATCGACTTTACTAGAGCTGTCATTTATTACATAGTAAACACGGCGTGAAAGACTGAGTCAAATTAAAAGGAAGCGGCACCTGTTATTAAACTCTTAATTTACAGTTTTCTTCAATACACTGAGCCTTCCGCCAGTCTGCGTTTTGATTCGACAGCTTGAAAATTGGCGTAAAACATGACCGAAAACTAAGTACCATATGCCTGGAGAACAGATTGTATGCAAATTATTTCTCATGCATGTTCCAATCAACCATTTGGCTATCTCTATTTCTAATTTTAAGCACTAACATAATAATTAGTCAGTCAAATAATAAGTCAAAATTCAGTTCAATCCCAACTCGAAAATTTTACGAGAATATTTAAGTGACCTTGTTTTCACGTACTGACTGAATCAATACGTAAACAACTGCATTGGCGACTAAAAAAATTATTACTAAAATATTATTAAAATATGTAAAGAAAATTCATTAATTCCAGCTATTGTTGAGTTAATTTTTCTCCAATGAACAAAGCGATTTTCATTTTTAAATTAAAATCCTAAATTTTAAACACTGAAAAAATTGTATCTATGTATAAAAAACTGGCGCCGTTATCACTGAGGGAACGCGAGAAATTAACCTTACATGAAATGATAACATTATAGTTACTTTGTTATTGTTAAGAAGTCGAATTATACTTGTAATTTCTCTTCTTATTCACTTGCTTTTTGAACACAAACTGTCGTATTGACCTCAGCAATCCTGGTAGTTGTTGCCATCGACAGAACGCAAACATTTCGAGATTAAAAGATCACGTTCATTTGCTTTGGGGTAAAAATTGACTTCAAATGTACGATAGCCAAATTGGCGTCTTGGTGCTATACAGTAAGATGAATTCATATAGTCTACACTATTTACATATCAATTCGTCCCTCGTGTGGCGAAGAAATGTTGAAATAAACTGATAATCGTACCAAAATAGGTAACATAAAAATACCTGTGTTTACAGACTGGTGCTGCCTATCCGGATGTTTCCGTTTGTGCGAGTACAATTTTAGTTCGACCTTTCTCTGTCACTCGAGAAGTAGCCTGCCAATATCGCCAGTTCCTGTTATTGTGGTTGCACTTGCAGCTCTTTTCTTTCTCACAAACGGGGAGATGTGCTTTTTGCTGTACCGTCAACGACATAGACTACGAAAAAACAGTTGTTTTTGCGGTGAAGGACACAGTAAGTTGACCCATACTCAACACAGCGCACCTTTTGCGACTGAACGCAGATTTAAATTTTACGTTTGAATTACCATATCTGTGGAAACAATAATTGCTTTTAGAATGTCCAAACTACTCGGAAACATGCATAATAATTTGTCTTATTTTCTATCCTTGTCGGATGCTTAGGGAAACAATACCATCTGCACAAAAAGGCAACAGGAAATCACATCTCCTGTGGCTTCGAGTCTAAAGTAAACATTCTATTGTGGGCATGTTTATTTGAGCATAAAGATGAACATAAGAATTTAAGGCATATGTGCAACCAAGTTATGGTACAACCTTTTGCCTGGACTAGAAGTAATGAGTACTTTAAACTGTATTTCACTGTATACAAGATATTACGTTTCGCGTAAACAAGTTGATCAGTGTTTTCCTCAGACGTTGATGAGTACATACGTCATATAAGAAAAAATAAAGGCAAATATATTTAAAATTTAGGAGGCCGCTTTTTGATAATTACAATCCTTAATGATTTGTTTGATTCAAATAAGATGGAAATTTCCGGTAAGATGAAAAATTTACTTTTATGCCTTATATATACGCTATAGCGATTTTAAAAAAATACCCAAAATATGTTAATGTCGGCGTTTTTCTTGAAGGAGTGAAATGTTTGGACAGTTGTTTCTCATACCAAAACTGAAGTTCTTCGCGGATTAGGCGCGTTAGAAAGACGTTTATAATTGGATTTCCGACAAACAAGCGACATATTTACTCATTTTAAACAACACAAGTGAACAATAGAAACGATATTCAGTCATCCTATACAATTAAGCATGTGGAAAACAGCACAGAAATTATGAAATAATTAAAAACCCGTTCCTTTCACAAGATAAACATTTTTTCTGCTTTATCGACTGGTTCGATCCAGAATACCGTCAGCTTAAATTATTTCTCTAATTTCAGTAATACCCGTTTCAGTTTTTAACCACTAAATTTTTCTAAACCACGACTTATTTGACCTTCGCAGTTTTTGGTACATGCGGGCTGAAAGTGTTGGCAAAGTCAACGCGATACGGGCAAAATTGACAAAATTCACTCCAATTCCCCACTTCCCCTTCCCCTTCCCCCAAACAATGTTGAACTGGGAGCGTTTGACAGACATTAGCCAAGCAAAATAAGTGTCAATGTTCGCTAAGAGCTTTTCAACATTGCCTGGGGGAGGGGGGTGGGTCAAGGGTCATAGTTTAATCAAACGACGTTGATATTTTGTCCAGCGACGTTTCCTTTGCTTGTTTGACATTTTCATTCTTAATTAGTTTTAATGTCCATCTTTCAAGCGAAGCTACAGTGCTCGAAATTAGCGGTTGCCCGAGACAACTAAAACTTCGTTCGGGCAACCAGTTTCAGGCTAGTTGCCCGAGATTTTCCGGCATTTGCCATAATTTCGATCACTGAAGCTATAAAAGAAAGTGTCACTTATTGTGTAGTAGCAAAAGCACATTTTGTTTTTAAAGATTAGAATGAAAACCTTGTCGACCACACTTTCATAGTTTAAAAACGTGAAAGCAAGGAAAACGTACAAACCGTCTAAAGGAAATAAAATATTTAGAATTTAAGTAATTTCTGTTACTTCTAGGGATATTTGGTAAAATTGCTGTATAGATATTATTTCTTTGTAGTGTTTTTTTTATATTCTGCGTCACAGTAAAAAGATATTAATACCAGTCCCCTCTCCTCCGCAGAGGCCCTTCAGTGGAGAAAAAAGTCAAAAAGAGCAAGCCCATACGCAAACAAAACAATGATGCCTTTGCGGAGGAGAGAGCTATCAATTCGATAATACTTCTTTAGCACAGGGGCTTATTTCAGTTCCCCACATGTGTTCAACGACTAATATTAGTAAATGTTTTTTAAGACTTCAAAAACTAAAATTTAAAACCAAATATTAACCTTTGTCTAACAAGATTAAATTTTATGGTTAGGCAAAAATTATTGATTTCGAAAATAATAATTACGAATTGCGATTAAAATTTGCTAAAATTAATAAAATTGAGCTTCACAATACTCTGGATCCTGTCTATTGTTCTGAGTTTTCGACGTTGAAAAATATAACTTGGTAAATAAGATCTTTCTTTGCCTATCTTGAGGTAGCATCGAACTATGGAAAAATTGTAGTGTTCTTGTTTCCTTGTAATTTGACCAGTTTTGACAGACAGGGGGCAGCACATGTATGTGCTAAAGTAAAACATAAATGATCACAAGTTTCTAAGGTTGAACAAACAAATGGTCGCTTACCTCAGAAATTAAACAGACTCGTATACGAACATTTAGATCTAACCGCGTTTCTGAAGAGTTATGATCGTTTCACTTCACGTAAGCAGAGCCGAGAAGTTGAAAGCAAACAGATGAATGACTTGAGCTTTTCTGCATATTTTAGATCAAATAAACGTTTCCCATTGGTTACTGCATGTGGTTAAAATACGAAGCCTATTCAACACTCGAACAGAAAAAAGTATATCGGCGAAGCAATAAAGCATTGCTGTGAAGTTTACATAGTGTTTGACGCTTGTGGTGGTTCGAGTCGTGAAATGTATTACTGTATACCTATAGTTGTTGATACATTATTCTTTTCTCAGCAAATTTATGCAGAACTATGATCGAACGAAATGATAACAACTTGACTTAATCAAGCCGTGAAATGTATTACTGTATACCTATAGTTGTTGATACATTATTCTTTTCTCAGCAAATTTATGCAGAACTATGAACGAACGAAATGATAACAACTTGACTTAATACCAACCGTAAAAACGCACGCAGTTTTATTATAAAGGAAGATTATTTTTAAACCGAAGATGTATGTTCGTAAACACGAAGTCAACTTAGAAGTATGGCTTTATATTTATATCAGTATATGACTTAACGAGTAACTTTACCTTTTGATCTGCAATTGGTCTGCAATCCGTCGATTAAAAACTGACTGAACATGCAATCCCTTTCGCTGGTCCACCTGGTGTCGTATATGAATTGATTATTATAACTTTCACCTGTCAAATTCTCTAAATGATACCGGATTCATCCAAATTCATTGTTCAAATAAAATGAGAAGCACTTATGAAATATGCACATGAAACGTCACTCAGTCGCTATAGTTTTTTTAAGCTGCAGGTCTTCTCCAAGCAACAACAGAAAGCTCCTCTTATTATAAAATGTGAAGTATACGTGACTACGATTGTAAAAGCTTTCTGAGTTCTCTTAACTTATTCTAAGGTAGTCTTATAAAAATACACATAAAACGAGTCGCTATAATTTTTCTAAGTTGTCAGTCTTCTCCAAGCAGCTACAGAAAGTTCTGCTTACTATAAAATGTCTGAAAGGTTACTGGTAGATAATAAATACGATGAAAGCTTTCTCTTGACTTATTCATAAGCACGTACATTTGTAAAAATCCAGTAAAGCGAACTGCTATAATTTTTCTCTAATTTGGCAGTCTTTTCCAAGCAACTACAGAAGCTCCGAGTATTCCAAAACGTTCAAGATCGCGTCTAGCTCCACGGTAACTACGTGGATCATTTATCTCAAGATGTGAGCTTGAACAAACTGTCGATGTTTTTACAATAGCGTAAAATCATAGAAAAGCCTAAAGAAAGCAGTCGTTAAGAATTCGCTTATCGCGTTAAATATCATAATGTAATATAAAATTGTGTAATGCGGTTTGTAAGTACGATATGATGTTGCAAGTTGTTCGTATTAAAAAAGATAACACAATCAGTGCCAACAGTAGGATGTGACGTCAAAAGTTCCAATTAACCCTTTGACAAACAATAGAAGATAAGGATTAGTATACGAAAGATCTTCATTAGAGGTTTTGGACTAAGAGTGTTTCTTTGGGTAATTTAGCTAAAATCCGTTTTTGTTTTTTGGTATTAACAATTTTTCTGTATTCGATTCAGGCAGTCACAAGTCCCCGGTTTGCAACTACGGTATGATCAATGCAGAAAGTTTCTTGTAAATTTGCCGATGGGGGCAAATTGCACAACAATAATTAACAGCTTCATTGCTATGCTAAAAACCAGGGGAGAGGGGTGATAACTGAAAACCATGTCGTCGTTAGCGTAGTCTATACGGGTAGTGAGCAAATCATTTCAGAAAACTCGCAAACTCATCGATTTGCTTTTTACCCGAAAAAATCAAATGGAAACAAATCAAAATCAGAATCAAATAAATCACTTTAGTTAGGTGCCTGGGTATTTATATTTAGCACTGCTCTGTTAAAGAATCAAGCACACTGTAAATAAATAAACCAACAAAAATTGGTTGGCTTATACTTGTTCCTGAAGGGTAATTCAGTGTTTCAGTCGAGAGCCACCTTACATTATGAAAAATATGGTGGCTATGAAACCCAGACAATAGAGAAAATTGTTTATGAATCTGAAAAAATGTCGGGCTGTTTTTTCGAGAAAACCAGAATTTATCACGAAGTTATTTTACATCAAGCATTTTTAAAGTTATTAGCCTAAAATTTTCAAAATAGTTCAACGCATTTGACTTTGGAATGGTAACAAATCTTTACTTGAAGGCGTGTGTATCTGAGTTTATTCACTGATTACTGTTTTACAGATTTAGAACTAGTTGTAATTGTTTTCATTTTATGAAATTCTGAACAATTATCATTTACATGTAGTTGTGCGATACAATGTACGGCATAACACTTTTAGACAGATGATAAACATCTTAGGACATTTAAACGTTCTCAAAAACACTATTTAAAGACACGTATTACAATTGCTAAGGAAAATATATATTTTTGAAATTTTTAACGGAAGCTGACAAATGCTGAATCGTGTAAGCGTTGTTATAAAAATAGACGATTATAAAAAGTAGCACTTCATGTGACATAATTTACATAAGAATAATTGAAATTCAATCGATTCTGCATGAGAAAACTTTGGTCGCGCTACAAATCTTCAAAATCATCATCGATTATATTCCGTTCAATAACATTTGCGCTGAAAGATATTGAACGGTTACAGCCATGTGGGTTATTTGTTTAAGCAATCCATTATACTGAGCAAATAATGGCGTTCTCAAATGCGTGGTATCGATAGAACCGTCGAAAATTGAAAGAGATTACGATTTAGTAATTTTGGTTTGATTTAGTGTGAGCTTATATCGTAGTACCATTGATTCCTTGTAGTCTAATAGTCAGCCACCATTACCATAAAATACTTATATAATTTTTACCTCGTAATGCAGCAGCTAATCACTTCCCATTGCCTATACCAAGTCCGGAGGGGATTCACAGCTTTTTAGCTTGAAAAAAACTCATCTCCCAATTAAGATTCAAACAAATTGCGCTGGTATCTTAACTTTTGTACGAGTGATATGAACAGTCATTGACTTGTAACCTCCGAGCGAATTCAAAACAAGCTGAGATATGTAACATCATAAAAGTGTAACAAAATATACGATAAAGAATTAAGTTTGCCGTCGCTTAATTAAAATTAATCAGTACGTGGGTGCGAGGTGATTGGAGAATTAGAAAATCAGCTGGTGTTGCTTATTGAGGGTGGCGAGAGTAAATCTAAAACTGAATCAACAAAAGCAGTGTGAAACGTGCAATATGGCAAAAGTGCATAAAATGTTTGGGTATTTTCTACGCAAAATTTCATGTATAATTTTTGTACTTCAAATTTCGTTCTTTAAATCGAATGAATTTTCCTTGAATATTGAAAAACTCCTTTCAGTCTCTGCTAACTGCTAGCGATTAAAAGCTGAATAGAGCATTGTAAACCTAACAATTAGTGCACTTGTTTTCTAGATTCGGTGAATTTTCATGAAAATTTTATCATTTTAAGTATAGCTTTTGCATACATTTATGGATTACTGAGTTTTAAAAAGATACCCGTTTTTAACAATCTATACAATCTCCTGATGCGTTTTGCAACGTCGTTAGCCGGTGCCTTGATGAAATATCGGTTTAAAAACTAATTTTCGTAATGAATTTTAATAAGACCTGTGGAATCCGATGTAACAGAATTAGAAACGATCTTATAATATCGTATCCATTTTCGTAAAAAAATAGAAACGTTGAAATTTTGAGTTTCATTGACTCAGAAATCTTACCACAACCTCAGCTCAATGGGATTTCGTAAACCAGACAAATTAACACTTAAATCGAAGTGTCTGCACTGGACATGGGCACGCCTATTGACGTAACTAAGGCCCCTATGTGAGTCTTATGAGAGTACGCAGTTGGCATCTGGGGTACTTAACCATTTGCCTCAAACATCTGGTTGACCTTCATATGAATTATTTCATGTGCCTCACAGTAAACTTTCCATTCATAATTGACCTTGGCTTAAGAAAACGAGGGAGGTTCAAACTTTGAAGAAAGAGTTCACTGAGAAGATTGAAAAGAAAACAAACGTTGGCTACCCCAGCCAGTGGTCCGCAATTTGCAAAAGGTGCGTAAGTGCCAACCAGAATGCGAATCATTTCATCACTTTTTAACCACTCCAGATTTATCATTTTAAGATTAAGTATGATTACAAACCGAAAAGGAATGTATTAAGTCCGCATAATAATAATAATAATAATAATAAATTTTTTCAAAAAGTTTATTATCTAGCTAAGGGAGTCTCGCTAGTAAGCTAAACTGCAAATGTATGCGTCAATCGCGATATTAGACAGAATACCACAGTTGATTGCCTATCTTATGAACAACACGGCATTTTAAGAATGCAAGCAAATATATCTAGCAGAAAGAAAGACAAAGATCATTATTTTTCAGCAGAATGATAAAATGCCTTACAAGTTATTCTAGATTTAAGAGAGCTCATATGGCCGCCTTTAAAAAACCACAATGTTTTTCCTTTGTTAAAATATTTTATTGTGATTTTTCAATGATAACAGTAATAAAGGTCTTTATTAAAACACCCTAAACAACAGACGTGTTTAGTTACAATGGAATAATATCTGCAGCTTTCAATGCTTTTCAAACTGCGTAACTTTGAAAATTTAGTTTTGTTTTAGTTTTAGTAAAATAAATATACTTAAAACCATGATAAGTTAGCCAGGTTAACCGTAATTTAAAGCAACTTGTTCCTGTATTGATCTTGGCGCGTCATGCTTTTCAACCCTCGTGGCATTATATATATGGGTTATTGGCCAAGCGTGAGATCAAGATGGCGAGATATTGGCCAACTTCTTTTTTGCGTGTTTATGGACCGAGACGAAGTCGAGGTACATAATCACGCAAAGAAAGAACGAGGCCAATATCCCGCCATCTTGATCTCACGCTTGGCCAATAACCCATATATATAATGCGAACAATCTTGGTCAATAATGGATTTATTATATGACCCGAAGGACGTCAAACAGTACACAGCAAATGATTTCGTGGGGTCATGAGCCATCCCGGGCGGTCGAGGTGGCTTCATTTTGACGGCTTACAGAGCCAGTCATATAATAGTTTGCTATACTGAGCAAATATCAGCTTGTGCGCACCAATAAGTGTATTTGCAAGGTCAAGAAGGTTTAACCCTTAATAACAATTAGATTATGACCTCGGAATTTCTATGAGTTGACAGTTCATGAGGCGCAGCCGAGTTGACTAACGCTCATAAAAACGAGGGCGAGTAGTCTAATTGTTTTAGTAGAAAATCTAAAGAATTGAATTCCATTTTATGCACTTTCAAGCCAAAAATAAAGAAACATCTTGCCTTCAAAGAGCAACGCGCGCGATTGTTTTCTATCGGCGAATTGAAAATCGTGGGAGAACCAAGCAGATTCTGTCTTTTCAGCTGGTCCCAATTCACTGCAGTCCTTTCCACCGTTAGATGGCGGGAGATTGGTGCAGGTTCTTGAAAATGTCTTTATTCCACCACCACACGTAACACTGCACTCAGAAATGGTCCAATTAGTGAAGCCACCGTCAATTGGGCATTTTTGTTCGTTGCACGCGATTGTCTTTTTAGCTGGTCCCAGAACCGGACGGAATTTCCCATAGAACACAGCCGAGTTTCTACTAAAAGCTGACAGTATTCAAGTTGCCCAACCAATCAGAATGTCGCATTTTCTTTAGTAGAGTTGAGTAAGCTTTCATCATCTCTGCACCACAACTTTCTTGTCTTGCATAATAGGAATTGGGAGCGACATAATGACCACGCCACATACACAACACAAACCACCAATTATTTTCCCTAACGTTGTAAAAGGCACGATATCACCATATCTGAAGAAGAAGAAAACGCAAAGAGAGTCATTGAAACGCACACTGATTAAGAAGTCGCTAGGCGACGCGACGGTCATTACGGTGTAGATGTGACAACTTTCGAAGTGCCCACGAGTGACGGCAATATTTGCGACCAAAATTAATACTGATAGAAGAAGAATGGAAGCTACTGTTTGCTTCTTCAAAGACAAGTCAAATTTACAATCGAAGCTTATACGCACAGTCACGAGAGTGCTGTAGTATGTATTGACACTTTAATGGTCTCTGGAAGTGGAAAATCTCGTATCTATTCATGGCGTTATAAAACAAAGGATACACTACGCGTGTTGCGATTGGTTGAACGCCGTTAATCGTAATTCTCTGCAAACATAAAAAGCTTTTAGAAACGTTTATTTTGCTTATGAAAAGATAGCCCAAGGCAAGTTTTGATTGTTCCCTAAAGGCACGTGAACCACCGGAAAAGTCGAAGCAGCTGTAGAAATACAAGCTTTACAAGGGCTCTCTAACTGTTCTAGCTGTAAAATGCTCTTCGTTGACAATTTGTTGAATAATAAAACAATTATCCTGCTCAACCTTCCGGGATATCGTCTGAATTTAGCCAACTGGGACTACGGCCTCGTCGGCTAAGTGTCAGGCGATATTCCGCGCGATTTCGCAGGATAATTGTTAATTATACTTTAAAAAGCACGTTTTGGGGTTTCTGGTTCTTCGGTAAAACGAAATCTCTTATACGATTTTTTCACAGAAAGGAACCCGGTTACAGTGATACCCACTGTACCGTTGCCATTTGAGAAAGCTTTTGATTGAGTCTTTGTTGTGATCTTATATTTTTCTGATTGGCCCATTTTATGATGTGTTGTCATCTTCGTCTCACTTCTTAATATTTCTTGTCGTTTACCTTGCGAATACCTATCTAAAAAAGCAACGCCGGTACAATGATGGCTTTTGCTTGAGCTTCATTATTAATTTTGATTTTTTTTTCTTCTCAACAAAGTAGGCTGCAAATACATGACAATGACTTTTTAATTTTAAATGTCAAATTGGTGGGCCAAATGACCATTTTATGAACGGAAATGTAAATATTATTGTTCGCACACATCTGATGACCTCTCCCAGATGTTGGATCACACAGGGTACGTCTTTTAAAGAAAAATACGTTAAACTGATCGTTAATCTTTTTGAATAGAGGGGGTAAGTTTCTAAAGAAACTGTGGTGCTGCGTCGGTGGGAAGTATAACAATATAATTTGGTTTTATCAACTGGGTTGATAATGTCAACTGGCCACCGTAAAGAGATTCAAGAGCTGACGTTTCGAGCGTTAGCCCTTCGTCGGAGCGAATGATTCGCTCCGACGAAGGGCTAACGCTCGAAACGTCAGCTCTTGAATCTCTTTACGGTGGCCAGTTGACATTATCAACCACGTTAATCTTTTTGGCGACTCTGGTCTTACAAGCTGAACAACAAAAGGAACATTAATCACAATCGCAATCTTGCGTTTGAAATTAGTTATGCGAATGATAGAAGTGTCCAAACGATGATGATATTTATGTCAAGGAAAACTGATATCCGATGAGTTCCGAAATATTCTTGACCAATCATTAACTTGCAGGCGCACTCACGAGCAGACCGAAAGTTGTCACGTTAGCATGTCATGTGCTATGTCCTAGCAACCTGGTTGAAACCAGAGCGCGAGCGCAGATCGTGTTACGTGACTGCATGGGCTTTATCGGCTCGTCGCAATTAAGAAACCAAAAAAATAGTAAATTATGTATATTTAAGAGCTAAAGCTTGTGGGGCCGTTTATTCCCGAACAAACACGCAGTATGTTAAACAGAGCAGATGGATACTACCTTCATGAGTCATCCAGTATGGATGAATGACATTAAAAATTGCTTAGTCTGCTTAGCTGGCGATCTTTGTCTACTGTGTCACTACAAAGACCGCCAGCTTACTAATGGCAGGTTGACATGATCGTTGTATAATTAAAGACGGAGTTAATTTCTCCTTACCCTGTAGTCATCATCGTAACGCACGTGTACCATAAGGAGTGTGGGATACTCTTGAAATTCGTAGGGTTGTCTACCCGCTCCACATAGTATAAAACACTGGCAAACAACAATATTCCAAGCGTGAACGTGAAGTACAAAAAGAGCAAATCAGTTGAGCAGTTTCTGAGCGTGTACAACAGGGACTGCAAACGCGAAGATCCCCTGGTCAGTTTCATTATCCGACTCACCCGCAGAATCCGAAGAGTAATAAGCAGAGTAACACTGTCCGTGTTAACAAATTGCGAGGCTAGAAGTGAGATATAATACGGTAATATCGCTAGAAGGTCGATCACATTGAAGAAATCTTTCATAAACGTGCAACGTCTCCTCGCCAAACCAAACCGTATGAGAAATTCAAGAGTAAAAACGGCCACAAATGTCGCATCTAGAGCCGCAAACAATTCGGCGTGCAGAACTAAACATTTGACTCCACCTTCACAGTCAATGGTTTCAATTGTCGTAGTTACCACGCTAAGAATTATGAATAGTCCGTACAGAAAAGTAAACGCTTGTTGAGCAAATGTGGACTTCGGTGGTCCGCATCTGCAATTTATTTCACATTTGCGTTTATTTGCGCAGATTTCTGTTGTTTTTTCAATCTCATCAGAGTGTTTTGCACTAGTTAATTCAACACTATTGTCCCGCTTTCTCCGTCCTTTATCCTGCGTTGCCCCGGACTTCGACCAATGATTGCGGCTTCTGCCGGAGTGCGTTAACTTTATCGAAATTCCTTGCCGTATCTCTTTCCGCGTTATCGATCCGCAGTTACTCTCGCGTCGTTTCCAGTCAATATAATTGGCACGGGTCGCAGTGTGGACGGGCTTCATGCTCATTTTTCGCACCGCATAATGAACGGGGTGTTTGTCTTTATCGTCTGTGTTAGCTGTGTCCCAGCAGCAATCCTCAAGCTCGGAAATCGGAATCCCAAAATAATCGAGCTCGTCCTTAAAAGCAACGGGACAGTCGTCTGGCGATGAATGCAGCTTTCCGCACTGGTAGAAATTTAATATGTAACGAAACAAATAAGGATCCCTATCGAAGAAATACTCCTGCTTAGACGCGTCAAAAAAACGGGCCAACATTTCACTTCCAAGTAACGTGTGTGGATGTCGCTGAAAATATTTCTTATCCGTCATAAACCGTTGCCCGCTGACGTTTAACACAATTCGATGCTTTGTAGAGTCGGGTGTTTTAAAGTGGACACGTTTCGCCATCTAGTTAAAACTATCCCTCCGCAACAAGAGTCGTTTTTGACGCCATGCCAAATTTCCTCGATTCTTGCATCGTATGTGCAGCGGATCCCCGAAACGAAGTCACTACAAAATGCTGACACCTGAATTCTCCACTGTCGACTTTACCAAACGGATTCCCTCCAGCAACTTGTAATGCCAATGCATTAGTTGACGTCCGCGTAAAAATCGAGTTGTTTAGGAGCTTAATAGCCGTTCAACCAAGTCCAATAAATGCGTGTGCCAAAAAAAGACAAGTAGAAGCGTGCTCCAAGAGATTAATTTCTTTTTGAAACATTTAATGTTTCCAACAAACCAAGCGAATTGAATATGTAAATCAACTTAGCCTTGACAGACCCTATAGAATTTCTTATTTGCTCAACTGTGCATGTTAATTTCCAGTGTTTTGTATTGTCCGTCAAACAGCTATGCAGCCAGCATGCCTGTGATCGAGTTGTGCACGTTTTCTACCCAAAAGCGCGTCATTTCCCACTGGTTGTTAGCTTCTCTCAACTTGTAAACTGCGTTTCGTTGGATGATTTTAAAATTTTCTTCTCAGCATTCAGCGCTCCAAAAATAACCGGCCTTTTATGAGACGTTAAACGCAGAGCAAATGCTGGCTATCTCCCTTGTTAAAAGAAGGAAATTGGCGTGAGTTTTGAATTTAAATTACTTATAGGAAAACAGGGCAATCACGGTGAGAAAACACAGTGAAACCCAGCGGGTTTCTGCCGTCTTGTGGAGAAAAGCGCTTTAAGAAGACAGAAAATTTGTAACAATTTGCGGGAACACCGACTTGCTCTAAACATTGTGAATTAAAAATTACCGAGAAATTTTTTTTGAAATGCTGACTTATATGTTAAGCCTTAAGAGGCTTTACAGTGCATAAGTTTGTAGCTTCTTTCACGAAGTGAAACGATATCTAAATATACTTAGAAATTTCTACTACGCGAAAAATCATTAGCAAAAATTAACACAATTTCCCGTCAGAACTGTTTTAGCAGTCTAGTCCTTTCAGCGAAGTTACAGACATCAATGCGATCTCACTGGACGTTATCAAAGGAGATTGTAAATAATCCGATTCACTGACAAATTCTCTTTACATACAAAGTGACCTGTCGCATGGAGGGGTTCTTTATATGGGAACGAACAATACTGAAACCTGCTACGCATTGTTTGAATTGAAAATAGTGCAGATGTTTTCGTATAAGCTATTATTAATTCGCTTTTATGCGGCTCTATACTCCGGGCTTTTGTCAGCCATAATATCAAAAGTTTTAGTTTAACTATTGACTTCTTTACAATTAGAATTTAATTATGCGGCGGACTGGCGTGCTTTATATGGCAAAGTTCGTATTATAGTTTATATGTTGTCTTTAATTTTTAAGTATTCTTTTATTTTTAAGATAATGCCATGGTTATAGTTCTTAGTTTAAAACGACATAAGTTCTCTTTGATTCAACACAAATAAATAGCGTTTTGTACGTTGACGAACAAGTTAAAGCTCTGTTGCTGATAGCCGAATTTTGAAAAACGTCTCATTTCCAAATTTCAATTTCTTTGGCCATCCTACAACAAATTAAAAACAAAACAACAATCCTATTAGCGTTAAAAGGTTTCCCCTTATTGCGCTGATCTAGTTGCCAAGGAGTTTTTACCATGAGCAAGGAATTTCTTTGAAATATAAATGAAAAGCTCAACAAATTTTGCAAGCTGTTTTCCTAACGCACATAACGTGAATGTAGAGCACTTGGCCTCATGAACATATTGCAGGAAAATGCATGGTAAAATCGAACAGCTTTGGTAAAAATAATTTATAATTAACCAACAAAACGCGCTAATTAATTCAATTTTCAGGCAGAACATCGACTCAAACCATTCGAATTCTGCTAAGACAGTTTTGAGTTTCTGCGCATACCGTTCACATACCGTTTGTTGCCCCTTTTTTGCATGTTTGTCCATCAAATTTTCAACGATAATTATATTAGACAGTACAACTCCAAAACAGACGATGAGTGACAGCGCGCTATTGTTGGCGTGCGCTAATTTGTTATTCAAGCATGGAATATCCTTTGTTGTCCACCTCCGAGCAATTCGTGAGCCTCCCGCGGGCCCTCGCGTAAATGACTGAGTTGAATAAATGAGTTAAAAGGATCATTTTTTCCGCTCTTCAGAATATTGGATGTTGTTTACTTAAAAAGTCTCCCGGGGTCACGGGCATCCCAAAAGCCCCCTAGCTAGCCACGCCCTTGTTCTGATTAGCAATTGAAGTCTGGATAAGTAGCATTTTTTCTTTCCCACACCATCAAACTCGTACACTGCTAATAAGGATGACTAATCTTGAACGGTTTGATACAATTTCTCAAATTTGTCAATCTCCCTCATTCGAAGACAATCTCGTTTCTCCCCAGTTTATTATTGCCATTTCGGAGTTTCACCCCCGGGTACTCCGTTATATGGGCTATACGTGTCACTGAATAGGAATGGTTTTTGACCCCTCAACCCTGAACAGGGAATATAAATTCAAGCGAGTCTGTCCTAAACAAGGTATGGAGTCAGGGTTTGGCTTTCTTTCCTAAATCAGAAACACTCTTCAGTATTTATTTCGTCGGTCATCAGTCAACATTAGATCCTTTTCAGGACTACGTATTAGAGTTATGCTGTAAAAAACGTTATCCTTTGTCCTTAATATAGTATGTGTTTGCTTTATTTTTGTCCTAATTAAAAAGGGCCAGGGTTTCAAACCTCCAGTAGCACCCCTGTACCCAAACATGGGTCAAGCATCTCCCTCCCCTGGACTTGAAGGCAACTTTATACATTAGCAACACACCCACTCATCCTCATTGTACCCATGAGGACACTTAAGGCCGGGTACATTAGAAAAGATGACTTCCAATTCACGTGCCGATCGATTTATATACCTCATCGGCAGAAACCCATGGAGTCGCTGACGTGAGGTCCATTGCTGTGAGTTGGAATAAGGCCAATCGGCTGATGAAGCCGACCCTTTTGAAAACGAAATTTCACAAGACAAGCTGACAAAAAGAAGGGGGTTACCTCGGTGTAAAAACCTCTGACTTTTTTCTTTGTCTTTGATCCATTGCTTTGCTATCATGTATTGTTTCGAGGTTCTTTGTTGTCTTGTTCGTTCTTTGTTTTACGTCACTCGTGAGTTTCACAGGTTTTTACACCGAGGATGAGCCAAAAGAAGACAGTGAATGATTTGAGACATCAATTGCGAGCAGCCTCTTTTGATTTCCTAGCGTGCGACGCATAATTTTAACTTTCCCGTTGCGCGTCAGCAAAACACGCCTACGAAAACCGGCCGCGATCCACAGTTAATTGCGATTTTTCTCCTGAGGGTGGTGCTAAATTTAGAGTTCAGTTTTCCCTGTTTAATGATAACGAAAACGGAATTTATTTGATACCGTATTTGAGGCCGAAACCCGAGAAATGACACCCTACAGAGTATTTTCACACACGTGGCAAGCGGCCATATTGGATTGCGGAAACAAAAGATGATTTTTTCAAAACAATAGAGTTCAATTCTCGAGGATTGCTTTGGGACACCAATATGGCCGCCATGACGTCATGTGAAAACACTATATTAAAGGACAAAACGAAAACTAAGCTAGAAAGGAATGAACGGTAAAAAGGAAATTCATTCCCGTAACGTTAACTCTCAACGGATTGTTCAGTTTAAACAGACCGTTTCCTTTTCGTTTAGCTTGCCGTTTGCAATTTTAGGGCGCGTTCGTTTGGGATCAATCCGGAATACGAATAATTGGAATAATGCGAGTAAGCGTTTGTTTGGGAGCTATTCTCATTCCGCAATACCTGGATTTCCATTCCGGCTATTCTGGAGCAGAATAGCCGGAATATATTCCGGAACATATTCTTATTCCGGAATATCCCAAACGAACGCGCCCTAAGACGATACAATTTAGGTACCCTATCAAAGGAGAACATCAGAAAGACAGAAACAATGCCAAAAGGGGAAAAATGATAGCGTATTTAAGGACCGAGAACCTCAAAAAGCCAGACCCTATCCCGCTCCACATATCTTATAGCCCAAAAAGCCCAGTACTTCCGAGTTCTTGGTAACTGACTCAGTTCAACTTGAGTTAAAGCCATCTTCAGAATCAGGTGGAAAGTTAACCAGTCGATGGTATACATCTTATTCCAAAATGGCTACCATCTTCATATTCTTTAGTTGAGATTCAAATTAGCTTTCCCTGCCTCGCTTTTAAGCTCAAAAATCAAAAGAATATTTTATCTTGCACGAGGCAACAAGGGCCAATTTGTATATGCATAAATCAGCGGCCATTTTGGAATAAGGTGTATGAAGTTTCCGCTCTTGAACACAAGTTAGTTAGTTGATGCTTTCCATATCAAAAAAGATTCAACACGTTCTTTTATATAAGATAGAATAAGATACCGTTGAAGCCATTTTTATCACAAGAAATATATTCTTTTATTTGAAATGTGATTAAAGTATGATTTAGTCGCAAGCCTTGTAATATTTATATTTGATCTACTGGCATGTAAAGCAGGTTTTTCAGCTTTGTTTTTATAATTAATTGAAGCATTGTTACCGTACCAAGTTTATGTCATAATTATCGTTATATTTTCATGTTAACTTGGTTTTGACTGTTTATACCAATGTGGTTTTACGTATGGACAATACAGATTAAATTAATTAAGAAGTTGTTATGGAAATCAGAGAGAATGTTTGAAATAAAATTAACCAGCCATCACCTAATTTTGTCATACAAACAAGAGACAAATTGCAACTTATACGACATTACCTATCGAACCCTTGTTTGTATAACAATATAATTTTGTTTTATCAACTAGGTTGACAATGGGAATTGGCCACCATAAAGAGATTTAAGAGCTGACGTTTCGAGCTTTAGCCCTTCGTCCGTCGCTATTGGCTGGTGCCTGGTAACGTGAAAACAACGGAATAAATTAGTTGAATGAAAAGCGTTCGTTGATACCGTGAGGATTAAGGGTGCCGATTTAGAAAATAAATTTTTGTTCTAGAGTTTTGCGGCTTTCCGTGTTTCCTTGGTGAAGAGAAAGGCCGCAGACTGCCATATGTTGCTCAGAATGATTTGGGAGATTGAAGTGCCTCGCGACCGGTTTCGATGCATTTTTGTCGTCTTTCTCTACGTCTCGAAGGTGTTCTCGGAGTTTTTGAGAATGATGGATTTAACTGCGTGGTTGTGAGGGTGAAATGTGAGGGTGAATGGAATTGTTTGTATAACCTTATTCAAAACTAGGCAACCAATTGGAACAAGAGTTATGTTATTACATTTTTACAACTCATCAATGAAACTGGAATGGCCAGAATAGTTAGTCTAATACAGTAATAAAGTATTGGGAAGTCTTTTGGGAATGGTTTTTGCCGATAAACCTATTCTGTCAGAAAAGAGCAATTTTTGAGTGTCTAAAGTAATTCTTATTTGCTTTAGTTTTGCATTGCTACGTACGGGGATTGGTTTAGAATATTCGCACCAATGAGAAGTAAAACCAAAACCAATCGTGACTCGCTTTACGAGTTTTCCCGCGCTTCGTGTATCTACGACGTGTTTTGATTGCTCATTGGATTGGTAGTGTTCTTTGTGATTGGTCAAAGTACTTAGTTTGGTTTTGATTTCACGGAAACCAAACGAAAATCTCTCTACTATTTATTTGTTATTTATAGCTAAATAAGACCAGTCTCGTTTTTTGTTATGAAAATTAATGATTTCTGTTTGAAAAATAGTTAAACTATAAGGGATAATCTCTTTAAAGGAATTGATATGGTAGGTATGTTAAACCCCTATTCAGTCCTTTGGTGGTAATATTATATCACTGTAACTTTAATTAACGGTGTCGAAAGAGGTGAGGCGGTATTCTCTATCAGTGATTAGTAGAAACTCAGCTGTGTTCTATTTGAGATCCGTGAATCTGATAAGTTCTACCACTGTCTTCTACTCGCCGATAGAAAAAAATCGCGCGTTGCTCTTTGAATATTTCTTAATTTTTAGCTTAAAAGTACACAAAATGGTTGGTTTTGGAATGTAATCCTTTAGAGTTTGTACTAAAACAATTACACTACTCGCCCTCGTTCTCTATGAGCGATAGTCAACTCGGCTGCTCCTCGCTAGAAAACTCGGGCTCAAGAAGGGGCGCAGCCCAGGTTGACTGTCAACTGTTGACTGTAAAAAAGGCAACTATCTGCAAGTAGTGATCGATGAGAGACGAACGATATTCGTGAAATTTGGTAGTGCATATTTTTGAAGATTCATCAGTGTCAGAAGAGTAACCCAACATGTTAATTATTTCGGTTACATAATAAGCGCAATTATGGACCTATTAAAGGACACACGCACTGATGACATTTCCAAGTTATAATGAAACTAATAGATTCCATGTTGCCGTGCGTCTGTTCAGTAATAGATAACAGGAGACGTCAAAATGTGGTAAGAACAACAGTGCTATCGTGTGCCACTTTTTGACGTCATCAGTGATCTTTTACTGGACATATAATTTCGAAATCTTATTACTCATGTGTGATTTGCCATTAACTTGGAGCTTTCTGCATTGGCTTCACCTTTAGTAACGACCCGCGCTAACGCACAGCGGTTTTCTTCTAAACACGATGTGCATACATCAATAGTCTTCTCTGGTCTCCGACGCTTTCGTGATGTCACGGATGCCAGAGTGCAGGGAACCTGTTTTTCTTGTAGTATGGGAATTGGTAACGCGAGTAACACAACACCGGAAACACAACAAATGGAGCCAACGATCTTTCCAAGAACAGATGAAGGCACCACATCGCCATAGCTAGACAATAGCAAAACAAGAAGCAATTCATTAAGTCTCCTACTGCTTACGGAGTTGGTCGGGCAAAAACTTTGCTCCCATTGACACAATGAAAGCTGTGCAAAATTGGGGACAAATAGGCCAATATGCCTAAAGTGGATCAAGGTCAAATTTCCCGATGTTACGAGTCAGAGTTAAGAGTCAGAGTGTTTAGCTAGATATTAGCTAACTGTGGACACTAAGAGAACATTCCAAATACAAAATAAAAATGGGGATATTATAGTTAGAATTTTCAAGGGCAGAAAGTAGCCAGAATAAACAGGACAGAAAAAGGAAAGGAGAATGACCTATACAACGCCGAAAAAAGGAATCCAAATAAATAATTCCTGAAATGCAATTCTATCTGCCAAATGTTTTAGAAAATTGTTTCAACTGTTAATTTTCCGCAAAGTCAATTTTTTCATTGAACACTGCCATATATGCATTTTGCGGGCCTTACAGCTGCAAGATGGTAGAATTTGATGCCGCATGGGCAGAAAAATTACTTTATTTTGTCGTTATTTTTTCTGTCTAGAATTAGAAAAGAAGTAGGGGTCACCGACCATTAAAGAGAGAGTTAGGGCTAATGACCTCTGTTTAGAATTTTTTCCACAGCGCGCACGCGTGATGTATGAATTAAATGTGCGTGATGCGTCAGTTCATCGATTTGACTCTCAATTTGACAGTGAAGAATATCCTCTTTTGTTGATTGACTATTAATGCTTAAGTCACTTTTCTTTTGACGCCTTTTTAAAAGCCACTGAGCCTTTGTGCAAATAACGTACAGTGTTCTTTCTTATGCAAGGAGCTCCACTGACGCATAACACAAACAGATGGAAACCATGGCTTGATGACAAAGTCAGTTATTGTTTCAAAAATTCATACCGTGCTTTTCTCCTACCAAATATGAATAGGCGACAAGAAACGCTTTTTAAGCAAGCTAAAAATGACATCATTGGTTAGATTGATTAGACTCAAATGAAGGGCGCAGCAAGTCAAGAAACAAATTATGGGAAACGTTGAAATTTTATTTTTGTGTGACTGCATTTAAGTGTGATAGATTTATAACAATCACTTTCGATTTAGGAAACCCTTGAATCTTTCACCGTATTATCGTAGATAAAGGAAAGGTGAACGGCCTCAAATTAGTCGTCTTTAACACTGCTAGGCACATAATTAATGCAAAGGACGAGAAGTCGCCGAACCAAAATAAGCTTTCAAGCGTAGGCTGTTATGGTCAAAATAAAGTCTTAAATAAATTGTTTTGTCTCAAAATTGAAAAAATGCGTAATTATTCTGTGAGAATTCTGGGCATTTATCAGCAAAAAAGTCGCTCAGGAATCGACGCACTAAAAATGAACGATCCATAATTTGTGGAAGTGTATGGTCCGATTAAATACGAATAAAATTCAAATTCTGATAAAAGAAAGTGCAAGCGATATATATACATAAAACAATGAATTCCAACAGCCGGCTTTTTAAGCTAATAAGACTAACTAACGCAAACTCAACATTTAAACATCGTTTAAATACTTGGAGTATGAAATAAACGCTACTCACCCGACGGTCATTAGCGTGACACAGATGTACCAAAACGATTCAGGAATGCTGGAAAACTTCGGGTCGCCTTCTGCAAGTTCCAAGTAAAAAATTGCTGTTCCGAAAAGGATAATTGCTAAGAAGCAAATACAGTAGAGAAAAACAATGTCCACCGCACATCGACGAAGAGTCAACAGTAAACAACGTAGTCTACGTGAGTTCCTCGTGAGCTTTAGAATCCGAATCACTCTCAGCACTTTAAGAATTTGAAGAAAGCTGGTATCTTCAACTCCAAAGCTTGTAACAATCAGCGTTATGTAATAAGGAAGAATGGCTAGTGTATCGATAACATTCATGGCGTTCAACATAAATTTCTTTTTCTGGGGGCAAACGTAAAACCGAATTGAAAGTTCGACTGTAAATACAACCACACAGATTGACTCCACCGTGAAGAATATTTTGTGGTACACGTCCCCGCATGTTTCGTTCTCGCCGCATTGCAATGTTTCCAATGAAGCTATTAATACGCTGACAAAAATAAAAAACCCATATATTAAATGAAATATTACTCCAGTTTTTGTTGTCTTCGAAGGACCTATGGTTCGCCAAATCTTCTGCCGCAGAGAAAGCTTTGGCTCACAGTGCAAGTCGCATAAATTTCCATTGCAGTTGATTGACTCTCCTTCAAGTTCATCCTCGTCGCCTTCAACAAGGACGGATTTCTCTTTTGAACTACAGTAATCCCAGCAACAGTTGTCCACATCGTAAATCGAAAAGCCATAAAATTGCAATTCCTCTTCGAACGCTGCGGGGCAGTCTTCCTGGGAGCAGTGTAGCTTTCCGTAGCGGTAATAATTCAAAACAAACTTGAATAGATATGGGTCTCGGTCGAGAAAGTATTCCTTCCGTTTCTCGTCGTAAAAATTCTTCATCGTTTCCATACTTCCGAGCAAAGAATCCGGAAAACGCAACAGCGTGCTCTCCCACGTTTGAAACTTCATTCCACTGACGTTTATCGTTAAACGTCGGTCGTTAGTCGATCCGAATGACTCCGCCGTCACACGCCTTCCGCTTAAAGCGGATCCAATAGAAGCTCTGGGGTACTCGAGTAGTGATTTTCGCTGCGACTTGTTGTTGTTAGGGACTTGGTGTTTCGTGATTACTACGCCTGAAATGCTTGAGTGAAACATTTGGCGATTTTCACACCAGAATCACGATTACCCTTTGTCTTTGTAAAAGCCAGTTTAAAATCCTGTCGTGTTTTACCCTTGTGCGTCGAAACACTCCCAAGTTTCGTGTTTATGTTTTCCAAAGCTTGTTATGACCTTTCCGGCTGGAGCGCAGATTTGAGCATGAGGTGTTTGTATGTTCGATTCTTCTTCAAACAAGCCCCATGTTGATCAATGAGATAAAACGAAGCCACGTGTTCTAACATACAAACGACTGAATTGAAAACAGCACAATAAATAGTAAAAATTACCATATGGTTCGCTTCAAAGATCGTCTTCTTTGTTGGAAGGATTTTCCATTGGGTGTCGTTATCGCAGACTTGCCTTTTACGCCTTACTAATCAGCTCACCGCAGTCTACCTAAAGATAGGGAATATACCACAAGGTGAGGTTGAGTGTCGCGAAATGAATTTTTATTGTAATTTTTTATCCTGCTAAAATCATGTTTCAGGCGATATTCTTGAACCAGGTCAATAAAACCGCTAATTATAAGACGTGTATTGAATATCTTAAATTTAAGAATTGTTTGCCCTTCGCTTGCTGTTATGTTTTTTTTGTTTTTAAAATAATCCCCAGGATTAAATATTCCGAAATGACATTCAGAAGCTTTATTTTCTCATAGGAGAAAATGTGCCAACAACTAGGGGAAACTACTATTTTAACATATATATATATTTTATCCTTTTTGCTCTTTACTAATTTTCCGACAACCAAAATCACAAGACTGTTTTGTCATAATTTCTGTTATTTTTCAATGATGCATTTAACTTTAGGGGTTTTCTTAATTCCATGTGGTTTCGCCACCTCTTAAGTGAAATTAAGACGCCTCTTAAATTTAAGCCTAAATCAGAGCCTAAAGCAAATTTAAGACACTCCATAGTATTTTTCATATGACAACCCAATCACCGCTAAGCTTTCAACTATATCCGGAAGTGGTTTACCTCTTCCAAGCTGTAAAGAAACTGCAAAATGAGTTACAGTTTAAAATTAAAATTTTATTAAGCAAGTCAGAAAAACAATATATAGCTAGGAGGTGCAAAATGTGGGTGACAAATGAATATGGACTGATTTCAATCCTGAAAACATTATATGTACTTTAATTCTTGTTGTTTGCAATTGCATCTTTTAAATAACATCGAAAATCACTGACAAGGCGAACATGATACGCCTTTTCGTTATTCATATTTTTCGTCGCGATTGGCCTGACATTCAGTTCAATTTATGTTTTTATAATTACCTAAGAGTCGTTTGTTTTGTAGTCAAACGATAAGCCTTTGAAATGAGTATCTTTATTTGTACTTTTCTGGGCGCTATTAAAACAAATAATTGGGTTACGAACAATAAATGTTGGATTTTGTAAAGCAGTACTTGACAAATGACAGGAACTATTAGGATACAAGAACGACTAAAGATCGCGGGTCATGAAACTACTCTTTCAAGTCAAAATAATTCTGATCTGATTGAAGTATTCGATTTGATTGAATATTTCATATATGCCATACCTGAAACTATAGTTATTGAAGTTGGGTAACCACCTTAATACATCATAAAACGATCTCCCTGTGGTGGAGATGACATACAGCATTTCCATATTTATCTATTTGGCTGTGACGTGGTTATGGCAATGAGTAAAATTCAAGATTAACGGTTCTTGTTAATGAAATTGTACAAAGTGCCTCGTACGACAGATGAAACTGAGTAAGAATTCAACAAAAGCTGTTTCAGTCTCTTAACTTGAATCCATCTTTCATTTTGTATCGGATTTTAAAAAACATCCTAGATTCCGGTAAGCTTCCGAAAAGTGCCTTCAATTTCCGTTTCTGTTATTATTTTACGTTCGTGTTCCGTTTGACCATGCCGAAAACAAATATCATTCAAAGGCAAATATCACGCATAATATCCCATACCTAAATTACGTGTTACTTGGCACATAATTAATCTTGTGTGGTAAAATCACGAAACGTTAATTGGCAGAGAGTACTTTCAATCTTCATATTTAATTTTCTTATCGACTGAATATACCATACGATGATTTGTTTTATATGTGAGGGTAATAATATAAGCAGTCACAACACAGCGTAAAATTTGTAAAAAGTACGATTTTGCTCGATGTTTTTTTACATTCATAATAAGAGTTTTCTTTCCTTGGTCGAATTGAATGTAAAAATGAAGAATTTGAAATTGTTTGAAAGCAAATGAAAAACGGACTGATCAGTCAAATTTATATTTCAAATCGGCACTCTTAATCCTCACGGTATTAACTAATTTTCATTCAACTAATTTATTCCGTTGTTTTTACGTTACCAGGCACCAGACAATAGCGAAGCCCCATCTTTCTGTATATAAACAACACACGACCCACAATTCCTTGATTCGCTCCGACGAAGGGCTAACGCTCGAAACGTCAGCTCTTGAATCTCTTTACGGTGGCCAATTCACATTATCAACCTAGTTGATAAAACAAAATTATATTGCTATACTTCCCACCGACGCAGCACCACAGTTTCTTTAGAAACTTACCCCCTCAATAACATGTTGTTTCCTTTGAATTATTCTATTTAGATTTCTGCACGAAATTGCTCACGCACTGCGTCTAATAAAAGAAGAAAG
Organism: Blastomussa wellsi; assembly: GCA_947652115.1. Lineage (NCBI taxonomy): Eukaryota > Metazoa > Cnidaria > Anthozoa > Scleractinia > Plerogyridae > Blastomussa > Blastomussa wellsi. The sequence continues at coordinate 2,450,493 of OX393574.1, read as the reverse complement.
AAATTCTATTGGCATTACTGCGTGATTCTGACACCATCTTTCTTCAAGATAGTGTAAGCTAATCACGAACGTGTTAGACTAGCCGTATACCGCGGGAAATACCGTAGAGCAAGATGAAGACTGGACCTGACTGTTTTTCACTAGTTTGAAAATGCAAGCGTACACTTGTATGCTTGTGTGAGAAGTATGATGCGTGGACTAACGGTGAATATTCAATGAGAGCAGCCAATCAATATGGGCGGATTTGCAATAACCCACGGTTATTTTCCACCAATATGTGCAATAAATCGTTCAATAAAGATATGCCCCTCAGCTTATATTTCACTTCCGAAGTTGTCAATATTAAATATCTCCTCTAAGGGCGAGTCGACACGCGGTCAAACCAGACAGATCTCAAGGATGGATTGTCGACAACAAGGACATCTTTTCTGTTTAATGGCGGCACATGAGCAACATTGCAAATTAAAACTACGCGCCCCTGCACTATAAATACTCATGGGCTATAGGGGCAATGCCCATGCCGTTGGCTAGGCACGGTTTGTATCTGATTTAGCAAATACTATTATAAAGATCTTTTCATTTTTTCTTGAACAACTGGAAACGAATGACTGTTGTGTATATTCTGATGGAATTGATCTTTACTTTAGTTTACCTCTCCCTTGGCGTTAATGGCATTTATCCATGTTAATGGTAATGAATGTCAGAGGTTTTGCACGAGTTTAACAAAGATTTGAATAAACAAGATGAACAAGCAAAGCTAAATTTACCTGTGTCCTTACGAGGGTTTTGAATCAGTACGAAGACATTTCTTCAAACTAATTAAACTAAACTCTGGGGTTATGTCCCCTGCCTCATATATAATAACTAATAAAAAGGAGTGTATCGTGAAAATAAAAACAGTAACTAATAAATCTCCCCCACCGAGTGAACCAATTCATTTATCACCCATATTGTATTGAATAGCCAGCGAACGTTTGGGTTTCCTGTGAACTATCTGGTGCGTTTGAATGTGTACATCAAGTAATAAATGCAAGCAGTTCAAAATAATTCATAACAGCCCTACTTTCTTTCCTTTGAAAACTTATTTTGCCTCATTAAAGACAGCTGTTCTGCAAATCGAATACATTGCACCAAACGTCAATTTTGATGAACAATTCCTTTTCTCTAAAATTTACCTTCGAGGGTAAACTGTTGCCTGTTTCATTCAAATATATAAAATATTCATTAAGATCACTTTGTTTGTTTGTTTGCGTAAATGTTTCAAACTTTTAATCCTCGTGAATCAAAGGCTACAAACTAGTATTATTCACGCGACCGTAAAATTAGCTGAGTTTCTTTTCATGTATTGTTTATAATTACACAACCATAAAGGAGCAGCCATGATCAAAGGATTCCGATTTTCAATACATAAATTAGAATTCATCGGAAATATGGAATAAGTCATTGTTTTATTTCATCTAGTCAGATTTTCCATATTTGACGCATCAACATCAATATTGGTTTGATTAATTATAACTATTTTCCCACATAATTTTCATTCTAAAATCATGATACTGCCTTTTGGCTGCTATTAACGTAGTTCCCTGCATGGTTATAACTGATTGACAGCCCGACTGGTCATATATATAATTAAAATACACATAACATGACTCGTCAGAGATATTGACTGGTAGGAAATACAACAATAGAACGTTTACGCAATTCACGTTTGTCTTCTGTTTGATAATAGTTAATTTTAGAAGCAGGATCTTCAAAAGTAAATCAACGTTTTGTAGCTATAGAATTATCTGTGGGGAATATAGCTTGTTGGAATTGTTTCGCTTGTATTTCCACTTTTGCCTGCCAGTCGTGCAGCTATTACTATATTACTATTACTGTATACTTTTCTAAATGTATTAATGTATGAAGTTCTAAAAGCTTACGGGTTTTGGCGCCCCATTATCGCAAAAAATAAAAAGCCATTTAAGATCGTTATGTTGACAGTGAAAAATGATTATGTTATTGCTTTGGATGCGACAAGATCTGCATAATTATTGTATTTCGAACGGAATGGATAACACTGGGGCTCGATTTATATTTAGAAAATACAGTTATTGAAAGGAAAAATGAAATAAAAATATATCATGGCCAAATACCTGAAATCAAATAACATGTACTGATTGTGATGGGCGGAGAATACTTTTTGAAAACCGAAAAACTGTGGTGGACTGTCTTGGAAATCAAATGGATTAATTTCCTCTTTCAAAACGGCATCATTGACCGCACGTCGCATAAACGTTTCCTTAGTTCATTTAATATTGGCATAGCATACGACTCCTTTACAATTTGAATTAATAATAATGTACTATATAAGTTTTAGACTGGTTCATTTGAACACTCTAAAGACACCGTAAATCAAACCGTAAAAGAGTATCTCAGACTTACGCATATGGTGTAACAGCTTGCATCTCATTATTTGCTTTTTCCATCGCCAAATTTCGTCGAGTGTGCGCTTCAAATTGAACAAAATCGCCAGTTCGCTAATCCTATTCTTCACTGGTTTTCCGATTTGAAGGCTACACAGCTTTTGACTTGTAACGGAGTAAACCGCTGGATGCATACAATTCTTGAGCCGCTTCTTTTTAATGACAGACAGGAAGTTATTAATTCAAAATTGCAGCTTCGCTTCTCAAACGCGAATTCTAGTGGTTTCTGCATTAAATAAACTCCTTTAAACGGAAATGTTCCGTTCTTCAGTCATGGGCACTTAAGAAAGCACCGGCTATTACAGTAAATCTACGTCACAGGAGACCAGTATTTTTGAATTTTGAATCGAATGTTCAAATCTGCATGCCCGATTTTGAACATGTTGTTAGATTCATATTTCATATACGCTAACAGCTCTAAAATGGCAATTTTCGTTAAAATATGAGTTTTCAGATTATTATTACAGATCATTAAAATTATTACAATAATTACAAATTATCGCAATATTTAAAATCTATCAGTAATATTAGCAATGAGCAATTCAAAATAATTTCATTTATTTAATTAATGACCAATTTTAAATAACTCCGTGACATCACCATTTAAAACCACTTTTCAATAGGCCACTTCAGAAAATACCATAATACTCTTTGTTACTCCCCAAAATTTTGAATAAGCATTGTTTCCAGTTTCTCACGGGACTTACAATGGTCCCAAGAGAAAACAAAAACAATGCTTATGCAAACTTTTGGGGACAAACAAAGAGTATTATGGTATTTTTCGAAGTGGCCATTTGGGATACATACATACATTTTAATCAACAAACTGAAAATTATTTTGAAATATAAAAACATTTTCTTTTAGGACGTCACATACAGCGAGGGTCACTTGTGGCGTACTGTCAATATAGAGTGAAGCAACTGCGATGGATTTTCGTCAGTGTGACACCTATGACGCACATTATGCGCATTATATGAAGTATTGTCAATAACTCATAACAGGTTGCCAATAATTAATTTTTACCACGCGATCATTTTCTACACGTTGATGAAATTCTCCAACTGTTCCTTTCCAAGGTATAGTTAAGACTTAACAGCACTTATTTTATTCTAGGTTAAGGTTTTACTATTATTATATGTTTCTATTTCCCATTAAATGACAGAGTTTTGAAATGTAACCTTCAGTCATCAAAAAAAAAATTGAGAAAGGGCTATTTCAAACATCAGCGATCATATTTAAGTTTTTCAAATTGGTACTCCTATCGCTGACGGTCCTTTGAAGTTTTCACTTGCAGACAAAAACCAATTTTATGTATAGCAAACAAACTGCTCCATTTTTCTTTCGATTTTTTTCAAAACAATGATGTCAACTGATCTGCAATATTAATTTTTAATGCAGACCGCCAGTTAACAAAGAATTAAAAAGTGACAGAATATCAAGAAATTAGACGTTCCATTCTGATGAAATTTTCAAACTTTAGCCTTTTCTCTTTTTTAATTTCTTCGCTTTTACAAATTTTGGTGTTGTTGTCTTTCAATTTCAGTGTAAGGTTCATTATGATAACATAGATATTTAAGCCAGTACACTCCCTTTAAAATTGTGAATAGCGCAAAAAAGAGAAAACAAAAGCTGGAAACAGCAGGTGTTGTTGATGAGAAAATAGAGATATGAAACGTCCTGGAAACGAAAAAAACAGTGACAGCTTCTCGTGTGAATCTAGATAAGTGAGATATATTAACACTCTTTCTAGTCAAAGATTGTAATCGGCTTTTGAAGGGCCCTAGTCAGCCACACCCTTCTTGTTGTTTACATGTGAAAATTTCAGTATTATATTTTACGCGGATCGTGTCGAAACGAAAGAAATTCCTTGAGAAACTTGCTAAAGGTAATTTAAACACTTCCAGTAACATAACCTACAGCAATACAATATGATTTTGCTTCACCATACAATTTCTATAATTTCGATGCCATCGAAAATGGCGGAGGATGACTAGGGCCCTTTAACATTCGGTCTATTTTATTGTCTGCACAATTGGTTTCGCCTACGAAACCTGGATATATCTGCTTGCATAGTCGTAGAGAGTAATTACTAATTACTATGGCAACGTTCGTTGCTTGGAAACCGGTGAAAATGCGACTACGACAGTAAGTAGCTGTAGTGTGGTGTGTACCTTGCAACTGATCGATGGCTAATAACTGCAACCACAAAACAGAAACAGTTTTTAACAATCTTGTTTGCGCTCCTTTCCTAGTTAAATCACATTCAAAACTAGAACTTTTACACTTGTTTAGAACTCTTCGTCAATTATTCCAGTTATTAATTCCTAAAAGATCCTTTAATCCGTTGCTCGCGTATACAAATTGGTAGATTTAAATCGAAATGAGACGAGCAAATTGTACGTTGTTTGTATTGTAACGGATTGTTTAGAATATCCTCAATGTGTTTTCGTATTTTTCGAGAGGAAATCCATGCAAAATATTTCCATTTTGAAATATAATTATTGCAAAATCAACTAGGTTTTGTTAAATTTAAAACGAAAGCGTCTTCATTACGAATCCTGACAAAGATAATGAAGGTAACATTTCTTTACTTTATTTTAACTTTTTATCGATTTAATTGCATAACTTGATTAGCCGATAAAATCGTTAGAAATCCTCCCTTAAAGATTAACACATACAAACTGAAAATTCCAAATTCGCGTTTGACCGTTTTAGTTTTAATTAAAGATAAAGAGGAAAATGCATGGATTACAAACTTCTATTGTGCCCAATTAAAATTTCTTCTTACCATTTCAGCACTGGCTTTCGATTAAGATTATTTGATCCCCAGGTTAATCTTGTTCTAGCTGTTTCATCTTTTCAGCTTAAATTAAACATGTTCATACACGTCTTTGATGTACTGACCAGCAGATCTGCAGCTGTCATATTATTTAGTACGTTTCAGCCTTTAAATTGTACGCATTAATTGATTTCCTTCTTTAACATACTTTCTAATCTTAGTTTTGAAAACTTTGTGAAATACGTGATCGTTTTATAAAAGTATTGACTTGTAAGGAGAAGTGCATAATGTTCATCGCGCGTGGGAATTAACAAAAATCTTTCGTTTGCATTAGGCTGTTTTTCGTGTGTAACATCCTGTGTAAGCCATTTTTTTACTGGAATATTCAGTTTAAGCTGTGAAAATTTCAAATATTTATATATATTGTCTTACATATTCATGATTCTATCAGTTTTTTCCTAATTTGCTAAATTGTTCCAGATGTTTATCGTGAATGCAACTTGTCCTAAACAAAACAGAATAACGTAAAAGCTTCCCGACCATTTTGCTTCTAAGATATTAGCTTGTGGCTTTCAATATGGTTCCTTTGTCAATTTTATTATTTAAAATGTGCTTCCTTTATAAATTGTTTGTTTTTGTTTCAGGAGAAAGGCAAAGATGGCCTCTGGTTGGAAATGTACGCGAGCAGATGGCAGAAACAGCGACACTTTTACGAGAACTTCAAGATAGCAATCTTGCAATGCTAATAGCACATTAGCAACGGAAAAAATGTAGCGCGCCTGAAGAGAAATAAAAAAGCGCACGCTTTGTTTTCGACAAAAATATTTGAATGTTGTTTCGACAACTTGTTTTACGTCTCTGTGGCTGCAGTAAATTCATATTTCACTGCTCGATACTTAACTATCGCACTGCACTTTGTATTTAAACCCCATATATTTTATTGTTATGATATCCTAAAATCACAACGCTTTTAATCACGTTTTTGTGCATTTGGGAACCGGTGTTACTGAAACGTAAAATTTATTGAAACTTCCAAAAATATATTTTAACACTCGAAGTACTTGCTAAGATTCATCGAATATGAGTTGTTCGATTGTTTATGTGTGATGTGTGCACAACGGTTTTCATTAACACATTTCATGAAACGTACTCTTTAATTTGCCTTATGGAGGATTGACACTCGAGCAAGGCAGTATAGCAAGATGCATACGTATATTCCACCTTGACCACTACTAGCGAACAAAAGTGCAATTAGTTTTGAACTAATCTGCAAATTGACACTTATGGCTGGAAAGAATTCTGAAAGCATGTCAGTGTGTCAGTTCGTAATAAATTTACTTACTTACTTACTATCACTTTTCTTTGTATTGAACGTACTAAGAAATTGCTCGGTAACGCAAATGAAATAGTGCGCATTTTGCAGTTTTGCGATCTTTTCTTCTTTGCATAACAGCAGAATGACCCAGCATTTTTCCAAACACCGCAATCTAATTTTTCGACCCGCACAAATAAGCTAAACATATTATAAACGTATGCTTTGACAAATCCGAGCAGTAAATTGACAAAAAACCATCACTGAAACGACGGCGTTCGAAAGGACCGTGTTGTTGTGTTCTTAGATTTACGCTTGCCTTACCTTTAGTTACTGCTTGTTCTGCGCTGTTTTCTGGTTTAACTATATGACACCTATGTTTGCTGCCCTTATTATAAAATTTAAATAATTTGCATCTTTCACGTTGCGAAACTCGCCTTCTTCTTGAGCTCAATTGTAACAGCGTGGTGTCTTTGATCCGCTATCGCATAATTGATAAACAGTTCCGGAAGGTAAGTATAACCATTTCAAGCGCAATAAAGTAGCCCGAGTTTTTTTTGTATACAAACGTCTGTTGTGATCAACACAATTTTGCAATCGAAATTTGGCTGACTAAAAAGTGCAAATCCATTGTTACCATTGGCCGATTATGTAATTAGCGATTGGATTTCAACGGGTAGCTTTCACATGCATTTAATGAGTTTTTGGTAATTTGTCATCCAATTTTTCTTTTTGTAATGTGTACCATGTTTTTACTGGCCGTTTCCAACTTGCAAGATTCAATTACGAATGAGTATTTCTGACAAGAAATTACGAAAAATACCTGACTGAAATACTTACCATTTTTTTACTCAATATGCCTTTGCAAGGTCTATTAAAAACCACCTGTATTTTTATAAAGCTCTTTTACATTTCAATGAATTGATGACAGGGTGTTATTTGACATCAACCATTGTATATTTTGCCAAAACAAAATAAAAACGAGTTGTCCTTCTAAACGCCATGATTTCACTAAAATTTGTTTTGTTGTTGTACCCTTTTTTAATTTTCTTAAAAAAGGCCAAACTAACTGTTTTGTGAATGCAAAGCAAAACTGCAAAACTGCTATGGCCTTCTGTAGTTACAGAGCCATTGTCACCCTAAATGCATCTTGGGAAGTTCGCAAAGTTGAAAATTGTCACTTGGAAAATAACAGCCAACGAGAACAGTACATTTAACAAACTAACAAGTGCTTGGATGAACAAAGGCCTTTGAAACTGAATTGCTCATAGAAAGATATTTTCGTACTTTTATGTATTTCATATTAATAAAATCCAACTTTTCCTTGGTAGGTTTTATAGTTTTCAATATAATGTTCCCGAAAGTGCGTTTGTATCAGGTATCACACAGCGTATTAAATTTACACAGCGTATAAAGCTTAACTTCTCAGCGACTGTCTTAACTTTTGGCTTGAAAGCGAAGGATTACAGAAATTTATGACGTTTGCACAAGGCAGTTTTGGCGGTAACTGCGCACGCGCGCCACGTTTTACCGCTGTGTGAATCAAATGGGGTCACTTTGCTCACTTTTAAGGCGGTGGCAAACGCGGAAACGCGGAAACATTTTCGTTTTAATGATTATCCTTTCTTATCTGTAGACAAAAATTTTTTAAAAGCAATGAGAGTTCCATAAAAATTGACACAAGTACTCCGCCTTTGACAAAACAACTATTTTGATGAAATGTTTTTTTTTTCAAATTCATATAAATACAACACGTGACAAACTGAAAACATAATTAAAACCTTTGATATCCAAGCGGCGTTGGCTCCATTCTTGTCAAAGCAATCACCTTATTTATGCACAGCATACCCCTGACTGTTTTATCGATTCTAAGTGACGAAGCCGCTTGGTGGCAGGTGGGCGTATCTTGCCTTAGGGGACCCCTGAAGTTCTGGCAAATGAAAGAAAATAACTTTTAAAAGCAATACGCTACATGACAAAACATCGTCTGGCTTAGAGGTCCACTAACCACCTGCTGTTTCTCACAGTTATAATTGTCAAAAGACTATAAATACCGTATCAGTACTGCCTGGTAAGCACAATATTTCTACCTGCAGTGTAGAATTTTGGCGCCAAACGTTCGATATACAAAAATGAATTTATCTCGTCTCGATTTTTGTTAGTTGCCGTTTGCAAACTTCAAAATTCATAAACAGTTCTTCAGATAACTTCTTGATCAAACATAAAAGCATAAGAAGTCTTCCCGGCCCGGGTGATCATAACAGCCGCATTTTCCCAAGAATATTGACAATTGTCTCCACAAATGGCGCTAGCCGCATGCAAATACTTATATCGTTACATCTTGCTTTATTATCCCTGCTACACGCAAGCTAGTTTATCGCTAAAGCGGTTCTTTTTATCTAACAGGAATATTTCGCTTCTTGGCATTTCCGCGGGTCTTCTATTCATCTGGCGATAACCTGATGAACGATGTATCCTGTTTCCTCTAAAAGTGCGGTTGGTTTGCCAAATGTCTTCGAACATAATTCGAAAAAGGAAGAGTTTCTGACATTGATTACCGCACGTACTTGAAACATTTTAACCCTACAAAGACCTTAACAAAAAGAATCGAAAACAAAACAAGAAACTACCTTAGCTTGTAAGCATCGGCTTCATCGTCAAAACAGTCGCACAGTTTCAAATGGCGCTGTTCTGAATATCATCATTCAGAATTATTTACCGTAGTTAGGGTGCGCCATTAAGACTTGTCATAATATGCGTCCGTTGATAAAACTTTCATTAAACCTTCTATTTTACACCCTGCGGGAATGTTTTAGGCTGTATTTTTTCTTGCCTTTAATATCCCTTGCTGATATTAAGTTTTAAAAGTTTAGAAATTAAATTGAGGGCGCTCTACCGCGTCTGGGCAATAACCATGGCGGAACTGGCTAATTATTCCGACTTTGTAATCAAGATCCACGTTGAAAATGCGGAGATACGGCACAGGAATAACTCCATCACGACTAATAACACACTCCTCAACATAAATATTGACGAATATAGCTTTTATGGACCTAAAAATATATTAGTCATCATTATTATTATAGTTGAACCGATAAGTTAAACATGATCACCCCACTTTATTTTCTTGCTTTAAATATCCGTTCAAAAGTTACTTATTTCTGTTTCTTATCGTCAATCGGCCGTCTATTACCATGCGAAATTTCATGTTATGAAGATCGCTTATTAAAATTGGGTGGTCAATATTGACTGATGTAAAACGACAAATGTGAATATTTGACTAGTTCTGCAAAGATTGCACGAAATTCGGATGAAATTATTGGTTTATATCAGACTTTGTTCTGTATTGTTTCCTGAAAGGTTATTTAAAACACTTCGTAATATTTTTTTATTAAATCGACTCAAAGCCCCGGCACTTATTTTGTCTTAACACAGACACAAACTGAAAAAAAAGTTTAACATAGTTAATTAAAAACGTTCAATTTTCCCGTTATCGGACCAATGGCCAATGTTTGATATTGATATTCATTTTTAGACTTTAATAATAAAACACAATACCTCGCGCATTATGTAAAATAAAAATTCACAACTTTGTATAATCAACTGGTGTTCTTCGGTTTCTCTTTATTCAGAAAAGTAAAATGCGGAAATTGAGCCCGAACAGCTTGGAAATTTATGCTCAGATTAATTTTAAAAGAAAAACAGGAATTGAATTCACAGTGTATTCTACTAATAATTATAATGTTTTGGTATTAATTGCAGTAAGTAGGTGGAGATGTTAGCATCATTTTACCAGCTGAACATTCCTTTTTTGCAAGTGACGTCATCGACGCCATGTTGGATGGCAGAAACAAAAGATTTCTGATTAGCCTCTTTTATTTGGTCATCCAACATGGCCGCCATGCTTATTTTCATTTGAATCTCTTGGGATTGGCTGCAAACAAGGAATATATGACCGTTGTATTTTACCAATAAACCCTATAACTCAACAGTAGCAGGTTCAACGAAACTTATGCATTCAACGATTTGGCACGGTTTGTGCCTTTTGAAAAATTGAGCCTAAATTTTTCAAAAATGTCATTCGTAATCCGTCTCAATCTTCTCCATCCCTGTTCCGTTTTTACTTTACTATCCCCTCTTTGGTGTTTTTCGTCTTTGTAAACTATTAGTTTTAGGTTTCATTCATTTTAAGGGGAATTTTGTTTCGTCACAAGAAAACAATTCAAAATATCGTGACGCAGTTCCTTTAAGGTATCAATATACCTCAATTTCGATCAAAAAAGAAAATTTCCTTTTTTCGAGACACCTTGTTTGGAATTTTTATGGTCTTTCTTTTGCAAAAAATTCGAAAAGAAAAGCTATTTTTGTTTCCGAGCTAGAAATAAAAAATAATTTTTAATTGCTAGTTAACGCCAGCTGAGCGTCGACAAGTTCCTGTCATCACTTTCTGTCAATTCACCGCCAAACCTCACGCGATATGATCGCGCCTTAGTTCTCCTGTTCTTTTTCAGTATTTTCAGTAGGTTCTTTCGTTAGACTTTAAATTTGCGGGTTGCAAGCTTGATGTCCTCACAGAAACTGAAAGTGCCGCACCTGTTTGCTTCTGAGCAAAGAAGCCGAAACGGCGAAACAACAAGCAGTCGTTCAATTTCTCGCTCAGTCGATCGTGGTTCCTTTTACAAGGTTCATTTCATTTGCTAGAAGCTCTATATTTCTTTTCTGCTGCAATAGTGATGTTTCTAGTGCGAGTGCTTTATAAAGATTACGAGAAACTCACTGCCTTTCGTTTCCGTGATGTTTGGATCGTTCGGAGGCTGTAAAATGTAGAAAGTCATCAACGTCAAAAACGTATGTGCAAATTTTAAGTTCGTTTACAGCCACCTTTCAACCGATTGAGCTGAAATTTTTCTGAAATGTTCCTTATACCTGCTCTACAAAAGTGTGTCTCCGATTTCTAAATTTCGACCTGGCTAAAAAGTTATAGCCTTGTTTGTTCAAGGGTATCACAAGCTAGCTTTAGAACCTCAGCTTTAGAGTGGCAACAATCGAGGCGTGTAAACGAACTTGATAAAGAAAAAAGGGAAAATATCACTTTATTGATCAAAACCTCTAAACCTATTATCCTTTCTAAAAAAGAAAATGTATACTTTTGGGGTTTATTTTTAAAGCTTCGCCACGAAAACGTGTTAGCGTGAGATGGTCAATTGAGTTTAATCTGAGGCACTGTTAACGCGAGTCTGTATTTCAAAAGTCTGTAGTGTATCTTACTACATGCAAGACGCTTCTGTGAACGTACTGTGCTTTGGTTTGAAAGTGACGTCATCGACGCCATGTTGGATGACATTAACAAAGATTTCTGATTAGACTCTTTTATTTGGTCATCTAACATGGCCGCCACGCTTATTGCCACATGGCGTCAAATGCAGGAATGGCTCCGGGACACTTACATTTTTTTAGACTTTGATTTTTTCGTCTAATAAAGAGAAAAAACAAAGTAAATTATAACAGCACAGAGGTGGAATCGATCCCGGGTCACTCAGATCACGAGCTATTCCAACTAACCACTACACTACCGAGGCCCGGCTGCCGAACTCCGAAAATTTTAAGAATTTAACGTGTTACCCTCACCATTCTTGAGAGCTAACCACATAACCGCAGTGCTTAGTAGGCTAACCGGAGTGCTATAGTAGGCTAACCGGATTGCTTAATAGGCTAACCGCAGTGCTCAGTAGGCTAACCGGATTGCTTAGTAGGCTAACCGCAGTATTATAACAAAATAACCAGGGTGATTTGTACCCGTTCCCAGTGCATTCCGAGCCCGGAGCCATTCCTGTAATTAAGCGCTACTCTTATTGCCATTTGAGTCTCTCAGGATTGGTTGTAAGCCAGCAATAGCATTCGACTTCAAGTAAATTTTTTACAATGACTTTTGACAGAAAAAGAAAACAGTTTTTGTACTTTCCTAATATTTACATCGCTAAACAAATCTAGCTATGTCTGTGACATTAAAGAAGTCTGGTCGAAACAACTGAAGACTGGGAATAGTAGAAGCTATTTTTCTAGATGTTTCCCATGGTAATATTTTCCGAGTGGTAAAAATCCCGAGCATCATATTTCAAAAGAAGCGGAGCTGGAGATATTTTTCGGAATAAATATATCTAATGGACGTTTTGTTGTGTAGTATCACTGGGTATTTTTTCGAGTTGTGCCGTATTTTGACGACCCCGAAGGGCGACTCAAAATATTTGATGACCCCGTAGGGCGAGTCAAAATACAAACAACGAGTAAAAATCCTCAACGATACTACACAACAATACTAACACGCCAAATTGTCATATCCGTGCGGGCGCATTTCTAACCGGTTCTCTGGAGTACCGCGTGATATTTGTACTCGTTTTGGGCGTTATTTGTACTCTTTTAAGCACAGTTGGATACTAAAACATTTTTGGATAAACCATTTGCTCACAGAAACGAGAAAAATATTCCAAACCGATTTCATCTTTTCTGCAATTTCATGCATTCATGGGCGTAATCGAGCAGTGGCAGTTAAAAACGCTAATGCAATCCTAAGTGTTTTCTCGACTTCATATCAGACGGAACGTACTGAAAAGTACGCAAAAATGACTGTTCATATAGCTATCCAGGAAGAGTCATAAGCTCCAAAGAGCCCGCAGAATATGCATGCAAATTGACGGTGTCGAAGTAGACCACAACACGTATGCAAACATTAGCTATCAGTATGAGCTTAAAATATTGCGAGTAAGAGATTGTTTATTTCTATAATATTCCATCGCAGACGTAAAAAAACCGACTGAGAAACAGAGAGAACTTGGCTTGGCCTATAAGAATTCAAAGGAGAAAAAGGAAATATGAAATTGACCGAAATTTGCTGGAATCTAATCAGAAACTAAACGAATGATCGAGCGGAACCAAAATGCATTATTACACTGCAAAGTTAAGCAACACTTTGTACGATTATCCTACCTGCAATATAGGTTTTGTGATGTTTTAAACTGTCCTTTTTTCAGCTGGAAATCTCTTACTTTATAAGTTAACCTGGGAATACTGAAAACACATGGTTTCAAATTTCCATTTTACTTAGTTTTGCTAATTAAAAGCATATTTTTTTATTCTGGTCTAAATGTGTTTTTGACGCATCTGACATAAAACATAATTTAAATGACAACTATCTCTCAATTTATAAATCATTGTTTAACTTTTAATGTACGCAGATTAGGTGGCAACGACAGAAGCACATTTAAAAACAGAGCATAAAGCGAACAAAGGGATTAAAATTTCGTTTAAATTTATTTTGCTGTTTGCAATCAGTAGTACTGAGTGTTTATGAAATTAGACTTGGTTATACGCCACATTTATGCGGCTCAAATGTCAGATGCAAATTTATTTCTGGTCAGCTGGCATGTATCTTATATAAAATAGTATTATTTCCAGTTTTGTAGAACGGTTGCCCGGTACGCTTGGTCCGCAGTGCATGCAAATTATTACAATAACAGTACAAATGATCGCCTTTCGTGAGCACGTCTATTGCTGATTTAAAAATCGGTTTGACTAATAGAATCATGATTAATTCGTCAACGTCCCTTTCTGTAAAATGGTTACTTGCACTAAAGCTTGTAATTCTGCTTGTCTTCTAGGGTAACAGTTGAAATTGCTTTTATAGATAGAGACATTGCTCATGTAGTTTGTTCTGTGTTTCTTTCGAAGGGCAGCGAACCATTCGTGTAAGTCGACCTTGCAGAAAAGCCATGCTACCGACAGTATTTTTGCTTTTAAGACCCGTAAGTCAAATACGCATTTTTATGAATCTGTCAATCTCCTCTTGACTAAAATATTCAAGTAAATGTCTAAATAATAACTACTTCAGCTTTAGACATGCTCAAAACTGACCTCAAAATCCAGGAGGGCAGCGTGTATAGTAAAACTTTTTTTCCCAATGTCCAAACCTAAAAAACGTAAACTGACACAGCTCTTGCTTTAACACAAGCTAAATTACCTGGGCTGTCATCCAAGCCTGGTATTAAATTAGCAGGTCATTGATTCGATTACCCAGCCGCCTCGTTTTTTTTTAATGTCAAACAGCACGCACGTACTGTTAAAGCTTCATTTATAACCATTTACTAATCTACCAGGCTCGGGGTACAAAATCTATTGTCTATGGCCAATATGGCCGCCGTGTAATTAAGGCCCATACTCATAGGTTTTCGGGCCAACCATAAAGCTTTCTCTGATTGGCTAATTTTGAATTTTATCATCTATGTTTAGGCTAGCAGTTAATAATGAAAGTTATCATTCTTGCTCATAATTAGAGAATATCGGGATGAATCTCGGATCGATAAGGACTTCGATCGAAGTGACTAACAGCATGGAGAGTCATGAAGGAATCAGGCCTCGCAGAGAAGTGCAGATTATTTTCAGTCCAGTTTACTTGGCTACAAAATGTCACCGCTTCCATGGCCTAGATCTCAGTCTGCTACTTGTCTCGGAACCCGTAAATTTTATTTTGTTTACGAATAAAAATGAGCTAAAAGGATTTTTTTCTTTTCTGACTGCGATAATAGCCACAACAAAACAGGTGTGTTAAATATGGCATTTTTTTATTTCAAAGACCATTTAAAACCAAGAACAAATGAGTAATCAGAGAGGGGTACCAGTCTTCTCTTTATGTTCCCCCCCCCCCCCCCCCCTCATTTTCTCTTGCTGAAACTCATTCTCGTCCCAGAGCCTTTTGTCCCTCTTAGCCGGCTGGACCTGTGCACGAGGAACAAGTGGCTCTGGGGGCACACAGTCGTTTTAAAATCCTTTATCGGTAGCACGTTTAAAACGGCTGATGTGATTGGACTTCCTTTGTTTGATTTCAGCGAATCAAATCGTGTGTCCCCAGAGCCACTTGTTCCTCGTGCACAGGCCCAGCCGGCTAAGAGGGACAAGCGGCTCTGGGGACGAGAATGGCTAAAACTCAAAATCAGACCGGGTTGATAAACCAGTTCACTTCCAACAACAGTGTTACGTTTACTAAGCGGAGTTAAAGTATACATATAGATCTGTCGTTTTTGATTGATTACACGTAGCTGCTTTTTCAATATCTAGCCAGTTACTGGACTAGCTCTGAAGACACCAGTTGGTCATGACTGAGTGTTAAACACCAAGTATGTAGATTGTCGACGCATTCATTTTTGCTGTGATCTTTCAAGATGGCTTACACGATTGAACTAGAAGTAATTTTTCTGCTTATGTTGTCGTTTACAAAAACGGTCTTCAGGAAATCGATCGTGAACACAAAAACAGCCACATGAGAATGGAAAATTAGGTATATTTTAGAAGTTTTGTGATAACTTCGCGTTTTAATGCTTTGCAAAGTGTGGACCATACATTAGTCAACTTATTAGTAACAGTATACAGTCAACACTCACTAAACGGACACCTCTATAAGACGGACAACTGGTGTTGGTCCCTGTGCACCGTTTTCAGTCCATTTACTGTATCTATACTCTCTATAAGCCGAACACCTCTATAAGACGGACAACTGGTGTTTGTCCCTGTGCGTCGTTTTTCAGTCATTTTACTGTATCTATACTCTCTATAAGCCGAACACCTCTATAAGACGGACAACTGGTGTTTGTCCCTGTGCGCCGTTTTCAGTCCATTTACTGTATCTATACTCTCTATAAGCCGAACACCTCTATAAGACGGACAACTGGTGTTTGTCCCTGTGCGCCGTTTTTCAGTCATTTTACTGTATCTAAACTCTCTATAAGCCGGACACCTCTATAAGACGGACAACTGGTGTTGGTCCCTGTGCGCCGTTTTTCAGTCATTTTACTGTATCTAAACTCTCTATAAGCCGGACACCTCTACAAGACGGACAACTGGTGTTGGTCCCTGCACGCCGTTTTTCAGTCATTTTACTGTACATAAACTCTCTCTAAGACGGACAGTTGGTGCTGCTTCCGATGGTGTCCATCTTAGAGGGAGTAACTTTTATAACCCATTAGCGCGTTAAATTATGGAAAATAGACTTAATTTGATTTCAGGACTTTAAAACAAAAAATAGACGGAATTCTACTACCCAGTATAAAATTATTCAAGATGCAATTGGAGAAAAAAAGATCCATTCGGAGAGCAGCTATCATTCTCTAACTAACAAAAACCGGTTTTTTTCGGCTCAAAGCGCGTAGGTCAAAACCGGCAATATTTCAACAAACCGGTAATATTTCAACAAATTCTCCCAAGTATACCTATATGAAATGCATGGATATCGATTAGGAGAATTTGCAAGTAGACATAAAGAGCGTAAGTCACGTTGATGTTTACGGCTCAGGTCCGTTCACTCCCTTCCTCATCTGCTTAATTTTCGCCTGCAAATCATCGACATTGTAAACACTAAGCATTTGTTTCTTGAAGATGTCTTTTTCTTGGATAATAGGAATTGGTAATGCAATGAGAATCACACCAGCCACACAACAAATGGCCCCGACTAGCTGGCCCAAAAACGTGGATGGAACCATGTCTCCGTACCTGAAAGAAAAGAATATGACAACATAAATAAATTGAACTGAAATGAAACATTTTAACTCCATGTAGCTAAGTTCATCCTGATCTAAACATAACATACCATTGTGTAATCATTGCATGCCATAACACAATCATAAATTACACTAATGTAATCAAAATTTACCCTAACGTTGCCATAGGGTATTCTAATCTATTCACAACTCACTCGATGCCAACTGAACATAATGCATCCCATTGTAGCTCTCGCGTTATACTCTAATGTAATCGTGCAAAACTCATGATGTTATTATAACTTACCCTAACGTAACCATATAATTTATATAATAAGCCTAACTATGGACGCATTTTGATTGGTTCCTACCTATGATATATTAAAGGTCACATGCACTGATGACGTTTGACGTTTAAATTTTGTTTCTTTATTATATAAAACAAATAGATTCCATGTTGCCGTGCGTCTGTTCAGTAATAGATCACAGACTGACGTCAAAATGTGGTAAGAACATCAGTGACACACTCGGCTGTCGCCTCGTGTGCAACTTTTTTGTTCTGACCACATTTCATCAGTGATCTATTACTGAACAGACGCACGGCAACATGGAATCTATTTGTTAACTAATCACATTAAAGTTATCACCAATTGTCTAACATATTGTTAAAAAATCTTACCGACATAACATAACATGATATGTGTATGTTTAATATATTTATATTTTGATCAGCCTTGCATTATAAAGTTTGATTTATATAATCAAGCCTAATGTAACCATAATCTATTCATAATTCACCCAAATGTTATGGCATAGCCTATTCATAATGCACCCTAATGAAATCATAACCCATTCATAATTCACCCTAATATAACCATAACCCATTCATAATTCATCGTAATGTAATCATAACCCATTCATTTTTCACTGTAATGTAATCATAACCTCTTCATAATTCACCCTAATGTAATCATAACCCATTCATAATTCTCCCTAATGTAATCATGATCTATTCATAATAAATTCTAATTTGATTTTAATCTATTCATAATTTACTCTAATGTATAATTTAATCATAATTCACCCTAGTTTCATCATAATCTATTCATAACTTACCCTAATGTGATCATAGTAACGATGGTATACCACATGGCATCAGGAATACTGGTAAACTTTCCTTCCACTGCTTTTCTTTCAATAAAGTATATCATACTTGAAAACACAACGACAGCTATTATTAATACAAACATCAATGACGCAAGATCTCCCACGCAACTCGCCATGGCAGCTCCAAATCTTTGCAGCCGCTTGGAATGTCGTGTTAGCTTGAAAACTCTAAATATTCTCAAAACTCGAAGAACAACGAAAGCTTCTAAGTTCGCACCAACCACAGATTCTAGTAACAGGGTCAAGTAAAAAGGCAAAATCGATAAAAAATCGATAATATTCATCGCGTTCTTGGCGAATTCTAAAACATTCGGGCAGACTAGCAGTCTTAGGCCAAACTCCACTGTGAATACACCCACGCAGATGACGTCCAAGAGATCAAGAATTCTTGTTCTTTCGTCGCAAACATTTTCCTCACTTCTGCAAGGTACAGTTTCGTAGACGGTGGTGAAAATACTTAGAATAATGAAAAGCCCTACAATGTATATAATAACCATGCCAAAAAATGCTCTAAAACCCGACTCGGCTTCGCCTTCGAGTAAAACCCACATCCAATTTCGAGCGCGCGAGATCCAGCTACCAGTTCTTAAGTGTTCTCTTTTGTCACAAGTTTGTTCGGACGCTGAGCTTTTACTATCGTCAGCATCATTGTCTTCGTTGTCGTCATCGAAGCAACAGTCGTGAACCTCTTGAGGCAAAATTCCATAGAAAAGTAGCTCGTCTTCAAACGAAGCATTGCAATCCTCGAACGAGCGATGGAGTTTGCCACATCTGTAATAGTTCAATATGTAACGAAATAAGTGAGGGTCACGATCTATGAAATACTCTTTTTTATCCTGGTCATAAAAACGCGCTGCCAACTCCTCGGAGCCCAAAAGCGTTTGAGGAAAACGCTTCAGCGTGTTTTTCCACGTTACGAATCTACGTCCTCCAACGTTAATGATTACTTTTGCGTCCGGACGGCGTCGCTTTATTCGATCGAGGCAAGGATACCCAGTTGTAGGGCGAGACAATGTCGATGTCTTTCGTTCCCTGCATCGTGTTGACTTTGTTTGAATGGCACCAATGTTACTGATCATTCTGTCGTGGTAGCGTCTGAGCTACGCAAGCTCTCTTCAATGCCCTAGATTAAAATAATTTATCGTAATGTTAGTTGATAGTTTCATGTTTCTGTTTATTCATGTATTGTCCTTTGCATCTTCTTCCACGCATTGCGGGCCTATCAAGCAAAGAATTAGAATAGGAACGCAATACATGCAGAGCGCTAGGTCCTATGATGCTAGCCACTTCGTCTGTTCAACAGAAAAGTATTTGTTAAGTTATTGGCCTGAAAGGGCCAAATATAGGGTATCTTTGACCACCGTTGGCGTTGCCATGGTAACAAAGTTTGATCTGACGTGGTTCACTGATAAATGCTTTGCAAGATTAAAGTGAATGTTTTTCATCTTCGTCATCGGCCAAGCAAAAGAAATTCTGAGACGGGAAGGAATAAACTATTGTGAGCCACCTTAAATGCAACGAAAGAAAAGAGGAAGTACAGAGTCGGTTAAGAAAAATCCCATTTTACACAAATATTATTTACTGACAGGGAACACCGACAGTAATAAAAAATACTTTATATCAGTTCAATTCTCGACCGTATTTTCACTTGCCACAAGAAGTTTCTATTCTTTAACGTCGTTCTGCACGAGCCTTAAAATCAAACAGCATTAAATTAAACTCAGAATTTATCACTAATCAGAATTTATAGTCAGCTATTTAAAAAAAAAACAGATCATTTCAACGGCTATTAAAATAAATTCGTTGTGTGTTCCTTTAACCAACTGTCAGAACACAGGTTTGAATAGTCAACTATTAAAAAATAGATGATTTCCCAGGCCATGTAAAAGAAATTTGTTGGGAAAAAGGTTTCATCAACGCGAACGCACTTTACACGTAATTATATGGCTACCAGCAGATATTAATTTATTATAACCTGCGATTTAATGTTAGGCCTCAAAACCTTAACAGTGGCTAACTTCTGTAGGGGGCGTTCTTGTGTGGTTCCTGCATTATTATCCCGCCTTCACATGTACAATGTGTCCAGCTGCTTGCGAATTAATCTCCAATGTACTGTGAATCTGCCGCTTATTGCAGGTCGGCAAATGATTTTTTTGTGAAAGAGGTTTGTCTCCTTGTTCTGGCTTGGCTTCCGAATGTCCATCGCACTCAGGTGACGCAAAATTCTCGATTACAAGAACTCTAATTAGATCTGCGTAACATTGTCTTAGCCGTTAATAATCAGCATGGCTACTCAACCAATGTTTTACCTCAGTAAGCATGAAGCTCACGAAATCCAAAACATTTTGACGACCGAGCCGAAAGTGTATGTTATGGCTTGTTTAGAGATGCATTCACTTTGCTTTTGCCTCAGGCATGTGTTTAAAATTTACAACATAAAAACAAACCTTTATCGAGATTATGTCTCTATTAAAACACTTTCAGTAAGAGGAAGCGAGAGAACTTAAAGCTTGCGAAAGTACAACGTAATTATACCAAAGATATTATTTTATGTTCATGTAAACCAGTTTGTTGACAATCTCGATTATGCATAATACTTCATGTACTTTGTTTTCTGAAATGTACTTACCAAAGCTTTTCATCAAGAAACTGCCAGAAAGATTACATTCAAAGTCTGCAGTAAAGGTCTGTCATCTGTTAAATCAAGAAATTAGTCACGCTTTGGAAATACGCCAGAGTGAACCTCAAACTCCTAACTAAAACGAAGTTTACAAACAACTATGGCAACAAAGCCACTCGGAGGCGGCACAAGCGATGAACGTTTCTCTCCACTGTTCAGGTAAGATAACACAAATAAATAAAACATAAACAAATATTCAAGCATAGGGTTTCCTTTTAAGCGGAACCCCATTGTACTGAAACAATGCCTTGCAATCTGTCTCAGAGAAAATGGTTTATCGTTTTGCCCTATTATTAAACAAGTATACCGACGATACGTATTTTGCCCCTAAGATGGTACAATGAAAGACCTAGTGGTTGCACATCGATCATTCCATTAAACCAAATGTATAGTTTTGTTTGGCTGACAAATTGAAATCTTCCGAGTGTATGGTGGCGTCGAAAAATATTGCGTCTGATTGGATCGCTTGTGTATACACCTTTTAAGATTAACCCCTTTGCGGTTAAACGTTTTACAGTACAACTTCAGCGAAACAAACATACTCAGTGTAATACAACAACGTATTCACTTTGTAAAACTAAAGCGTTGCTTTGCGTTATTTATTTATTTACTTTTTGCTCCAGATAAACGCATGCGCACACAGCGAATATTCACCAGCGGAGCAGGCTGAATTTATTCGCAGGCTGCAGTTCATTAAAATAAAGGAGTACCTGTTATAGTGTTTTTATCACTGCTCTAATTACACAGTTAATGGACCGAGGCGAGCATTTCATGTCAAAGACGACTGTCGTATGGTTTTTAATAGATTATTAAAAGAACGGAGTGCTATAATTAAAAGCAATGCAAAACTGTACGCCAAGTTCATTACCGCTAGAATCGATCAGGTTTTCAAAAAAATATCAATTGTTAGGTAGATTGCGGGATTACAAGTTTTTTAGTTTTCCTTGGAAGAGTTGTAGTTCAGCTTTGTATTTATCGATATAATTACGAAACATTAATTAAGCAATAGCAAGGCTTTTTGACGTTTCTCTCGTGTTAGCTGAATAATCTTGCGACAATTAGTCAAAAATGTTGGAAATAGGAGAGGAAATTGAAGCGAAAAAGGTCTTAATCACCAAAAACAAACCTGCTAAACTTTGGGGCTGATTTTTATGCAGTGATGATAACATAACATAACATTGCATTTACTAAAAACGCAAGAAAAAAAATACAAAAAACATCTTGAAAAGGGAAACAGGAGATTTCCCTATTGCGTTTCCCTGAGCCTTTTTTGCATAATTTAGCCACAAAACTTTTTGCTGTAATGTTAATTTGACATAACGGTGAAATTTATACGCATAAATGAGTCAAAAAAAGAAAGTTGCTTATGCCTCGAGCTAGATGTCGTTTAACGTCGCTCACAACTTTAATAAGACTAATAACATATATAGACGTTTGAGATCGGAAAACGAGTACGAAATAGAGTACGAGCACGACATTTCAAACCTAGTGCTTAAAATGCTTGCGATTATTACATTTCACACCAGTGTAGTACGTACTGACAGAGGCTCTTTTTCAACTGGTCAGCGACGGAAAAGTGAAGGCTCTGAGATCAGGGCATTGAGAGGACTTTCAACAGATAGTTGACGATCAATAATTTAAAAAGAGTTTAAAACTGATTCTTGAACTTTCATGTCCAAGAAACGGCGAGTACGCGAGAGCTGACATCCTCTAGAGGATGTCGATGCCGATAATACTGTATGTGATTTTGTAGTCTTAATCATGTGTTAACTTTCGCCGAACACGACTGAGTCGATAACAGCGCTTGAGAGTTTGGGTTTGAGCTCTCCCCAGTCTCACTCGTAATTTTCTCACCCACTCGCCCATGATGCTTTTTAAGTAGCCGCGTTGCGATTTCTAACGACGTCTTTGTATAACACAGACTGCTTTGTAGTCTATGTTTTGTCGCCGTCGCTAAAATTGTCGGATTCCTTGCTGGGCCCAGTCCGGTGTACATTTCATTACAAGTTACACGAAGGTTAACCAGCCAAAAAGCGGAAAAGAACGTCGGAGCGAAAATATCGACAACAAAACATTAACATATCGATAAACCAATACGGCGTCCAATTGTCGGCAAAATCTGAGGTCGTTTCTTTAATTTGTTGGCTTTCTCAAGCGAAAAAATGTTTACCGGAAGTTCAAAGAAACCAGGAAAAACTCTGGCTTCGGTGTAAAAGTCGCAGTCGCTAACGAGTACCTTGAAAACAAATAGTTATTTTGGACTCAATAAAGTTTATAGTCTTACACTAGCCACTGCTTTAGAGTATGAGATACGATTATAGATAAGATTAATGCGATTTGCGCCAAACTTGGCATAGAAGTTCAGCATATGTTTTGATAATTTCACTGGGCTTCACTATTTTTTCCAGCGCAATAGCATTTTCTCCACCAAACTAAAATGAAAGTAACATATAAACGCGATATAGAAATATAAACTCCGTTTGCAAAATACAAACATAACAGTAATGATTTAACTACTACATTCACCTGTTGTGGCACAAAGCATTACAGCCTCTGTGAATAATTATATTCTTGGGAGACTTTGACTCAGTTCAGTCCTGCCACATCCGTGTGTCGAGATTTTAAAGACATCAATAATCCGAAAAGACCTTACACGCCCCAGTTTCGAAGTACGACTGGTTTCAGCTTAATTTATGAGATTTCTGCAAACTTATCCCAAATGAAAGTCAAAATATGAAGCTTGCGTGTGACTAAATTGAGATTTTTGACGGCATTCATGGTGGGTGGCCCCATCTTAACGATGGCTTAAAATTAGCCCGAGGCGAAAGTAATTTAGTTTCAACCTGTGCTGGAAAATTGTTTATTTTCGACATAGAGAGACAAAGAAAAGCTGACCTTGACTCATTTTGTTCGATGGTGTTTCGTAGTTTCTATTCGGGTAGTTTCAAAACCATCGATCCACAAGGTATTTAAAGGAAGCTTTATAAATCTCATCTAAAGATACTTTTTTGCTCAGCACGGAGTCGAAACTTTAAAGGCAGTCATTTAATTTCTCGGCTGCAGCTGATTTCGGAGGTTAATTCAAAACATATCGTTTCAAAATAAGTTAAACTCGCTAGGACAACAATAAAATCCTCAGTTTTGATGGTGTACGCAAATTGGCTAATTTCGCGTTGAAGATAAAGACGCTCTTTCTTGTGAATTTTGGAGATCGTCGTGAATCTGTAGAAAAACACTACGGGTGATCTTTGCAAAGCCACACCAACTTGAGTCTTGATTCATTGCCTCTTAACTGACCATCATCGAAAAAACACAGAATGTAACTGAAGAATTACCTTAAAACGCCGTTTCAACATTTGGTCTCTCGGTTCTTTAGTATTTCTCATCCTTCAATAAACTGAATCAATTGAAAAAATACTATTATTTTAAAAATGACTTTCGTATAAATTCATATTACCTTGGCCGCCTGCGAACTACTCAGCTTCAATGATGGTTCTTCAGAACCTAGCGAAAACTGTCCAATATTCCTCAACGTCGAAGTAAAGTTTTACCGCTTTTCAACGATTGAACGGGCAAATATGAAATTTATCGCCCGAGAGTAGTGATAATGACGGAAAACAGGAGAAAAGTGATTGACACTTACTAATTTTCCGGGACGGAATTGTTTGAACTTGAAAATGCGTTTTAAATATTTCAGAATTTATTTAGAGTGGAGTAATAAATATTGTCAGTCGCGAAACGAAAGTAATTTCGATTAAAGAAATTCGGTTCATCTTATCACATATCATTCAGGTCTGACGTGATTGTCGGCCGAGTTGATAACTTTCAGCATCGTGACACGAGTAACACCTGCCTCGCATCAGTTCAGAGACTAATACGTCCTCAAACCTTGTTCACGATTTTACAAAAGAATGTTACACTATTTTCTCTCCCCAAACCATTAAATAAAAATACTCAAATTTTATCGAAAAAAGTGAGTCAGTTTTACGTCCTATAATTCGATGGATCGCGCGTTAATAATTTTTGCTTGCAATATTTAGATAATTTATGGAAATTATTCTTTTTATTTGCTTAGAGTAGAAAAACATGTAAACAGACTTAAATGTTTCGTCTTTGTAAAATCCGAGCTTGATACTTTTTTTAGAAGCCGGCGTGTGCGCATGGCCGCATATGCAAGCGCCAGCCTCGTTCAGAGATATTTTTGTTTTCTGTCTAAAACCAAGTCGCGAATTTTAAATATGCATTGTTATTTCTGATACTCTTAAAAGTAAACTAATTAGAGCCTAGACTCCTATTTCACGTCCAATCCCTGTCGAGAAAGACTCGTGTCCATTGGAACTGAAACGTCATTGTGCAAAATTCAACAGTGTTTCGCTGGTACCCGGGCCTCCCTCTTTTCTACGTTGTGATGGGAAAGGAAATTAGTTGCACTGTTCTAAAATCTTGCAAAGTGCTGCCGAAATTAATATTAAGTTGAAGCCCTACGCGTCGTATCAGAGAGATGTTGACTTTTCGGGGAACAATGTTCCGCTGTTGCGTAAGCAACATCTCCCTTAATTATTGTTTTGTGACTCAAATTTGCATTGCAGACTGCATGTCTCGCACAGAAACACGAAGTCTTCATTTATTAAAAAAGTTAGAAACGACTGTATCTTTCATTAGAAATGAAAGAGCGTGCTAAAATTATCCTAAACATGCTCTTTTAAAATCCTTGGAAATTAAAGTTAATGGTTCGAGGCGGGTTGTGGTTGCTTCATAACAATCCGTAATGGTGTGGTTTTGGAGTATCAGTCAGACAGACTGTCCCTATACATCTTCTTCCCATTATTCCACTTCAAAAGCATTACACATCATTGTCTTTGCATATCGTATCGCAAAAAGCGGTGACCAATCGAGGGAAAGATCTTCCTCGCAAACGAACTTTGACCTGTGGAAACAAGCCTCGGCTGCTGGAAACAATTTTACAGATCGACCTGATAAATTAAACTTTTTAAGCTCAATTTACCCGCAGACAAACTCTCACTAAGGGGTTGCTTAAATGTTTACACAAACTTTCCATGAACATATTGCAGAGCTGCTGAAGAAAAACATTGTTGCTGACTTCGCGTCTGGATTTATGGTTGGGAAAAAAGTTAACCTTAACATGTAGAAACAAAGCTATCTTAGTTTTGACAAGTAAAATAATAATTTGCGATTGCAACCACGGTGAAATATTGTTTGACAAAGGTTTTGATAAATAAGGAGACAAGTAACTCAGATTTTCTCAAAAATTGTCCACTTAAGCTAAACATTCAACGTTTTTTCGCCGACTTTCCTAAAATGGTTTGAAAAACGCCATGCAACGAATTTCTGTTGATGAAGAGTTGGTCGTAATGACAGCATTTCAAAACATGTTTACGGAACACAAATTTCGCCGCGGTTAGGCCAGTAGACGATATTTTAGCCAGTCAAATTAATTAAAATGTTTAAGGCTACCTACCTCCGCGAGACCGCGTAAATGGACCAAGTTTAGTGGCACGGTAGTAACCAATTTCACAAGTTTTTTACTGATACAAGTAACGAGTTTCTTGCCGCTATGACAAAGAATTCGATTCTTTATGGATTTACCCTTGTATTGCGAACCAAAACCTATGAATAAATAATAAATTGGAAGAGCTAGAATATAAACATGTTAATGAAGACATAATAATTTGTGTCGTCGATACTCTCATTTACTCTTGTTATCAAATAGTTCCTGTAGAGGCTGGCGAGTTTTTGTTTAGCTCACAGGGACAACTGAAATCTAACACAGGTTGCGATTCGAAAATTCTCTATTCCCGGAAACTGGGGGGGATGTTATTCAATAAATGTTTTGACATGCAGGTTTTGAGTATCAGTTATACAAATATTTGTCACCGTTTAGTGGACTTGAATGCTACAAAAAGCGTTAAATTCGATGGACTAAGTTTCTTACTGAAAAATAACACGTATGTTATTTTAAACCATTTTTCTTGCCCGACAAGAAATTTGCACGAGAAATTAAAAACAGAGATAAATATAGCATTTTTTTAAGTTACCGAAAATACTTGTGTTTTCTTATTCTTCGTGGGATGACTGTGCACCGATCGAGAAAAGGACTGGAAATAGGTCCTGAAGAATTCATTTCCAGATTCCTATCGAGAAAATTCAACATGGCTGCCGGCGCGAAGTGAAGCCAGGTCGTTTGGTAAAACGTATATAGCATGCATCCAGGAGGTTCTACACTGAAATTTCTCAATGTACTGCATGATAGAAAGGTTGATTGATCATTGGAAGGGTTAAAGTCGGCCATTTTTGTCGATCTGTAGCTTTGTAAAGATGCCAAGAATTCGAACAGCTCATAAATTCAGTGCGAGGCAACGTACTGGCGACGTTGTAACAGATGAATTGGTGGATTTCAAGTCTCTGTTACTCTCTCCTGATGTTCTAAAGGGACTTAACTCCTCGGGATTTGAAAGACCATCTCCCATACAACTGAAAGCCATTCCTTTAGGGAGATGTGGTTTGGGTATGTGAGTGTGTAGTTGGTAATTTGTAAAGATTTAATAGCGGAGCTCCGGCGACCCGAAGGGCCGTCAAGCGGAGCCCCATACTCATATGGGAAAGAAAACGAAACACGTGAGTTGATTTTCTCATGGTTATCATGGCTAGCGGTATTGCTCTTGGGCGCGTACGCATGACGACAGCAAAGGTGAAGACTGAGTCGAGCAACATGGGGGCCATAAATAGTCATGCCTTGTCAACAACTTGTCAGCTTTAGCAGGTTACATCTTTGTTATAGGGCATCCATGTTATGGTCAATTGACAGCTGTCAAATCGAGGTATCCGCTGACCAGTATTACATGACCAGATCGTGGGCTCAGGTTAGAACTCATCGAGTTAACATGTTTTCTTGAAGTTGACCGCTGACCAGGCATTAGTTTCTTCATTGATTGTAGGCTCAGGTCTTCTGGCAGCATTTTAACTTTTTATGGTCATTCTTAGCAGAAATTCTGCAATTGGAGTTGGCGTTTTTAATTACTATTTATTTCAGAGAAATTATTAAGAACCATCAAAAATACGGAGGTCCGCTTTTAGGCTTGGCTAAATCTATATATTATTTAATAGTTAGAGCAAGAGGCGAATCAGGGTCACTCCCTGTTATATCCACCCCTTCCCCCCCGCATCCTCGAGTGGATGGTAGCACGAAGGCATTAGGGCTGTTAGTACTATAATATATTGTAGAATTTGATCACTTTTATGATTTGAAAAGTTATTCATTATTAATGACAATAATCGGATCCTTGACATTTTTCTTTTTAATTTGTAGATTTGATAGCTCAAGCCAAGTCTGGTACTGGCAAGACCTGTGTGTTTAGTGTCATTGCGCTGGAAAGTGTTCTTTCTGACAGTATTACAACCCAGGTAAACTGCAAACATTTCATGACCAACTAACCCACATGGAGGTATAGAAATTTACTCAGTGACAGTTCAGTTCTCTTCAGTGCCTGGCTGAAGTATCAAATTGTTCACTCCAATCAATAAAATTCACTTGGTCTCCACACCACTTACTCATAGGACTTTCAATAAAACTGTACCTGGCACCTCCCGGAGCTCTGGTAGGTGATTAACTGTCACAAATCAATGGTGAAAATTATTGCAGACTCCTGTAAAGGGAGAAGATTTTCAGCTTCTCATATTGCTCTTGACTCCTACTATATAGATACTATATTTAGACTCAAGGACTGGAGCTTTCATTGTATTAGGCCCGTAGCTTAAATGGCTCATGAGTTGAGTTAAAACAAAATACTTGAAAAATAAATTTGAAAACAAGGAAAAGAAAAACAATAAATAGATAAACTATTACATCTAAAAGAAAAAGCTTTTCACATCGGAGAGAAAGATCGTGATAGCACATTGGGAAAAGTGACAGCAGAGTATCTAAATGGAAAGATCACACACAGTCTAAGAGCTGCACAAGGGTAGCCTCTGATTTAAAATCTTATTGAAACCCCTGCACATACCTCCTATGTACAAACACTAAGCGTAACAGAGTCTGTAGTCTGGTTTCATCTGGCATATAAATGAATAATTATATACATGTATAATACATCAGTGATACTGCTCACTGGCTGATGTGTTTATGAGAAAACTTACTAGCCTTTTTTACCTTATTGAAGGTGCTAATTTTGGCTCCAACAAGAGAGATTGCTGTTCAGATCAAAGATGTCATATCTGCAATTGGTTCACAGATGGAGAGCATGGTTTGTGGTGTCTTTATAGGTGGACTGCCAGTTGACGAAAACAAGAAAATTCTCAAGAAACCATGCCATATTGCAGTTGGTACTCCAGGTAATTATATATTAAGTAATTTGTTTATCAGAAATCTAATTGCTTTGCTGAACAGCATGCAAGGGGGCTTTGCGAAAAATGGTATGTATGCTCTGTAAACAATTAATTTTCGATCTCCAGGAGGCAGAGTTGGTTGATGTGCTGAACTCGGAGATTGTTTTGACATGATGACAACTCTGTACCCAGGTGCTCAATTTTTAATTACTGGGTGATAATCTTCAATCGTAAATTATTTACTTTTTGACAGGGAGGATTAAGTATCTGATTGAAAACCATTTCCTTAAGACCGAATCTGTAAGACTGTTTATTCTTGATGAGGCAGACAAACTTCTGGAGGACAATTTTCAAGAGCAAATCAAGTAAGAGTTTGATGAAATCACTAAATGGCCATTTGAAAGTGATCTATTCAATGTTTCTAAATACTTAATATTTTGTTAAACTTTGCAGCTGGATTTTCTCATCCTTACCATCAAACAAGCAAATGATGGCATTTTCAGCTACATACCCAGAATACCTGGCAAAACATTTGACAAGATACATGAGAGAACCTACATTTGTCCGACTTAATGCCGCTGACCCCACCCTACAAGGTAAATTGTCTACTTATAAATACTGAGACAAATGCCTCTTGAATCTGATGCATGAAGAAATTGTATTGAAAATATTTTGCTTCTAATATTAAACAAAGTAAAAAAAAAATAGAGGGGGTAAGTTTCTAAAGAAACTGTGGTGCTGCATCAGTGGGAAGTATAACAATATAATTTGGTTTTATCAACTGGGTTGATAATGTCAATTGGCCACCGTAAAGAGATTCAAGTGCTGACGTTTCGAGCGTTAGCCCTTCGTCGGAGCGAAGTCAGCACTTGAATCTCTTTACGGTGGCCAATTGACATTATCAACCCAGTTGATAAAACCAAATTATATTTTAAAAAAAATATCACTTTTAGCTATTTTACTTAATTTGTCACCTCCAGGTATAAAACAGTTTCATCAGCTGGTTCCATTTCATCCTCTACCACATAAAACATTTCAGGAAAAGGTAAATTAAATTAGTTTGACAGTTAATAAGTCTGATATTATTTTTAGCGTATTTTTTCAATAAAGGCTTCAGATTGTTCGATCATATCATGTTGCTACAGACTGTCAATTTACGATACAGTCCAGGATATATATTTATTTATACCGGTAAGTAAGTTTGAGTATAATAATATTAGAGAGCATTTGTGCGAAATCCACCAGCAGTGCCACTGGTATTTTCATTGATAATGAATAAATTTAATAGACATGTCCTATGATTTATTGCTATAGGTCTCTGAGCTGTTGAAGCTTCTTTCAAGTTTGCCATTTCACCAGTGTTTAGTGTTCTCAAACTATCAGATCAGGTCAGATGTCCTTTTATTATGATTTAGAGTTTAGTAATTATTTCAAATAAGAAACTGACTGTTGTTTCACACGTATAATTAATAATAGCACTGCAGCTCCAGAGGTGCTAAAAAGGTAAAAGTAAAAAGTCTGCATAGTCGAGCCTAGTAAACCATCAGGCTGGACCTTATCCCAGTTTCCTAGTAAGCTTTGAGAGAGTATTTGTACTCCCCCTGGATGGGATGCTAATCCATCACAGGGTTACCCCCAGCACTATTTCGCCAGTACCCATTTATACACCTGGGGGAAGAGAGGCACTGTGAGAGTTAAGTGTCTTTTTCAAGAACACAACGCAGATTCCTGGCCAGAGAGTCCAGTGCACTAAAAATTAGGGCACCACACCTCCCGCATCTAAAAAGGGGTGCATGTAAATAAGGAATGGTCCATGTATTCATATTCGACTTAATGATGTCATAGTTAAGGGATGATATTGTCATTGTCATTGTAGAGCACAGAGTCTTTGTGATACACTCCGTTTGAACGGATGGCCGTCTGTTTTCATTGCAGGTCTGTGCAACATTGTCAGTATTAATATTTTTATTAGTAATATATTTTAATTAATGTTTAATTAATGACTTCATAATTATTAGAAGATGGGAAATCAGACAGAATTCTGTCTCTGACAAAATATTGTAAGGTTATAATAAATTTAAAGACAGTATATCTGTCTTAAAATTATGAAATCAGAATTTTTCCTGATTAGTGACCAATGTCCCAAATGTGAAGTTAAGACATAAATTTCCATCTGAGACAAGTCTTCCATCTGACTTGTTTTAGATGGGAAAATTGAAGAATAAATTTGAGGTCATGGGAAACTTGTCCTTCATCTGACTCATATTAGGTGAGACTTTTTCTTTCAGGAAGTCAAACTCAGACCCAGCGACTGAAGGCCATGGAGAGACTCAAGCAGTTTAAGTGCAGAGTGCTGATTTCAACTGACCTAGTAAGATAGCCAACTAGATAAAAGCTAAATTCTCCTTAGTACTGTTTTCATACATTCTCAATAAATTATCATTTGCCTAATTAAGAGAATTTCATTTCCGATCAGTGATCAGGTCCAACAATCTTTTTTGTGGAGATTTTAGAAATTAAATTAATCTACTGCTAGAGATTTCAGCTGGGTAAATACAGCAGTTTATGTTTGTGGATTCCAGATTGAGGGGTATAGTTCCACACAAATTTACAAAGGAAATCAGTAGATCAGTTTGGAGACCCCATATCTGTGTCCTTCTGAGCCCGGCACAACCGGGAAAACCAAGAATAGTCAATGGAAACCTACAAAAAGTAGTCAAGTTTTGATAAAATTACTACGCCAGTGCACTGCAGCTAAACATGTGCATGGTGATATCATTGTGATACTATCAGGAGCTTTAGATCTCAACTTGAAAAAGCCAGGCTGAATTTTTCAAGTTTTGTCCTTGTGATTTGGAAAAATTGATGAAAACTATTTACGGTCCCCCTCTTCCTTAAACAATTTGCTTGATATCCATCTCTCCATGTTCCAGGAGCATTTCCTGTATGGGTGAAAGAACTTAGTCGTAATGTTGTGGCCATTTTACTAAAAAAGACAAAAATGTCTGTGACAGTGTCCCTTTAAAGGGCATTAAAGACAATAAAAAGTACCACCTAGACATCACTTTTGTATTTTTTATCATCTAGACATCGCGTGGAATAGATGCAGAGAATGTCAATCTTGTGGTGAACATGGATGTGCCAAGAGACTCCGAAACTTACCTTCACCGGATTGGTCGAGCTGGCAGATTTGGTGAGTTTCAATGCAAGACTGTTAAAGTGGGATGTGGAATTTCCTTTTAAGAGCTCAATTGCTAAATTCTGTTTTTCCTAGCTAGTAGAGTACTAGCACTAGTCAGAGTAAAGTATTTCCCCCAAAACACAACATAAATTCTCTAACTCACAAGATTTTTTTGTAACTGTTGCAGACTGGAAAAGTTTGACTTTTATCTTTCTTTTACTGTGCAGGCACACAAGGTCTTGCTGTAACCTTTGTGGCCAAAGGTGAAGAGCAAAAGTTATTCGGGAGAATAGAAGAGAATATTGGCACTACAATAGATTTATTACCAGGTAGAAATTACTTTAGATGTGTTGCTGAAGTTAATTGCTTTTATGGAATAAACCGTAGAGGAACTTTTTTGGTCCATGTACTGAGAATATTACATGTTTAAGTTTTCATAAACTGGAACCCAACTCTCTAAGCTTACATACAGCGAATCATGATAAAGCCAGTGGTTTGGTAAAAATATGTTTGAGAGAGGGTAGGTTGGGGATAGAGATGTGGCGGGGTGGGGGTTGAGGTTTTTTGCTTTTAGTTGTTATTTTGGGAGTGAGACTTCAGGATTTACAGACTGAAGTTAACACCTTGTGGTATTTCTTTTAGATCCCATTCCACAGTCATTAGGTGCAAGTAGAACCCCAGCTGAGCTGCACTCAACACCATTGCAGCCCAGAACAACCTCCATTAAAGTTGATATACTTAGAGGCAGCAATTTGAAAGAATCAGAAGGAACCACAAACCAAAACAGCTTGCATGTAAATGAAATTCAAATTTCTACAAGAAATTCTGAAGAACCAGTAGTTGCAGGTAGTGAAATAGTTTGTGTTGAAGTTAACCAAAGAAGTGATAATGGCGACACAACAGAAGAGGAATCTCTGATGACTGATCGCGAGATCCTGGCAAACCAAGAGCCGCTACAGACGTTACAGACTGAAGACAACGTAGGTCTACCAAAAAACACTGAAAGAGAAGAAATAGTGACAGACCTCCAAGAAAGGTTGCAAACCTCCTTGTGTCTTGATCAAAACCATGAGAAGGAGAATGTCAATGGGAAAAACGTACTTCAAAATGTTCAAAGAAATTGCGACTTAAAACTAAGCCAACCTGTAAACAATGAATCTGGAGTTACAACTACAACAAATTTCCAAGATACCCATATGGCCTTGCTGTTCCATGATGCGACGGTAAATGAAAATGAACTTAAAACTGATCAAAAAACACATTTTCTATTTTCTGCATCAGAGGAAAATTCTCCTCTAGACAAAGACAGTTTGAGTAAATTACAAGCAGCTTCACACTCACGATCAAGATATCCCTACAAGGAGGCAACAGATGACCAAAATAAGGCAAGTCAAGCAAGACACGATACACAGCCAAGTAACAAGGGTGAAACATATGATCACAAATTGGCTAAATTATGTTCTGATGAAGCAAATTCTTCTGGATCGCTGTCAAAAGATGAATATACATGTACGTCAAATACTAATAGTGACAGTGAAGAGAGTTTTGATGCACAAGACACTTTTGAGCGAGCCAGTGGAACGGGACATATTTTACCCTCAGTTGAAGAATTTGAAAAAGACTTTGAAGAGTATTTGGCAAATACTGCAAATGTTCTCGACAAATCTGTTGGAAACCTCCCAGATACAAGTGAATCATCGTCTGATGATGATGAAGATAATGGTAGCACTCAATCTGAGGATGCATTGCAAAGTGTGAGTATCAAGGACGAAGGCAATTACCGAACATCCACAGAAGCCTTTGTGGTCTTACAACACCATGATGCCCTCTGTGATACCAGTTACCAAATGCCACACCAAGGTAGTAGCATTCCATTCTACAAGGAGCAGTGCAATGAAGGGCAAAATCAAACAGATAACTTGATATGCAATTCTGACTATCATGAAAATATGTTTTCTGAAGGAAGCTGGAATTATCATCATCCCCATACTGGCTTTTGGGAAGGATACAAATGGCTAAACAACAACAGCTGTGACTATTCCAGTAATCAAGGTTATAATTATAACTATTATTATCCTTATTATGGAAACTGGCGAGATTATACCCATGAAGAAACAGATTCTGCATGTTCCCAACAATGCTTGCATTCTGTAAATTATCAAGCATACCAGTGGAATGCCAGCTGGTATAATGCTTATCAGAGGCAAACCAGTTGTATCAGACAGTTCATTTCATTTAGTAGGTCTGCAAGATTGTAACTGCAGTTGTAGCCACACTCAGACAGCATTTTACAGTGTACATAATTGACCTTTCCAATCTTTGCTCCCATGGCTATGAACACTGATTTCAAGTTGAGATTGGATTGAACAAAATAAAGTAAATGAGTGTACATGTATGTATATCAAAATGGTCCACCCCTGTCTTGGCTTACATATAATTGAACCTTGTGAACCATGTAATTGGAAACAACAGCAACAATGACAGTTCTATGATCATCAATAAGAATTGTAATAAACAACAATATACTCTTTAAACAACAAATTTGATGTTATTAATTTACAATTTGACAGTTTAAAAATATTAAACAGTACTTTAATCACGGCTCATCCTCGGCATAAAAACCTATGAAACTCACCAGTGATATAAAGCAAAGAACGAACAAGACAGCAAAGAACCTTGAAATAATATTAATAGAACAGAAGAACAAAGAAAAAAGTCACAGGTTTTCACACCGAGGTAAACCCTTAATCACACTCAAGCCTAATCATGCAACAACACCACTGCTATTATGTCTGCTCAATAAGCATGCATCAAAGCCTCTTAAAATAATAAATATTTCTTAGAATACGCATTACTGCTAGTAGTAGTAGCAAATACAGTAAACCAGTTACTGTAATAACTTGTGATCTTGCTGCAACTAATAGTAGCCAATCAGCAGCTTAGACTTTGGTGCTAAAAACTAATTAATAATAAATAAATTTTAATGACCTTCTTAAGAGAAGACTAGGCTAAAGTTCTGAAATCCTTGTTGTCACCCATGTGCAAATTGTCACATGTATCTGAGTGCACAGGACATCACATACTGTATGATCTGATTTGGGTGGCACCAACATTAAACATGTTAGCCAAATCTGTCAAAAGTTATGTAAGCTTAATTTTTCTTGTTTCCTTGACAACTACACTGACTGAGGCAGATTCAGCTTCTTTAGAGTTTTGTTCCAGCAAAAATGAAAATAAATTATGAGCAATTTGGATTGTCAAGTCAAACACTAGATTGTCTCTAAAATATACAGCTCCAAATAGAGGATGAATTGTTAAATTTAAATCATTTAATTTTACATGAAAATCTTTTATTTGCCACTTGGACAATAGTCTGATACTCAGACATTCGAGATCGATCATGACCACTTCCCTTCCTGTCTTTCCCTCTCCCAAGGAGAACCAGCTCAGGAGTTCACAATCCACCTCGGATGTCTAAAAATAAAGCTTCTCAGACAATGCCCTCTGGATTTTAATGTTTACTCATTACAGTGTTAAATCCTTAAACTCAATTCTCAAGACTTTTTAATGTGGTTATGCCACAAGCCTTTAAATTTTTAACACAACAGATTTGTTTTCTTGGACCATCAAGAGGGTAAATGGGCACATTTATTCCCTAGAGATGGGTGGACGTCTAACCTAACCTTAAAGGAAGGGCTGCTTGTAGTCTACATACATTAACAACGTTTTTCTGACAGCGTTATTTTAACAGTAAAATTTTTTGCCAGATTATACAACCCTGCCTCCAGTATCCATATATTACTTTATTCCATGAGTAATAAACACGCCCACCAATGTTATGGGACCATTTCAACCTGTTTTAGCCTGCCAAGAGGCTTGCAATGAAAGACTGATCAGAATGTTAACATCATTCTAAATAGTTCTCTGTCATGTATAACTTTGTATGCCCCATTTATTATGATAAAATTTTTCGGTCTTAGTAAACAGGTGTTTGTCTAACTGCATCCACACCACTTAGTCTTTATGCTTTTTGACTCTAAAATTACATCTCCATCCATAATGCATGCTTGAAGATGAGATCCATTTTCATAGCGGCTTTTCAATTCTCTTGCAACACGCATGAATGCATTTTCGATATTTGTTGCATCCTGTTTGATGAACAAAAAATCCTGTCAGTTACGAGGCCTACATGTATAGAATGTATCAACCATATTTTGAAATAGGATCAAATTGCATAGATCTATAGGTAAAAGGTAAAGTCTGCATTCGGGCCTAGAGGCTTTCTGTAGCATGAAGCGACAGTATTTCTACTCCCCCCTGGATGGGATGCTAGTCCATCACAGGGTTACCCCCCAGCAGTAAATTCGCTGGTACCCATTTATACACCTGGGTGAAGAGAGGCACTGTGAGAGTAAAGTGTCTTGCCCAAGAACACAATGCAGTGCCCCGGCTAGATCTATAGAGCTCTTCACATCCCTCTACAACAGAAGCCTTACATTTTCAAGTTGGCTAATAAGCAATCATATGCTTCTATTATGATGCTACTGAGTTCTTGAGCTAGGTAAATTTAATGGGGGAGGCTGCTTCATGAGAATAAAAAATATCCTGGGAATCTTAAGATTTTGACCGGAATCTGAGTATTCAGGAAATACTTAGTGAAAAACGAAGTAATGCAGGGGCAGATCCAGGATTTTTCTTAGGAGGTGGCACACCATTGATGAATGATGCACCCTCCCCCTAGATCTGCCCCTGTAATGTACTGGAAGTTAAAATTTCTGAATTTGAAAATTTGCAAATTATTCCAAATTTTTGGGACGACTTTCACTTAGCAACACTTAGCACTGCCCAAACAGTGTTTCTAGAGTTGCCCTCCCCCTCTGTACTTAAAAATAATGCAACAGTATAGAGTTCCTTAGTTTGAAAAATGGTATTTCCTGTTGCACATCTCACCTTAGCTGAAGCTTCCAAGGCGTCAATCATACTATAATGCGCAGCACAAGCCATTGCCTCTTCAGTACTGACCTCTCGGTGTTCAGCAATGTCAGTTTTGTTTCCGACCAGTAATTTAATAACATTAGGAGGAGCATATTTCTTAACATCTTCTGTCCATCGCACAACATTTTTAAAAGTGTCTTTCTTTGTAATGTCGTATGTAATTACAACAGCATTAGCACTTCTGTAGTAACTCTGTGTGATGGTTCTAAATCGTTCTTGGCCAGCTGTGTCCCAGACTTGTAACTAGAATAAAACAATGATTTTACTAGCATTTAATCACAACAGTCTACAATAAGAGTAGTCCAGCACCTCATATGAACATATTTTTTCATTATTTTGTTCTCCTTAACAATAGACTTCTTTGTTATCAGGGCTAGAGGCTTTGTTTAGGAGTGTTCTCTATTGTTTCAACGCCCAATGGTATTGTCACTTCAATGAGGTGCTGCTTGCCCCTACAATAACAAAGTTCTTGAATCTGATTGGTCATCAACAGGTCCAATTTTAGCCCAAATAGGATAGTACACATCATATTTGTAAAATAAATTTGCTGAACTGTGCGTCCTTTTTATTATTATTATTATTATTATAATTATTTTATTTTCTAATATGTGGTTTAGACCTCATGCTGCATGCATATACAAATTTAGCCCTCAAAGCAGGTGTTCCTCCTAATAGAATACAAAACACTCCAAAATCACTTTTCACACAAATATGCCTTCTTTTTAATTTCTTAGCAACCCTACCTCCCTCCGTCCCCCAAAATGATGCATGCGATTTTTGAAAAACTTCTTATCTGAATGAAAGTTAGCCACAAACACTGTTCATTTTACTCCCAAAGAGGAAGCAGATTCAAATAATATAGCTGCTATTAAACCATCCAGTGACGTCCCTAAGCAACCAGAGGAATTAGTTGAAATTCAAGCTGGTGTTTTCAGATGGTGTTTTCAACATTCAGACATTTTGTTTCTTGAAGCTTTCTTATAAAAAAATATTAATTATAATTTTACTGAATAGTGTAACATTAATTTTTCACTCAACTTTTCTAAGTTAACAATGTCCACATGTATTATTTAAGCAATAGAGGACTTTTTCCGTGTTTATATAGCATCATCTTAAGATGAGGGTGGTTGGGAGAATCCAAGACAGTTTATGCAAACCCGACACATAGTCAAGGGTTTGCAGGACTTTTGAGAGCAATCTCTCCCAGCCCCCACCCCCTAAAAAAATGCTTAGATGACACTACAAACACAGAAAACGTACATGCTTTCATAAAATATTTCTCAAAAATACGCACGAATCTATAACATCGCAACCGTGTTTACATGCTTCATATAAATACAACTATCGACCAATGAGAGCACGTATACTATCTCAGTTATTTTATAATTGAGAATTCAGAACACAATATTGAATTTAGAATTAAATATATTGGTTACAGTTTTACAAATCGTAACTTAAAAGGTTTGTTTACCATACAAACAACTTTAACTACAAGCACTTTGGTTTACATGAACGACTTATTTTGTAAATAAATTAGTTCTGACCAGTTTTTCAAGTACGCGACGAATCCACTATGAATTCCGCGTGATGTATGCAAGACTGCGAAGGCTATCACCTTACAGTATATGTCCATGTTAATGTATACAAATATTTGGGTACCTCGATCAAATGTAAAAGCTGTCTTGAATTCTTCGCTTGAATATAGAAAACCGCGTTGCTAAGCCAAGCTTATGCTTATTGAAAAGTTCATTTCAGAGCGGGGAATTGATTGATTGACTTAACATATAAATATACAAGTTTGCATGAATTTTTTACTAAAACAAGGCGTAAAAATTTAAATATTTTAAATTTGTGAATAGAATAAACAAACTTTAATTGACAAAAACGATCCAAAACAAAGAAAGGTGCTACCACTTACTACTTTCATTCACGAAAAATAAGGAGACCCATCGACCAAATTTGCCCTACATGTTAATTTTAATACTGAGCAATCATGAATAAATGGTAGAAATTTAAAAGCCAAACTCACTGTGTTTTAGTGTCTAGGTTTTCGAGCTATTCAACCACCAACAACTGCCACTGCTTACTCGTACAAGTCGACTCTTACCTTAACTTTTTTCGAGTCAACGACCAGTGTTTTCATCGTAAAATCGACCCCGATGGTACTGCCATGTCGCTCGACGAACGTTCCTTTCTTGAATCGTTGAACAATACATGTCTTTCCGACCCCTGGATCGCCGATTAAAACTATTTTGAAGAGATAGTCGAATGAATCATCCAGGTCGGCTGATTTCATCACATGAGATGAATTTTTTGGCCGAAAACTCGCTGCTTTGAGCTAAAAGTGAGACCCGAGTTACTGCAAACCGTCAGATTGGCATATTTTGTTGGTGCCCAGGCTCCACGGAAGAAATTGTCCTGGAACTAAATAAGGAAAAGAATGGATAGGACTACAGGAAGAATCGGAAAAAACGTTACATAAGTCGCGATCGAGTTTTAACACAACGCTAAAACTTGGCACAAAAACTAAACCTTGCAAGTCAAAATGTTGCCTCTAAAATCGCCCAGCACGCCACGTAATAAAGCGGTGTTGCTTTCAAAAACTTCTTTGTATTTTGTTCAAGTTATCCAGATGTGTCGCCCTTATGCACTGAGGAAGAGATGAAAGCGCGAAACGGAATTACTAAAACGATTTAATTGTTGAGGTGTTCTCTATTCGTGCACGGTAAATCACTAGAAATGTTGACGAGTTCTCATTCAATGTTTCATGGGGTATACTAATGGGTTTATGTTTAGAGTGAATTTAAATTAGTGTCGCCAAACCAGAACAAAAATAATTACTTTAACCAATCACAGAGAACGGAGACAATCCAGTGAACCAATAAAAACTCGAAGTAATTACACGTGGCCGAT
Organism: Blastomussa wellsi; assembly: GCA_947652115.1. Classification (NCBI taxonomy): domain Eukaryota; kingdom Metazoa; phylum Cnidaria; class Anthozoa; order Scleractinia; family Plerogyridae; genus Blastomussa; species Blastomussa wellsi. The sequence continues at coordinate 2,410,134 of OX393574.1, read as the reverse complement.
ACAAAGCCCGGGAAAACGTGCGCGCGCGAGTCACGTTTGGTCTGGTTATGCTTCCGATTGGTTGAATTACTTTCAACACTCAATTGAAACCGCTCATTAAACGAACATTTGATAAACGTTAAACAGTGATGAAACAGAGCTAGAGAATTTATGTTGTTAATCGTAAAACCAAAATCAAAGTGATCAATCAGAAGACACAGGCAACCCATTGCACTAATTGAAACTCAGCAAATACACAATGCCCGATACCCACATAGGGTCACGGTGATAAGTAAGTAAGTAAATACACAATGCAACTCGATATAACTTTTGGCACCCTTCTAGTAAGGCTGAGGGGAAGTTGAGGGGGTAAGTTTCAAAAGAAACTGTGGTGCTGCGTCGGTGGGAAGTATAACAATATAATTTGGTTTTATCAACTGGGTTGATAATGTGAATTGGCCACCGTAAAGAGATTCAAGAGCTGACGTTTCGAGCGTTAGCCCTTCGTAGCGTCGTCGGGCTCATTACTAATTTTATATTTGAGCGCCTGTATTTGTTTCTGTATGTGCATTTTAACAGGAAAACATTTTCATACGATATAAACCTTTCTTCTGGAATGTTCACAATACTCGATAAAAGATCAGTAAGCGACAACAAAGCGCTCTTGAATGATGTTTACGGCACTCTCAAAGGGTGAAAAAACTTCGAGTTGTAGGTCGCCTTTGCTTGCCTTGAGTTTACTTCATTTCTTGACAAAATAGATATTGCGGCAATAAAACTATCAAGAAACGGTGCGCACCACACTGCACAGCTATGCTGGGCAACATCAAACTCTTCTGATTATTTTCATATATTCTCCAGAAATTTGCCACCTGAAAAAATTCTTCCTTTTCCTTTTTTGTCAACGCATTCTTCACTTGTCGCTTGGGGGGCAACCACTCCAACCTCGTTTCCAGAAAAAGAAAGACGAATCAACCCGAAAGAACGAGGCCGCATTTGTGCGCATTTTCTTTCGTAACCATGGTAATCTCGTTTGACGTAACTTGAAGCGCCATCTTGAACAATTCAGCTGAGCTGGGGGCGATGGAGTGGAATATTTACAGGTAGGTAAAGAATGCTGTTAAAGTCCGAGGAGAGCTTTAGCTTCTTGGCTTTGCTGTATAAGAGTTTCGCTGGCATATTTTTCGAGCAGTTCCTGGAAGAAAATGATAACGCAAAAACGTAAACTTATTGTAATTTTTATATGCCAATTATTTTTAAGTTTCGTGTCTATATTTAAATGGTGATATATCGCTCCCATACCATTTTCTTTCTTTGAACAAGCATTTCCTCAACCTACAAGTACAAGAAACAGAACCAAACCAAAATTAATATTATAAAGTAAGCTTGAGTAAACAAGAAAATTACGATTTTATGGCTGACTGGAAAGTGTAAAACCGACTGGAAATTTTTAGTGGGTTCAACATGAAACTGGAATTTACAGGTGAATTGTTGGAATTGATTTAGAAGTGTTTGTCTTTAAAGAGGGAGGAAAACCAGAGCAAGGACGAGAACCAACAATAAACTCAAACCGCACAAGTACGACGCTACGAGAATCCAGTCGGGAAACAAGCGCAAGTTTTGGAAAATCTTCGTTGAAGTACTCGAGGAGTTTCCGACTTATTTCATCCAATCAGAAACTAGCGCGAGAGCTCGAGAATACACCGAAAGTAATCACGCCAGCAAACACGTCATGTTGCTTAGCAAATTCAGGTGCGAACGCCGTGAACTCAGTCCCGTCTCGGAGGTGGGATTTCGTCATCAATTGCGCTTGTTCATCTGACTGGAATCAAACCTGTGCCACATTGGTACAGGCGAGCTCTCTCGCCATTGCGCCATCCCAGCTCCCCTAAAACGACAAATATTTATCTTTATTCCATGCCTTGAGAAATAAAGCCAATTAGGAGCCTAGAAAAGCGTTGCATATTCCACGGGTATGCGTAATATTCCACGAAAATTTCCCGGCGTTCATCACGGCTTCAATTTTCCCGCCAAAAGCTGGCAGCGCGCGTCAGTTTTTTTTTTTTCATTCCACTCAGTTTAAATTTTGGGAAAAAACATTCAAATATGAATGAGGAACATTCTTTTGTTTAAATCTTCGGTAAAATTAAACCTGTTACTAGAGATGGAAAACTGTATACAGACGTCGAAGAATTTGCCAAACAGCCACTGAAAACACAGGAACCGTGGATAAAACAACTTTGGATTCGATTGCAAGACCTCTGTCAAGTTCCTGACAAATAGTCTGGAACAAGAATGCTCCATGACTTACTACCAACAGGAGAACTCCAGGACAACTTATTTATGCTGTATTCTATCCAAAAACCAGACGGAGGAATCTTAACCGGATACGGTAACATTAAAAGCTTTAAAGTTTTGCGATAAGCTTTTCATATATTTACACACTGTTGCAACTTTCTGTAAGTTGTCTTACATACATGGGACAAAATGGTTATACAACGTTTTCTCGTGGCATACCGTGAATATCCCACTCGTGACTTGATTTTGCTTTGTAAACAGACTCGTGGGATATTTCACGGTATGCCACTCGAAACCATTGCATGACTAGTAGGAAACTCTCCCGGTAAGTCGCAAAAAGATTCTGTAAACACGAATTTGAATGAACGAAAAACCCAAGCTTCCAGACACACCTCTTTTTGTGATGGTACGGGTACGTGAGCTACGAATGGTTGATTTCCTTCTGTAGTTTGGTCGGTTTCCATTTCATCATCGCTATCCTAAGGGGAAAAAACAAAACTGAAGTTAACTGTAATACAATCGAAGTTAAGGGTAACTTTACTTACGTCTGAAGTGGTGTCTAAGTTGAATTTGCAATAGACTTGAGTCTGATGGTCAAAGGGAAACGCCCGTTAACAAAAACATACACGCAAGTAAATAACAAGAATTGAGTTGAGTTAACTTGTATTTGGGCAATTTACTTCTGTTTTGTGCTTGTGCTTGTCTATGAGGCCTTCTCACCTCTTGGTCTTTTGTAACAGCATAAATATTCTCTTCCTCTTGTTCTTGTTCGGTTCCCAGTTCCCCTTCTTCTTTCCTTCTTTCCCATTCTTCCATTGCTCTGGCGATAGCTTTTGAATGACAGGAAAGCAGAATTAGGCAAGAAATATACTATTTTGAAAACTCTTTTAGCTTTGAAGGTACAGCACGCACAGGGAACAATGTTTTACACAAGTCAAAGTTTTTGCTTCGTCTCTGTCTTTCCCATAGTGTGTGTGGTGGATGTTGTGCCTTGTTCTTCAAAACGGTTGCTATAGATCACTTCTAACCATCATATCTTGGGTTCCCTTTCTATCCTGGGATTAGTTTTTTGCCATGCTTGTTCTATAGGAGGCTCACTTCACTTTTAGCAGTTTTGACCACATTTGGAAAGTCACATGACCAGAAAACGTAAACAGTTAAAACTCGCACAGCTTACATCTTTCTTGGATGAAACCAAAGCCAATGGATATAGTGCATTCAGATGCAAAATCTGTTTTATGGATTTGTGCAGATCCCCATTAGTTAAAAAGCTATGAAGTCATAAAATTTTTGTGACGTCATAACTTTTACAGTAGTGCAAATTTTAAAAAAATTGACTAAAGTGGTAGTTTTTTAAAGATCACAGGTTGTTTTTCAGCTGGGAAAACCATGCTGACAGCCGGGTATTTTCCCCGGCTCCTGGCTACAGTATTATCTACAAACCTGAAATTTACTTGGGAGACAACATGCCTGGGCCCTTCAATTGCCCGATTGTGTGACTGAAAATTCACTTACTCGGCAGAAAATTCAGAGGACCAGACAACATTTTTTTTCAAGCCCTGAATTCAATCAAGGTTGGGGACATCACTCACCTTCCTTTTCTATATCTTGTTCTAATGGAACCAGCACCCCATCATCTTCATCCCTGTAGCCATAGTAGTCTGCATCAACATCTTTGTACAGTTCCCCTCTAGTCTTCCTTGGTGGGGCTGGTGCTGTAATGTGAAGAAAACACTCGGACTTGAAGTGGGAACACGTACATGTAAATAAACAAAAAAGGAGAAACAAACTACACTCCTTGGAGGGGGTAAGTTTCTAAAGAAACTGTGGTGCTGCGTCGGTGGGAACTATAACAATATAATTTGGTTTTATCAACTGGGTTGATAATGTGAATTGGCCACCGGCACCTGCGTAGCCTGCATCACTCCGACGAAGGGCTAACGCTCGAAACGTCAGCTCTTGAATCTCTTTACGGTGACCAATTCACATTATCAACCCAGTTTATAAAACCAAATTATATTGTTACACTCCTTGGACCTTGGTGTCATGATGGAAAAGAGACTAGCATGCAAATTCATGCCACAAAAAAATAGAACACAACCCCTTCCTCCACTCCCAAGGGCGTACCTACGCAGGTGCCTGTGCCCCCCCCCCCTTTGTAAGACTTTTTAAAGTAAACAACATACAATATTCAGGTGGTGAAAATGCACGGAACCCAACAATTAACATAGTGACATACAGCATGACTCCCCCCCCCCATTGCAAAATCATGGCTGTCCCTCACCCCCATACACCACCAATCACCCAACCATTAAATGCAATTTTAAAGCAAACTGTTTAGGCTTGATAAATTTTGCAGGCATCTATAAACAACTGTCTAAAAGTATTATACTGCAAAATAACATCATCACAAAATATTTACATGTATCTGCACATTATGGGTAGGTAAGCTGACTGACTATAGCTGGTGTAATTAAAAGTCATCTTCACACTTACGTTCTTGCTCAAATAACTCTCTGACACCAGGTAGATCTTTGGCTGCCCCAAAATACCTGCAAAAGAAAACAAGGATCAATACAACAGTTACTGTAACTACATGTACAGTACATGTATAAGGTAGGGAAATATTTACACATGATAAACATTTTAAAAATAGGCTGGTTGCAGTCTTTGAATGTGTAACTAAAAATAATTATTACTCACTTGTATCCTCTGTTCCCAGGTACTTCTTTACCTTCATGATCAAGCATTTTTGGTCCAATTTTCTGAAATGAAGATACAGCAAAACAAATAATTATTCACTACTCAAAGAAAGGCATGCTACGTTTAATTCTACTTATTAATTAAAAGTGTTGCTCCTGTGACCTGCAGTGCCCTTTCCAAAAAACACACCACAATACACCCCAAAAAGCACCCACACTGGTCAAGACCTCTTCATACACTTAATGCACTAATCCACCATACAGAAAACACTTATGAAGTGTGAACTATAAACACGGCCAATATGGCATAAAGGCAGCCACATTTCCTACAAAATTTGCCCTATAGTTTTATACTTTTAAAACATTTTTCTAGTAGGGTTTGGAGTTTCTGGAGGATTTCTGCACGTTTATGAGCATTTTTAGGGTTTCAAGTACTGGGAATTATTATAGTTAGGTAAAAGTTCAAGTTGCCTTCTTTTTCAGTACGGTGGATTGCCAAATGCCACTGCACATCCCGCAGTTACAATGTACATGTATGGCGTACAGATCCATTTGACACCTGAATATTTACGTTTTATCGATTTATTGCTCACTCACTCCATAATCTGGACCTCCAAGTTCTTTAATACGATCCTCCCAATGTCTCTTCTCACGAAGCAACTTGTTAATTTCATCATTAAGATCACGGATTCTGAATTCACCAAGGCCCGCTGTGAAGTAACCATACAATCATGTACATTTTTCTTAACATTAAATTATACTAATTGCTGAATTTTAGAAATTCTCTCACCATTCTGAATTTGGGCGACTTTCTTAGCAACTTCTCTTATGATCTGTTAACAAACAAGGTATACAGAACAAATAATTAAAAATAATAGTTTATTAAAATTGATACCAAGAGATGTTTAATATGCAACATACTGGTATGCAAATGAATATATTTGCACTTAAGGCAACAGACCTGATGTCTCCACTTTTCAGCCTCTTGTAAATTATCACATTCTGTTGCTAAAAATGGTCTGCGCTCCTAGAAAGGTACAAATTGAGAGCAAAAACTGAGTCTTCTTGAAACTCTCAGAGGGCTACGAAAAACATAAATGCCAGCTTGCCCTTTTGCACGAACAGTTCTCCAGATTTACAACTTACCTTTGAGCTGTACTGTACTGTACTGTAATGTGCAGATTACCTGCCCAAGGGGGACAATGTGGGGTTTGTGGTGGTGGTGGTTATTTTTTGTGCAGTGTTGCAGTGAATAAAATCCCAGCTCACGGTGTTGTGGTGATCTCAAACCCTATGGTGTGCAATGTTTTTGCTTGTAAAACCAATGTGTTCAGTGAAACGAAATTAATTGCGGTGTTGTGGTTTCTTTTTACTGAAAATACTGTCACCAGTATTGTGATCGGTAGTAGACACATTTTCTGTTTTTATCTAAAGCCGATCTGCAGAATTTTTGCTAAATTTTCAGTGTCTTCTGTCCGCCTTCATAAGAGTAAACAAAACGAAAGTTTCATGGTTTCTTGTCAGAACTTATCCTGGTTATGCTTTGCAGATGAAATCAAAGCGGGTAAAAGCCATAGGAGATTTAATTTAAGACGTGCAGGTACGGTGGGTAAATGAGAAAATACCCCTCTCCCACTCCATACTGCCCTGCGCTGGCATTGCATGTTCATTCAAATAATTCGCAGTGAAATAGAAAACCACCTGTGGACAACTGATTTTTCTAGCTTGGTTGCATAACTTTTTTAGGTTTGATTGTCCTAACCAAAATAAAATATATTGTGGTGACAGAGTCTTTCCAACTTTTCATGCAGTGATGCAGTGTTGCGGAGTTCACTGACATGCCCCTAATGATCCCCTCCTGCTCGTATCAGTAAGGAGTTAGAGGCTTTTTGGGGGGTAGCACAAGTCCGAAATAGAAAGGGTTACCCTCAGCCAGACAATCACACTGCATGTACATAAACTACTGATATTCCCAAATTCAAAACACTGACTATCAAAATTAACATATTGGCTTTATTGAAGCTGTACCTTAATTCCTTTACCAGCTTCTTTCCTTTGAAGATCATGCCAGCGGGCAAGCATAGTCCTGGGAAAAAATAACGTTTTATGAAAATCAGCTTTTAAATCAGTCAGCTGACTCACTAGAATAATCCACTAAATGATTATTGTTGAGCATCGCAAATTCATATCAACTGCTGGAACCTACAGGTTTCCAGAGAAAAATAAAGAAGGTTCAAATAACTGCAAGTGGGGTAATACTTGGCTATGCATAAAATACTGGTTTCCTGGAAAACAAGGGCCAGGGATCATTGATTGGGGATTGAAGAAAGAAATGCTGGATGCCAAATGCCATAAAAATGTACTGGAACCAATTCCCCCATTCTTGATCAAGTAATTTCCCAGGGTGTATTCCACTTACAGCGCGACACGGCTAACTGTGGCCACCCAACAAACTTTTTTGACAAGTTATTATTAGCCAATCGGAGAACACGAATTTGTTTGAGCTGTCCCGCCTCCTAGGAATTTTCAAAGCTGTTCTCACGAAACCTGTCATGTTTTTAACAAGGAGGCGGGACAACACAAACAAATTCATGCTCTCTGATTGGCTAACTTGTCAAAAAAGTTTGTTGGGTGGCCACAGTTAGGCGCGTCGCGTTGTAAATCCCACGCTGACGAAACGACAAGGGTTTTGAAATTCCATGCGAAGCGCCGGGAAATACGCCAGGTCACCAACGACCAGCCATGATCCCAGGTCTCTGCTGCAGAAGATAGAGAGACTCCGGAACGTCTTTGACACCACAAAAATGTAGAGTTTGTTGATGCAATATCAGGGTTATGCCTAAAGGTTAGGCCAAATATTGCCTTTGCCACCCACCATGGTATGCCAAAATCTCCAATCGTATGCCAGTACACTGCAAAATTTCAAAACCCATGCATGCCAAAGACCTTCAGCGTAACCTACACTGAATGCACCTAGGCCTGGGTAATTTCCTCTGCAGAATTGCTCTTTTATCTAGAAAAAAACTTGCATTCATATACGAATGAATTGATCTAAATTTACAAGTAGTAATTCTCCAGGGTACCATCGCAAAATCATGGCGAAATCTTGATAACAAAAAATCAATGAATGCCAAAGCGGGTCTATTAAACTTTTACAGTCTGTGCCAGCAGATATGCTGTAAATACAAGCACCATCACTTATCTTTCACTAGATTAAGATTTCGAAAAAAATATTTTTAACTTACATGGCTTTTTCTGCGTTTCTTGCCTAACACGTGAAAGGAAACACAAACACAAGAAAATCAGGCTACCAAAATACAACTCAAAATCATGCACGAAGTGTCGTACAGCCGTGAACAAGAGCGAAATGGAAGCTGAAAATTACAAAATTACTAAAAAAGATTGTACATACCATTTTTGCAGCGAATCTTGTGTCTGCCTAGAACTTTAAAGTAACACAAAAATCTATAAACATTTGATCAAACGTTCCACAAACATTCGCTCGACGTCCACCATTAGTCTGCAAAAGTATACCGCTGGTCTTTGGAACTGCATGTGCACCCATAAACCCACGCGCGCGGCGGTTTCTGTCGGCCATATTGGTTGTTGTGCTTCATGAAAAGATGTCGTATTTTTTGAATGCTATTCGTGCAGAGCTAAACGCTATCAAAGTTGCTGGAGGATGGAAGGCCTCGTTTTATAGGGTACTGAGAGAGACCGATCGTCGCACTGGAACTGTGGTGGGAACAGACAAATATGGAAACAAGTACTTTGAGAACAATTCCTACTTCATGGGAAGAAATAGGTTCGTTGTTTATCCATATGTGGATCGTTTCACCTATGATGGCAGCCAGGTTCCTGCAGAATGGCATCGATGGCTGCACTACATGACAGATGATCCTCCCACTAAAGTTCCACCAGAACCTCGAAAGTTTATACAAGATCACGAGACAAACAAAACAGGCACAAAATTGGAGTATGTTCCTTACAGCACCACTCGTCCAAAGATCGAGGAGTGGCAGCCCCCTAGGAACAATTGATGAACGTGATGCTTGCACCTTGCCTTGCTATGCTGTTAAATGTGTCTAGAAATTTCAATGCAAGTGGGAACTTTATATGTACTTTCAATATGGGACACAGATTTTTTAACTGCTGACTCAGTTGAACATTTAAAATTGTCAGTTGCTTTTTGGTCAGTGAGTACGTGATAATGATGAGTATTTTTTGAATGTATTCCTCAAGTGGTGGTTGATGTCTTTCGATGGTTTTAGAAGAGGGTATCGAAAACGTGTTCCAAACCACACACCCCTCCCTTCTCCTGAACCTCAACCTTCCTTCACCCCCCACACTTTTCCCAAGAAATTTATTCTGGTTGGTTTAAAGGTCAATGGTGGGAATGTGTAGTTCCAGAAAATAGCCATACTCCCCGCCACAGAAGGGATTGGAAATTCCTGTGGCCAAAGGCCAAAAAGTACGAAGCTGAATTGGAATTTCCAGGGGGGCGGAGGTTCTTAGGGAAAATCCCTTTTGTGGAGGAAGTATGGATAATTTATGGAACTGCACAATCATTTAATGTATGAATGATACAGGAGTCTATTGGACATCTCACAGGAATGTTGCTATTTTGTTTAAATATCATTTGCAAACAGACGCATCATGTTGGGGAAATGGCTTCTGAGTCTAGCTCAAGTTCCCGTCTGACCAGTGTCTTTAGCGTGGGGTAGCCCTAAAACAACACACAAACCACCCACCTCTCCCCCCACATCTCATCTGCCATCCTTGAATAGTTTCATGACAATGTTCAAAGTGGCTCTCCAAAATTTAGTTATTTACAGTTGTTTGACGACCTGCTTGATCCAAAAAATTGAATTCCAGCTTCATGCAAGCTTGCCCTCGAACAAGCAGCTCTCAAACTTTCCTTGCCTGGTCATTTCTAAGAATTCTGTTGCTAAGAAATCTGTGAACACCTGAAATATTTCAGGAATGTTGATTGTGTAGTGACCATTCGCACAACAAAGTTTGAGACGCAAACAAACCTCAAAACCACAAACTAATGACCAGTGCTGTTTGCAGTTTAGTTGTCTCACACCTGATTGGCTTTTTCTTTGTAACACAATAACATTCCATAAACATTTCTGCGGTTCACAGTTTTCTTAGCTTGGCTGTAACATTTGATACTTGTTTATGATTTAGTCAGTGGAATGACTTGCCTGGGCCCTTGGCCATTAGGCAAGTGAGCTTCAAAGTTGCTTCCTTAGCAGAAAACTTTCCTTGTTCCAAATGAAGTAACAATAGGGCTGCAAACAGTGGCACAATGGCCAACCAAATTTTGCCAACATCCGATGACATCCCAGTCATGGTCAGACAATGTGCAGACAATTTTTTACACCTCCCAATGCAAATACCAATGTTTTGCATTGACAGCATGATATCAAGCACTACTGTAATGTGATGTCCAACCTCAATGCAGTTTTGTCTGATCAAAATACTGACTTGGTCGGACACGTCCTTTCATGAGAGAAAAAATACTTGCAGCCCTGAACAGGACTATTTTTTAGGCCTGATTCAAATCTCCAGCAGATCAACTGATCTGACTGACTCCATCTGTACTTATAAACTCAATTCATTGTACTGCTCTTCTGCTTGCTGTTTATTCAATGTTTCTTTTTTCAGCGAAGAACCCAATCTAGTTACAGAGTTGTACATTGTATGCAATAAAGCGGTGGTTAGAATTAACAGATGAAAGTAGGCGCAAGAGTGGAACTTGTGAGTGGGGCAGCAAGGCAAATGTTTATGCCTGGTCCATGGATCGGTGATTTCCGTAGTAGCTTTATTATTTACAATCCTTAATCACAACGAAAAATATTTACAGGCCACTTGACAAAGTTAATGCATCTTAGACATTTCCCATTGACATTATATTGAACAATTTTGGCCTTCGTTGTTATTTCTCAAGGGAAATACCCAATTATTATTATTTGTAGTAGGTTTACACTGTACATTGTAAGAAAAATATTAATAACTTACAAGCCAATAATGGTCACTGTACTGATGCGTTTTGAATGATTAGCTTCAAAAATATTGGAGTTTTGTTATGAATTAAATTATTTCAAATTGAAATAGCCCAGGCATAGCAATTTTGCAGAACTGAACGGTTAAAGAGCAGCTTAAAAATACCTGGCCACTTCGGTTCACTTAATTTACATATGCCTGGACCTTTTATAGAATAAGGAATAACACAATCTTCCACTATTCGTATTTGATGATATGCAAATAAGTGGCCAGGTACGCTGCAGTTGAGCCGTTAGAAACAAATAACCATTAAAAAGAAAAATAGCAAAAACGTCATCAGTACAAACCGTTTCCAGAATACGTAACTTTAAAGACTAACAGTCTAATATAATTTCATCCGCAACTTTTTCTTACGGCTTCTAAAAGTTTGTTTGAAGACGTGACATACAAGTTGCCTTTGTCACGCAAAGTTACGTGACATATTCACATTTCGAATTTGCGTGATAATCACGTAACAATGTAATAGGCTATTTACGACTTCTTCCTTCGTTTCCGTGTCTAGTACGAGACACGAGCCTGAAAATTACCTAATTCGAGTACTCCAGTTTTCTTCAAGTCGAACCAGTCTTAATATGGAAGGTTTTGCGCTGGGTCTACACCTCGAATAGTGCGCGTTGCTTGACGATTGCGTGACCACTGTTCATTACAGTAAAGTTTCAATTTCTTCATCGTCGCGAAATAGTCCATCAGTCTCAGTGGTAAAGTCGACTGTTTCACCATTTATAAGAACATGACAAATATTCCCATTCGGCCGCGGTTTGCTGTTGACAACTTCATCCTTAATCAAATAGCTCTTTCCGTTTTGAAACGCCCTGGTTCTTTGTTCGTTTGTTTTTTGGTCTTTCTTTTTCACCATCACACTTAAATCCAACGAATCTCCTTCACAGAAAGGACTGATTAAGGAAGGGAGACTAAGTGATTCGCATCGGTAATAACTCGGGGGTTTAAGGCTTTTTAGTGGCCTGTTCTCATTCACATCCACACCAGTAAAAGCAACGCGTTTTTCACCAGGTATTGCTTCAGCCCTTCCAGTCTTTCTTTTACGCACATTTTTGCCGTGTTGATAGCTCTTGGACTCTGGCGTCTTTGCTATCTTGTATACGTCCATTTTCAAGTTTTCACTTGATTGACTTCGGCCATTGTTTGACAAGTGTCCGCGCAGAACTTTCAACAAGAGATATTTGCTAGTTTGGGTGAATTTGTTTCCGCAATGTTCACAGGTTAAATCCAACACCGAGTCGCTCCCTTGAAAATTGCGCGTTTTGGCGTTTGAGCCCCTTTGCGTTTTATCTCGAAAATCATCTATATTCCAAGCACAAGTGGTAGAGTGATCGTTCTCAAATTGATCGTTTATATTCGTACAATTGTCCTCGCAGTCACATTCAGCTTTCTTGCTCTCTTGGTCGTTTGCTTCCGTGGTTGAAGGCAACAGACCATTAGTTTGGTGATATTCATAGTCGTCTATCTCCATATCTAAACTGTTATTAGATTTAACACGGTCGTAAAGTTGCGATATTAACTGTTCTTCACTCACAAACACAGTGTCCTCGTCCTCGTCATTATTCTCGGCCTGTTCCAACTCGCTTCCTTCTTCGATCATATCCATACAAGCGGGATATTGGAGATTTGAAGGACTACACTGTCGGCGAGCTGGGAACATCCTTTGAGTCCTCTCGGGGCTCCGGTTAGGGCTCCGCTCGGGGCTCCGTTCGGAGCTAGCTCCAGCTCTTGACAGCATATCCGGGCTAAGGGAAAAGGATCGTTTGGTTTTCTTGAACTTGGGTATGTCTTCGCTATTTTCGTCCTCTTCATTCATCCTCTTCATCTCAATTGCAGGCATGGAGTGGATGCGTGTTTTCCTACCTTCTCGCACTCTGTCCGCGTTGGAATCGACGCTCAAACGCCGCACAAACGAGGCTGATGGGGAAATGGTTCCCAAACGGATCATCGAGGAGCGCGGTTGCATGGGAACATTTTTCTCAGGTCTCCAGAGAATTATGTACATTTTGGGTACAAACATACAACAAAGAGTTGAAGAACCTCCTATGATGAACACAAAACAGGTTATAGTAGTTCTGTAAATTCCTCGTGTTCCAATGTACGTTGGCACGAATATCATGACTACAATGCCTGTTACCACCATGGTAAAGGTGATAAACTTTGCTTCGTTGTAGTTCTCAGGCAATTTTCGAGTACGGAATGCCTGATAGGTGCAAGTCAATGCCAACCCTGCATTGTAGACCCACCAAATAGCCGTGCAAATGCTGGACAGATCTTTGCACTGTTTCAAGACCTCTTTCTTGGTTTCCGAGATCAAGAGCTTGCTTCCTGTATCGTTGAAAATCAAACAACCTCCTCCAATGAGGCACTCCACCACGCACAGACATATCACCATCAACAACTGCCATTTCTTGGAGAGACAACTTGGTGTTCCAGTTTTTAAGAGTTTACGGTTAAAAATCCTTGATATACGGTTTGTTTTGGTTAAAAGTGTTCCCGCTATCAGCGATGGACACAGTCCAGTCACAAACGGAATAGCTCGGCAGACCTGGTCTGTTCGATCGATAATAAAGACGATTGGAGTGGCATAACACCATGCGATGCCAACCAACAGAACGTAACACAGTTCCTTGCTAGAAGCGCGCACGACGGGAGTCTCACGGTAAATGTAATACACAACAAAGGTGCAAATTACCGCCAGGATTCCAGCACCTGATATGCAGATGATTATCACACCAAGGGTGTCAGACCAATGTAAAGATGTTGGTTCTATTGGCTCGCAGCCGGAATGATTGTGATTCGCCCAAAATCCCCGCGGACATGGAGTACAATCGTCCATGTTGGATTGGTTCGTGATGGCATTCCCGCTGCAAGGTCGACATTCCCAGCAGCATTTTGCGTGATTCTTCTCTGGATTTTTATGAAACCCGGGAGGGCAAGCTTTGCTGCATGTCGAGAAAGGGATTCCATGTTCCGTGTGGTTCTTCAGACCCTTGTTGACCTTCTCCAGAATTTCCAGATCCAAATCAAGACAGGAATTACGCGACGCGTTTGTACCAAACACGTCACACTCTTTTGCACCCCATTTTCCAGCCTTTACGACATCGTAATTACTGTCGCCTAGCTGTAAATGGTGTATATCGTATACACCAATAGCGTCTCCGAGCTTATTGAAGGAAAAGTATTCTCTAGACTTGCCTAAATATCGTACGCTCTGCAGGTAGTTCAGAAAGTTTTGCTGTTTAAGGTCCCGTGAGATTTTCGTTGAGCAATCTTTGTTAGGTTGACACCCTAGCATGTCATGCAATGCGTAAGCGATGGCTAAGACTGCGTCCATAACATACTGTGCTTTTGGATAATGTTTGAAAGTATGACGGTAGAAAGCCGGATTGTGTGCTACTTTGAGATACTCGTATTCCCGCATCCAAGGATTTCGTTTGCGTCTTTTGTCATTAAAATTTGTAAAGTACTTGTCAAACTCTTTAATATGCACAACTTCGGGTACGATACCAAACATACCCCGTAGAATGCCTTCGTTTCCTTTTAGGACTTTTTTCGAGTCGGCCCAGGCGTCCGAGCCAATCCACACGTACTTCTCTTTTGCCATGTACCTATGCTGGCGAAACTTGTCGATCAGTATGTCGGCGTCGTGCAACTGGGCAAAGAGAATGACGACTCGTGCCTTAGGATTCGCTCTCATTTTTTCAAAGATCATCTCGAATTCTCGATCTGTAGATCGCTTGGTAAACCGCTCGTCCACCGGAATGCAAACATCGTAGCTGTTACCAAAGCTAGCTAGTGCGTGCTTGAACGATTCAATGCCCGATCGTCCGTAGTCGTTGTCCGATGCCAGAGTGATAACATAATTCCATTTCATCGCGCGTACTAGATCTGCCATTACTTTTGCCTGCAGCATATCATTAGGCACTGTTCTCAGAAAGTAACGGAATCGTACCTTGTTACTCAACAAACTGCTTGTCGACGCGTAGCTTACTACCGGTACGTAAAACAATCCACACAAGTTTGTAACCGCCATTGATACGCCGCTATACGCCGCGCCGACGACAGCAATGGTCTGAATCTTTTCTTTTTCGTTGCGCGGCTGCGAAGCCGAACATTCCTGGACGTGAGCATTGCGAATGAAGGAAAAATTCAACGATTCGCGAACGGCATAGTCGCCACTACCGCATGTGTCCTTGATGTCCATTCCAATGGTGATATTTGGCAAAACAATGTCTTTAAGTGGTCCTTCGTTCAGCATGTCCATTGTGAAAAGCATCGCCTCGACAGCTTCGAAGCCGCGGGTATTGAGCCCTCCTTGGCATGTGAAAGAGTTTGGATTTTGTTGTTCTTCGGCTTCTGTTGGTGAAAAATGAACTGGCGATAGACCACCAATGATGAAATCTCCTTTTGTCAAGACATAGCTTAAGCTTTCGCTTTTTTCTTTGTAGTTATGTACAAGGTCGAGTTGGGTCAGACAGCAAATGAGCCATAAGGTTATGAATGTTGTCGATATTTTCTTCTCCATGGCTCGCGTTTTGCACGGGATCAATCGCGAAGGCACGAGGCTGGGATTAGGTTTTCTGTTGTGGTACTTTGTGTCCAGGGCAGGAGACCATCGTCTCGTTCTGTGTGTATCGTGTCGACCAGAATTGGACCCTGATAATTAAACAAAATATGGAAATGCAATAAACAGGACAACCATATGTCATATAAAGTAGCTTCAAAGGCTTCTTAAACAACAACAGACATTTATTAGAATGCCTAAGCAGAGATTGGTTGCAGAACAATAGCGATTTGAAGATTAAAAAAGGACAATTCTAAGAATTCCCACAGGAAACCATTTCTAATTTACAGAGGTTTTTCGGACGAAACAACAAGCAGTGTTATGGCGACTGTTCCATCAAATCCCGCAATTTGGGGTTTTAACTAAAAGGGCGTGCAACGTCTTTACAGTACTGCCAAAACGGGGTCGCAATGGCTGTAACGTATTATCCGAAACGCGTTGGCAAACTTGTATCTTTGTTTTACCGATTTCTATTGCAGTTGGTCTTGTATTGTTTGTACTCTTTGTGTTCAACCTTCGCGTTTTATAATTAGCAGAGGTAACGGCAAGATATGATTACCACTTTACTCAGACCTTTAGGTTTGTTCAGAGGTCGATACGGTTATGACTGTATTCTAAGTGTGAAGTGTAAACAGTATTCAACCGTGTCAAGGTCATGCACCTACCGATTTTCGACATAACGAATAGTTAATTAGAGACGATCACTATTTTGGGATCAAAACAAAAGATAAAACAGCCCATGCAAGGTGTGAGATTTGTCATTACAAACATTCGAACGCTTGCTTCTGAGGCGGAAAAAACGTTGTTGCAATGAACCGGCAAGTCCAAGTCTCCTTTGACGACGTTTTAGATAAAATCTTTTCACTACAGACTACAGTATGATCTTGAAATCCTTTTAATCCCTAGGTTGCTTGATTACTGTTTTTAGGCAGTGCTATAATTTTGCATTTATTTTTTGACAAAGCCGTCGAAAATACAAACTATATTTAAAAAGCACTTGAAAATACATGAGTGGCCGGTTTTATAACTAGTATCTCTTTTGCAGTGAGTACTTCCAACGAGAAAGGAAGTGAAAGAAATATTATATTAGACATGTGAACACTCACGGGTTTAGTTCCACTCTCTTTTTTTACTCTCTTTTGAATTCACTTATCGCTTGACAATTTAATGAAAAAAGAGGGACTGATCTTATTCTAGACGCAACAACAAGGCCTTGAAGGAACATTCTGCTCAATATGCACTGAGGTTTCTCATCAAGTGTGGCATCGTTACGTTTGGCCTGTGAAGTTATTGCACAGTAAAACGTTAACGTGCATAACAGTTCTTGAGAAACCGTATTAAACGAGCCAGTGAGGCGCGCCCGGTCCACACAATCGCCGGTGTCGTGTGGTTTATACGTGTATGTTATTGTAACTCCCATAAATTTTGGATAGGCGCGTGCTGCGGAGGTTGTGGTTGTTTACCATTTACCAAAAAAGTCCGGAAATTCCGGATGGAATGTAAATGGAAAGACTAATTTTGTCTCCCCGAACGGAAAACGGGATTTCTTGAAAGGTAGTCCAAAATTCCCAAACGGAATTTCCGAACGGAAAATGTGCTTACCATTTGCCATTCGCGACAAGTTCCAGCCCTTACGCCAATATGTCAAACTCGCCCTTGGTTTTTTGGGTAAGTTGGGTCTGTTTTGTAAATGGAACACGCCATTCCCAAACGGAAATTTCCATTGGGGACTTTTGCTTTCTAATTACACAAACCGTCGACCAACCGGTTTCCCCGTGTAAATGGTAAACAACCTCTTAAACCGCTGAATCGTCCCCAGCAAGCGACCCTATGAGAAAATAGCAAGACGCGAAGTGGGGGCGAGTCAGCTTAAACTCTGACTCTATTTAAGGATTAAGAATAAAGAATTTGATACCCTTTTCAAGGCCCAAGCCCGAAAAATGACACCCTATTCAAGAAGAAAACGAAAAGTGAGAAAGGTATGAACGGGTTAATCGTATTTCGTTCCTGTAACGTTAACACTCTTAATAATGGATTTTTCAGTTAAAATAGACCGTTTCTTTTTGGGTACAATTTAGGTACCCTATCTAAGGATCACACCACAAAGAATATCAAAAGGGACAAAAATGATACCCTATACTGAGAATTGAGAACCTCAAAAAACCATAACCTATCCCGTATACCTATATGGCCCGTATGTGGGAGTACCCCCCCCCCCCCCTGGATGCACATTCAACGTCACTATATACTACATAAAAACGGCAGACCTCTATTGTTTTTAAATCTGTTGTCGTGTCCACTATTGCTGTAGAATGCATTCCTGATACGTCGCATCTCAAGTTATTATTCAACAAATCGTCACGTTGCCAATACATGGTCATCATGCTCTCAATATCCGTCAACTCCAGCTGACAGATATTCTGCGGTATACGTCATGATCAAGTAACGATAATTCGGTAGAAGTCTCACAAAGCGCCGCATTACGGCAACTTTTCTAGCTGTAAAATGCTCTTCGTTGACAATTTGTTGAATAATAAAACAATTATCCTGCTCAGTCTTGCTACCCTGGGTGCCAGAGGCTTTCCATGCGCAGTTTCCGGTTTCCGGTTTTGGTCTTTGTCTTTTTTACAGTCTTGCGGAATATCGCCTGATTTTAGCCAACTCGGCCTACGGCCTCATCGGCCAAGTATCAGGCGATATTACGCACGATTTCGACTGGATTCAGCAAGACTTCAGACTTGGCAAGACTTGACCATTAGTTTTGGTAAACATCGATTTGTAACCAAAAATTCCTATTTTTCATTTTCCTTCCGTCAAACGAATCAAGTTTAAGGCAAAAATCATTTCGATCAAGGCACGGAGATTTTTCGTAAATCGAAAATGGACAATTGGTTAAGTCTATTTTTTTTCTTTCAGAAAGGAATTTAAATAGCCGACCAACGCTTTTCGTTTTGGATACGTACAGTGTTAAGTTTAATAGCAAAAGCTACAAACTCCATCGAAAAGCAAGCGCGCGGCCCTAGAAACTGAGAAAAACAAAGCTGATGGGGACAATTATTGTTACATTTTAAGAAAATTCAATTTTCTTAAAATGTAACAATTCTAGAGTCAAGTTGGCATTTTCAGTTACTAAGTCGAAATTCAGGTTGATTCACTCCTGCGAACCTATCAGTGAGACGTTTCTTGTTCTCGAAGGTCTGTTGTTATTTATAGTCGGAGTGGCGGGGTGATTGAGACTCGGGGACATTGAACCAAGCACGAAACGATGTTTATGTTGAAAGCTGCCTCGTGCTGATATAACTGAATGCTGAATTGCTATTTAGCTTTTCCCGTTAAGTACGAAGGCTTTTTCTTCATACTAATATTTCAAATCTATACAAAGCTATGGAGGGACAACTTATGGTATGATCCTTACCAAATTTCGTACATATATGCTTAATGCCGTAGTTTCTGATCTGTGTAGCGTTCAACTCCAAAAGCTCTTTCAGGCAAAACCAATAACTCTTTGAAACACAGTTGACTTCAGGATCAGATTTACAGTTTGTTCGAAGGCATATTTTTGGGAGGCTATTGCGTACAGTGTGACGTCATTTCATTGGAACACGCATCTGGCCGGAAAACCTCCGTTTCCTCTATAAACTCAAAAGGCCCGACTTGAATTATTTGACTGCAAAAGGAGGCGCGTTAGGTTTTGTACCGTGATAACGCGAGCCATTTTTCGATTATTTAAGTGAGGCAAAAGTATTAAGCATTATTCAAACAGTTTAGTCGCATTTTTCCGGAAAATTAATTATTTTTTCAAGAGGAAATAAAGGGAAAATGGATGCCATCCTAACACAGCGGAGTGCAGTGGATACTGGGGAGAAAGTCAGCGGTTTCAGGTTTCAAGAGTCAAAGGTGACCATGTGTGTTTTCGCTCGGACTCTGTCTTACCTTCGCTTGATCTAGCATTCTTAAACTCATTAAAAAAATTCATCACGTTAAAACAAAGGAACGTGGTTGGGAAATTTGAACTTAATTGAGATAGATTTTTACGATTTTATTTCTTCGTTTTCTTCGAGATAGTGTTTCATCCCATTTCCAAACACTTCGAAGTTCGTCAAAAATACTCCGCTGCGCGTCGTATTTTCAACCCTCTTCTCAGTGTTTGGAAATGTGATGAAACACTGTCTCTCGTGTTTGATGAGTGACTTTTTATTGGGGAGGGGAGACAAAGGCAGTGTTCACACTTGGTGCCAGGGTACGGCCCGATTATGATTCTATGCTGGGCACCACGTCAGAATTTGGGCACGGGCACTCGACAGTACTTGGGTACTTTGGTTTTTAGTGTCTGAACACGGCACACTTTTTTCCTGGTGCCCAGACTGATACCAGTGTTCGGGCACCGAGTGTGAACACAGCCTAAGTATGTTAGTGGGAAATATGGAACAAAAAGGTGCACGCACCGGATGATAATTTTGAACTGGGCAAAGATATTATGACCAACAGCTCGTCCTGTTGCCGGCATTTAATGATACTTTTAATTTCAAGACCACAACCACGAACAAAATTAAATACCAATGGTTATAAAAGAATTCCCGAAATGGAATGATATGTAATATATCGAAATTTGGCATACGTTGTTTTGACGCCGAAGGGAACAACCATTGTATTTTCTTTGTTTAGGAGTCATTGTTTAGCCCTAGTATATTGTTTGGTCTTTTGTATCGGCTCTTGTGTATGGGTACACCAGGACAGAACCAAAATTGTTCGTGTTGCACACGGACAGGCCAAGCTGTCAAAATATCAAAAGCAAGGACTGGGCCGGGCCTAGCCCAGGACCAGGAATTATTTTCTCTCCTCGCTCGCGGCAATATTCCCCAGCAAAAACGTGTTCCCATCGTCCCTTGTGCACCGGTTTCCGGTTGTCTCCGTGTATAAAAATACAGGTCTTTTTCATTCGGAAAGAAATATTTCATCTTTTACGCGAAAATTTGTCCAGGCTGTAATCTCTGAGAAATAAAGGCAGCATATACGAGGTTCTAAACATCCCATTGGTAAACGTCTAACTTGCGCAACCGGGCGCAAAGCAGTCGGCTAATTTTTAATGATGGACATTATTTCCGCAGCACTTGAAAACTGCAGCTGGTTGTTTATTCCAATGCTAATCAGGATTTTTTGCGAATATATCGTTGGGTATCAAGAGAAGTTCATACGAGATATAACACTTTGCTAATTCGCTTTCATAAATGATTATCCTGATCACCAATTCTTTGCTATTCGGTTCGCTCCGGAGTAATTTCTAAAAGGAACACACGAAATAATTCA
This sequence comes from Blastomussa wellsi, assembly GCA_947652115.1. Lineage (NCBI taxonomy): Eukaryota > Metazoa > Cnidaria > Anthozoa > Scleractinia > Plerogyridae > Blastomussa > Blastomussa wellsi. The sequence goes on along the minus strand of OX393574.1, from coordinate 2,389,209 downwards.
AATAACTTCTGAAATAATTATTCGCTAGGAATGTCATGATCTGCTTACAACAATAAATTTTTGATTCGCCGGCTGTTAAATTGCTTAGGACGATTAGTATCTGCCGCTTTGAGATAAAAATTATTGGTTGTATGCTATTTGGCGGCATCTGGAGACTAAAAACTTCGCGCAAAATAGAAAAATCGCAAATATTTGATAGATGAAACAAGATATAGCACTGAAACAGAACTCTTGAAGACACACTCCGATTTTCCGGATGCGTAGCATTCGCCAAACACTGAAAAGATAGCAAAGGGATATTTCAATCTGCCTTATCGGCCACGCTCAGAAAATGAGGGCCGGGTAGTGAATCGAATGGCCTCTAAAATATAAGGGGCACACAAAATCGTCAAATTTCACGGGCCTCGCAGCCTCATTTATTTTTGAGCGATTGTGAACGTCTCGCAGACACGATTCTTTTTTGGCAAAGTGCTAGTCTCGCAAACTATTCGCCAGCCCTAAAATGCGTTTGATTAAGTTTGAAAAAGATTGAAATTCTTACCTTTATCAAACACGAATCTAAATTGAAGGTGTGCTGAGTCTTGGATGTTGGTCGTTACAACGATCTGTTCACACCTACTTGAATATTCATAATTCATACGGACATAAGGCTAATTAAATGCAATTACTAGATGTGATATTTCCATGGATCTATCAATTAAACAGATTAAACAGTGTCGGAAAAGCATTGTTCTCTAAAACAAAGATCGTTTGTTCCTTTGCGAGGCTTTCCGAAACCGATTCTAATTGGTGCAAATGGAACCTCGTGCAACTTCGTCCGGGAAGGCGGAGATCTGGGAACGATGTTGAGCCTTGTGTTCAAAATGGATTTTCAAGAGACCTAAACAGCCAAAGATAAGCTGTAACACAAACAAAACGACAAGGCTGATACGAAGTAAAAAAAGTCGGCTTTGCGAGACATCAACAGGACAGGAACCGATAAAGCTTGTGGACAGCTTACGCTTAGACAGATCAATGCCCAAGAATATCTTTTTTCCACACGAACTGTTTTAGAATAATGACCAATAATGTGCACTTCATCAAGCCCAGAAAATAGGGAGGAGATTGCCAGGGACGTGTCGAAGGACATCCGTACCATCGAATCCTCAATAGATGTCTTAGAATAACAGTAAAAAGTCACACATTCGTGACAAATACCCCCCTGGGGGGGGGGGTACATGACCCATGTTTGGGTATAGGGGTGCCGGTGGAGGTCCGAAACCATGACCCTGTTTAGGACCAAAATAACTTCAAACATATAATGCAAACAAACGGTAGACTGATCCTCACGGCGAAGGGAAGAATTTAAAAAATAAATAAAATCACATTAAAACAAGTACAATATATTTGCCCAATATTTCGGTTTGAAAAACAAACCTTCTACGAAGATTTGTTTCTCAAACATATACCCTGTTTAGGACCAGGGAAAACGGTTTCTTATTTTATATGGCGCTAATATTTTATCTAGTCCTGAAAATGATCTAATGTTGACTCATGACCGGCTAAATAAATACTGATGAACGTTTCTGATTTCGGATATGCTTAAAACTTGACGAAAGTCTTGAAGCCATAACCTGTACAAGACGACTCTTTCATACACTGTTTAGGACAGCCTCGCTTGAATTATGTACCCTGTTCAGGACTGAGGGGTCAAAAACCATACCCTATCCAGCGGCACGTCCCCGAATAGCTCATATAAGGGAGTAACCCCTTCCCCCGGGACAAATACAAACCTACCATTTCCACTTTCAAACTAACGCAGACGTCCTTTGGGCTTCGTCACGCGTTCCTTCCCCACGGATGCCTGCTGAATCGACAGTCCACTTCCGTTCACAGGCCGTTTTTAAAGAAAACAATCAGTATTGACTCATTGTATGACAGCTTTCCTATCACATGCTGGTAAGTTATCTCTGATTGGTTCGGAAGTGAAGTTCGGAACGGAAGTGGACGTTCGATTCAGCAGACGTCTGTGGGGATACCCTGCGAGCAGAGGTCCCCTCGATCTTCCTAGATAAGTCGGCAAGAGGAAGGGACAGGAGGCTAGGACGGCTACTTTCAAACATCCAGACGGCGGAAGTGGAATTTTTGTCTCGCGGAGATTGGGTGAGAGTTCAGTACAGCGCGAAGCAGCTTGGTACCGAGCTAACCAATACACCAATCAGAATCAAAAGCCGGGAAATTCGAAAATTCTCAACATGGCCGCCGATGCAAAACACAGCGATCTCCAGCTTGCAACAGCTTTGTGCGAAAAACGAAATAATCCGAAGGAAAAAGGTAAAAAATGTCACAAAACTGTGATGGTCCATTCTTGATTGCAAACATTTATTTATTTTGCTGACTTTCAGTCACAAATAGCAAAGAATATCCTTGGCAAGGTGAATTACAAACAACTCGTGACTGCAAGGTCATAAACGTCATTGTCGAACATAGAAGCGCAGAGATTCGACAACTTTACGAGCAGTGCCAAAATTCGGGTGAGTTTTCCTTAACTAACTTTAGCAGAGATCCTGTTTATTTAATTGTATGTACGACCATAATAAACGTTAACGTACAAAAATCCAAGCTAAAACATGCCTCGGATTTTATGAAAATGTAAGCTTATCTTTCGCTACCCTGCGAGCAGAGGTCCCTTTGATCTTCCTAGATAAACTGTGAATATGTAGACTCTGGCAGGGAAAGTCAACAATAAACTAATCGTAAAAAGTTATTAGCGTGGTGGCAACGCTAAACAGCTGCTTAAAATGTATTTATTGAGAAGACATTCTGTACATGTATGTTAATGAACTCTGGTTCTCCACATGCAGATTCTAAATGTCGTCAACTCGAGGAAGAATGGCTGGCATTAGTGACAGAGAAAGACAGAAACCTTCGGAAACAAATTGAAGAGGTATAACTCAAGGTTTCCTTTTTCCAAAGTCAAATTTCCTGATCAAAAATTTGTTTGTTGCAATAATCCTTATTTTTTAAAGGGGGGCTCTTTTTGGGTCGAGTCATTCCTCTAACCCATCTAATCAGTATAATCTTGTGACTTAACCATCATCATCCTAGGCTTGATGGTTTTTGGTTTTTATCTACATCCCTGTCAGTTCGTGCTTATGATTATGATCCTTATGTCGCTAGTGGGAACTAAGCTAAAGCAAACACTTTGTCATGGCATATATTTTATAGAGAATTATAATTAGGGTTAGAAGGACTTATAACCTAATCTACTCAAATATTCACAATTCCTCTTTTCCAAACACAGGAGAACGAACAAGCCAAGAAAAATCAGATGAAGCAACTTTATCATGTTCTTGAAACCCTGGGCACTTTCAGCTTCAACAAACCAAATGAGACCATTTTGAAGCGAAATCTTACAAAGATGTACCATCAAATTGGCAAATACTGCAGCAGAAATAACATAGACATTACAAAGAAATACATGGGTGCTGTTAAATCACCTGACGTCCCTACTGCACTACCACCCCCACAAATACCACCTCCCCCTCCACCACCCCCTCTGACTCCCCTCACTACTAACAAAACAACGAGAAAGAAAGATTCTAGAAATGTGTTTAAAACAAAGAGAAGCATGTTGACTTCACAGAACAACCCAAGTACACCACACAATCAAACAAATGAAGAACTCCTCAAAAGAATCAGAAGCGGATGTAGATCTGAGCTTCGAAGAACGCCATTTAAACGCTCTCCTGGTGGGACACCATTCAAACGACAGAGGCGCATGTCTGACAACAACACCTCTGATTTGATAACCCTGGCCTTGAAAAGGAAATTCCAAAATGTGACTTTCCAAAGCCCTAAAGAACGTGAATCACCACAGTCTACAATGTCCCCTGGAGATTTGCCCTAGAATCTGACTCAGACCGCAGAACATTTTTAATTCAAAATAATTGTTTTGCTCATCTTTCGGAGTTACTTTAAATTTTATTACTTTTTTCCAAGGTTACAACCTTATCATGAACAAAGCAATTGCTGGTATTATTTACAGAGCCAGGCAGTTGAATATTTTTTTCTGGGCAATTACATACCTTTCCAGTAATTGTCATGTACGAAAAAAAGTTACAGTACTAGTGTAGACCGTGTAGCACTGAACAAACCAAACAGTATATATCAAACTGGATGAATAGGTGTAATCAACAGCTTTTACAGTGCTACGCGCCTTACCGTTGTCACTCGAGAAAGTTTTTGATTAAATTTTGACATCTTTTTGACAACTTTTTGCTAACTTCAAAGCGAGCCAGCCAACCAGAACACGAGAATGTAAATTCCCAAGGGAGTGAATGCACTTATAATTTGACATCTCCACCCTTGGAAATTCTCATGTTCTGATTGGCTGACTCGCTTTGAAGTTAGCGAAAAGTTGTCAACATTTAATAAAAACTTTCTTGAGTGGCAACGGTAAGGCACATAGCAGTGTAAAGCAAGCATGAGTTGATGATTGATGTCAAATAATCTGCCTTTTCTTATCGATGGTTGGTTGTCCCAGGGCTGTAAACTGAACTTTCGGAGCACTTGCCTTCTGGGCGAGTGGCCTTTGAACTGCACACACCCAGTTAATTTTACACTCGCCCAGTCTCTTCCATTTCAGCAATTAACCTCATCCAGTTATTTAGCATTTCAGAAATGTACGCTCTAGTTAATATCAAAAAAAGTTTTTGCTATCTATCTCCCTCATTCAATTTGTCATCTTTATCTAAATCTTTTTCCATGGATTCAATGAATGAACTGGTTGCTTTCAGCTGTTGTTTCCTATTAATATAAAGTTAATAAAATTGTAAACATTATTGTAATTAATAGCTCCAAATTAGACTAAGGACCTTGTGTTCAGCCTCAGGGAAAAGAAGGGAATACTGATCTAGCAAACAAATAATATTGGCCACTCTTCTCTAAGCCTGAATCAATCTTCAACACCACATTATTTCACTACTCAACACCAATATTAATACTGAGAAAAGTATGGCCAAATTGATTTCAGTTTAAACCTGTTTCCAACCTAGCTACGCTGGCATTGCAGATGAACTAACCAACCTTGTAGTCTGTCGAACTATACAATAGTTTAGTTTGTCCGCAACACAGGCCAGAAAAGAGCAACCAATTGGATTTCCTTTAAATGTTTTATATCATTTTAAAAGTGGCTACAAACAGATTTAACCATTTAACCTATAACATAATTATTAGACATCAAAGCAGGGCTAGAGATCTCTTAGCATGAATCAAGTTGCCACTAGGTTAGTCATTTGTTAATAACCCGACTCACAGCAATTTAACCACTTCGATGTGCTGAACAAAGCAGAAATAGAGATATCTTGGCATTAGCCACTGGGTTTCTAACTGTTTTACATGTAATGTACTAGCTCACATAATTACCACTGACACTAATACTTCTTGTCAAGCTGAAAGGGTGACCAGAATATTAGCATCCACTCTTTTCCTAGTCTGACAAGCATGAAGCAAAATAAGCAGTTGTGGAAAAATTCTGTGTGAAATCTAAGGAATCATGAGGGACAGATGCTTCTACCCCACCCCCCCCCCCCCCCCCCACAGATTTTTCCACTTTTTTCTTAGCCACAACATGCATCAATTCTTACCATTCATCATCTTTTCCATCCACGGTCTCTTGCTTTCTGTAAGTATTTAGTTTATATTCGTCAGGCAGAATTGCATTTGTTGCTTGTGCAAGTATCCCAAAGGGTAAGCTGAATATGAAAAAAGAAAAATTGTCAAATGTCTAACTGGTATTTGCAACCCTGTATTTCAGACTGAACAGTAGTACCCTTTTGCTGCTACATAATATACATACAATATAGCTTATGAAGAGAGGAACTTCCCTGGAATACTTCACACACAATGTATTAAAAATTTAGGAGATTTTTTTCCACCTACCTCAAACCAGTGCCTATTGCTGCTCCAACAACCATTTTGCGCCAACCATTAAATACATTGTATAGAATGCCTGTTGAAGCTGTAAGAAAACGAAAACAGTAATAAGCTCTGGCACAGACATCTTCACCTTACAGTAATTACAATTTTTTATTTGATATAAATTAAAACTCATCAACAATAGATGAGGTTGGGGGATGGTGCTTATACGGATGGTGGGACCGAGAACGTACGAGCCGAGAGCCATGGTAACCATGGCAACCCTGTGAGCGGCCAGCACCGTCACACTGAATAGCAATTCAGTGGAAGTGATGATACCTACCTGAAAGGGGAGGGGAAGGGCGGGGGAGAACAGCACGAAGGCTTCGCAAACTCAAAGAGTGAATGCACAATGATTCTCAGAAACCTGAGTCCTGTAAATACCAAAACCCCTGCGACTTACCAGGCCACCCCGCGACAACACGAGCCGCCATAAAGAGACCGCTGCTTGCATTGTCTCGATTTTAACTTCGCCTAAATTACATTTAGCCACATTTAAAAATTACAATTAGCAAAGTACACAGTCAGGTACTTGCACTTTTATATGGGAAATTAAGACGCCCTTTCATCCCCAACACTACCAGTTACTGTGGGAGGTGCAGTGGCCAAATGGTTTGTTCAGGGTTGTCAGTAGGTTTTTGAGTATAGCAGGTTCCATCCAAAGAAGTAGGCGGCTCTTTTCATTTTATTTCTCCAATAACATGCTTAGAACTGACCTACTAACATTCGGAGTAGCCGACGCAGTATTCGGAATAGCAGGTGAAATGCGCCAGTTGTCGGCTTATTTTTACAACCCTGTTTGATTCTGGTTAGAGGCCAAGCCGGGTCACTGTGTTGAGTTCTTAGGCAAGACACTAATCTCAACAGTGCCTCTCTCCAACCAGAAGTATAAATGTGTACCAGCAAATTGTTGGGGAAACCTGACAGAATGCTTGCGAGTAACTTGTGATGGGCGAGCATCCAGGGCTGTCACTAATTTTTCAAGTAGGCGGGGCAAGTAAAAAATAACCGGGGGATTTTGTTGTTTGATTATTTTTCACTTTCCAGTGTTTTGGTTGTGTCAAAGTAGCCAGGGCTCAAACTTAAAAGTAGCCGGGGAAATTCCCTGGCCCCCTGCCCTTAGTGACAGCCCTGAGCATCCCACCTAGGGGGAGTAGAAAACTCCTAGCCACGCACTTGGTGCTACAAAGACCAGAGTTAAGTGCTGGCAGCTATGAGCCAGCTTGGCTTAAAAGACTTTGCTCAATTCAAGTGATCCCTGCAGGAAAACATTTAAAATTATAAATAAAATCTGGTATGAGCTCAAAGAGAATAGTACATTTTTACAGCTATTTAAATTAATCTTACCTCCACTGACAACATAATTCAGTGCATCATGCTGGTTTCGAAATGCTTCCAGTCCAACCAAGAGAAAACTGAAAATGCATGGGATCAATAATAAATTAAAATGTTACAAACTGTCAAAGACACATCTGATTTCATAGACAAAATGAAGCAATTAACTTTGCTTACGTATAAACACCAGCAAATGCTCCAGCTCTCCAACCCCAACGGCATCCATACTTCATAAATCCCAAGATGACTGACGCATGATACTGGCGCTGGGCATGCATGGCAGAATCATATACAGTTATCTGGTTATGTCGACGAAAGTAATCATCTATGATTCGTTTACCAAACCGACCACCAAGCAAAAAGGCAAATGCTGTGGTGGTGTAAACCACTGTTTTGATGTGTTCAATCTCTGGCCTTAATCCTGTGTCTTCACCTCTGTCAAAAAAAGAAACATCTAAGGGGTACGCAACTCCCAAGTTGATCTGAGGGGGTTATTTACATGATACCAGCACCACTCTCATTCTGGTGCGAGATGAAAAAGTTGTACCACGTTTACATAACCTGTTTTTATTGGAGTGTGAGTTTTTTACTGCCAAAAACTCTGCTATAGAAAAAGAAAAATTAATGAAACCAACAGTCATACCTTGTTAACATGACACCAGAATGAATTTTCATACAGCAGATTGGAAATCTCGATCTGGTGAAGCAACTGGGGTGAGCCCTTGTTGGTGTATGAACACCACCTGATGCTATTTCACCAAAATTTTATACAATATAGAGTTGTTTCACTTCCTGCATTTTGATTTGCCATTTCAAAAAGAAGCCATCAGAACGTTATTAAAAAGATGTCGAACATTATTGAAACTTAATTTTGCCTTGTCGCAATGGCACGTAGGGTATACAGAAATGTAATCATAATTTGTTCAAAACAAAAACAGGTCAACTGATGTTTGTTTTCCTTTTTCTCCTATACATTATCATGTCTGAAATACTGGAAAATAAACATCTAACTAAGGGGTTTGATATAAAACGAAAAAACTTTACATATTAATCACTTAAACTTACACACTGGAATATTATCATCTATATTTGCTTGGGGGCTTGCATATGTAGAGTACACAGACTAAATGTATATATACCTTATCTGAAGTTTATCTTTAAATTTAGTCCAACGACTCTTTTGTACAAACTCATTTTTCTGTGATACTGTTTCCCTGTCAAGTGAAAATTATTATTATTATCAATTGAAACAAATCATTTCAGTGATGTGATTTCATTATTAAATGGAGGAGTAGGGACCCACAATAACCGTACTGGCCTTTTCATGGAGAGGCCCGTATTACAGTCTTTGGAATTATCATTGATGATATCAGGCATGTGTACGCTGTGAGAAAAATTCTAAAGGTCAAGATAGACTAGGCGACAAGTCGCTACTAACAACATTTTGTGGTGCCAAGTCACTGCAGCAGTTGCTTTGTGTGACATGGCGAAATTTGGGTCGCTGCAACAGAATTTTCTTGCTGTGACATGTCGCATGGATTCAAACTGGTTTGAATTCAAGAGTAAATTAACGCAGCGACAAGTGTCACAAATTGTTATTGATGTTGTGACCCATACCACTGGAGGTTACACTGGTTTCAGTTGTATGAAGTGACTAAGAGAATGGCTACTCCCTGTGAACAGTAAGCTAGAAGAAGTCCATCACAAGTTATATTACATACCTCATTTCAAATAAAGCTTTAACTCTATCCCAACCACTTTCTTGCTCAAGCTCAGCATCTTGTGATACTGTACTCCTAATTATCAAACAAGAAAAAAATATTTTCTTGTGACATGTGCACACTTTTTTACAAGCTGGGCCAGCAAGGTTTGAAGGCAAGCCAAATAGGAATGCAGATAAATATTTATTTAACAATACGTAACAGCCGGACAATGGCCAACCAAACTTTGCCAATCCAAACTGTAATTGTCAGACAAAATGTCCAGACAATCTTTTTTTACGCACAATGTTTTGCATTGACAATGGAATATTGCAGAATATTAAGGATTTCTGTAACGTGCATCTTACATAACTGTTTTGTTTGATCAAAATGGTGACTAAAGCCAGGTTCACACAAACATGAACCCCCCTACCCTTCAGAATTTCCGCTTTTTTGGAAGTGCATTTTCGACTTGGCAATGCCTATAATTTTTATGTGGAACAAATGAACATGAATTTATGCCTCCCCAAGGTGTGCTCTAGTGGCGCCAGGTGACAAGCTATATATACTCTTCGGCGACAAGAAAAACCTTCTGTGAGTGGCCAGGCTGGGCGAACTCCTTTTTGCGACTGAATTTGGCTATAAAAATAAACATCACTTAATTTTCCTACTCTTTATTATCATTATTATTATTATTATTATTGCAAAACACAAAGTTTTACTTATGCCACAAATACTTAAAATACAAACTCTACATACAATACACTTGATACTTTGTTGATTAAAATCTACGGGTCAAGTTAATATACTACTTATATTATCACAACTTAAAAGATTACACTACGATATAATTACTAACACTTAAAGTGCATATGAAATGAAAACCAAGTTAACCTTATTTGAAAGGCATTTCAAAATAATGAAGAATGGCGTTTTCCTTTCTGTGATATCTTCTCTTGTTCCAGATATACATACACAATGTCCACAGTGCACTAGGTCTCCTTAATAACCTTTAGCAAGTGGATGATGTTTGGTAAAGATCAAATACAGGAATTATCATTCCTGCATAAAAGAGACTAGTACCAAGACAGTTGCCATAGTGACATCAAAATATACAACATTTGGTATATTTCTTAGGATACAACATGGGTGCCAAGTTTCAACTCCATTGCCCTATTATTTATAGAGATATTCTCGATTTTGTGTTTTTTAGCCTTTTTCTGTCAACCTTGTGCCATCATCAGACATCTAATTTGCATAATACAAAAACTTGAATATCTCTGGAACGGGAGAAGATATCGCAGAAAGGAAAACACCATTCTTCGTCATTTTGAAATGCCTTTCAAATAAAGGTAACTTGTTGTTCATTTCATAGGCACTTTAACAATGATTTGTGACATTAATGTTCAATAAATAAATTGTATCCCTACTATATTTACAAAGCTTTATTTATTATACTGTGAACAATTAATTCCTAAAATAAAATTAACCTAAATAGATAACAAAATCGAGTGTTCGATCGTTCCTCGTTGCATTCATTTTATACATCAGGTATTGTGCACGAAAAGTGTTAAAATCTGGCAGGCATTCCTTGGAAGTGATGGACTGGTGAGAGTTTTTTGAATTTCCTCAGACAGGAGATGGGTGTACAACAGGAAATTTGCAAGCGGTAAAGATAGATAGTTATACACTTTTACCGGTTCACTTCTATAATGAGCGCAAACATGTGCCTGATCAATCGATGCTTGTCTTCTGCTTCCAGGTTCATAAGTTCGTGTTTTTTTACGAACTACTTAAGTCCACAAAAAAAGCATTTTCAAGGAACAAAATCCACTCTTTCTACTTCAGAAATCCCACCTGTGAAATTTCCCCATGCTTTCGGGTTCCCAATTGTAAATACCCACCATTCCTTTGAAATTCCAGTTGAAAGAACCCCCCTCTCCTTCAGAAATCCTAAAAGCCGTCCGCGACATAGGTATGGATATTTTCTGGAATCGCCACCTTGGTGTTATGTTAGCCTTATGTCGCTTGTGTGGACCAGGCCTTAGTCAGGTGTATGTCCATTTTGTGGAAAAAACTTTTGCAGCCCTGCATGCTCACTGGCTCATATTGCACTTTATAAATATTTAAAACAAATAAGAGTAATCATACAATGTAGTTTCATAAAATATCCATACCTCCTCCATGGAAGGGACCCACCCCTCCCCAACCTGCCTTTCCGTTCTGTGAGGCGGGGGGGGGGGGAGGGGGGTGAGGAGTAAAGATCTCATCATCATCATCATCATCATCTTTTTAAAGCTCGTTTTACACTGCAAAATCATGTTTAATATGCCAGAATTAATGCAATCTTCGTCTTCCTACCTGTCTTTATCAAAATATCCTTTTAGTCGCTCCCAGATTGAAACATCCTCATCACCCTGAGCGGACATCTTCCTGCTTCTGTAAAACCACTAAACCAGTTGCTCACGTGGACTTGAAATGCACCAGGTAATTTTCAGACATTATTTGAAGAACAAGCGATGAGAAATCTCCTTATAAACACGTCCTATTATGATATTAAGTTAGCATCGTAATTTTAGGAACAAATTTAATTCAGCGTGGAAAGGTCTCCGGAAAACACCAGAAAAATTTACCGATTTCGAGACGCCATCTTGTCGACCGAGAGCACTAAGAAAACTGAGGCTGGTAAGCCTCGACCCAGTGCATTGAACCACAGGCTCGGCAGGTGTCACCGCAGGCAAACCACACCACGACTATGAGCAATGGCTCTTTTAGCATCGTGCTTCTTCCTGTGAGAAGTGGAAAAATTTGCAGCGCAAAAATGGCGCATCTCTTCGAGAACTTCGCACTGTTATTTTTTCAACTCGTATTTCAGTTCACCACTAAATCTCTCCGATTTTGATTGGTTTTAATTGATAATCAGCCGATCTAACGGTCGATGGGCTGACGAACCTTGCCGATGCGCGGTTTTTGGCTCGTCACGCAATCGGAAGAGCCGAAAAAAATGTCTGCGCAAGAGGCTAGGTCTGTTCGTCCAGGAGTTGGACTCAACACTATCAACGACTGCGTCAACAGCACCTCTAACCAATGAGCCATACTACACTAAAGCTGTCCAATCTTTTATTTCGAGCTTTTTGTGCTCTACGTTATGTTGACGCACAATAATAACCGTTCTGCTTATCTAATTAACGAAACTAAAATAAACTACGATTTGATATTTTGAATTCATAACCTACTTGACTATATTACTTTTAGAGGGGGTAAGTTTCCAAAGAAACTGTGGTGCTGCGTCGATGGGATGTATAACAATATAATTTGGTTTTATCAACTGGGTTGATAATGTCAATTGGTCTAACGCTCGAAACGTCAGCTCTCGAATCTCTTTACGGTGGCCAATTCACATTATCAACCCAGTTGATAAAACCAAATTATATTACATTACTTTTACCAGACCCTGGGGTTTCCTACATAATCATCTAATCTTTGTCAGATAATTGTGATAATGATAATCTTTTGAAAGGCGGAAAATTTTGTGCTGTGTTACTAAAAAAAAAAGTTTAGAAATAACATCTAGAGTGAGTTACAGTAGAAGAAGTACAAAAAGCCTCATAAAGCTTTTTCTTTATTATGTTTTTGCAAAAGAGAATTTTGTAAGTAAAACGGATCATTTCGTGTATACTAGTCACACAACGGTTTCGAGTGCAGTATAATGGAATATTCACGTGAATATACTAGTGGGATACTCCATGTTATTAAAAACTAGCTATGGTATATTGTATTTCCTGGGTTTTGATTGGTTTACTCAACTTTAGGGGCAAAGGTATATTTGCTCATATACCATTGACCTACAAATATGGTACGTGTACGCGTAAAAGAAGGCATTTTTCGCAATGTTTGTACTCGCGCTTGTTGGATATGAGATGGTTATAGCCAACTTGGCGCTACGTGCCTCGTTGGCTATCTACCATCTGATATCCAACGCACGCTCGTGGAATAATTGTTAAGTATACCACTAGAAAGTGTTGCATAACTATTGTATACCATGCCACATAAAATACAATTACAACATTTTGGCGGAAACAACAAGATCGCAGCCGCACGATGGGATCGAATGTTGGTTGTAATACCGTCGAACATACAATTGCTTTATTTTTATTGGATGTATATTCCATGGCATGGTATAAATACTGGTATTTATATTAATTGATGTCCATCATATTAACACAAATTACGTAAATAATAACTGATGTTGACAACTTAAGCAAAACTTTTAAGTACAACATGGCCATTTGCAAAAACACCTTCTGACACGTTCAATAATTATGATTTTGTCCCACCCGTAATTTACCATAGTTTAAGTATTTTTCTTTTTAAATACTATAAGATATATTTTTTGTTATTCTTTTATTATAACGACTATAATCCGATCATACTTGTCTTATAAAACAATTGTCACGTATTACCTAGCAATCGCATTTCATTATTTATGTCTGTCAGTCGATGCCTCGATGTTCAACTAATCTTTCACTATCTATTATAAGAACTTCACCATGCATCGACGATATAAATGACTTTCAAAATACTTATGAGAAAAGTAACTGTGGGTCCTTTGCAATTTCCTGTATAGGGCTCTAAAATTGGTTAAAAATACCAATAGAGTTTTCAGAAAAATCGTACAGAAGTTTCTGTTATTGTTTCTTCTCAATGCATAATGCTTGCCGGTTGTTCATGCATTAAAGGAGCTACGTCATCGTTTGTGCACTTTGAAAAATTTAGCCTAAATGTTTCAAAAGCGTCTTTTCCAATCCGTCTCAATCTTCTCCATCCTCAGCCATCCTTGTTCTTATCTGGTTTAGTATCACTCCTTTATGTATATCTATCGGTGTTTTTCTTCCTTCGCAAACTATTATTTTCATGTTTCCTAAATTTTAAGGGTAATTTAGCTGGTTGAAGAAATATCATAGCTCCTTTAAGCAACTCTCTACAGAATATTACACCCACAGCAGCATTTCTGGGGGTAGTCCGGCGCGTACACTTTGTGATCGTGGCCGTACACCCAGAAGCGACTTGATGTGTCTTTCCACTGGTAATGAACCTCAGACACGGGCACAGCACGCAACAGTTGACGCTGAAAGAGAAAGTGTTACACAACACATTGATAACCATCCCACACGCCACACTGTTGCATTAGTCTACACCGTTTTCACGTGACGTCACGGCGGCCACGTTGGTGAACAACAGACTTTCCCTCTTTTGGAAACTAAACTCTATTTTTATAGATGTTACGCAAAAATTTTGTATTGTTTTGTACACCAATATGACATTCTTATCACGTGAGAGAAAACCATCTATTGCAACTTCTTTACATGTTTTGACAACTTCTGTTGGCTTGCATTTGAAATGGCCAATCCAAAATAATGTAACAACTTGATTTTCGTTCGCAGGTTGAGGATTTGTGAAATTCCCACAAGAGTGAATGGTGAAAATGACAATTTAACATCACTGTCCTTGACAATTCTCATGTTTTCATTGGACAGTTCAAATAGACCCATACTACCGGAGGTTAAACTGGCATTTGTCAAAATTTAATCAAAAACGTTCTCAAGTGGCAGACAAGTAAGGATGGACCAACTGCATGGGGCTTGGCAAATCCCAAAACTATTTGTAGGTCCCATCAAAGCGAAGCTGATCCCGATGTAGCATGAAGCGGCTAGTTGTATTGTCCTGCCCCCCCCCCCCCCCCACCCCCTCCCACCTGGATGGGATGCCAGTCTCTAGCCTTAAAGGGCATGTCCGTGACGGAAACAGATGATGAATAGCCACTCAGTGAAAGTGCCACTGCTAATTCCCATTAATTTTGTCAGCGTTCATTCATGGCAATTCAATTTCAAACGATTTTTCATAAGTTAACGCCGAGATCTGGCCCAGCGCCTTGCGGTCGAAGCAATGAAGCATGCTCTGTAAGTAACTAATATTATTATATTTTATGTCAAGTCGGTAAATAACAACTGTTCTAACCTGCAGAAGAATGCATTTGGTGGGCCACTTGTTACTGTGTTCATCTACCAGTTTCTTGGAGCCCATGTTCACTTGTTGGTCAAAAAAGGTGGTGATTGGCCAAACCTAGACAGGAAAAGGGGCGATGTAAGAGAAGAGATAAGCCAGTACAGCCACACATACAGTCAACTCGCTCTTAACGGACACCTCTATTCCCGCCATTTCTCAGTCATTTTACTGTACCTAAACTCTCTAAGCCGGACTCCTCTCTAAGACGGACAGCTGGTGTTTGCCCCTGTGCGCCGTTTTTCAGTCATTTTACTGTTACTGAACTCTCTATAAGCCGGACACCTCTCTAAGACGGACAACTGATGTTGGTCCCTGTGTGCCGTTTTTCATTCATTTTACTGTATCTAAAATTTCTATAAGCCGGATACCTCTATAAGACGGACAACTAGTGTTGGTCCCTGTGCGCCATTTTTCAGTCATTTTACTGTATCTAAACTCTCTATAAGCCGGACTCCTGTATAAAACGGACAACTGGTGTTGGCCCCTGTGTGCCGTTTTTCATTCATTTTACTGTATCTAAACTCTCTATAAGCCGGACTCCTGTGTAAGACGGAAAACTGGTGTTGGTCCCCGTGCACCATTTTTCAGTCATTTTACTGTATCAAAACTCGCTATAAGCCAGACACTCTCCTCTAAGACGGACAACTGGTGTTGGTCCCTGCACGCCGTTTCTTAGTCATTTTACTGTATCTTTTACTGTTGAACTCTCCGTAAAAAGGACACATAGAATTGATCACATTAAATACGAACCCTGGGCAGTTCTTGGCTGAATATCTCAGTTCCTACAGATTTAACAATGAGCTCTGCGGGCAGCTGGTCTGATCTCTCGACAACATGGTTGGAAATGTGATTCTCCCTTAAAAAAGACAATATTCAGTCTGAAATTAATTCCGGTTCATTTTATGAAGTAGATCTATCATCGAGTTGTAATCAAACTTCAACTTTTTTGAAATACTAGCTTTTCACAGTTTACGGCTTTTCTGCACCTATTCCTGGACTACCAAGTCAATAGCAACAATGGGGCCTAGCCCTTAAACAATAGCACAATAGACTTCACACAATAGAACGACATAATAGTGCATATATTGACTTGGTGTACGGGGCATCACCCCCTGGACTAACCAGGATTCCCACACACACAGTTACCATTTTTCCCACCCCTACTGAATTTTGTGCGCTTACCACATACAGGTGCAGGTGGCTGTGGCAAAAGTCACTAAAGCGAGTGTGGTTTTGCCAGTTTTCGTATTCATGTCACCTCATCACCATTAAATGAAAGAACTTCCTAGTGAATCACCATCACATAAACTGAAAGCCACATTTTGCCCAATTGGTATATATACTCTGGTCTATTGCCAATTGACTGGACTAACTGCAGCGGAACGTTGTTAATCTGCCAACAGGCCACAAAAAGCTGGCTGTATGAATGGCATGGTGAAGTTCTTTAAATCAGAAAATGACCGACTGAGCATCTATTGGGGTTAAAAATAAAATGACCATAATAACGACTTGGCTATTTAACAGGGTGGCTGTAAAGAAGGTTTCCACTGTACTTTTAACAGCAGACAATGGTAAATCATCGAGCTTGAGCGACATTTGTTTGTTCACTTTTTTTAAAGTGCCACTTGCACAGAAAAGATAAAAGGAACTTCTCAACCAAGTATTTTATACCCTGCTACCTTGACCATACATAAAATGTTGAAGACAGTCAAAATAATGGACATTAATTCACTCATGTGCATCCATTGTGTATTCACCTACCATTTTATAGTCATCTCAATGAAAGTTTTCAACTGCGCTTGACCTAGACAGGTCCAGCATTTGACACGACCATGTCCATTACAAACGTCACACCTATTTCCAATACAAAAAAATAATGTTAGAAAACGATTACTGAATGAGTAAGAGAATAAGCATGCAAAAAATCAAGGCTGGAGCCATTTAACTTCAGTTTAAATAATACAAATTACATGCAGAAGTATAGCTTAGTTCCAACTGCTATCATTACCAGTCAATTGAAAATATGTCTTGCTTCCCACCCTTAGCCAGTGCATATTTGTGATTACCTTGTCAAACGTTTTTGGTTTAGCAAGTTTTGTTAAAAAGGGGGAGTACATGTAAAGATGGTGGTTCATAAAACTGTGGATTTGTTCGAACAGTATGCTGACCTTGCCTGTTAAATATGTGAAACCAAAATTGTTTAAAATATGTATGCTTAACAGACCTACGTAACGAACTTATGAAGGGGCTGTAGCTAGATCACTTACATTTTCCATCCCCTGCCCACGCAGTTTGCGCACTGTTCCCGTTGTTCCATTCCTTCCACAAGACCAGAACCCTGGCACCTTGAACACCGCAACTAAAAATGAAAAAAAATCATTTTAATTTAATTTCCATTTCCATTGTTGTTGTTTTTATAATACTGACTGATTAAGGCTATGTCCACACTAAGCCGGATAAATTTGAAAACAGCGTTTTCGCCTCAAAAGCGGATAAAATGTTTTTTGTCCACATTATACTGTTTTCAAATTGTTTCGCCATCGATTTTGAAACACTGCCTCGCAAAAAACGCTTAACACATGCAAGAACATGCCCACATTGTCCGAGCAACGTTATTTGATTGTTTTGATGTCAGCATTTTCAAAAAGTTCCGTTTTCGTCGTCCACACTAACACACCTAAGCCAGCGTTTTCAAATTTATCCACCTTGGAGAGCGTTTTCAAAAAGTTCAGTTTTCGGTGACCGAAAATGCCGTTTTAGTGTGGACGGAAGGCCAATCCGGAGAAAAAAAGTTGCGTTTTCAAATTTATCCGGATTAGTGTGGACATAGCCTAATACAATCATGCGCATATATATGACTTAATGGCTTAGGTAGTCATCACTAGTAAGGCCCATCAAACTTAATAACTTAGTAACATACCCTTCCACGTCCACAGCACTTGTAACAGCGCTTGTATCCCACAGCCATACAGTCATGACATGGCTGAAAATGAAAGATGACAGAAGTCAATGTATGATTTCATTCAAATAATATGTTAGAATGATAGATGAAAATGCTGGACAGGACAAATCTACAAAGTATCAAAATGGTGGCGGAAGGCCACCCTGGTTAATATGCACTATTGATCACTGTACTTGATTTTGAAAGGCATAGTAGTCTAATGGTTACAGCCTTAGACTGAAGATCAAAAGAAATGCTTACTAATAGCTAACAACTGTCATGATGCTGATTTCAAGTACGGGGGATGATGATTTATTCACTAAGTATGACTGAATAGTGTTGCCCACCCTTCAATAGCTAGCTAGCTAGGAAAGTAACATAGCACTTTAAGAGGCCCTGACTGGTTTTTTTAGAATCGCTGGCCAGGCTAGGGAAATGTCGGAAATTTGATGTTCTTAAAACAAATATGCTAGTTTTAAGAACATCAAAAAATTTCCAAGGGGCAACTATCAGACCGATAGTTCCGAGTCAAACACTCTACTGTTCACCACTAAATTTTCTTCCGCACGCACATTCACAAACTAGCATCTTGAGTTTTTTTGCTGCAAGCCAAAACGTCCGAATACACGAAAATCAGGTAAGAAACCCTCGAAATGCAGATAAACCAAATAGCGTTTGATTTTTTACCGAAAGACTGCTCGTTAACAAAAATATTTCACGGACGGGCACTATCCATCCGAGTATTTTCCTTGGACGGGCACTATGCACTGATAGTGCCCTCCGCGGATGAACACTATCGTGTCACGTGATCAATTTAAACCAATCAGAATCGGAGAAAATTTAGTGGTGAACTATGACATCTCTCAGTATGAATTATGCTACAGAACTGGGTGTTGGCCAGCCTCTTACATACCTTGATATTAGCGGTGTGAGGAACTTCGATTTTGGTCTGAAAGTCTTTGAACATCTGAGGTGGCTGTGCAGGAATGGCCCAAGGTGGGGGAGCAGGGCCATTAACTGGACTATCAATCGGCTGACCTGCAATCAGTTCATAAAAATCAATTACGAGACAATTATTAAAGAGCAACATTCTTTGTTGCCTGCCACATTGCATGAATGAACTGCTTGGAAGTTTTAGTGGATGTGGATTTCTGACATATCCCCTGTTAGTATAAACATTAGATCACAGTGTTAGTGAAATTAAAGGTTGTTTTATATCATGTCCAGATCTGATAATGTGTGCATTTGTATGTACGTTGCCAGGTCAAAGTTAAGAGTGCTAAGACTAAACAAAGACACGGAAACAAAAAAATGTAATACAATATCAAGGAAATAATCTTTAGATTAGGTGAACTTACAGGTGCCTTATGAATTGCACTAGCATAAGAGAGATCTTACAGCTGATGCTTAAAAGCTTGCTGGACACTTACAATAGTTGTATTCAATTAAAACCAGTAAAATGTGATCAGAATAATAGCTCTAGAGAATAATGTGACAAGTTTTCATTTGAAAGTCCTTTTAATTTAGTGGTTTTTAACCAAAACAACTGACTACTGTAGTAAGTGGAATGTAAATTTAAATATAGTTTCTTAAATCTCCAATCCACAAAACAAAACAACACATCAAGAATTTAAACAAAACGAGTTTATACAGGGATTGAAGGGCCATGCTAGAAGCAACCCAAACCAATGATTTGACTCGATCATCAGTACCTCTGTATGGTTCATACTTCCA
Source organism: Blastomussa wellsi (assembly GCA_947652115.1). Taxonomy (NCBI): domain Eukaryota; kingdom Metazoa; phylum Cnidaria; class Anthozoa; order Scleractinia; family Plerogyridae; genus Blastomussa; species Blastomussa wellsi. The sequence continues at coordinate 2,369,475 of OX393574.1, read as the reverse complement.
CTCAGTCTTTCGTGATTCACAGAAGCTTGTCAGAGAGTACTGTCAGACAAAAAGGAAACATTAACGAGATTACATCAGGAAGAGGGCCGGGGAATTCACCTTCACCTATCTCTTTCATGACTTGGTGTCAGTGACTGTGTCACATAAGGCCTAGCTACCGAGCACTTACAATTGATATTTCTATTTTAAATTTGTCTAACTTACATGATAAGCACTTGAAGGAACAACATCCTTAATCACCATTTCCTGTGCAGGGGCTTTGCCGTAACAACAGTGCTCACTTACAAACTGAAACATTGCATCACGAGCTTGGTCCTCTGTTATTGCTGTGGATCTAAATTGTGGAGAACATGTTAAGGGTACCGGAAAATGTAAGCTACCAATGTAGGGATGCATTTGCATGCAGGTAGTTCATAACTGAAACCCATTGTATGAATTACAGACCTACGAATTCAAAGCAGGTAACTTACCAAGCAATACTTATAGGTAAGGTAAGTAAGTCTGCAGTCGGGCCTAGTGACCCATCAGGCCGGAGCTTATCCCGGTTTCTGTAGCATGAAGCGACAGAGAGTATTTCTACTCCCCCCTGGATGGGATGCTAGTCCATCGCAGGGTTACCCCCCAGCAGTAAATTCGCCGGTACCCATTTATACACCTGGGTGAAGAGAGGCACTGTGAGAGTAAAGTGTCTTGCCCAAGAACACAACGCAGTGACCCGGCCAGGACTCGAACCCGGACCGTCCGATCCAGAGTCCAGCGCACTAACCATTAGGCCACTGCGCCTCCCACTAAGCAATACTTATGCATTCCTGAAACACCCCCATCTCAAATGACGAATTTATGTTTTTACCCATTAATTTACCATTTTTTCTGTCATTGACAAGGACTCATGACTATGAACAGACTCCTTAATAATGCTGTCCCTCTTTTCTCTTACTACTCCAACTCCTCACTCTGGCAATGGACAGGTCAAGCTACCAAGAATCTGGCTGTCTTACATAACTTAGTAACAATGCAAGAAAAATAAATTAAAATAATAAAGAAAAACTCACTGCTGAAAATGCTGTTCTGGCATCTGTGTGTTAGGTGGAGGCACATATGCAGGTGGAGGAGGGACAAATGAATTACCTGGAAAAAATTGGATCAGAAAAATTTTAATTTACAATGTCCACAGGGGGTCCAGCGCATTGATTACCAGGCCACTGTGCTTCACCTAGTCAGGTAATTGCCCTTAATTACACTTCCATCCCCAACACTACCAGTTATTAAGTGACAAGTGTTTGAAAATCTCATATCAGGCCCACACCACTGGGTTTTGTCCTGGTACTTTCTTTAGTATGTAGTAACTCTCGTTATGAATGGGATGCTAACTTTATCGAGATTGTAGTTTATCTGCCTTCTTTCTTTCATGGTGTCTAAAATTAAAGTTGACCTGCTTGTCCATTTATTCTCCAGAGGGGACAAAGGCACTGCATGTTTTTAATGACATTCCCAACAACACATCACATTGATTCCAGCCAGCACTCTCAAACCTTCACCAACAAACTCCAGAAGCTAGTTAACAGCTAGCATAATGCCCCATGGCTCTGTTACAACTTGAAGGTTCTCCTTAGGAGGTATAAAATTTATCATAAGCTTAATTATTGTTTCCAAAAAGGAATAGATTTATTTCCAATCTTCATAATAATATAAAATCCCTTTAAATTACCAAGCAATTTATCTTACCGTACTGTGTATTTTCATATCCAGAGTAGTGGGCAAACATGTCAGGAGGGGGTGCAGAGGGAACAGGAGTTTTAGCAAACTGATTATCAAACACATCTTGTGGGGGCACATCTGACCCTGTGTATGTGGGTTGATCCACTCTTCCTATCGTAAAGTAAAATGGTTCAGAAAACTAATATATGTCAAAGGCCTTCCAAAAAATATCAATACTCCCAGGGGTTTCAACAATTTTTGTAAGAAGTGGCTACCAGTAGAAGAATAGGCAGTTGTGACTACAAAAGGGGACGTAAGCCCCCTTTGCCTTAGGGGGTCTGGGGGCATGCTACCTCCCCCCCCCTCCCCAGAAAATTTGGAAACCTTTAAGCTTGGCAATGCAATTTCCAGCACTCTGGCCATTGCCTAAAAGCGGCGGTCAACGGCCGGTAACTGGCTTTTATTGAAACTCCTGATTCCCCAACAGAAGGGATTGGAATTTCTTCAGGGTGGGGTGGGGAGGAAGGTGTTTCTGTAAGACCAAACACTTTAGAATTTTCAGAGGAGCAGGGGGGTCATAGAAAAATCCCATCCATAGGGGAGGTATGGATACTTTCTGGAACTACAAAATAATGCAAAGAATTCTGAACTGAATCTGTCAATCAGCCTCATTAAATTTTCAATCAATCAATCAATTTATTCCTATCTAAGTGCATGGAGGGGGCAGGATCATGGCAGAATAGGAAGCTTGATGGGTATGGGAGAACAAATGGTGGGAAGTGGGATGGTGAACTGGGAAAAATAGAAAGAAATTTTGCAAGAGAAAGAGAAATAGTAGGTGTTAAAGGTATTGGCTGGGTGGAGGGAAGCCCTATGTCACAGCAAAATGTGCTTTGTCCAGGAAGTCAACTCAATAGGGTGGGCAGGCCACCCGGCTGTCAATCAATCTCTCTGTATATTTATTTATTTAAAACAATAGTCGCGGTTACACACACCTACCACCGAGGTGTCCCTGTGGGAAAATTTGCTTGGGTTGGGATGAGCTTGGCTTTCTGATCAGGTCAAATCTGTCAGTTACATTACAAATGATTACCCGAGGTGAACTTTTGCTTCTCATACAATGATCTCAAAATTCAACATTTTGTCCTGAGAAGAATGCGCAAAATGTGTCTGCAATTATGTTTTCTTCATTCGCTCCAACTACTCCATTTATTTCAAAGCCTCGACGTATGCTGTCCCATGCTGGTTGGTCGCCAACCGAGACTTACCTGGGTATTTCCCCAGCTGCAGAAGTGGCTCTAGCAACTTTTAAACATTCGAGCACTCGATTTCTCATGAAAGTAAAACTTTCGAGTTTCTCGAGCTACATTTGAGTTTATCTGCCAACGTGTAGGGCCGGTAATGCAGCGGCAAAGTACTAGAATACGTGATGTTATTCTGTGATGCTATTCAGGCCGTGCATGCTACTCGCAGTTAATTTTAAAAAAAATGCTCCCAGCGTGTCTGCGGTTTTCTGTTATTAACATTTGCTGCTTCATCATTGGTGGAACAGCTTTGTGGTTAGATAAACCATAGCTAAACCCTACGACTTGCTTCTGGGAATGTCATGGACAATTCTTTTGTTCTTTTTGATGTATCCATAGTGATTTCCCGTGGGCAGTTTCACTGTGGGAATATCGGTCACACACAAAACACGCACTCCCCTTGGGTAAAAGTCCTACTTTCCCAAGGGCAAAGCGGCTAGTGGAACCGCAGCTAATGAAACTCTCCAGACTGGTAATAATTCAATTGTCATTAATATCAACTGCTTACCACTAATGGCCAAATTGAAAGACCCATGTCCTTGCTGCTGAAGGGGTGGGGGACCATGGCCATGCTGCTGAGGGGGTGGGGGTCCATAGCCATGTTGTGGGGCAAAACCAACCTGAGGAGGTTGACCTGCAAATAAAATAAGTCAGTGAGTTATACATTAACTACAAAAACAAGGGAAATTCAATGAACTCTGAGTGACAGCCTTTTGACTATGAAAATATTTTTTTTTTTGTTTACCTGTTTGATATCCTTGCCCTGGTCCATAGGCATATCCAGCCGGAGGATAAGGTGCTTGACTCATGATACCTACAATTTCCATGTTCATGACACAGAAATCGGAATTTACATCATCATTTCTCAGTTAAACTCATCACCAATAGATGAGCTTGTAAGCTGGTGCCTTACAGTGCGACGCCCCTTAGTGTGACCACCCAACAACAAACTTTTTTGACAAGTTAGCCAATCAGAGAGCGCAAATGTGTTTGAGTTGTCCTGCCTCCTTGTTGAAAGTGCGACAGGTTTCGTGACAACTGGTTTGAACATTGCAAGGAGGCGGGACAGCTCAAACAAATATGTGCTCTCTGATTGGCTAATTATAACTTGTCAAAAAAGTTTGTTGGGTAGCCACACTAAGGCATGTCGCGCTGTAAAGGTTGGTGAAGGGGGAAGGGGAGGGGGGTAACAAAACAATGAAATGACATCCCATCCAGGGAGTAATAGATATAGAAATACTCATCATCGCTTTGTGCTATGGAACTGGGGCCAAGCTCTGGGACTGATAGGCCACTGTGCTCGAATGCAGACTTTGGTTAATAATTATTAATTAATGGTATTGAGAAATGTTTTGGGACAATCAGCAGCTGGGCAGACAAGCTTTCATGGATACTTTATATTATGATAATTAACGCTTTTAATTCATCAAAACATATTTCTCAAAATCGATCGATTTGATTCTGGCAAAAATTTGTGAGCGGCGAAGGTTGAACGCTTCTCTGGGGCTTTGGGGGTAGGCTCCCACGGGAAAGTTTTGAAAATTTGAACCCCTCAGAAATGCAATTTCCTGTATTCTGAGTCACTTTTATTGGTAAAATGCACAACTTACCGTCACCGTCGTTTTTCACTGTTTATTATGTCGCTGTTGCATTTTAGCAGCATAATCATGTCACTTGCCGCTTTTTAAAAATCCCCATGTCGCCAGTTTTCAGGGCCGTGTCGCATGTCGCTTTTACCCCTTGGAAGGCCTCATTTTTAATCGATTTAATTTAATTTAATTTAATTTAATTTCTCGTCAAAATTTAAAACTCTGAGCTGCAAAATCAAATATGTTTTTTACTAAAGAACGCTTGAAGCGTTCTGGTTTTATTGAACACATGGTCAACACAAAGTCGTTCTTGTAACGTAAAAGCTAGCTTCCTGTCACTTTTGTTTATCATGAAATGGATTCGAAGCAATAATTACGCTTTACGCGTGGATCGCCTTCTTGTAAAACGATCTTGCACGCAACCAAATTTTCGGCTACAAGCTCGATAGATTTCTCAAGCCTTTCTGTTGCCTTTCAATAAAACACATGTTAAAATCTCCGAGTCCTAAAGTAGTTTCCTCAGATGATCAACGATGCAAACGATGGTAGCCATAAGGACTTGCACGTAGACGATCCAAAGTTATTTTTTCTGCAATGCAAAGAACAAAGTATTTTACATGACATCTTACCTTACTCAGCGAAGAAAGACCTGTAATAATAGACTTTCTTTGAATCACCTTTCTAAGAAAACGCCGTTCCTTCCGCAACCGATCTGTTTGACGACTGGAGGAAGAAAATCGATATTTTCTTTTCTAGCTAGTTGGGGCGCAACACACAGTGGGAGGGGCGGGGAAGTCCAATCAGACGTGGCACAATGGCTAATAAATTAAAGGATTTCCGGAGTTATTCTACTGTGCCGTCGGATATACAAGTGGAATACATCATTTAATTCAGTGTATACTGTTTTATGAGTATTTCTATTAAAGATTAAAGTGTGAACTTCGCGCAGGCTAGCCGGTGAGTTGCTCTCAGGTCGAGGCAATTGGGTGGGAGGTGGAGGAGTGTCACACGCTTAGCGCATAATAGGTCCACAATGTGCACATGTGGCTACCGTACTGTATCATTTTCTTCTTTTTTTTATTTATTTTTAATACTAGAAATAATCAAAGATTAGGAGTGCGTTCGACGCCTTCGATACACTTCGATACAAAGTTGCAGACCGTGTACATAAACCGCAGACTGTGGACTGCACTGATTAATTGTCAGCCAAAACATTAAAACAGTAGCCAAATAATCACAAACCTCAAGATGCCAAATGTAAACTAATCAACTCAGCCAAGGAAACACATGCAGGCTAAAATGCAAACATGAAATTCACGATTGCAAAGACTGTCACGGCGCTGATCGAAATTTGCTGTTATATATTCGCACCAGGAATCTTCGCTACAAGGTTCTTCTTGGATAACAATAAGGCTGATTTGAACAGTAGAGCGTCGCAACACTGTACGCGGATAAAAGTTGGATCTCCAATGAAAAGCATCTGAGTTTTATAAAGTGATGTGTTGGTTGGGCAAATTGCAGCATCGGTTTCCTAGAAAAGACACCAGCAGTAGGCAGGCTTCTGATGTTCTGATAAGTAGCTTCAATCATCTTTGCCAGTGATAGCCCAAATAAATCAATACAACTGCGAAAGCAGTTCGACAAAGCACGAACGTGAAATCGAGGCTATTTGTGCCAGCCAGCCAGTCCAAGATGGCGTCCAAACCCTGAAATCGCCTGACGTCATGATCACACCCGCGAGACATCCCGCGAGACTGACACGATTAGTAGGCGTTCTTCGAACGCAAAAAGAAAAGGAGCATATGATCGCATGGAAATCTCCATATTTTTGTTGTGGTTCAATTCAAGGGGGCCAGATCACGATCTCAATGTTGGCTCCTTATAAGTAGAAAAAAGATATAATTGGCATAACCGTTATACTGTGTCACCCGTTGTTTACCTCCTAACTCTCACGGGCGATCCAACACGTTTTTTTTTTCACATTTCACCTTCCCTATCATGAATAAAACCAGGAAAAAACAGGAACACCAATTTATTTTTTTAGAAATTTATTGGCCTTTGACGGTATTTCTGGTGTTCCGGGGTGTTCCTGGGTTCCGTGCCCCGGGTATTCCGGTGTTCCTGGTTTTAGTACATGCCCTTGATGTTTCCCCGTTTCTTTTGCTGCACAATGCACATGAGCCTTCCTAACAAGGCAACATCTCATAAGAATATAATTTGGTTATAAATTGGCCACGTAAGAGCGAAGGGCTAACGCTCGAAACGTCACCTCTCAAATCTCTTTACGGTGGCCAATTGACATTATCAACCCAGTTGATAAAACCAAATTATATTGTTATACTTCCCACCAACGCAGCACAACAGTTTCTTTAGAAACTTACCCCCTCCCAACATCTCATAAGCTCGACGAGTTTTACCAGAAGCGGCAAAACGTTATCCGAATTAGCACGGCAACTTGTTGAGATGCAGGTTGATAACCCACTGATAATTTGTCTTGGGAGGCACCATGAACAATGCCGAAGCCGGCGGGGCATAACTGGCTGAATCGGCCAGGCTGGGAGATCAGACTGGCATGCACAGCTGGGGGATATCCTGTCAGGAATATGGTTACCATTTATTATTGTGTCTTGTGGGTAACGTGGCAGAGTCGTCCAGCCGAATTACATTCTAAAATTAGCAAGAGGCAAGATGCCGTGAGGGAGCGCACAGATATCGAGTCAACTAAGAAATTCTAAAACAAACAGCATTATATGATTATTTTTATTGCGTGAATTCTATGCATTTTGTGGAAAATTTGCGAGGTTGCGCGATGTCGACATTTTTTATAAATATTTGTGAAATACACGCGTTGGAAATGAGTTTTTCTAGTGACCCACCCACTACTCCACCTAGCCAGCAATTCTTTTACAGCCTTGCTAAGACGCGAACACCAGAAATGTTTATGGAATGTTATTGTGTTACAAAGAAAAAGCCAATCAGGTGTGAGAAAACTAAACCGCAAACAGCAACGATCATTAGCTTGTGGTTTTGAGGTTTGTTCGCGTGTCCTGAAATTTGCTGTGATTGGTCACTAGACAAGAACCATTCCTGAAATATTTCAGGCGTTCACGGTTTTCTAAGCAAGGCTGTAAATGACCGTCACTGGAATCTATATTAACAGGAATAAAACCTAAGGTATGTTTCTGTATGTGATACTCATTCACGTAAAGAAAAGTTTGACAGTAAAAAAATCACCTAATAAATAACGAGACCTTTGTGCAAAACCACCTTTTCACCAGTTGCTGTACAACACTATCACCTAAACAATTCATAAACAACTATGTTCGAAATTTTCGAACAAAATTATCGTGAAAATTTCGTATAATGACATATATATATACCTAGATTACATTGCAATTTGCTTGTTGCAAATAAAAGCTGTTTCATTCCTCGCTTTCACTTTCAAAAGTTATTTTGCTGTTGTTGATTTAAAGAATAGTACAGCCACAACAGCACTGTTGGGGGTAGTCTGGGGCGTGCACTTTGTGATCCAGCCCGAACACCCAGAATCGAGTAGAGGTTTCCTTCCATTCATATTTCACTTCAGAGACTGGCACGGCACGTAAAGTTTGACGCTGAAATAGAAACAAAAATGAGTATTGTTACTTCTCTTTCTTCGGCTTTACTTTCTTGTGGGACCGTTTCTTGCTTCAATATAGGAAAGGGTGGGATGAAACATTTTCGTTGCTTGGGATTGCCCGCTGGAGAGTCCACATTAAAATGCCCTGGGCTTACACTAAGTCATAAGGAGATCCATAAGGGGAAGATTATGTACAGGAGGACTTATAAGTGGCTACAAAAACATTTGAAAATGACCTAACCAGAAACTGATGCTGAAACCTGATGAACGCAGGGTGATAACCGATAGCGTGTAAGAAAGGCCCTCTGACTAAGTTTTCCTTGATCAGCAATCCACATGCAAACTTTTTCATTGCCTGTTTCTAATCAAAGTAATTTGTTCTGCAGTGGGAGGTCGTTAACAAAGTTAATATGAGAAAGCTGGATTGCAGAAGGCGTATATCCGGAGGGGCTTAAAACCAGAAGACCTTTTTCGTTAGGAGACAGGTGACAGACCAATAGGCACGGGTGCACCCAAGCTGGAGGAGCAGCATTTTTCGGCATCCTACATATATGGGTTATTGACCGAACAAGCTTGGTCAATAAATGATTCATTATATGGGAGAAAACTCCAAAAAATGACATTTGTACTTGCGGGACAGAGCGCGTAAAATTTCCCGAGCGGGCAAGATAGCTCTATCTTGACCACTCGGGTAGCCAATCACAGAGCGGGATTTGGTTCATCTTGTCCTCTGATGGAGCTAGTCATATCATGTGTAATAAGACGGAATATTGGCCTCGTTCTTTTTAGCGTGTTTATCGGCCTAGCCTGCGAACCTGTAGGCTCTCCAGTGGGGAAGTTTAGGGGAAAATTTGGGCGAGCGAAGCACTTAACTCTTGGTCTGTAACTTATTACCCATATCAAACTGGCTTAAGTTATATTGAAAGAAACCTTACAAGATTAGCATCTCTTATAATGGGCTATTGCATTTAGTTTTGAACTCTCCCCGTTGAGGAACAGTGGAATTCTTTTGGGGAAGAGGAGAAAAATTGTGGATTTCTCAAGGAGTAAGACTGGAATAAAGAGGAACTCTTAGGGGGATCGGTAAAAAGTCATGGAATTCGTTGGAGGTAAAACCCAGAAATCCTTTGGAATTCGTCACGGAGAAACACATCTCTTTACGGGTAAGGCAATTTTAATGGCTTTATTTAGGGGAGAGGACGTTTCCAAGGGATTCGTTTTGTCGGTGTGGTGTCGGATGACTTTACCGATGTAATTAAATGTAGATGTAGAATGCTTTAGGGGTTAGACTGAAAGACCTATCCTCTACAGGAAGAGGGGGGGATTTTAAATTGCATAGAACAATACGAATTTCGTGAAGGTGTGATTAGTTCACACTTTGTTCCCAAGCGATTTCTGTGTTTCATACCTGCATCAGGATTCGTTTTGATGGCCAGTTTCGAGAATGCGCATCAACAAGTCGCTGCGAACCACTATTTACATCATGGTCATGGAAGGCTGTAATGGGATAAACCTGCAAGCAGATATTCATAGAAAATAATACAGTTTACTTAGGGCTAGTTTCAATTAAGTGTCGTAAAACCCAAACCAAAGTAATTACTTTCAAGTTGGCAAATCACAATGGACGGAGACAATCCAGTGATCCAAACAAAACAAGAAGTAATTACACGTAGCCGACACAAAGCGCGGGAAAACGTGCGTGCGCGAGTCACGATTGGTTTTGCTTTAACTTCTGATTGGTTGAAAATGTGGCACAAGATTTTTAAACCAATCTCTGAGCGTAGTAATGCAAAACCAGAGGCGGATCCAGGATTTTTCTTAGGAGGGGGTGCACCACTAAGGAATGACATAATTGATGGTGACATAAGCTGAATACTAGTTATATTAGGAAGTCGCAGGTCATCTCAGGCGGAGGGGGGTGCACGCATCCCCTGCACCCGCCCCTGAAAACCAATTAATTCGCTAATTACTTTCGAAGATCAAACCAACCCTAATCCTTGGTGCGAGTGATTTTAAGGGGCGCTATTATTGGAGTGATGCATAACGTTCATAACGGAGCTAAATGCTTTTGTTTAAATTCTGATTGGATGAGAAAGTGGCCTTAGCTTTTTCAACCAGTCGCTAGGCACAGTAATGCAAAACCAAGACAAAGTGAATTACTTTTGACAATCAAGTGAAGAGAAAATCGCTTTAAACATCCATACATCTTTATTTATAACTCGGGTGCAAATCTTCAGTATAATCAGCATTAATTTGTAAATTATGTGTTTACCCTTGGAAGTTCTTGGGTAAAAATGTCAGTTCCTTGAGACCCAATGATCAAATGATCTGGCAGATCTGTTCTCTCTGTCACATGATTATCAATGTGGCATTCCCTAGATATGAAAGAAAACAATTAGTATGTACATGTAACATTAAGAAATACGCACTTTTTTCATACAATATCATTGTTTAACAATTATATATAAATATCCTGTGTTATTGAAAACTAGCTATGGTATATTGCATTTCCTGAGTTTTGATAGGTTTAGAAGCAATGTTATATGAGCTCATATACCACTGACCTACAAATAGGGTGGGTGTATGTGTAAAAGAATGTATTTTTCGCAATGTTTGTGCAATATTTTGTGGGCGTTTTTAATAAAACAATTATTCCACTCGCGCTTGTTGGATATGAGATGGTTATAGCCAACTCATATCCAACGCACGCTCGTGGAATAATTTTTAAATATCACGCGGAGTATCCCCTGATACTTATGCACTGTGACGACAATATTCAACTTGCTGACCATGTGACTGTCAGTTGAATGTACATCTTGAGCTGTCCCTGTCCATGACATGTCCAGCACATGACACGACCATGACCGTGACATGTGCTACAGCTGAAACAATCAAATTGATAAAACACAATTATTAGTTACATTAACATTAATAAAATTATCAACTTAATCCACCGTAAGAAAAAAGATGGCGGCTGTACATTTTACCACAATACCTTGCGACCCAAACAAAGCCCACTGGGCATATAGAAAGGTATGGTTTAACGGAAGTCATTCCTTGTACTAACAACATTGCTCTTGCCGAGTTTGAATGACTTGCAACCTTTCGATGTGTTTTATACGCTCTTTTAGGGTTTTCGCGCGCAAAGAATTATAGGTAAATGTACCAATCGCCATCTTTTTCCTTATGGTGGATTGTCTATTAATTTATCAATTTGACTGACAGACTGACGACTGTCTGTCTGGCTGACTGACTTACAGACTGACTGACTGACTGACTGGCTGGTTGGTTGGTTGATTGATTGATTGACACATTGCAATTGTTCCGACTTGAAACATCAACCCACATGGTACAAGGTAGAAACTAGTAGTCTTACACGTGAAATGCAATTAACAGTGTCATTGCCAAAGGCAAATTATGCAAGCCATAGTGACAGCTATTGTATGGCAAATTTTCAAGTTGATCGTCAACAGTAATTACATTCTCCTTCCTGATCCGTGGCACCAGGTGCATGAGACATGATGATGATGCCCATCACGATACTCTGTGCGGCGACCAGAGCCATGGCACCATGTACAACGAGTCTGAAAGAAAAATGCAGGAGAGAGCTTCTGAATAAAACAGGTCACACACTTTACTAGCTTACATAGAGACTATTAATCCAGGTAGAAACTACAGCAACATTGGGGATCCCACTTCTCACCTTCTCTTCTCCTGCTTCCTGCACCCCTCCCTCCCATCCCTTATTCCCCTCGCTCTTCCCCCCTCCAAATTATGAAGCACCACTACCATTAACCAATTTTGTGATCTTTTGAACACAGGGAAGAAGAATACAATACATATCACAGGTTATTGTTATCAGAAACTACAAGTAGTCATATGAAAGAGCTTCTAATACCATTACAGTGTATCCGTTGGTTCAGCAACATGCAAAATCATTCTAAGTAGAATGATAAAGAAAAAAATGAAGGCATCTTACCCTTCCTCTTCCATAGCATCTGTAACAGCGTTTATAGCCCATGGCTCGACACTCATGACAAGGCTGCAATTATTATTAAAGATTAAATAATAAATTAAGAGCAGTCAAATTGATTAGCTTGGTATTATGAATGCACAGTTGTAGGCAAGGTAGTCTGGGATCAGGCTTACCTTTGGGTCACAAGCTTTTGTGAGTGGCAATGCTGTGAAAACGAGTTGCCGGGCAACATAATTCATACATCATCACCCAGCTGTGCTTAACTAAAAGCATGATGATCTTTCCAAAGAGTGCTTTCATGACCATTAACCTATTTTGATAGGGACCACTCTTAAAAAATATCTATTAATTGCGTGTCATGTTTGTATCCTTAAAGAGCCTGACCCACCCACTTTGCATCACGCGCCTCTATTATTGTTATTGTTATCACAAAAAGCGATTGTACAAAAAATAACGAACCCCAAAGAAAGAAAAATTAGCAAGGAGTATATTTTCGTAAAGATGTCACCTGCTTGAAGCATTCAACGTCGTTGGAAACAGATAAAATATGTCGGTCGCTAAAACTCGCTTTTTCGGGGGCCTCAAAAATGGCAGTTTGACTCGCAACACATAATGGGTGGGTCAGATTCTTTAACAAACCGGTGTGAAAAACTATTCTAATACTCTAATGTCTAACCTGCGATCACTCATCAAGCATTTTTTTGGCAAACAGAAAAAGAACACCTGATGGCTGGTTATCTAATGTCAGGCACATGTACCTTAACTGTAGCAGTGTGGGGTACTTCAATGTACGCAACTTGGGGTGTAAATAGCTGGGCTGCTTGAGCAGGAATGGACCATGGGGGAGGGGCAGGGCCATTCTGAGGACCATCAATGTGCTGACCTATGAGAGAAGCTTCCAGGTGGTGAAATCGGCTTTTTTGAGCTTGATTTACATGCCTATTCTAGTTCACTTGCAAGAGATTACACTAGATGGTTAACAGTCAATGGTTCGGATGGAAATTAGATTACAGTTAAGTTGGTAGGAAGTCTGACAAATGGCCTGCCAGAGCTTATTCCAATTTCTGTAGTATCAAGTGTTTCTACTCCTACAGGATGGGATGCTAGTCCATTGCAGGTTTTCCCCGGTATTAAATTTGCCAGTACCATTTTTGCACCTGGGTGGAGAATGTTATGGTGTTAATGAACCTAAGGTTTCCATTGGTCTAGTGTTATGGCTATGTAAAAAGAGTCAGGTAATCGTCTCAGAGCAGACGTTTAAAAGGCTCATCTAGCCTGCGTTATTTGTGTATTTGTGATTTTAGCTTCAGAAGTTCACACTTAAGCTACTTTTGGTCGGTCGTTTTATTTGCATTGTTGAGTAATTGATTTGCGTTTTGACACAACAAAGAAAGGCACTGTGTGCACCACCCTCTGATGATGCTATATAAGCAGATCTATATTTGCTGTCCAAATGTCATACAATTTGGTCAAATATTGAGCATGTAATGGCATCTTGTGCCATATGCCACTCTTGTCCAAGAACACAATGCGATAACCACAGCCAGAGCTTGAGTCCAAACAGCTCAGGCTAGAGTCAGTGCACTAATCATTCAAAAGCCACAGGTATCCCACTAAAACTCTCAACAGAATGGCATCCATTTAAAACAAGGGAACAGCTAGCGCATATTATCACCTCTATATGGTTCATATTTCCAGGCTGTAGATCTTGATTCGCAGAAACTTGCCAAGTTATACTAGAAATAACAAAGAAAATTATTGTCAAAATTACTATTTCATAAGCACGAAATACATGTCTAGGATTACAATTATTACACCCCCTTGTGTACAAGGGGCTATGTGGCCCCCTGCACATGTTGCATGCATGCCTTATTGTATATGATGCCTTTAATGCTAAGTACAGTCAACTCTCTCTAAGACGAACGCCATGGGGACCGGCCTCAGCTGTCCGTCTTAGAGAGGTGTCTGGCTTATAGAGAGTCGACATAACATGACTCCACAAATTTTCAGCTAAGAAAGCAAGAAAATAACTGTTTTAGATTACAATATAATTTAGTTGTCGCCTCCAAGTTATTTTTTGAATGGGACAATGACTGATTTAATTTTAACTTGTACTGTATGTATTCCGCCGACAAGGAAAGAGCTGTCAATTAAACGTCTGCTGTTAAAAAGAGTCACATACTTTGTAATTTAAGAATTTCTCTTCCCTTAATCGTAATTTGCGGTAACATTCAGCACCTCGCAAGTGTCCGTTGACTATTTCAAAGTGTCTGTTGTCCCCTGCCGTCTTATAGAGGTGTCCCTCTTATAGAGAGTTTGGATATAGTAAAATGACTGAGAAATGGCCAGGACCAGCACCAGGTGTCCGTCTTATAGAGGTGTCCGTCTTATAGAGGTGTCCGTTAAGAGAGAGTTGACTGTATATGTATTGCCATGTCATATGTAGGTCTGCAATGTATGCAAAGGATTACAGCACAAAGCCCTCTAGGCCAATTGAGAACAACCATATCACAATGGGCCATAGGCCCTGGAATCCAAACAAAGGGCTTAAGTGGCATTAGTCCTCTTCATTCACTCAATTCATATATGCCAGGTAATAAATTAAGGAAGAAGTCAAAATTTTCAAATGTGTTTAAAAAGAATAGTCATAAACAATTTGGAACTTGTTTTGTTCCATCTTTACTCCAGTGAAACTGCCTTTAAGCTCAGTAAGTGATCAACACCAATTTTCTCCTGCCAATAAAAATACAGAATCAAGCAGACAGGTTATTTAGGAGAATTGGCATAGGTTGCCATGCTTACATCACAGGGTTGTAAGGTTCATTTATCACTTTTTATAATTCACCCTTACATGATAAGCACTTGATGGAGTTATGTCTTTGATGTCCATTTCTGTTGCGGCTTTCTTGCCATAACAGCAGTTCTCTGCTACAAAAGCCAGCATTGCATCCCTTGCTTGGTCTTCACCTATAGCTGTGGCCCTTTGACAAGACAAACAATGTTTTAATAAATAAAATGCATCACAGAAATAATAATAGGCTGCAAAAATTTTCAACAGGAAGGTACAGCAGCCTAATAGGCGTAATCCTGGTTTTCGACACCATCTTTACGGGTAGGCAAAGCAGTCAGAAATTACAGTGTTTGTTTGGGAATCTGACGGGAAATAACTTTACGGCGGTTTTCAGAAACATGCGAACTCTGCTCATGTTGACAGTTACGTTTTTCGCTGCCATCAATCATCAAGCGGACCTCTCAGAAAACAGAGGTACAATTCAACAGGGTCACGTCTGTCAGTTGTGATTGGTAGACTTCGATCTATTTTGTTTGTTTCTGATTTTCAAGGTTCATTAACTTTTACCGTAATTATGATTGACAGCAGCGAAAAATGCAATCGTTGGTTGGGTTTTGAACTTCAGAGTTCACATGTTATTGAAAACCGCAGTAAATTGTAAAACTTGAAGTTTGCACAATTTATGAATCACAACATAGAAGAAGAAGAAGATTGTATTCACCAAGTTTGAAGGTTGCAGCTGGGATAGAAGACAGGCAGTTAAGCTTTTAATTTTCCATACATTTGTTTGTAAACTTAGGTGAAGTGACATGGTTCGCTGGGAAAAACTTACAGAGAAATATATAACTACATGGAAAATTAAAACTTAACTGCGCATCTTCTATCGCAGCTAGCCTAATATTTTAACTTAAAGTTTGCAATTTACAAATTGTGCAAACTTTGATTTTTAAAAAAGGTATTTCCCATCAGATTCATATAGAAACACTGTTTTCCGACCGCTTTGCCTACCCGTCAAGATGGCGTCGAAAACCTTGATAAACCTTGATTGCACATAAACAAACCCTACCTAATGATCTCACCAGGTACACAAAAGGTAACAAATGCCAATTTTAAGGACTGAGAACCTCAGAATCCATAGCCTATCTCTTGACACTTACCCTCCTATATACCCTCCTCATACGAGTACTGGTACCCTACCACCCACCCACTCTCCTCACACCCCCCACCCAGGGCAGTTATTACAAGATGCCTCGTGTATCTAGATCTATAAACGTAGTATTAACAATGTTTTAAAAAGCATGGACAGGTGTAATAATTTTTGTTTTACAGTCTGGCCCTGTTAATCAAGGGCCAGTCACCAGCATGTCACAAAAATCTGGCTGTGTTAAAGACTGAGGGTCTTAGAAAGTGACTGACTTAGTTTTTGCTTGGGCCAAAAGAAACGGGCCATAATAACAAGGTCACTGTATTAAAGAGGTGGCCAGGATTCCTGTGAGGAATGCAATAAGACACAGTAGGAGACGTATAGAGCTCTTGAGGAGAACTCTTTTAAGTTAATAAATTTTATTGGTCTATACATGAACTCTGTCTGGTGTGTGCTTTTCCTTCTCCTGCCTCCCCAAGAGACCTTGCTCACAGCCTAGCATGACATCTGTCCATTTAGAGAGGCTAATAAATATTAACACAATCTTGATGAACCTACTGTTGGAAAATCTGTTCCGGTGTTTGTTGCACTGGAGGTGGTTCATATGGTGGCGGAGGGGGCAAGTAATCAGAACCTATAAAAGGATATAATGTTATCATAAATCGAAAATATTTAATATACAACATCTGAAACCACCATGCCGAAAAATAGTCGGTGATGTAAATGCAGCTTAAAAAATTTAGAGTGGGCCAATATCCATATAATAAATAAAGTATAATTATTATGGAATCCACCAATTATTAAATAAAAAAGGTGTATTGCGGTCACTCACCATAATTGACATTCTCGTATCCTGCAAATTTGCTAAACATTTCAACAGGTGGTGCACTTGGGGCAGGGGGTGCGGCACTCTCGTTGTCATCCACATCTTGATCGGGAACATCTGATCCAGTGTAACTTGGAGCTTGGGCTTCACCTAAAAGTCAAGATAGCCAAACTTGACCTTATTTTCAGGCACTGGATTTTAATGGCTCCATGTAATTAAATTGAGGCTGTGTGACCATTTCAAGTGAACAAGCTAGGCAATATAAGCCATTAGACAACTAGTAACCCGTGCAAAGCATCATCACATGTTAGCGTAACATACTGGATACCAGATCGAGTGGTCTGACATCAGTGTGTGGTGCTTCATCTATAAACTTTTAATTAACAAATAAAGAAGCCTAAGCCATGTATTATACTGTCATAAAACATGACAGGCATTTGAGAACACGAGGGCGTGCATGATCGATAAACTGAAGCAATTTAATTTTTCTTCTTCTACTTTCATCTCGGACTTAAAAGCTTCTTCGACAATCTCTGCAGCTTGACTCAGAATTTTGCCTGGAATTTCTTTATAGAAAATGTTCACCGCCATCCCTTGCGAATTTTCACTAGAGTAAAGCTGACGAAAAACAATAAAACACGCTTTTTCTATGTTTTATACTCTGATAAAACATGGGTTTTTGACCAATCAGAGCGCGCAGAGAGTCCTATCTATAGGGCTGATCTTACCAGCAAAATTGTAACCACGGAAACCAAACAATTCAACTGGAACATATTTGTGCAATGCAATGGCATACCCCCATCAAGGGTCACTAGAAGCGATGATGAATATATCAGATGTTATTCTGATCGAGATATAGATAAGGTCAATTTAAGTCTTCGGTACATACCAAAAAAAATGCAAATTTCAGCCATCACATAACCCTTTTTGCATAATTTAATTAATAATTCAGCTTTGTGACTCATGCAAAAGGTTTAAGTGATGGCTGAAATTTGCATCTTTTTGGTATGTACCAAAGACTTAAATTGACCTTATCTACATCTTGATCACTAAACACACAATATATAATATATCTTAATACTATGTCTTCATGCTTGGTCAATAGCCCATTAGGCTTTTTTTAGTAATTGATATACATGTATTATCATAATCATACCCTGTAGTGGTCCAAAAGCAGGCTTAGTACCATCTGTCTGTTGTATGGCACCATAAGCAACTTGTTGACCAACTGGGGGTGCAACAGCTTGCTGCTGAGGAGGTCCATAACCTGGTTGTTGCTGGGGAGGTCCATAACCAGGTTGCTGCTGGGGAGGTCCATAACCAGGTTGCTGCTGGGGAGGTCCATAACCTGGTTGCTGCTGGGGAGGTCCATAACCAGCTTGCTGCTGTGGAGGTCCATAACCAGCTTGCTGCTGGGGAGGTCCATAACCTGGTTGTTGCTGGGGAGGTCCATAACCAGGTTGCTGCTGGGGAGGTCCATAACCTGGTTGCTGCTGGGGAGGTCCGTAACCTGGTTGCTGCTGGGGAGGTCCATAACCTGCTTGTTGAGGTGGATAACCCTGCTGAGTTGTAGATCCATAACCTGGTTGTTGTTGACCTACATCAGATAATAGTTATAACTACTTAACAAATTTATAAAGAAATAGTACATGCAAGAAGTCCCTCTTCTACTTCAATTGTTGATTTTAAGATTATTAGTCCAAAGTATTATACTTCATAATAAATAAGTACACCAAAGAAGCTTTTCCTTAATGTAACAGCAAATTTGCTTAAAGCCAGCACAGAAATTGCCTCTCAGGCTCTGTAACACATGTCAAGTATATTACTGTCTAGCATAACCATCTAGTGTATTATGAATTTAATGATACAGCAAATAATCAAATAAAGTGTATTAATGCTTTCCAGCTGTATGACAAACCTGCTGGATACATAGGCTGTCCCGCCTGGGCCCCAGGATGGGGGTATGGTCCCTGACTCATGCTTTAATAGGACTATAGGTGAACAATAACAGACTGAAAGACATGCATATGTTACAGGTCAAAATTGTCTTTTATTTTTATCTATAAGAAAAGCCATCCATCCCTGCCCTACTACCTCTCAACCTACCCCCTAGCCTACTCAACCTTCCTTTCTCCCACACCAACCTACCCAATTGTAGTATGGTATCGTGACATCTACCTTGCAAACAGCTTTACTTGACCACAGACAGTTCAGATAAAAAGATCTGTCTGCCAGGCAACCAATGATATTTTAAAATAAAATTTCAAAGACGGACTTCATATAGAGCAAAGATTAATTAAAATAACCTGCAGGTGTACATGGCATGGCAGACAAAAGTTTATGAAAACAACTTTTGAAACTTATAGTCCTTTTCCGGTGCAAGCGAACAAAAGTCATTTCAATAATGTTCGCCAACCCGCGCCTGCAGAATGCAGAAATTAATTAAGGTCTACTGTTTACAACATTCAGCGCATACTGATACAAGTCAACACCACGGCGATTTGCATTTGCATCATGATCGAAAACCGGAAGGGAATAAATTTCGCCTAAAAAACGTTCTTTCAGCAGACATACGGACGTTGATAAGAAAAGTAGAAGCACCAACTTCCACAAAAGCAATTACTTTTAAATGAAAGTGTCGATATCGCGATCGATTTCAAGTCGCCCATCAGATTAATTATCAACAACCGAGACTTTGCAACTTGCCGGTATTAAATGGTCTTTACGTATCACGATAAAGGAAAAGTTACTTTCTTTGATTATAAATACATTCTTATTTACCGCCAGAGGTTAAATACTTTAAGATAACTAAAAAAGTACCTGATTTTGGGCTAATAAATCTCACACTTGCAGATCAGATGGCAAACCCCTCTTTTGGCCGGCGGATTAATTACTTAAATGGATCTGGGAACGAAAATCGGGACTTATACCACAGGAAAACCACACATAGCCAGTCCTGGGTGTTCTCAAGCAGATCGATCGATGTTTGCTCGCAGTACTAAAAGACCCTAAAATGACTGCCAGGAGAACAATAGCGTCTAAGACAAAGCTTTATAGAGACAAAGACCTGCGCCCGATCCAGGCATTCTCAAACACGGAGCTCAGCCGGTTACTTAGCAAAGCTGGGTCAATTTCTGTTCGAAAGAAAACGCGGTGGAATCGGAAGGGTAGGGGGTGAGGGGGGTTGGCATATAGTTTTCGACCTTTTGCGCCGGAGCCGAATCCCCTAGGCTATGTACGTGTTTGATTAAAAAGAAAAATGATACCTAATATAACCGGCTCAGCGATACGTACATGATAGACCTCCTTACAGAAATAAAATATTATTGGAATGCACCATTAGGTGTTCTGCAGGCTTCTGAAGTTTCTGAGCCGTTGTGCCCAAAATTGTAGCTCAGCGGATCGGAAATTGTACAAATTACGCCTGATTAATAGACCAATTCCGATATATTAATATTCTAACATGTCACCGAGGCTTGGGGGAATAAAACAAAAGATTTCTTTTGTTTTATTCCCCTAAGCCTCGGCGCCATATTAGAATTTTAATATATCGGAATTGGTCTATTTATAGTTCAACGTAAAGAGAACTATAAATTATAAATAGCTTTGTTGTGATGCCCAAATAAGGTCAGAATGTCCTTATTATCTGCCATGATAACAGGTATCCTTACAGATCTGCAGGATTCGTCTGAATAATGTTAGCCAGCTCGGCCGGCTGTTAAGTATCAAGGTGATATTCAGCGCCATTTCACAGGATACCTTCAAGGGTCTGTCAAGAACCCGGAGTCCATGCATTTACATACTCTGCCAAGCAATGGACTCCTTGCACAACAATGGTTGGTTCTTGTGATCCCTACAACGTGCAACAGCCACTGTTGCTTTTTGGTTGTTTGTTTCTTTTAGCAACTTCGATAATTGTGTAAGTGCGCATGCTCAGTCAGGGGTCAGTTTCCACCTCCACCTCCCCCGCTCCCCACCCCCTGGCCCTTCAACCCTTCAACTTCAAACATTTGAACTGGCTTTACCAATGGCATGCGCTAAATATGTTGTTTTGGCGCGGTCTAACTGAACTGGACAACATATAAACACCAGAAAACAAAAAAAAGAAAATAACAGCTCTCCTCAGACAGCAAGGCAGAAAGCCAAAGATATTTGGGAGCTTTGTTTTGACAGCAGAATGAAGGCATCATATCTAATCACTTAATCTTACTGTACATCTGTCACAAACAAAATTCCGAGCATCGTTTGACTCAAAAAAACAAATTTAATTAGAAGTTATTTTTCACTGGTGATCAAAAACAATGCTGGCGGAAAGCCAGAATAATTACTTAAACTGTAAAAAATGACTTTTTTAGATAAGCTGTACCTTTGAAAACAACGCTTGTTTCATCAATTTCACTTGTACCGTGGAAAACATCTTAGATCTGTTAGATTCGAGCCGGGGGGGGGGGGGGGCAAACCCCCCTCCCAAATTTTGGCCAACTTAGATTTTTTGGAGCAGCAAAAAATTACCCGTACGCTTATGGCCGCTGGTGTTGCTGATAAGGTTTCTTTATTATTTTCTATTGTGCATTGATAAACTTACATCATGAAATCTTTTTGTTTTACACTGATATGAATATTTACACTGATATAAACGTTAAGTTCCTTAGGGGCTTCTGTGACCGTATTTCTTCAAAATGTACCTTATACTGCAAAAGTGTCAAAACTAGTGCATTTGTTAATTAGGAATTAAAGCTCCTCTCTAATTTGTATTTGCTAATTAAATAGTTCTAAACTTTTAATGAAACTGGGATTATAAATACTGCACAGCATAGCGCAGATAACTCACTTGTCAGCAACTTTACTCGTAGAAATTTGAAAGCAAAAGTATTACTTTTCTTTTGGATTATGTGACTGATTCAAACGATGCCTACTGTTAAAGGGGGAATTTCCCCAAATATTTCACAAAGGGACATGCACAAAAGTGTTGATAACAATGTACTTTTTTCGGTTTCATATTAAAGAAGTAACGACCGAAGAATTGTATATAGACATCCTTTAAATACCGAATAAAAATTTTGTGTACAAAGAAACATACAAATTCATCTTAGTGATCATTGCATGCACTTTTATTTATATCCCATCCATTAATGTATATGCCAAAAAATGTTATTAGATGAATCAGTGAGAACTGAGCTACCCTGGAACTAGAAAAGGTAGAAATTAAAGACCGTCTGGCGATTGGTGGTATTTGTGTAAAGTGAGATAGATCTAATAATTCATACCCCTTCCACCTCTGAACTTCTAGCCGGAGTATGGTCGAACTCACTCACACTCCGGTACATGCGATTTGCGCTGTCGTGAAAACTCAGTCAATCTGTGAACTGAAGACGGCGCAAATTATTTGATATCTATGTTCCCTGTTCACCGATTTTGCACAAATCTTTATTGAAACCATGATTAGCCATTTTCCGAGCTCTCCAACTAGATAATCGTCTTTTGCTCTTTGTAGTTCACCTGTCCGCTTGTAGAGTTAAATCACCATTAACGTGTTTCTCCACTCCTGACTCAAGCGGGATGTAGACTTACGTCTTTTGTTTATGCTAAAGTCGTCCAGAAATAAGGAACTTGGGGAATCCCTCGGGTTCCCACTAAGCGAAAGTTTGCGTCGGCATTTTTGCAAGATTTCTTTAGCAGAGGCAAGCCTTATGCCGCTACCGGAATTAGAAAGATCAAAGTCCATATCTTCTGTTGGGGCTTCCTGGTTCCCCATCCACGCAGCAGGATCGACAACCAAAGCGATTGCTTTCGCTTGAAGAATCTGGGACAACCATTCGTTTCTCTCATGTTCAGAAAAACAACACAAGAAAAATGTCCGAGGTGCTGTGATCTTGGACGAAAGCGACCGTTTAACGAGCCTTAAACAGTACTTTGTTTGCTTGTCCGGTAATTCATCTATGTACAGCGACATGTCATTAAAGAATATAACCTCTTTGGGTGCGTTTTCTAACGACTCCTTCTCTGTGCGATAGTAACACAAGCATTCTTTGCTGAGCACAAAATAGCGGAGATGCCACTGCTTCAGAACTTCGCTTTGCTTAAGTAGGTAGCCATGTTTCAAGATTCTTCCTTTAGGATTCTCGGTTGCGCTCTTCATGTTTGTCGGAGACTCCTCAACGTGATCTCCTTAGGTCTTTAAGCGCAAAATTTATCTGTAGCGTTGCCGTCCTTTGTTCAGCTGCGCTAACCGGAATATTTGGAGCCTTGGAAAATACCACAGGTTTTCACGAAGAGGGCGTTGTTAATCAAAACGTACTTAGTAAGAGCCAGCGCAAAATCTCCAACAGCTCCAAATGTGTGCAAATAACCGCAGCAAATTTATATAATTTGTACACACCTTCGAAACACCCACGTAACTGATTAAGAACAGAGCAAGCGTTTGAAACGTCCCGTGCACATGAAATGAAGTGAAAGGTCAAGAAATAACACTATTTATTAGACTAAAAGGCTCACATGTCGTATAACAACCATGCGATTAAGTTTCCTTTGCATTATCTCT
The DNA here is from genome assembly GCA_947652115.1 of Blastomussa wellsi. NCBI lineage: Eukaryota > Metazoa > Cnidaria > Anthozoa > Scleractinia > Plerogyridae > Blastomussa > Blastomussa wellsi. The sequence continues at coordinate 2,345,987 of OX393574.1, read as the reverse complement.
TTCATTTGTGCTGAACTGATATCGCGCTTTGTTTGCAGCTATTTTTTCTCAAAACAGAATGCCAACCACATGACAAATGCGCTTATCAGCACCTTGTACAAAAACATGTTTGCTTGTGTTGTAAATTGCAGATAAACAGTTGCGGAATGACACTCAGCGATCGCCTAAATTAAAAAATATATCTTCTTTCATTCTAATTTTACTGTGTTCATCCAATGCTACTTGACCTCTGTACGAAACTGTAAAACTGAAAATGTAGGTTGCTCTTCCTTCACGTTTAGGGTTTTGTCCCATAGCCTTTTGCACTGTTTGCTTTCAGTTTTATTTTTTTTAGTGATTGTTTGTTAAGGGGACAAACATAGGGTAGATTGGAATAAAAGGGAGTGTTATTGTTTATTTTCCAAAACAGAAGACGTTATCTTTTTATAGTTTTGCTTCTTTGGAGAGATTTACTTCACGTGAGAAATAGATCACGGTGGTGTTTGTCTTTCAACGAGAACCCAGTACCCGGCGTGCAATGCTGTCAGAACAGCACGCGATTGTTGACAAGAGATGGGTTTTCCCCACAGTAAGTGGTTGAATAACCTTTTCCAAGTCCTTAGTCCAATGAAGAAAAACGTGCAAAGGCACACAAGAGAAAGAAAGAAAGTGAGGGGCCTGTTTTCTCTTTCGCTTTCTTGCTTACCCGCTTTCCTTTTCGAATTTTCGTCACTGGACGGAGACGCTGAGCCGACCAACTTTAGTGTGTGATAAAAATTCAAGCATCTAAACTCCATTTCTCTTGCCAATGAAACGCTGTAACAGTCGTCAAACATACAAAACGTACATCTTTAGCGTCACGTTTCTTTTCTAAATCAAAATTTTTTCTGGACTTTAACCGTGTTGTAGCGACAGCTGCAGCGACAGCAGATATTATTTGAATCGAAGATTCACCAGGGTTCTCTCCTCTATCGTCTTCGGTGTTAAATTTAACACGCTTGTGAGAGCACTTAATATGTCTAATCCGCAAATTGTTTCCGGAGTAAAAGAGGAAAATTTGTAAATAACAGGCGGTATAAAAATGTGACAAATCGCCATTCTTGGTTATAGAGATTTCTGGACGCGGTAGAGAGGTTAAAAATTAGGAAATTAAACCGCAAAATGCCGGTTCTGCGCCCCGTGCTCTAATGTACTTCGTCGAAGTAAGGGTTTTGGAAGAGGCCTTATAAGCGGCATAAAGAAATACGTTTGGCAATGAACTGGCAACTGAAACTACTTTAAGAATCTGAAGAGGGATACACTGTAATTGTGTAAAACAAATCCCCCCTGATCCAAAGATTTTGATCCGTCATCTACTTGAAAACGTACGGATACTTGGCTGTTTATATTTGAAGTGCAATGTACAATGTGTTTCTCTTTCTCGCTCGCTCGCTCGCTCTCCTTTTCGAATGTTTGTCACTGGACGAAGAGGCTGGAGCCGGTCGTCTTGTACGTGAAGAAGCTCAACACGAAGAGCTCCTGTACGTGTGATAAAAAATCAAGCATGCACTACACAAACTTCCATTTCCCTTGACGATGAAGCGCTGCTAAGGGTAACTGATCACATATAGGAAACGTGCATATTTAGCATCACGTTTAGTTCGCGAAATCAACAATCGCGGTTTGTGCGCGCCTTTTGAAAAGTCAAAATGGTCATTTGTAATCCATCTCAATCTTCTCCATCCTTAACCATCGATGTTCCTTTTTGCTTTCATTAGTATAACCTCCTCGGTGTTTTTCTTCCTTAGCAAACCATTAGTTTTAGGTTTCCTTCATTTTAAGGGGAATTTGGTTCGTCGCAAAAAATAATTCAAAACACGCTTGTGAGAACACTTGCAACGTCTAATCCGGACGTTGTTTCCGTTGAACAAGGGTCAGATAGCAAGCGACTCTGCGTCGTTACATAAGGGGCCAGCTAAATGCAGCATAGAGGCGAAACATTAAGTTGTACGTTCTGTGCTCTAAGACCTCTAAGGTTCTCTAATGTAATTCGTGGTAAGAGTTTGAGTGGGTTTATAACCTTTTAGAACTAAAATCTGGGGTCTGCATAAAGAAAGCTGTTTGGCAATGGAAAGAAACAACGACTATAACCTGTAAAAAAATCCACCGTGATCCAAAGTCTTGATCCGCTTGCAAACGATCCGATGAGGATCAGACTGACCAGATTGGGAAAGGCTTATATCCGGGGGGACAAAGAAGGCTTATATTCGGGGGAACGAAGAAGGCTTATTATCCGGGGGGAATCAAGAAGGCTTACGATCGTGTTGGGAGCATCAGCGTATACGATTTGGGGACAATATGGCTAAAACCTGAGTGGACGTGTCGCGCTATGACGAAAATGCGACGTAATTCTGTGCAATCTGTTCAAACTGCGTTTAATTTGGTAACAGGTTGCCTACCACCCGACCTTTTACTGTAACTTTTAATTTGAGGGATCGGGTACTCGGGGCTTGAAACTCCTTTTGGGTAAGAATCGAGGACCGACTGACCCGTCCATTCCATAGGTCTATGACCAACAAGTAGCTCCTGATGGAACAATAGTGTTGATGACTGTCTGACATCAGTTCATTGTACAGACCAGATATTTCCGACGTTTAGAGCTTAGGTCAGATCTGGATAATACTAAACAAACAATTTTGAGGCTTTAAAAGAGCCATTTAGCCATAGACATCCTGGGAAAATTGGCCCTATTAGCTAATCCGATTCCATGTCTGCTGTACTCCATGTAAACAGTTCCCACAATAAAATTCGTTCGGTTCAAGCTTAGGCTTAAAAACAATTCAATTGTAACATCTGCAAAGATAGGAGCTCGTTATTCAGGAGACCATGGTATGTGCAATTTTAAATTAAATTTTTTATAAGATACATGTATGTTACCATATACAGTCTTTTTCCATCATCTAGGCACAAATTTTAGGCGCGTTATTCTTTAAATGCCGCACTCCCACTGCGCTAGCTTTTGCGTCAATATATGGATAGATGCGCATCAGATAGCAAAGTTTATCTTTTGCGTCAATATGCCCGAGGCATATCTATGTTAAATATGTAACTTAAACAAGGAAAATAGGGCTTGAACAAGAAAAAGAATCGTCGAGAATGCGGGTAAAGTCTTTTAAAAGGTGCTAAACGTCACGAGAGACCATAAGACACAAGCGTGTGATTGCGATCCAAGTCACGCGATATCAAAAGAGTGCCACGAGATCCTCATCACACAAAAAATGACAATTCTTGCGCGTATATGCCAATGCCGTCTAAATTCTTTTCGTTAAGAGCACAACGGTTAAGCCTGGATTTCGGCCAGAGAAACATATTTTTTACCCGAAATTGTTCTAGATAAAAAAAATTGTCCAAGTTTAGTTCATGATTGGCGCTGAAAACTTTAGCCCCGGTCACGCTGGCGAAGGCTATTTTTGCTCCATGATTGCCTGTCTCGACAAGACGTCATCATTCCGAGAAACTAAATGATGAAATGTCAACAACATAAGCAAATAGTCGCTGATAACCAGAATTGTTGTGGGTTACTATTCAGGGAAAAAATTTCCTCCAAACAAAAGGCTCTATTGTTTCCAGTGCAGCGCGATTTCCTAATAACCAATCATATCCCCGGGGAATAACCCAAACAGGAGCATAAGATTGTCATGTGTTATCATCTAGTATCATATGATACCCAACTTGTAGAATATTTGTTTAACTTCATAAGATTCCTTAACAGGATATCTGCGCATTTCAAGGACGAATTTCCAATTGGATATACTACTGGCAAGTTTGATGCATTGAGACGACAGCGCAAGTACGTCAACAGAAATTACTCTATTGCGCGCATATTTGAAACTGCACTGTAAGAAATGAAACGTGCATACAAACCGTTAAAGCATGGATACCTGCTAAAGCAAAGTGACGTTTTGAAGCAATGGCATCGCCGTTATTTTGTTCTCAACAAAGAATGCTTATGCTACTATCGAACTGAAAAGGAATCGTTAGAAGATGTCCCCAAAGAGGTTATATTCTTTAACGACATGTCTCTGTACATAGATGAACTACCGGACAAGCAAACTAAGTACTGTTTGAGGATCGTAAAACAGTCATTATCAACCAAGATCCCTGCTCGGACGTTTTTATTTTGTTGTTTCTCTGAGAATGAACGAAATGAATGGCTGACGCAAATCCTCCAAGCGAAGGCGATGGCTTTGGTCGTCGATCCAACTGCGTGGATGCGGAGAAAATGTCAAGAGAAATCAACAGAAAACGTATTGGACTTTGAGCTTGCCAATTCTGGTCAAAATAACGTCCGGTTTACCTCCGCTAAAGAAGTCTTACAAAAATGCCGCAGTAAACTGTCGCTTGTCAGAGGTATGCGGGCTTCCATGATCAGCCTAGTTCCTGAAGATTCAAACATGAACAAAATTCCCAAGTTAAGCAAGTCTTTGAGCTTGATTCACGGGTGGAGGAATTCTATAATGGTGCCTTAACTGGGATTAATTTGCCGCGTCTTGTTCATAGTTGTGGCTTTTCAGAACTTTCAGCAATGCGCGCGATGCTTGTGAAGTGAAAAAAACTGTTGGCGGAGACGAACGCTCAGATATTTGAACATAAAAACGAACACTGAACATCAGAAAAATATTTTAGCTTTGGCAGGTTTACTGTCTTTTGAGAACTTATACAGAGAACGCTTATATAACAGTTCCGGCTTGCGTCTTTTTGATTTTGAAGAACAGTTCCGCCCTGCTCTAGCTATACGTCTTTTAGCCGGCAAAAATTGCTTTGTAGTTAGAGAAGTGTGCCTATAAAGCGACTTACTTATAATTTAACATAACATTTTCGAATAACTTGGTTAGCGAAAATCCGCTGCAACGCCAAATTCAAAAGCTACTGCCCCTCTATGTGTTCTTTATATCTTACCAAATGGAATTTGTTTCCCGCAGCAGTAAATTGTTCTCTGACTGACACTCAGAGCAGACATGCAGTTTTATTTCCCCGCGCCAGCCAGTTTATGAAAACTTCGCGGCTTTGTTCTCTGAATCGAGATAGTTTAGCCATAGAATTGAAGAAGTCTTAGCACTGAGTAATTTTCTGTCTGACTGCAGCAGCTTCTTGTCTTCAATCTAATTTAAAAGTTCAATCAGATTCTTGTCTATAAGCATTTTATTTTATTGTGGTGGTATTTGAAAGATTTTTGTTTATTTATGAGCATTTTACTGGTATTTGTATCATTTTATTGTAGGTGTGAAATACAGATGCATTTATCTCATTAAAAACCTATACTTTTAAACAAAGTCGCATATGTGATGCGCGTGCGGTACAGCACGCGCAGTCCTCAGAAACAAATTAATATAATTCATGTGTTCATTCTCGCCGTAAAAATTGCGGGGGGGGGGGGTGTCTAAGGACCCCCAGTCCCTCCCCTTTAGCTGTCCTTGTGCACAACTTGCAGTAACAGCACGAGTATAGCAGAGCTCCTTGGTTACAAATATCATAGTATCTGTTGTGTTCCTTTCGCTAGGGATTTTTTGGAGTGAAACTTTGTCGGTGTAGGTATTATGATATGGTCGTGCACAAAATGCAACGAACTGTGTGATACCGGGTAGTCTTGTCTCGGCCAACTTCATTTTTGAGGACTCCAATCGCGATAACTATTGTGGCGCCTACTGTGGTGTTCATCTCCTCCTTATGAACATCACACATTGCCCCTACCTCCCCCATCGCTTACTTCCCTCGCGCCTGCCTGCCCCCAATGGTCTCTTTATACATCACTCTAAGGTTATCCTAGGGATTTCCAATTTTCCCTTCATCTTAACGTATGCTTTTATTTCATCTCCCCTCCATCTTACGGTGACCTTTAATTTCTCGCTTACTTGCCGTTGAGTTCTTCTTACCTCACCTAAGTATGAAACTCCTCGAATCTGCCTACCCCGAAGTTTTGAAGATGTTTAAACCCCTACCCTTCCCTGCATCACCCGCCCCACTTGACCTTTCTTCGTTCTTCATTTTCCTTTTTTTCCTCGTACACTTACTCGACGATCGATCCGCAACACTAATTATGAAATCTGCCTATCCCGACGTTTTGAACCCCTAACCTACAACGAATCCCCTGCCCTCTATCTTATTCCGATACTCTATACTGCCCTTTCTATCTTCTTTTGCCATTTTCCTTAGCCTTTATTCTATACTGCCCTTTCTATCTTTTTTGCCATTTTCCTTTTTTACCCTCACTCGATGCTCGATCCGGAACCCTAATTTCCATATTCTCTCTTCCATATTATACATGCAGCTTCCCCGAATCATCTGCATCTGCCATCTTATTCCGATATTCTTTATTCACTTTCCTATTTTTTTTTTGTACTCTTACTCAATCGGCGCTCGATCCGGCGTTTTTTCTATATTATTTTAACATTCTTGTTATTTCAGTTTTTATACTTGCACCTTCAGGATTTGAACTTGGACTTACCGCTTCAAAGCGAATGTTCTTGTCATTGTACCACGCCGCTTGCTGTTAAATACGCAACAGTTTTTATGGGTGTTATGAATTATTCGGCCCAGACTCACCTCCACCAAATGTACAAAGTGGTCAATTGTCCAATTCCGATACATTAATATTCTAACATGTCACCGAGGTTTGCGGGAATAAAACAAAAAAATTTGCATCGAGGCTTAGGGATGAATCAATTTTTCTGGGTGTTATGAATTACTTCATGTGCTTTCCATGAAAGCAAAACGACGAATATTTAATTTAGCAAGGGTACGCCAGATGATTGATGATTCAAATTGGCTTTCAACACTGTTCTTGTGACTGGACACCTCGTGAACAATATACCACCAAAATAATTAAACCCATTCACTCCCTGTCTGTTTTGTAATACTCATCCATCCTTTCGCGCGATTCAATTTGCGCTTTGTAGAGTTCAATTTTTTTTCCTTTTCCGCGATCAACGATTAAAGAAAAAGTAAAAAAAGAGGGCTGCGAACATTCTACCACGGAAAAGAACTGATCGAACAACCATTCAAATGATTGCTGGAGGAAAGAGGGCAATACAATTTTTGACCATTTTTGTTGACATATATAGGTAGATTTTGCAAGTTAATAACTTAAAAGTTGATTTCTGAGGTTTGCAGTTACTTAAACGCATTTTAAACCTAATATTTAGTGGATGCTGAAAAGATTAAATCATTAGCACGTCCCGGTATGAGCTACCGATTCCCATAATAGAACTGTAACTGGGAAACTTGTTTTGATTTTATTTATTAAATTTCGATAGCTGAGTGTGTCACTGACTACACGGACTACAGTGAATACAGTGACTACACCGACTACACGGACTGCACTGACTACACTGACTACACTGACTACACTGACTACACCGACTACACTGACTACACCGACTACACCGACTACACTGACTACACCGACTACACTGACTACACCGACTACACTGACTACACCGACTACACTGATTACACTGACTACACTGATTACACTGACTACACTGACTACACTGACTACACCGACTACACGGACTTCACGGACTACACGGACTACAGTGACTACACTGACTACACTTACTACAGTTACTACACTGACTACACCGACTACACTGACTTGGTTGCTATTTAGTACACTCGTGCCTTTGCGGGTTTTAGGGTCAGATTCAACGAGAGTAAAACATTATTTTTACACTACGGGGAAACAAATGGAACAGAACAGAAAAGAAGGGAGATATTCTGTCTTCAGGGTGACGGAAAATGTTAATGCTGCTGCCTGAAGATGAAATAAGTACTTTATTGAAATAGAACACTTCCCACACTTTAACTGTAGAGTTTTACTTCCGGGTATTATTATATGGCCGTGCACAAAATGCAACGAACGGTGTGATACCGGGTAGTCATGTCTCGGCGCAAATCGCGATAACTAACGCTGTGTCTACAGTGGTGTTTGTGTCTCCCTCATACACATCCCCCAATGCCTACCTCCCTCACCGCCTACCTGCCCCTAATGATCTCTTTATATATATATATCGTTCTAAGCTTATTCTAAGGATTTTTCCCTTCATCTTATCATACGTTTTTACCTCATCTCCCCTCCATCTTACGGTGATCTTTAATTTCTCGCTTACTTGCCTTTGAGACCCGTTCCTGCTTCTAACCGTCTAACGGAGTGACCCCCAAGTACGAAATCTGCATACCCCGAAGTTTTTAACCCCTACCCTTCAACGAATCACCTGTCCTATTCCGATATTCAATATTGCCCTTCTTCTTCTTCTTTTCCTTTACCCTCCGTCACTCATTCGACGGTCTATCCGGAACCCTAATTTCCATATTCATGCTTGGAACTTCCCCGAATCATCTGCCCTCTTTTTCCGATATTCTTTACTCGCCTTTTCTTTATTCGTTTCCATTTATTTTTACTCTTACTCACTCGGCGATCGATCCGGAACCGTTATCACTATATGCTTGCACCTTCAGGATTTGAACTCGGACTTACCGCTCCAAAGGGAATGTTCTTGCCGTTGTACCACGCCGCTTGCTGTTGAATATACGACAGTTTTGTATTATGAATTATGAATTATTCGGCCCAGGCTCACCTCGACCAAATGTAAAAAGTGGTCAATTATTTCAATTACTTCATGTGCTTTGCATGAAAGCAAAACGACGAATATTTAATTTAGCAAGGGTACGCCAGATGATTCTTTACTCAGAAATTGCTCTTTAACACTCTAAAATCTATTTTCGTTTATCGATTAATAGTATCTTCTTATGATTGGACACTTCATGCAAAATACACCACCGAAATAACCCATTCGTAACCTGTCTGTTTTGTAATACTCATCCTTCCCTTCGCGCGTTTCACTTTGCGCTTTGTCGAGTTCTATTGTTATTCTTTTCCCGCCTTCAACGAATAAAGAAAAATACAAAAAACAGAGGCCTGCGAACATTCTACCACGGAAAAGAACTGATCGAACAGCCATTCAAATGATTTCTGGAGGAAAGAGCGAAATACAATTTATGTCCGTTTTTTGTGACACATGTTGGTAGAAATTTGCAAGTGAATGACTTAAAAGTTGATTTCTGAGGTTTGCAGTTACTTAAACGCATTTTAAACCTAATATTTAGTGGATGCTGAAAAGATAAAATAATTAACACGTTCCGGTATGAGCTACCGATTCCCATAATAGAACTGTAACTGGGAAACTTGTTTTGATTTGATTTTATTAAATTTGTTTAGCTAAATTATTTAAGCGTGATCTGTATAACGAAAGGCGCAAAAGCCAAGCTTTCTATTCTTTATGTGATAGTTCTTCTCTTTTTTGAAGGTAATAAATCCTCAGTTTTTATAACTTTACGCTCTGATGAAGATCACTGCATGACAACTCCCAAATAACAGTCGCCGATTCCCACTATGGTAGTTGTATTCAACTTTGCGCGCCAAGTCTCGAGGATGTCGAGCACGTGATTAACACAACTACCATGATTCTATGTGCGCAAGTCTCATGGAGGAAATATCGGGGATGGCATAGTCAAAACTCCCGCGCCGCTGGTGCGGGTTATGTCATTAATTCTAGAGGCTCGTCAACTGGGTTAATTCAATTCACGAAGACTGAAGATCGCCCTTAAGGTACTTGTTCCAACGCATGGATAAAACTCGTCGCTGCTTGATTTGATTCCCCTACTAAGTCACAGCTTTCGGCATCCTTTATGGTCCGGAATTTTTGTAGGAAGTCTATCCTGCAACCACTTTCTGCGAATCAAGAGAACAAAGACTAAGCTTAAGGTTTTCTCAGCTTCTGAACATGGTTTTCAATTTAAGTTTAATTTTAAAAAGTATGAAACACTGAGCTGTTAATTAACTCACCTTGAATACATTCTCTGGCTTACATTAAGAAGGCCCTGAAACAGATTTAACGAATAGAAATGAAATCACAGGAAGTGGACGAATCTCGTTTACTCATCAAAACTATCACAAAATTCTCGAACGTGATTGCTCGTTAGTATAGTAGCACGATTAGCATAAGCGGGCAATTTTTTTTCCAGGGAGAGGGGGGAGAGAGGGCGGTGAACCATTTGCCTAAAAAATTCTCCTAAGTTGCCTTGCCCGAATTTCTCTTGCTGTCCAAAAAATCGGATTTGCCCAAAATTTGGGGGGGGGGGGGGGTTCTACAGCCCCTCACCCCCCGTCCAGTATGCCCATGACGATTAGAGCACTACTATAGGAAAGTTTACGCGTCATGCGTGTAAATGCGCAGTCGCAATAGGACATTTTATGCGCCATGAAGAAGTTAAACCGATGGTTATTTGTTTCTCAAATTTGTTTCTCAAATACGCATGTTAGCGTACACTGGATTTAGCGTACGCATGTTAGCGTACACTGAATTTAGCGTACGCATGTTAGCGTACACTGGATTTAGCGTACGCGTGTTAGCGTACACTGATTTTAGCGTACGCATGTTAGCGTACACTGGATTTAGCGTACGCGTGTTAGCGTACACTGATTTTAGCGTACGCATGTTAGGGTACACTGATTTTAGCGTACGCATGTTAGGGTACACTGATTTTAGCGTACGCATGTTAGGGTACACTGATTTTAGCGTACGCATGTTAGGGTACACTGATTTTAGCGTACGCATGTTAGCGTACACTGGATTTAGCGTACGCATGTTAGGGTACACTGATTTTAGCGTACGCATGTTAGGGTACACTGATTTTAGCGTACGCATGTTAGTGTACACTGATTTTAGCGTACGCATGTTAGGGTACACTGATTTTAGCGTACGCATGTTAGCGTACACTGATTTTAGCGTACGCATGTTAGGGTACACTGAATTTAGCGTACGCATGTTAGCGTACACTGATTTTAGCGTACGCATGTTAGCGTACACTGGATTTAGCGTACGCGTGTTAGCGTACACTGATTTTAGCGTACGCATGTTAGCGTACACTGGATTTAGCGTACGCATGTTAGGGTACACTGAATTTAGCGTACGCATGTTAGCGTACACTGATTTTAGCGTACGCATGTTAGCGTACACTGGATTTAGCGTACGCATGTTAGCGTACACTGATTTTAGCGTACGCATGTTAGGGTACACTGAATTTAGCGTACGCATGTTAGCGTACACTGATTTTAGCGTACGCATGTTAGCGTACACTGATTTTAGCGTACGCATGTTAGCGTACACTGATTTTAGCGTACGCGTGTTAGCGTACACTGAATTTAGCGTACGCATGTTAGCGTACACTGATTTTAGCGTACGCGTGTTAGCGTACACTGAATTTAGCGTACGCATGTTAGCGTACACTGATTTTAGCGTACGCATGTTAGCGTACACTGATTTTAGCGTACGCATGTTAGCGTACACTGATTTTAGCGTACGCATGTTAGCGTACACTGATTTTAGTGTACGCGTGTTAGCGTACACTGATGTTAGCGTGTGCGCCCGCACCCTTATTGACCCCACTACTGTCATTGGTTTTAGTTAATTAGTAACAATAATTATATAGCTTCATCAAAATCCATTATTGTCAACAGATGCATTTTTTATTAATTTTTACCAACTGTCAAAGTTTAAAATAGATTGGACAGTTTTTCTCAAACTGTACAATTTAAGAAAAATCTGGATACCTTCCATAAACCAATCAATTGTCAAGGAAAATTTGTTAACCAAGCTTAAGGTGGGCCCACACGAGGGGACATGTTGCAGGAAAATGTTGCAGCAACATGAAGCGGGGACAAAATCGCGTTAAGTGCACACTGAGGGGACATGTTGCAGGGATGTGTAGCAGGGACCAAATCGCATAGTTTGCACACTTGTGAAAAAGCTGCCGGGACATGTTTCAGGGACATGTTGCAGCGACACATACTCTCGTGTGCGCTGACACTTTTTCACTTGTGCAACATCGAATTTGTGCAAAATTTGTCCCCGCAACATGTCGCACGGAGTTCAACTTGTTGAACTTCATGGGACATGTCGCAGTGACAGAACTTTGCGTGAAACGCCATGATCACCGTGTGCAAGGATGTGCAACATGTCCCTGCAGCTAAAACTGATATTTGAACCAATCAGACACAAAATCAATGGACAAAATTAATGGTGCCATTGCTTTCTTTGTTTTCGCCTTGTTGCCGTTGTCTTTCAGGCGCTTATCCCATAAGATTGCATTTTCCTTAAAATGAGAAATAAGCATACGAGTCTGGCTTCTATTCCACGAGGTCTGACTGTTATTATCGGCAGGATCACCCAACTGGTGTTCTTCGATTGATTCATCACCGAGCGCCGCCATCTTCATTTCCAGATATAAGTGACCAATGCATTGTGGTATTTATTTCTTAAACTCTCGCATATTACCGTCGTTGTTTCACACGAGGGGGCATGTCCCTGCAACATTTACCAGGGACATGTTCCAGCTACATTTTCGTGTGTGTGTGCAAGTCTTAATCCTTTCCCTGACTCATGTCCCTGCTACACGTCCCAGTTACATGACCGCTAATGTGAACAGTTTATAAAAATGTTGCTGCTACATGTTGCAGCAACATGTTCCTGCGACATGTCCCCTCGTGTGAGCCCACCTTAACGACAGGAATTTGTATATGTAACAGGACTACATGCTTGTCCAATTTGGAAATATTTGGATTAAAAAAATTCCTGGAACTGCCAAATTGGACTCGGCCTACGGCCTCGTCCAATTTCGCAGTCCTCGGAATCTTTTCTCATCCAATTATTTTCAAAATGGACATCATGTAGTCCTATTACATATACAAATTCCTGTCGTCCAATTCTTTCTGTAAGCTTGGTTAACAAATCGAACTTCTTCGCGGTCGTCCGATTTTGTTATTCACTCGTATGATAACAGACCGAATTGTACTCCACTCATTCCTATATGTTACCGTTAATCATGATTGTGAGGCCCCTTTGGTGTCCGTATGTAACTCTAGAAGATCTTTGCAAAAAGGTGTTTGTTGACCTGATTGAAATTGCAGAAAAAAAAAACCCTCTTTGGATGTCCTCTTACGTAGTTTTGTTCAGTTTGTTTGACAATTTTCTCGTCTTCTCGTGATCTAATACAGCTTTTCATGATACGAAATAACTCCACAATCGACACGCAGATAATAGTCTAGCAAATTCAAAAACCGCTTGAGATAGATTCGCTTGGGTGACAAAGGATTTTCTCTCTTCTTGCTTTAGACCATCACAAAAGACCTTATGACGTGTTTAGTGCTTACCTCAGTGGGTTCCAGATCTTCGCCTCTCTTATGGTGATCTTGAGTTCCAAAAAACCTTCTTTTGTTGGTACAAACGCACGCACTTGTGAAGTTGACCACATCTCTAACAGTCACGCGCTGATCACGTGATTCGCACGTGCTTCGTGAGAACGTCCCTTGTAAAGTTGGCCTCTGCGTAAGTTGCCTATTGATGCTCAGTTTGTGATGTGAAATACTAGGTTCGGTGTGACAGCGTTCAAGGTTTTTCTTTGAATGTTTTTCAAGTTGAGGAGGACATGTCCAAATTCGTCGCTGTGGCTTCGCAACTCCGCACAAAAACGTTGGAGAAGAAGGCAAAGCAGTTGTCTGTTTACTTGTTGGGGAAGGATTATCTGAAAAAGAGGTATCACCAGTTGCTAAAAAAGATGCTAAGAGAATAACCGAATGCAACCTTGAAACAACATTCTTCAGCAAGGGCGGATCTAGAGGAGAGTGTCAGGGGGGTGCGCACCCTCTCTGAGATGACCTGCAGCTATTATAGCTCATATCCTGCTTACGTCACCCGTCATTTACGTCTTTCCTTAGTGATGACCCGCTCCAAACAAAAATCTAGATCCGCCCCTGTTCAGATCTTTGTTTTGAGAAAAGATTAAATATTTCTGACTAAAATCGTACCTGTGTGCAGTGGAAAAGTTTTTTGAGATTCAATTCTTGCCTTGGCTGAAGATGGTTTTGCAGGCAACTCAATGTCAATGACGTCACGGACAGATATCGAGTGAGACAAGCGAATAGAAGGAAGAAACCTGAGGTGGAAAACGTGAAAAGTACGAGAAAAGATTACTTTAAGAAATGGTACTACCCGAGAGATCTAGTGAAATTAAGATTTGTAAAAGTTTGAAGTCCAAGCTGTATGATGGTTTGATTGCTGGAATGATTGATTGACAGATTGAAAGACTGACTGGCCAACTGACTGATCAAATCGAGGACTGTCTGACTGAACGACCCACTGATTGACTAATCGAACAACCAAACGAATAGCTCACTTTCAAAATCACGTGGCTTTTTTATTTTAAAACGTCCAATTGTATCGCGGTCCCATATTGGAAGGACAATTCTTTCCTTGTAGGTAGTTTTCTAGCTTTATAATCTGGTTTACTCCTCGGAAATATTGCCGGCAATTCCCTGAGATGCTTTTACTTTCCTCCTTAAAATTCGTGTACGAGACGATTGCAGTTTCAATGTTTTGTTGCGGATTAATCTTATTTATCCCTTCTGAAGAGATATATCTTTAGGAATGCGATAAAACGATAGGTTCGAATTTTTCCTGGATTAGTAATTGTGCAGCGGAACACAGCAGTTATAATGAGAAGGCATACCTGCTACGCAAGGTAAAATTCATTCACCACGAAAGCCGCAATTTTGAATTGTGTCCTTCCAATGCGAGCCTTCACTACTTTTAGTCCGCGGAAACCAAAAATGTCACGTGATTTTGAAAGTGAGCTATGGCTGACTGACTGACTGATAAGCTGACTGACTGACTAGCTTGCTGGTTTGCTGACTGACTGGCTGACTGACTGATTGACTGACTGACTAGCTGACTGACTGGCTGACTGATTGACTGACTGGCTGGCTGGTTGACTGACTGACTGGTTGACTGACTGACTGGCTGACTGACTGGCTGACTAACTGACTGTCTGGCGGACGACTGATTGACTGACTGACTGACTGACTGATTGACTGGCTGACTGACTGACTGACTGTCTGTCTGGCGGACGACTGATTGACTGACTGACTGACTGACTGACTGACTAGCCGACTACCTGTCTGACTGACTGTCTGACGAGCTCACCGACTAACTGACATGCTTGCTGGCTTGCTGACTGACTTGCTGACTGACTGATTGACTGACTGACTAGCTGACTGACTGGCTTACTGATTCACTGACTGGCTGGTTGACTGACTGACTGACTGACTGGTTGACTGACTGACTGACTGACTGACTGACTGGCTGACTGACTGACTGTCTGTCTGGCGGACGACTGATTGACTGACTGACTGACTGACTAGCCGACTACCTGTCTGCCTGACTGACTGACTGTCTGACGAGCTCACCGACTAACTGACATGCTTGCTGACTGACTGTCTGACTGACTGGATGATCATTATTTGCAGCTGTATCAGACGCCCGATCAAAACGTACCGATCGAACAAAGCCTGAAAGTGTGTTCGCATGTCCTTGACGTTTATAAACATTACTGCGTCTGGATTGACGTCACATGCCTATTAAAAAGACGACGTAAAAATAAATTAGCACTTTATTATAGGTCCGGAATACGTGCACATGGAATTGTGAGATATTCAAAGCAAGTATGAGCTTTCAGAAGTTTTAACTTTATTATTGTCGGTATTGTCGGTTAAAAGATCGTTCTTCATAGGATTTTGTAATTTTTCATGGTCGTTCTCAGCGAAATTTCAACAATTGGGGTTGATGTTTAATTCTGATTTATTTCGGCTTAGAAGACATTTTCAAAAACGATCGTGATGGGCTACTGGAACGGAGCTTCGCTATTAGGCTTGGCTAAATCTATATATTGGAATGCACTAAAACCAGGAACACCGGAACACCCCCGGAACACCAGAAATTTATTGGCTTTTTATGGTATTTCTGGTGTTCCGGGGTGTTCCGGGTGTGTTCCGGTGTTCCGGTGTTCCTGGTTTTAGTACATTCCCTATATATTATTGTTATGGCACTTAGGCCATTGTTTCTGTTGTTTGTACCTTCAATTGTGAGAGCTGTCACCCTACCCAACATTTCTCTTATGCTTACCTTTTCAAGATCATGTTCTTGCTTCAAGATTTTCTTTTCAATTTCTTCTCTCTGTTAACGGAAAAGTGATTACAGCCCAAGCAAAGTTGTGCTATGTATTGGCAAAAACACTACCAATACATGTCATATTACGCAAACCACTGAAATTTGTGCTGCTAGATACTGAAGTTCTCCGCCAAAATCTTTATGTATCTTCTTAGTAGTGCATCTTCAGACGGCAAACTTCAGTATCCAGTAGCCTAAATTTCAGTGGCTTGCGCAAGATTACATTTAAATATCTTGGAGTGACTCAATTTTGATGCGAGAGCTTTCGCAGTGATACACTGAATGGTCGTTAACGTAATCTCTTAATCTCGACTGAAATATCAATCTTTGGATGCTTCAAAAAGGATACACAGGTGGGACTTATCTGAAGTTCAATGACGGAATTAAAGCTGTTCAAAAACGCCGTATGACCTTCTTTTTCCGTAATATGCGTGAGGACAAGGAGCAGTAATGCTGAATAAACCCGGAGGCCGTGTAAGATATCATATCAAATCATATTATATCATATCTTTATTTACCCTCGGGTTGATTAAGCTTGTTAGGCCTCTAGCAATACTTTACTGATATTTTGAGCATTTTTTCACCCCAACCTTCACATCACAACAGACCGCAACACAACACCGCGGGATCTACATGCCATAGTCATGCCCTAATAGACTCTCCTAGTTGTGGTGAAGTTCGAAAATAATAGCCTTTTACCCGACCTTTATTTTCTTGAAAAGTGCTCTGAGAAGCCATCCGCAGACTTGAGTTGGGTTCAGCTGTATGGCAAAGCTGGCATCAGACAGAGCCTGTAGTACAAAATGATGTGAAATTAACAATTGGTTCATGCTTAAGCGTGCACCACGCGGCAGGTTGAGCGGAAATTAAAGCACTGGCTAAGTGACTACACTGACTGCACGGACTACACTGACTACACGGACTACAGCGACTACAGAGACTGCACGGACTACACTGACTACACTTACTACAGTGACTACACTGACTACACGGACTACACTGACTACACGGACTACACTGACTACACGGACTACACGGACTACACTGACTACACGGACTACAGTGACTACAGTGACTACACTGACTGCACTGACTTCAATGGCTTCAGTGACTACATGACTACACTGACTACACGGACTACACCGACTTCACCGACTACACTGACTACAGTGACTACACCGACTACACTGACTACAGTGACTACACTGACTACGTACACCGACTACACCAACAACATCGACTACATTGACTACACTGACTACACCGACTACACCGACTACACTGACTACACTGACTACATCGACTACACTGACTACACTGTCTACACTGACTACACTGACTACACTGACTACACAGACTACACTGACCACACTGACTACACTGACCACACCGACTACACGGACTACACCTACTACACTGACTACAGGGACTACACGGACTACACCGACTACACTGACTACAGTGACTACACTGACTACACTGACTACATGGACTACACCGACTACACGGACTACACCGACTACACTGACTACAGTGACTACAGTGACTACACGGACTACACTGACTACAGTGACTACAGTGACTACACTGACTACACTGACTACACTGACTACACCGACTACACCGACTACACTGACTACACCGACTACACCGACAACATCGACAACATTGACTACACTGACTACACTGACTACAGTGACTACAGTGACTACACGGACTACACTGACTACAGTGACTACACTGACTACACTGACTACAGTGACTACACTGACTACACCGACTACACCGACTACACTGACTACACCGACTACACCGACTACACTGACTACACTGACTACACTTACTACACTTACTACACTGTCTACACTGACTACACCGACTACACCGACTACACTGACTACACCGACTACACCGACTACACTGACTACACCGACTACACTTACTACACTGTCTACACTGACTACACTGACTACACCGACTACACCGACAACATCGACTACATTGACTACACTGACTACACTGACTACACTGACTACACTGACTACACTGACTACACTGACCACACTGACTACACCGTCGACTACACGGACTACACGGACTACACTGACTACACTGACTACACTGACTACACTGACTACACTGACTACATGTACATTGACTACACTGACTACACTGACTACACCGTCGACTACACGGACTACACGGACTACATCGTCGACTACACGGACTACACTGGCTACGCCCCTGATTAGTTACCTTTTCCTGCCGTTTTAGAAGAAAATTAATCAATGCTCTGACGCAGAATAAATCCTGTAAATAAAGTAGTTAAACCCTGAGTTCCACTATATAATTATTTCACTTTATAATTATTCGATAAACACATTATATTATACTATCCTACATCCGTTTCCGATTTTTACTGTATCTTCTACATATTTATTAGCATTTTTGTTTATTATCGCCGGAAAATACTGCTATAAACATTCTGTTATCTGCACAAGTTAGCCATTAACTTCTTTTGTTTACGTTGTAACTTAAATTTCCAATAAAACGGTCATTTCTTTCATAGCAGCACTGGCCCTGAAGAAGACTAGTTGAACTAGTCGAAATATCGGACCCATTAAAAGTATCCATTGCCGCAGTGCCACCCTTGCAGTTGTAACTTCCTTTTCTACACGTTACACTGAATGACTTCTGGTTCGAGCATCTCTACAACAAAGAGATCCGTGAACAAGAACTACTAAACATTAATCTGCGTTGCTTGCAATTGGTTCCCTGCATTCAAAGGTTCCTTCTAGTTAAATATACACAGTTACAATTCGATACAATCAATGCCAAACGTCGCTCTGGAACACGCGCCCTTTAACTTCAGACAGCATTATGTGGAAGACTAGATTTTACAAGAGCGTACAAATAACAAGGTGACGCCTAAGCATGCGCGAGAAATTTTTAATATATGTGAGCTAAAGAACTTAAGCGACGGTCATTATTTTTTTTTTTGAAGAAACCAGCCTTTTTATACGGTTTTAATAGTCAGGGCTGTTTTTGTCATTATCATATATCTGGAAGTGCGAATGTGTACTGAACAACAGATTAGCACTGTATGAGTTTACCCTTTATCTCCAGTCAAGATAGATTTTTTATCTTCTGCTGTTTTTGTACCGTACCCGTCAGGTTTATTTTATCTTTTCAGAAAGAAAACGCATAAAATTAAAACAGCAAACTTTTAATATGGTTTGATAGTAGCCTGCTCTATGGGTTTGGGTCAGTAGGAAAGAGTTCAACTTACAGGATTGTTAAAGTCAAGTAAGATAGCCTTCTCTATATTGTTTAGAGCCTCATTGAGATCTCCTGGCAAAACAAGAATGAACAGAAAATATGCAGATTAGTAACATAACGCGAGTTCTTGTAAATGTCACGAACGAGAGCAACGTTCAAGAACTAAAAAAGGAACAACATATGATCACTGAAATGTTCAGGAAAATGTGACCACCAAACAAGGGCGGCGCTTGCAGCAGATTAATTTTACGGGGCCTTTGCCCCACCATTTTCGGACGGTTCAAAAATGACGGCAACATTAGAGAGTTATTGTAGTAACATGCTTTGACCAAATAATGTTGGGCTTGCAATGGCTACCCATTTTTTTGACTTCACAAGTGGATAAAATACCCAAACGTCAAGTGCATTTGTAAGAAATTAGTTCGGAACATATTTGTCAGGTGAAATATAGTGAAGCAAGATTTATTTGAGAAGGATGAAAAGATGTTCCAACCTGTATGAACGTGACAACAAGCAATCCTTGCTAGGGTAGGGACGTGCAGATGTAGAACCCTTCCCGTGATGCAACCTGCCTGACACTCATCCTAAAATGAAAGGAAAACCATCTGAGCATGACAACTTACAGACACTTGAATGATATCGTACATGACGTATTGTGCACACCTTTCTCCAGCTGACCACTTCCATGGCTCGCCGAAAGTGTCGCAATGCCCTCTGGTAGTTTTGGAGGTGCTGGAGTGCGTCTGCGCAATGAAAATGGCATTCAAACAACTGTGAATTCAATGAAAAAATGTTAGCATACTGGATCAGTGCATAACAGTAATATAAGTCATATAAGCAAGGTGCTTTTTGTTCAGCTTACCAGAAGCCTCAGTTTTTCTTTATTCCAGTATTTCCTCCATTTTGTCTTGTAGATCAAGCGTAGCATCTCCTCGTAGTTCACTTCTGCCTGGGAACATTTTAAGTAGGATAATATATTCAGCTAATCGTTCGATACTTTTAACAGAGAACAACATGAAAGATATTAATTATTAACCAATCTTGAACTTTAATATTATTATTTTTTGTCGTTTCTGGAATGACTTTCGGACAAAAAACAGGACCAATAGTTTTGTGAGAAAAATTTTATGAACGAAACCAATAATTAAGTTTGTTAAAAATTTTTCGTTGTGGTACATTCCTTCTTCTGATGATCCTACAGTAGAAATATTAATACAAGTCTTGACTTAATTTATTAGGTTTTTCAGTGTTCACTAGCATTTTATTCTCGCTGTAAGCGCAGTCGATTTCGAAACAAAAAACGCAGGAAATGTGTTTGCGTTCGCAGGCAATGTTTATTCCGGTAATGAACTGAAAGTATCTGTAAAAAATGGTAGGTCTGCATTCTGGCCTAGTCGCCCATAAGGCCGGAGCTTATCCCGGTTTCTGTAGCATGAAGCGACAGAGAGTATTTCTACTCCCCCCCTGGATGGAATGCTAGTCCATCGCAGGGTTACCGCCAGTAGTAAATTCGCCGGTACTCATTTATACACCTGGGTGAAGAGAGGCACTGTGAGAGTAAAGTGTCTTGCCCAAGAACACAACGGCTAGAAGCTCGAACCCGGACCGTCCGATCCGGAGTCCAGCGCACTAACCATTAGGCCACTGCACCTCCCACAAGTACCTGTGGCAATACAAATTTATTTTTCAGTCAGGTTTCGACGAAAATTGAAATATTTTAGTAATAAAATGATATAAAAAGCTTTCTAAGCTGTATTTATCACTAGGACTTTTTTCATGTTTACAAAACTGGCAAATTGCACTTATCGAGAAGAAATGTTTTCGTATTCATGCATTCGATATTTTATAAAGTAAATGTTTAGAACGCTTTAGACTTCGGGAGAATCCCAACTTTTTCAAGCGAAAATTAAAAGTAATTATGACAAAAAAATTAACCCTTTTTTTGACACGGGATTTTTGCCTATATAAAAGAAAAATCTAAATATATTTTGGCTCAATATTAAATTTTTAATTGTTTAAAGCGACGAAAAGGCTAACTGTCTTACTCCACGTAATCAATGGCGACATATTTTACCGCTTTAAATTTCCGTTAAAACTCACTGTCTTTATAATTGATTAAATAATCATAACGCAATAAAAACTTGGCAAAAATACCTTGTTCCAAGATTTTTGTCTTTCGGACGAAATAGCCGAGAGAAAAGCTCTTTGTGCCTCCATCTTTGTTTATATGCCAAACGAGTCTCTTTACTCAAGAAATGTTTAATATATCCGCTAATTGGCTGCTGGCTATGGCAGATCGTTAGAGGGCATTTTCTGTAACCATGTTTTCATAAGAGATCGTTATCGCTCAAACCCTCTATGTTGAAGAGAAAAGCGAAAAGCAGCAAGCAAAATAAAGCGAAAGCTTTGCCATTCGATCCTTGACACAATTATTCGTGTTTAGTTTACTGTGGAGCAGCTGATTCCACTTAGAGAATAACTTATTTAATATGAATTGGCTACCTAATTTGCATTGAGCTGCAAACATGTCAACCAGGAATATTTTATGTTCAATAGGAATTTTACAATGTTCTATCGGTAATAACATTCGTTCTGTCCAAAAAAAGATATACACTAGTCTCGAGCTAGTCCGGCGATCAACCTTGTACTGTTTTGAAAGGCATTCGCGATCGGTATTCTGCTTCCTGCGTAAATGTGACGCAAAATCTGTCTTTCTTTTATTAAATTATTATAATTTTTTTTATTTCTGGCAGTACAAAAGAAGAAGATCGTCTTTTATCAAGCAGTGTTTTTTTTGAATGCCCTTAAATTCTCTTCACAACAGCGACGGAAGCGCGAGAAACGTTAACTGGGATCAGGAATCACTTACGAGTCGATAACTGAGTTCTGTAAGTAAGTGGAATGCTATCGAGAGGTTTATGCAGGAACAGTGACGATAACCTCATAACAGCACAGAGTGCCTTCTTTTTGACACTCAACCGAAACGTTCGTGATCAGTTCTGATGAATACCTCAGTCCACAAGCGATCGGCAATCAGACCAAGCAGAAAAGAAATGTTAACTTAATTCACTGAATTCAATATGTTTCATTAACTGAATTCGACCAATTGTTCTTCACTTCCTTCCTTACGATCGCCGAGTGTCAGCCGATCAGATCTGCGATCGCAGAGCAAAACAGTCCATATATATGCCATACTAAACAACGTCTTTCGTTATGTATTTCTTTTATTGTTAAACCTTTCTGGGTACAAATAAAGATTGTTGTTGCAAAAAAAAAAACGAAAAACGTCATAGAATATCTAGTATCCCATTTCAACCATTTGTATTGTTTTTGAACTTGTTGTTGTGATCATGACGATGTTGTCGTTTTTTTTGTTGTTGTTGTTGCTGTGTACATTTCCGTGACATTTGTCAACGCTGCGGTCAATAATAATAAGTGTTCTAGGAATCTAGAATAAAAGTATCGTTAAACTATTTTCCTTTATTTAAATTAACGACACTGAAAAATCTAAAACTAAATTTGAAAACTTAACTATTAAATGACATAAATATGATAATTATAGTTATAATTAAACAAAATACGGCTTATAATTAAAACGTTATTTAACTATGCTTTCATTTAAGCCCAGACGTTTCACGACCGTCCCAGATTTTACCGACTAATTAACAATTAGATTATTCGGCCTCATCAACTATCACCCCATAGAAATCTCGAGCTTAAGCCCTTTGTTCCTGTAGATACGCTTGAAAAGGTTTATAAGAGCATGGTACAGCCTTACTTAGAATATTGTTCTCCTCTCTGGGACAACTGCGGGAAATTACTAAAAGACAAGCTTCAAGCTAGGGTTCTTACCGGTGCCAATTATGATATTCGTTCCTCTGAAATAATCCAGACCCTGTCTTGGGACACACTTAATGCGAGGCGGCTTCGTGCCAAATCAACATTGATGCATAAAATACTAAATGACGACACCGCGCCCAACCTTAGGAACTCTTTTGTTAGAAGGAATGTTGATCAGACTGATTACCATCTCAGGAATAGTGCTACAGATCTAACACTTCCTAAACCGAAGAGAGAGTTTCTAAAAAGAAGTTTTAAATATAGCGGCGCAATGCTTTGGAACCAACTCCCAAACGAAGCAAAACTAGCGGAATCGATACATTCATTTAACAGATGTATCTAAACGTAATTGGGTCATGTCATGCCACATGTGTTGATTTTCTTCTTTTTTGTACTTAGTTTATAATATGAACTTAGTTTAGTGTTATAGTTGAATATTTGTAATTAATAATGTACTTAGTTTATAATATATACTTAGCTTATAGTAGTTGAATTTTTATGATCTACGATATTATTAATCTTATATTATTAGTTTTAGTCTCTTTTTATGTCTGTACAAACACGCCCTCCATGGAAACTAGCTGAGTGTTGTTGGGGCTAGCGTGTTTCTTTTAATTAAATAAAGTATACCTACCTACCTTCATTCTCGTCCCCATAGCCCTTTTCGTTTCTCTAGCTGGCAGGGCTTTAGGCACGAAAAACGAAGCGCTCTGCGGACATACGATTTTCAAAAAATTCGAATTTTATTTTATTGGCTGTTGACGGCCTCAACACACAACATGTAGAAACATCAATGCTAAATACATGAAGTCCGGAAGTCCTAGAAATCTCGGACTAGAAATCGTATGTCTCCAGAGCCCTTCGTTTCTCGTGCCAAGGACCCGCCGGCTAAGAGAAACGAAAAGGGCTATGGGGACGAGAATGAATCTAATTGTTAATTAGAAATTTTAAATATCCCCGATCACCTGGGATGGTCGGCCACAAATCGGGAAAATCGGGAGCGTTTCTATTTTCCCGACGCGTCCCAGATTTCTGCGATGGTCGGCGATCACTCCCGACATATGAAAACTGAAATATCCACTGTCGGGGAAGTTTCCGATGGTTTTAGCTTGTTACCAATCCTCTAGTTTCTTTTTAATTGCTTGGCTCCAGTACCAAATTCAGAATGTCGAGAGAATCAGGACGTCTGGCCTTTCTCCGATATATCGATAAAACCTGGGACAGTCGTGAAACAGTGACACCCCCGATCGTCTGGGATTTTCCCATTGTTTTAACCCTGAGATGAATTAATTTCTTTTGCTTTTAGGATATGTGAATATAATTTCTGCAAATTGTCCTTGCTGAACAGTAGAGCCATTCTGAGAACTATCTGAGGCAGTGAATTGAAAAGTAACTTTGTCGCACACTACCTCATCTTTGCCCGAAATTCCGTAGAAAGATTTTGGTCCACTGATTAAGGCTTCTAAAACGCAGGGTACACCAGGAGACAGCTGAAGGCATTGCTTAAAAATGGCATCAAATCCATAATACCCATCCTTTTCTTTAGTTTCTGTTTGAAATTGGTCTTGTAAGACGGTTTCACCGCAGACTTTTACTTTAACAAAATATGTTTTTCCTTCAAATCCAAACAGACGAACTCCTCTTAGTAAAACAGGGGAATTGACGGTGAACGAGATTGAGTCGGCACTGTGGTCACGACTATAATACCAAAACCGGTCAGCTGCGTCGAATCTTTTACAGCGGTGAATAATTCCGCTTTTTATACACCTTGGAGTGCACGAAAACCCGCCGGGCTTTTTATTCAAGTTGAAATACATAAACAATTGAATGATCTCAGTTTTCGTGAGTATTTTAGTGTCGGGGACATGTTCGGCAAATTTCTTTTGTGGCATTAACGGAAAACGTATAAGTCTCATAATTGTTTCTCCGATAACATTCCTTTTTTCCTTCCCACTGGGCGTCAATCCTCGCCTCTTACAGATATCCTCCGCCCAGGAATTCACAGCTTGGAAGATCTTGACTTCACTGACGTAAAGAGAATCTCGTCCAAACATGGAAACCACAAGTTCCTTGTGATCTTCAAGCAGGGTGGCAGAAGCTGATTGTAAAATCTGTTCAGTCTCGGCATCAACAACGTTCCAGCAAACACCAGTTAGATGAGTTTCTTCTAACTTCTCTACCAAAGGTAACAAATCCAGAACATTTTCAGCGTTGATATTTGCCTCTAGAAAGGATCTGCAATAGGAAGTCAACGATGGGATCATGTACTTTTTGGCCAAGTAAAGGACTTGCATCACGCAACTTCCGGTTAACTGGACTTCGTCGCAGTAAATGTAACGCAAGAACTCCAGAAGTCCTTCTGAGTCACAGTCTGGAAGATCAATAGATTCTGATACCTCTTTCAGCTCTCCATAGAACATTGCGAAGAATACAGGGCTGCTTACTGCCAGGACAAACTTATGGCAGGGAATTCTAACTTTAGGGTGATCCCTTCCTCGTCTGTCTCCCACAACGAAGTTTACATCTGCCATCAAGGAGTTGCTGTATAAGTACTTGATTCTTTCCCCAACTGACTTCTTTGTAAGCTGCCATTGATAAATGTCATCAGTTTTTACCTTAGCCATTTTCAGGTTGATGGAAAAAGGAACTGGTTACTCTGAAAGCGTTCCAAAGCGAAAGTGACTGTTGATCAAAGGCGGAATAGAAGGCGGAAGTGATTTAAAGGCGAGCAAACTGGTACGAGCACACAAAAATTGTCAGCGGACAATACCTAAGTACACTACTTCATGTAAGCTAACTGTTGCAGATTCTTCAGCTCCGAACGACATATTCTCGATCTTGAAAGATGGAAAAATCCTTAGATTCTCATTTAGATGACATGTAAGTTTGCCATATCTGTCATTTGTGATTAGAGTAACAAGCTTTTATTGCTGAAATACCTTTTGGTTATCGTTTTCTTCTGTTAGCATGTCAGAGCATGGGGTTATTGGAGTGCTCTGTAGTGATCAGCAAGGTCTAGCTATGTCAGGTTGGTATATAAAGGCGTACAGTTTACAGACATCAGAATAAACCTTAAAGTTATTTTTATATAACCCTAAGCTCCTATAATTTTTTTAGTGTGAGTTCATAATAACTTGGAAGAGGGACTTGCGTTGGAGATTGAGTCACTAGTTGATCACATGACTTCATGTTTTTAAAATTCGTAGATTTTTTGTAATAGACGAATTCCGATATATTAAAATTCTAACATGGCGCCGAGGCTTAGGGGAATAAAGCAAAAGAAATTATTTATTCATCCCTAAGCCTCGATGCAAAATCTTTTGTTTTATTCCCCCAAGCCTCGGTGACATGTTAGAATATTAATATATCAGAATTGGTCTATTGGAGGATCGCCTTTACGCAGTTTAAATTGGTGAGCAAAAACTGAGACCTTCATTTGATTTGCTGTAAAGAATACAGGGAGCAGGGATGGCGCAGCGGCGAGAGCGCTCGCCTCCCACCAATGTGACCCGGGTTCGATTCCCGGACCCGGCGTCATATGTGGGTTGAGTTTGTTGTTGGTTCTCGTCCTTGCTCCGAGGGTTTTTCTCCGGGTTCTCCGGTTTTCCTCCCTCCACAAAAACCAACACTTCTAAATTCCAATTCGATCGGGAATCCGAGGGCCACAGGTTGTAATGCGCAGTTGATCATCTCGTCATGGAATCTGCGCAGTATAAATTCACAATTTATTATTATTATTATTATTATCATCATCTGATGGTTTTCCTGTGACTTTTACAGCTCCTAACATCCCTTATATACATGTGACTTTTGCAGCTCCTAACACCCCTTATCCACCTATCAATGTTAAGCCCGAGGGAGGGGAGGTCGGGCTGCCCACAGGACTTTGACTGTGAGGTTTGTCCTCAGGGTGGGGATTTTAATCATGAATTTTGACATGGCCGCCATTTTTAATAGTGGAGAAGTGGAAGATTTTGATACTTTTGAACAATTATGTTGTCCCCCCCCCATGCCCAACCCCCCCTCCCTCGGGCTTAACATTGATAGGTGCATTATATAATTTACAGGAGCTAAACTACAGAATGCAGGGGCACGTACGGTATTTGCATGTTGTTGAATAAGAATAGCATCTATTGTGTTATTCCTCGTTCTGCAAAAGGTCCTGACACATGCAAATGAAGTGGACCGAAGTGGCCCTGGATTCTGTAATTACTCCATCCCTGGCACAAGTCCCTGCAACACACGACAGGATTAATCACAGGAATTAGTGACCTTCAATGAACCAACATTTTGAGAACAATTCCTGGTGACGTATCCTTTCATTTCAAGCCAATTTTAAGTAATTAATTGCTCCCAGTGGCTGTTTTTTTTTTTTGTTACAAAATGGGTAGTTCACATGAGGAAATTTGTGCCCAGAGCTTATTGCAGAAACTAGTCACACAGACTTGTCCCCTTGTGTGTGCCGAACATAATTCAGTTAACTGAAATGCCCAACTTATAATACTTTCCAAATTATAAAGAAAGAAAAATTACATGGATGTAATGATAAATCAGATCAAATAAACTTTAGCAACAACAGAACGGAACTCCAATCCTGGGAAAGGATGCGGCCTAATACGGCATGCCATAAAACAACTTCAAACTGCATAAGCTGGGTGATTTCTCATCCTTAAAACCATGTGACAGCTGTCACTTATTTTTTAAAAGACATTGAAATGCTGTCAAGAAAAGTCACACTCTCCTGAACATAAACAAGGATGGCTGCAACTGAATGCAAGATACAAACTTGAAAAATGGCCAATTATTAAAGCCCCCTTTAAATCCCAGTTTTGTATAGCTCACTGTAACAAATAAGCAAAGTAATGAAAGTGTCTTTCAATCTCGTTTTGTTATTTATTTTGTATAATTTTATGTATTTTCTTTGAACAGCTAAAGGCACTGCAAATCCCATGCATGCAGGACTTATTTGTTCCCTGGTGGAAAATGCCAAGAAATTATACCCAGACACTGATCCTCAGCCAGTCATCTGTTTAGAGTCAGATGCATGGTAAACATTATATTGTTTCATGGAGTGTTTATAGTATATAAGTATGGGGGTGAAACTCTTAGAAGGACTGTGTCAGGAGAAAAATTAAATTCTCCCAGGAATCTGAAGATTTTCCTTAGAATCTGGAGACTCGGGAAACTTAAGATGAAATATAACGCTGTAATGCAGTTAAAATTTCTGGAAGTTTGAGATTTTTTTAGAGAATGTCTACAAAAAATTCTGGATAAAATATTCCAAATTTACAAGACGACTGTCAGTTTTGCACAGTACTTCTCAAACATTGTTTTGTGCAATTGTCACCCCCGTTATAAAATAATCTAGCAGTGTTCTTTGTCTGGGCTGGACTCTGTCTCAAAACTTCATATAATACATGCAAGTAAATTATGAACGGTTGGGGATATCAATATGCAGAAAAGCCTACTACATCTCACTTCCTAGCAAAGTCACATATCAGTGGCGGATCTAAGGGGAGGGTGCAGGGGGTGCGCACCCTTCCCTGAGATGGCCTGCAACTTTCTAATATAACTAGTACTCTGCTTGCGTCACCCATCAATTATGTCATTCCTTAGTGGTGCACCCCCTCCTAAAAAAATCCTGGATCTACCCCTACATATACAGGGACTGACTTCAGGTTTACTGGGCTGGTCTTTTGCTAAGCAAGTATGTAAGTAAAGTGAAAAAACTGAACAAAAACTGAAGGATTCTGGTTATTGCAGTCAAATGACATCATCCTAAATAAAAAGGGTTCAAGCGGCGTGCCAAGTGGCCCAAACTGCTGGAGTTTATTCCAGTTTTAGCAGCATTAAGCGACTGGAATAGTTCTACTCCTCCCTGATGGGATGCTAGTCCATCGCAGGGTTAACCCCCAGCAGTAAATTCGCCGGTACCCATTTATACACCTGGTAGGAGAGAGGCACTGTGAGAGTGCCTTGCCCGAGAACACATCGCAGTGCCCCAGCTGAAGATCGAACCCAATCCATCCAATCCAGTGCACTAATCATTAGGCCATAGTGCCTTCCACACCCCCTCCCCTCCCCCCCCCCTCCCCCACTATGACAAACTACCATCATTTACTAGAATGACCACAATTTTTTATTTTGTTTGTTTCTTGCAGTAATTTGCTTGTCCGGTCAGAAGGAAACGTGACAGTTGCCATCCACAAAGTCCCATCATGAACACCAGAATTGACTTTTTGTACTCAAATTTTTTGTAAATGAAATATTAGTACGAGTGAGGAAAATATAGATATCTTAAAATTAGTTTGGTAGTAAAATGTTTGGGTGATTGTTAACAGGGGGTCATATCCCAAGAGTGTTGTTTCCAAGCCGTAATCATCAGCATCAAGCTTGTAGTTCACGTGTCCTGCCTCAACAACGCCGTCATTCCGATATCCGTTATTTCGTTTGGAAATCTAGATCTCTCACGCGGAAATTGTACTGATTAGACTACGCTAATGACTACGCGAACCGCGTCAACTCAGCCAAATTTACAGACAAGTGTATGGGAAATGAAAAACCTAATTGAGCGTCTACTATCACAGCTACATCCTTCAAATGGTGGAAGACCATCTTCGATTCTGCCTGGTATTATTTCAACATACAAACACTGCCATTTCTGACCGCTTTGCCTAAACGGTCAAGATGGCGTCGAAAACCGTGATAATTAAGGCCTAGTGCAACTATTACAACACTGTTTACCTCCATAAAGAATTTGATCTTAGTTGGAGATCTATTATACTTTCATGTGCATTGATTTAAGCTGAATTTAGGCCAGAGAACGATCGAGGCAATTATTGCTCGTAATTGAAATGTACGTCAATGGATTGTCCTTGGGAATGAGCCTCTCCTAAAGTTCTTATAAATAGAAAACTAAAACTGAACAGTATCAAAGAGCAACATTTCAACATCAAAACGTCGGCCGATGCTTTCCGGTTCGCCGACTATTTTCTGTTTTGGTTATGTAACAGGGCATTCTTAAGGTTAGCATCAATTCATATTGATTTAAGTTGAATGTACGTCGGAGAACGATTGAGGCCAATATTGTCCGAGTGAGCACCAGGAATTGAAATGTAACCCAGTGGATTGTTCTTGGGAATGACCCTGTAATGATTTCCTTCTGACAAATAGAAGACTAAAAGTGAGCATTATTTCACCATCAAAACACCGGCCGGTGTTTTCCGCTTCATCGGCTATTTTGTGTTCTGATTATGTAACAGAGCATTCTTCAGGTTATACGTTAGCATCATTTTGATTAACTATGTAAAGCTTCCTTAATTCAATAGATTTGACGCTTGAAGCGTTCTTTTTTGTCACAGCAGTCAGTTTTGCTTCATTGGTTCCCAAAAACTCAATAAAAGCAAACAAATTTAAAAAAAACTCATCGAGACGAGTTGCCTTTTCGCACTGAGTAATATAGTACGATAGAGACAAGCATTGCCAGCTTTCAAACCAGGAAACGAAGTGATTCTTTGACATATGGAAAGGGTAAGACCTTGGTAGCTCTTAAATATTTCGAGATATTGCTTCTATTTAATATTGCTTAAGATAAAAATAAACAGTGAGTATGAAACACGTGGTCATTATAAGTTTGCGCGTGATCGAAATGTTCCTCCAACTCCTGTCCCTTCCTAACCCAAATTGACTCAAGCCGTGTTTTGACTGAGCCAGTAAATTCGTCAAATGGTAGAGTCAATCCACAGATTGTTTCAAAGTTAACCGCTGCTAAAATAACTATCCAGTTAGTAAAGATACAAAAGTATAGTCGACGATGGGATATTATTGGTTGCTGGACATATGATATACAGAATAATTAACAATTATTCCACG
The DNA here is from genome assembly GCA_947652115.1 of Blastomussa wellsi. Lineage (NCBI taxonomy): Eukaryota > Metazoa > Cnidaria > Anthozoa > Scleractinia > Plerogyridae > Blastomussa > Blastomussa wellsi. Next base: position 2,314,917 of record OX393574.1, on the reverse strand, counting down.
ACCGTACGTTGGATATGAGATGGTATATATAGCCAAGGAGGTTTGCGCCAAGTTGGCTATAACAATCTCATATCCAACAAGTGGAATAATTGTTTTATTTAAAACGCCCAAAAAGTATTGTACAAGCATTGCGAAAACTGCATTCTTTTATTCCGCGAAAAAGACCGTACAAACTACCATATTTGAAGATCAATGGTATGTAGCACATGATAGCTAGTTTTTAATAATGCCAAGTATATTATGGTGGAAGGTTTCTTCGTGCTGTGTTGTGAAAAGATCAAATCAATTAAAGAAACAGAAAGTGCTCGGTGGTTAAGAAAGCAGAGCTTTCGTGCTTTTCAACCACAGGCAGAACCTAATCGGGTGTCAGTGAGTTTAATGCAACTGAAGAAATTTGTAATCTCGTGTTTCTTTACGTCGTTACTCGATTTTAGTGTGGTTTTGTATTTTGAGCATTACTGAAATTATCCCGTTTTGGCAAATCAGTACAGAAAAAAGCCCTAACTGTTGCCCAGTTGCTCTCAAGCTAAATTTTGGGCTAAATATTGTGGAAATCAGATATTTAGTGCAATTTGTCTCTTTTACCAAAGACGTAAGTTGTTTTGAAAGAAACGTATTGAAGAGAAAATTGACTGAAATATAATAAAACTCCACACGCCTTAACCGGCGCTTTAACCCTTTGATTTTATTCAATACAAGCGATAATTCCAGGTCATGAACTGCCCTTTCAAAGCACCTTTATTTTTCTTTTCATGCGTGTTCAGTGCATATTGACTTACGTAACTTGCCCTTTTGTATCTACAAAACTTTATTTTATCTTGTCTTCCTTAAACTAATAAAGGAGACTATTTGTCACTCAATTTGTCAAACAACTTGTTGAAGAAGCGCGCTACAAATGAAATTCACCTCGCTCTTTGAGTCATTATACGAAACAAGTGCAGTAAACATGCAATATACATCCACCCATGTTAATCTACCTCGTTCTTTGAGCCATGAAGCAAAAAAAGCGAGCTTGCATATGTTATACACCTCGTTCTTTAAGTCATGAGACGAAACAAACGCGCCACATGCGTGCTATACCTCATTCTTTGAGCAATGCAGCAAAACAAGTGCGCTACACATGTAACGCACTTGTAGCGCACAAAATTCCTTATGCCAGCGAGAAAAGCGCGCCTCGTACTTTGAGCCATGGAACGAAAAAAGCGCGTTATTCACCTCTTTCTTTAAGTAATAAGACGAAACAAGCGCGCCACGCAGGTAATATACCTCCTTTGAGCCATGAAGCGACAAAAGCGCGCTAGACATGTAATGTACTCCGTTAAGCCATAAAGCAAGACAAGTGCGCCGCACAAGTAATACACTTCGTTCTGATCTGGAGACGAGAAAAGCGCGCTGGACAAATTTTAAGTCACCGGCCGGACACGCGCGAACGCTATCTTATACTCAGAGACAACTAAACGTTTCCGCACAAACAATCCACCCGCGTTGAAGACAAGTATGGAAAACTTGGTATGATTATTCTAAAAGATTGAACTGACGTACAATCCACAAAAATAACTTAAAATAGTGCGCACAGAAGCAATAGCCCGTGCTGGAAAAGTAAGCGACAAGTTGGGTTCTGATGAATGTAAATGATTCTCGTTGTTATTAATTGAAGCAACAAACACCCTTTTTCATTTCATGTATTACAATCGTAGACAATAAAGTGAATCATTCAGACTCCAAGGCACATACGCTTGCCAAACGTTGACAGCGAGAGAGTGTGTCCTATCAGGTTAGGTGATTCCTCAGAAATAAAAGTTGTCCAACAATTTTTTTGAAACTTTCCCTGAATGTTCCCTTCCAAGCACTGTTTCGAACAATACAATAAAACAGGTAGGTCACCGTGCTCGCAAAAGAGATATGATGGGCCAATCTTACCCCATTTATGCTAATCACGCGCGCTATTTTATCGTTTCACGGTACATTTTGCGGTAGCTGAAAGGAATACTTGACAAAAACTTGATAGCAGGCAAGTCGCGATTATATGGAACCAATGTAGCATATAATTTATGGAACAATTAGACAAATTTAAACGATACCGACTCAAAATCTCCTTCGAGTGGTTGTTCCTAGGGCTATAATTGTCATCCTCGAGTAACGGTTCTCTGAGAGGTTTTAAATATATCTTCTTTTCTATCCAAAAATTTCTCCTTCTATTTTTTTAACTTAAAATTGACCATTTGTACTCCAAATTTCTGCAATAAAAATATAGATCACTGTGCTTGTTTACGAGAACAACAACGATTTATCTCGCTCGTGAGCAAATTCGTGTTTATTTGACTCCCAATATTATAATAACAAAGCTATAATTGTACATATTTAGCAATAGAGTCCAAAATGACACACCAATAATCAGTACGAAACTGGAAAATCATTAATAATAGACAAAAAATAACTTCCTGGAAACTTGATTCTGTTACATAGCCCTTCGATGTCTTGTTCAAAAACGAAAATAAGACTCGATCGAATCATTTAAAACATAAAAGCAATGGGAATCAGTTCAAAATCGAAACGAAATTTCAAAATTATTTACAAAATACGCCTCAACAACTGGAGAGGACTGTCCAGCCTCATAAAATATTGAATCCCGAGCTCTTTACAGCAAAGCTACAAGTTTCAAAGAGGTTAAATAATTAGATATTCCCAACAAATTCAATGCTTGGTGAAGTTTGAGATCTATCCACAAAAAATTATAGCTGTGCATGTTATTAGGATTTAAAAGAAGTCAAAAACGTACAGACCGTTTTCTATTTGGAGTGCGTTTCTATAAATATAGGTTAAATATTGCAATACTTCTTTCAAAATGTTACAGAAGATACGTGTTCTCACTTTATAGGGCGAGTGTTTTTGCTTGTCTGTGTCTATAATCAGTTCATTCTTCTACAGAGCAGAAGTGTCTGCTTGATATCCTACGTTAGAAAAGCCGCCATTAGCAGCAGCTTCTGTTTCTTTCGGCCCTCCATTGACTTCAACATGTTCCAACTCTGCATTTCTCTTTTCAATGTTTTCCATCATTTTCTGGCCAGCATAGGCGATCATACCAAAGAAGGCGAATCCAAAGATTAATATGCCTGCGGACATCCCAATTAGTGCTGGGGTCATTGGGACGATAACAAAGGCTGTGATAAGAGAGATTGTGTCCAAGATGTAGATTAAGGCAGCAAGAACTTGGCGATGGAAGTGAGTTCCAAGGATGGAGCCTAAAGGAGCCATGAACATCACGACTGGAGCAGTCACAATGATATAGTTCCACGCTTGAATGGTGACAGATTCTTGGACGACCCGGCGCCAGAACAGACCCACCAGAGAAGTCCATGCCATCATAACAACTGATGTTGGCGTGGCCGTCTTCTCCGTCACACGGAACAGGAGCGTCAAGACGCTGAAACTGCAGATGTCCACTCCGCCCCCAACAACGGCAGTAAAGACGCCACCGACAAAACCACACAGCAGAAGAGTGAATATCTTCCAAGGCTTCATGTTGGGGATGGTCTTGTAGGTCTTGCGTTTGTGGTAGCGATTGAGAAGAAAGAGGGCGAAGGCAAATGAGAACCACACGCAGACGAAAATCATTTTCTTTACCTTTGCACTGACGTACGGATCAACAAACTCCAGCCCAAGTATCACTCCGAGGACTCCTCCGGCGAAACAGAATACTATGGAGTGCATCTCTATCTGCACCCGCATCCAGAAGATGACAAAAGTTGCTGCTGACATACCGCAGGACTGCACCATAAGGGCCACATCGCGTGCCACTGATGGTTTCACAGCAAAGGCAAGGGTCAATACGGGAAAAGCAACTGCGCCTCCACCTTCGCTGGTCATTCCTGTGAAGAAAAGTAAAAGTTGTATTAGTTGGCGTATTACTTCAAAGACATGGCATGTAACCTTTTAAAATGGTGATAAAACGATCCCAGAAACTACTTTCTAAACGGTTTACTGAAATGTTCTCGTTTATTGTCTTGTTTATAGGCCGTTCCGTACAATGTCTAATAGTGACTGCATAAAGATCGATTGGTTGTTTGTTAAAGGAGCAACAGTGCAATTTCATGGTGTGTTACTAGCAACGGAGTTCTTTGCGATAGCAAGTGCCACTAAAATACAAGCAATAACGGGGAAGAAAGATTCATTGATGACATGCTGGCGAAGACAGGTGGGTCTACCAGACATAACTCATGCTAACATGGGATTGAAACAACTACTTGAAATCAGCAACAGAAAACTGATGGTAACAAGTCAACTACTACGCAGCTTCATTTTAGGATGTGGATAGTCATTTTACAAGTCACAGCTTGCACTTGAAAAAATTTAGTCGCCATGGATGAAATTCCTTTACAACCACGTGGATTTCACTAAGTATATAACCAGTGTTTTCAACAAATGTATGTTTCGGAGGTAACGTTATTGTAGAAATAATCTTCACCTGCAACAGTACCGCCAACAACCATTGTCAAGGTCATGTAATATAATTCAGGAAATAGAGCAAACCAGTTGTACTTAATGGCACAGGTCCACCAAACAATGTGACAGAGTCCCGACGCTATGGCAATGCCAACGAATAGACGGTACTTGACCATAAGCTTCCTGTGCCATGGTGCATCAGGTTCTAGCTCCTCGAGAGCCTTAACTTGAGTTTCAGTCACAGTCTGTCCTGAAAAGGTACGAAAGTTGGCATTAGACCGGCTTTTATTATTATTACTATCAATAATTCGATTTAAACAACTGCAATAATCAATGAAATTCAACAACATAGCACATGTATCTCAAACCCAGTGACCGCAGTTATACTGAAAGGTCTCTGATTCGAATCTTGTTGTCGCCGTGAAAGTTTTGCTTTGCGTTTTGCGTAATTCCTTCATTAACGTACTTTATCGCAATGAGCACCTTCTCGTTTGATTCATACCCATAGCGCAACATCATACCTTTAGTTTCAGATGATATAATTGTAAAGTGTTAAAGAGTTTGTTTGCCAGATGTGCTTCTTATGTTTCGTGCGCAATGCATGCTTACTACATGCAATTAGGATATCGTCACAAATAAAGGTCTAAGCTTCCACGAAAATGCTTCTAGATGGGTAAACGTTAGCAATATTTTCCCACAAAGCAAAAAAACGCGATCAAAATTGTTGAAGAATAACGTTGGAACAAAGCATGGTAAAATGAAAAATGTACGGTCACGAATAAACTCTTGTTTTACTCCTCATGATATTTTCTTAAGTATTTTCTCCTGATCAATATTGTTCAGTGACAAGAACACTTCGCAGCGGGCAACCACTATTACTTCAGCTTCTTCGTTACTAACTTAATTTGCAAACTTAAACAGTCTGTTTCGTATCTATGGTGGATGCGATTGCAACTGTATAATAAGTAGAAAACAACTACGGAGACTTCTTTTTTGCTGTTTAGTAGACTACTGTTCAAATTCTTACCTTCCCAAAAATATTTCTTGAACCATTGCGCAGGAGTCCTTCGCCTTCGTCGAGGTATTTCGCCAGGCTGAAAGAAGCAAAACCAACGTTCACTCTTTTTCGCTATCTTATGCAGCTTCAAGCATCATTTGCTATTTATGTGCTATGTATGTATCTATGTATGTCAACAACGAAAAGGTTCGTTTTCAATTGCTCTCGTGTTGGGTTAAGTGACTGGATTTTCTACTTTCTCAAAGTGTGCGCTTAACTAATATATGCTCTTAAATGTCTTAAATTAAGAAAATTAGGCTGCGAAAGAAGTCCTTAAATGGAAATACAGAACATGCGATTCAGAGCAACAGATGAAGATAACCTATTCAGAAAGGTAATTAATATATTAAGTAAACTTGTGTCCATAAGTTTACCGCGAGTTTTTGGTGATGTTTCCTGGGAGTTTCTAAAGATGGTCAACAATCCCTAGCACAACTGTACTCAAGCACTCGAGAGGCATGCGTATCTGTTGATACACTAGAGATATTCGTTGAACTTGGATTGCAGGACTAAATTAACTTTTTTAGAAAATCTGAATTTCCTTTGAACTGACACTGAAGATGGTAAAAATGTTTCATCTCAGGCAGTTTAGTAGCCGCTAGCTTTTAAACGTCTTCAGGAGTGCGTTTTTGACCAGTATTCATTCATCGGTTGTGTAACCTGTCAGACAGAGATAATAGAAAGTTTTACAGGCTGAACATGCATTCTTCGCCATTTTGTGATTTGTTCGGACACTGCTTCACTCGACTTTTAAACCAACTAATCATAAATCACATATTTCTTATATTTAATGTTTGACACAGCTTAGGCAATTTCAGTTGTTTCTTTGCAAGAAATGACTCTTCTTTTTTATATTTCTGCCGATACAGCTGAGAGAACGATAAACCCATATCGACTGTCCACTTGATATCAGTACCAGCCGTCACTTTGAGCCGTCATGGTTGGGTTAAAAACGCTCGCTCACACATTATTCAAAGCCAGTCTGTGCTTTTCACGTGTATTTCAAGGGCCTTTGACACTTTTCTGCGCATGTGTGACTATTTGATTTCTGGTTAAAGTTAAAGTTAATTTATTGCTTTTGCAAGGCTTGCAAAAGCAATAAAAATTGAGGAACAGGATTACTTGGTCATTTGTGGAAGTTGTAAACGGAATATGTAGCTGGTATCTTCGTATGAACATCACAGGAAATATGATGTTCACAAAGCGGCTCGGGACGAAAGCTAAAACAATAAAACAAAGGGTCAAGGCAAGACAAAGAGTTATTGATGCAAGAGCACGTGAAAAAACCAAAACAACTTGAGTAGACCACGTTTCTTCGTGGCAGCGTGCAGTGCGCAAGAGTACCAAAATTCTATTGGTTAAAACACTTTCTGTGCGAATTAACGCTGGACATGCTCATTATCGTGACAATGGCCCTAAACAAATGTTCTGATCACGTGTTTGACATAGCAAAATAAACTGAACTTTGGTTATATTTGAAGAAAAATGTTAGCTACGCGATGCGTCAGAAGAAGTAATCAAGCGGTTCAATAGGCTGCGATGTTTCCCGGCTTTTTCAGTCTTTTTATTGGAAAACGATACCCATTCTTCAAGGTTTTTCAGTATTTTGATTTCTGCATTTTCAAGAAAGTCAAAAACAGATCCAAAACGGCTCATTAACATTCAAAGTGATACTTGCCAGAGGATTACGCAACAGGGGCGTATAAAGCTGGTGAGGTAATGAGTTTTCTTGCTCAGACATTCAATACAATGCAGCAGACGGTGTTCAAAAACAGTTTGCAAGTTACTTTATATTTCTGCTTTAATTCACCAAGCAACGCAAAAGTGATAAATGTCCCTTTTTCTCGCCTCTTCAAAAGCTGCTGCTTCTAAGCATTCATTTTTTGGCGAAGTCTAAAAAAGGACTGTAGACCTCGGATTTCCTTGCAAATTGATATAAATTTGTATCGTTGGCCTTAATAAAACGCAGTCAAACGGAAACCTTTTCACTTTCGATTCGTTGATGCCATCTCGTTTGCGGAGTGACAACGTGATAAAAAAACTCCGCCTCTTTAAGGTGCCTTAAGGAATGGTTAATGCAGTGCGCCGCGTTTTAAAAGCATCTCGTTTTTTGTCGTTGCCTAGAAGTCAAAAATCCTAATAATCCACAAACTTCCAAAAGTGGAGGCACTAAAATTTAGCGAATGTAGAATCACACAGTTACATTGAGCGGCGCTCTTCAAAATGCATTAAACAAAAGTACATTAAGTTATCAGAAAACTAATCTCAGAACTTACTTCATTATTATTTGATGCCTTGTTATCATGGCCTCGCGCGGGGCTGATAGCTGGAGAGTGTGGAGGTCTCGGACTCCAGGTCCCGTTCTCCAAAGGCACACTGACTGCAACTTCTCCGCTCATAGTTTTTCACGCTCGGGCCTAACTTAGCAGTCTGTCTTTAACTAGGAAGCGGTTGCGTAAATCTAAAAAGGATAACAGAGTAAATAAATTAACCACCCCAAAAAAACAGACGAAACTTTTCCACGAAGAACTTAGTAGATGCGTCACTAACAAATGACCAACACTTACCCAAAATAGAGACGACCGACTTGGGAGAAGCCTGCACGGAAATGAGCTGTACTTCTGAAAGTACGCCGGATTTATAATAGGTTTGAAGTCTTTTGTCAGTTACCTCTATTGTGGGCCACATCTACATAATTGCATAATATTAGGGTTCACCGACTACGCGTTCATTCCAATACGCCTCACTTCAAAACGGGTTGTTCTGCACTGTGATGAATTATCTCCTGACATTAGCCTTTTTAAAGAAAAAATGCAAAACCAAAGAGCACTTAATCTGGAGTCAGTTTTAATGAAATAGCTTAAGGCCGGGAAATTGGGCCCTGAAAGAAATACTGTAATACTTCAAAATCAAACAACCCTGAACTTTGTTGTTAGAAATATCTTGAGTCAATAAATTTTACTGTGTTCTTTGCCACTCTTGGTTTTGACACATAAAAGACTGAAACATTATAAAAGAACTGTATTTCACCTTCAAATCATGATCACCGGCTGCTGTTTTCCGGTTCACTGGCTATTTTTTTGTTTCGATTATGTAACAGGACTTTATTTGAATTTGACGTCTGAAACGTTTTTTGTCACATGGTTCACTTTTGCTTCATCGGTTGACAAAAATTCAATAAAATCAACCAAATTAAACAGATAATAATTTTATAAAAAACAAACAAATCAACTCAACACGACGAGTTGCCGTTTCGTACTGGTTATTAACAATTATATCATCAGCTCGAAACTTCAATCGCGGGTACCTGACGAGGGCAAGGTCCGAATCAACTATCACGCAAAGAAATTTCGTGCGAATAATCTAATTGTTTTAGTATAAATCTAGTAGTTGTTCAAAACTTAACAGCATGACAGGTTCTTTTTCTTATTGAATTATGATATAAATAGGTCACAGCACGCACTACATACTCCACTCACTATCCACAACAGTGCAGAAAGTGAGCAGCGTGGCCAATCAGGGGACAGCATTCATGATACAATATTAGTACACTTAGAGTTATACTAAAATACGATAGAAACGAGCACTGCTGGTCTCTCAAACGCCGAAATGGCAGTGACTGTTTGAGAGATATGGGAAGCGTAAAGCCCCGGTAGCTCTTGGATATTGGTTCCATTTATACTATTGCTAAAGAGAAAATAAACAGTAAGTATGAACCACGTGATAATTATAAATGTGCGCGTGATCGCAATGTTTCACCAACTCCTGTCCCTCCCTACCCCCAATAGACTCAAGCCGTGCTTTGACCGAGTCAGTAAACAGACTATTTCGAATCCTTCACATGGTAGAGTCAATCCACGGATTTTTAACGTTGCTAAAATAACTCTCCAGTCAGTAAAGAACCAATAATTACTAATGTTACAAACGCAGGGTCGATGGTAGAATATTGTTGGTTGTTGGACATATGATATTTGCGTTTTAGTACAAAAAATGCCAAAAATAAATGGTTATATCCTATATTCCAATCTTTGTGTTTTTATACGTCCTGTGAACATATCAAATCAGTTAAAGAAGCGGTTACGAAGTAAATGTTCTGTGGTTAAGGAAGAAGACCTTTTGTCATTGTTCATTAACCAGCTTTTCTATTCCCTTGCTTGACACTGGTTCGACCCCAGAACCTAATCGGGTGCAGTGATTGTGCAAATTGGTAATTTTTAATCGCATGCTTGTTTACGGTACGTTTTCCGGCCTCGATTTTAATATTGTGGTTTTGATTTCGAGCACCATAGATTGTTCTGTTTGGGTAAATCAGTTGAAGAAAGCCCTAAATGCTTTACAATTGCTCTCAAGCTAAGTCTTGGGCTAAATGCCTGAATAGTTGGTGCACATTTTAAATGTTGAACGAGTTGGAATAACTTGCACGAAGTTTTGAATTACAGGAACGCGAATTACGTTCTCGGAGCCGTCGTTGTCGCTCTCACTTGAGCTCCAAAGAGCAGTGCTCAGTGACCTCAGCCGTCATGGTTGGACCAGCTGCATGGTTGATGAACGAATGCCAATCACGCGCTGGACATAAATAAGCAAAGTGAACTTTGGTTCTGTTAAACTAAGAACTTAAAGTTGTCACGTGCTTGATGACATAGCTGAAAATTGAACTTTGGTCCTGCTAAACGACTCAGAACTTGAGTTATGCCATTCTTCAAAGGAGCGTTTTCGTTGTTTTGTAATTTTGCATTTGTAAGAAAAAATGGTCCTTTTACTGTTATGCATTAGATATGGGAATATTTTTTCAGTGACCCCAAATGGATTTGGTGTGGACTCACATCAAAAGGCCCCATAGCATTCCCATGTCTCATTTTAGTATGCCTAGTGTGGGCCAGTATCAAATGGTATTGGTATGGGTGAAGACTGATCCGATCCCCAAATCAGATGCAATGGAAAATGCATGGAACGGAATACCTAGCTGTCCCAAGGAGCAGAAACGGTGACTGTGTTGGTTATGAGTTTGAGAAACGTTTATGGACCATAGTTTTTACTTGGACCATATATGCCCCATACCCGGCCAAACGCTTCCCGTAAGCGGGTGCAGCCTGCGTGTTCGTTTCTACGTTCTTATAACGCCGGTTGCTATCACTGTAGCTACCTCATATTGTCACTTTTGAGAAACTGCTTGCGTCAGTCTCAAGGTCAGACACGCTAAACTTGAGGATTCCCGGTTAGAAATAATTAAAGCAAACCTGAGATCAGTTTAAGAGAGAATAGTGTAATGACAACGCATTGAAGAAACTGCGGCGAGATTCCACTGAAACAGAGGTGGATATTATATTTAGCCGATCCAACGTTTAACTCTCCAACAACGCAGCGCAGCAAAAACACTGAAATTCGTAACCTTCCCTACCACTCGCAAGATCATTCTCAGCCCACGACTTTGCTAAGGCCGTTTTTTATAAATAAATGATGACCTTCTAAGAATCCGAAACTGGTGCTTCGAAAACGCACCTTCTCCTCCTAAATCCTGTAAAAAAGTTGGCTAAGGCTACAAAATCTCCCGGATTTCCACCTATCCCTGTTAGGAAAAGTTCAAATTCCGACGAGTGTCGTCAAAGACCTATGATGATATTTTGACTCGAACCTTACGTTCCACGACCATATTTTTAAAACAGCCTCTTCCAGCTGTTTCTCAAGTTTGGTTAAGCAAGTGTTCGACAGACTCACTTTAACCACAATAATCAACACTTTAGTTTGAAGTAAGTTATTTTATTGCTCATCTTATTGCTAATCTTCTTATAAGCTTCAAGCGATCCAGAACTATGCCGCCCGGATCATCTGTGGTACAGGAAAATTCGACCACGTTACCCCGCTTCTAAAAGGCCTACGTTGGCCTCCAATCAAACCACAGCTTTATCTCCGTGATGCCGTGCTTGCCTTTAAGTGTATGAATGGCTCCGCTCAGTCTTACCTTTCATCGCAGTGTTGAAGTAAGCGGTCGGACGACACGAAGCTCTCAACTTTTACAAATTCCGCTATTGAAATCTAGATCTGGACAAAGCAAATTCTATTACCGTAAAGTAAGTCAATAGAACAGTCTAGAAAACTCTCTCAAGCTCTGTGACTCTGTTACTGACCTTGGCTTCAAACGTAAACTAAGGAATAACTCGTTCGCCACCTTCCTCTCAAGTCGATCTTAATGTATTTGTCTTACCACAAAATTTCTTCTTTTACATAAATTTTAACTTACGCTATTTTATTCAATTTTCATCCATTATTGTATTACCGTGATCTTTAGATCTGTTTTCATTAACCATTCTTATTATTGTCGCTGAAAAGCCCTTTTAGGGAGTGTCATCAAGTGAAATTTTTCGTCTTCCCTACGGCTTGCAAAATCATTGATTAGGGAAATTTGTCATCGTCTCTATACGCTCGTTATAACAGGATTCTGATATCCTTTATTTTGTTTAGACATCTCTCAGTCGCGAAAATTGTCGAAGTTGGGAATTGCGCTCTGATTCGACAAAGCGAATGACTCGTCGTTTCAGCAGACTTCTCGTTTGGGAGGAATGATTGCGTAACGAGTCAAAAGCGGTTCTGCGTAGCTGACAGAAATTCCGACAATATCACAAACTATAGTTAAAACAACCCTAAACTTTGTTGTTTGGCAAATCTCGCGTCAATAATTTTTTTTCACACTGACTTTTTCGAACTTTGATGGCAAGGCAACTCGTCTTAGAATCTCGTGCACTTTCGACAGACATTACTTTCTTTTGATGTGCGGAGCTATTTTATTTCACTCAGTCGTGCTTCACTTGTTCCGTTTCATCGCGGAACTGTCACGATATTCTATTGTCCGACAATAGAAGCAATTAAAAATGCTGGAAATGCAACTATTACTATCTTGCTTTCTAATGAATTGCAAAGAGGTAGTGGATTAAAAATTCGCTACCTTGGAGACGCGTCGAATATTTCAACTTCCAAAAATAATTTCATCTTGGCTGGAGATCTATTATACTTTCATTTGTTTTTTGTGTATTCATTTAAGCTGAATTTAGGCCAGAGAACGATCGAAGCGATTATCGCTCGGAATTGAAATGTACGTCAATGGATTTTTCTTGGGAAGGACCCTAAAACTGAGCAGTATCAAAGATCAATATTTCACCATCAAAGCATCGACAGGTGTTTTCTGGTTCACCGACTATTTTCTGTTTTGGTTATGTAACAGGGCATTCTTTTGGTTAGCAGTACTTAGTACATAAGAGGACGATTGAGGCCAATATTGCCCGGCTGAGCACCAGGAATTGAAATGTACGCCACTGGTTGTTCTTGGGAACGACCCTCTAATACGTTAATTCTGACAAATAGAAGACTAAGACTGAGAAGTATCAAAGAACAGTATTTCACCATCAAAACACCATCATCGGCTATTTTCTGTTTTGATTATGTAAGAGAGCATTCTTTAATTTAACATCATGTTGACGTTATGTAAAGCTGGCCTTTCTGTAATACGCTTGAAGCGTTTTCCTTTTGTGACAGCATTCAGTTTTGCTTCATTGGCATGGTTGCCAAAAACTCAATAACCGCGAACAAATTAAACAAAAATTCAACGAGACGAGTTGCCTTTTCGCACTAAGTAATATAGTACGATAGAGACAAGCATTGCCAGCTTTCAAACCAGGAAATGTAGTGATTCTTTGACATTTGGAAAGGGTAAGACCCTGGTAGTTCTTGGACGGGTTCCATTTAATATTGCTTAAGAGAAACATTAACAGTAAGTATGAAACACGTGGTAATTATAAATATGCGCGTGATCGAAATGTTCCTCCAACTCCTGTCCCTCCCTACCCCCAATTGACCCAAGCCGTGCTTTGACTGAGCCAGTAATTCTTCACATGGTAGAGTCAATCCACAGATTGTGTTAAAGTTAACCGTTGCTAATATAACTTTTCTGTCAGTTAGAAAAGAACCAAAAGAACCTAAATAACTAATGTTCTTTGGTTAAGGAATAAGAGCTTTTGTGTTCATTAACCAGGTTGTCTATTCCTTTTTAATATTCGATCCCAAAACCTAATCGTGCTCTCAGCCATCATGGTTGCACGTGCATGGCTAATGGCCGAATGCCAATCACGTGCTTGACATTCAAAAAACAAACTGAACTTTGGTTCTGTTAGACTAAGAACTTTGAGTTTTGCGGAAGCAATTATGATCACGTGCTTGATTATCAAATAATTAAATAAACTTGAACTTTGGTTGTGTTAAACGACTGAGAACTTTAAGTTATGCCGTGCTTCAAAGGAGCGTTTTAATTGTTTTGCAATTTTGCATTTTCAAGAAAAATGTTTCTTTAAGGGCTTTCTAGTCTTTGCGTGAATACTTCTATAAACTATCTGTTGTTCACGGCTAATTTTCTTGCTCGAAACCTACTTGTTGATCCTTGTTGTCTGAAAAAAAAAATAGCGCGCTTGTACCTGCGCAGACAATTCAATACAATCCCGCAGTTAAGGCTGGTTTTCACTAGCGCATAAGCATAACGACATAAGCCTGGCATAAGCAGAAGAACCGACACTGTCCGTTCTCCTTGTGCTTCTTGTGCTAACTAGCAACGAAAGTGCCTTTTATATTTACATGTTTCAATTCTAAGGACTACTTTTGTGCATTAATCTTAAATCAATAACGCCTTGGTTTTTAGCGAAATAAAGGGTGTTTTGACGGGCTTTCCTGCTGTCATGGTAACGAATTACGTGAACGTAATGATTGAATGTCAGTGAGAAATAATGAGTGTTCCACAGGGTAAACATAACACGTCGTTACGTTGCAGTATCGTCCAATAGAAAAGCCTGGTATTGGTTTGGTACTGTGACGAGCCAAGCGGCCCATCAGGCCGGAGCTCATACCGGTTTCCTTTAGTTAGCATGAAGCGACAGAGAGTATTTGTACTCCCCCTGGATGGGATGCTAGTCCATCGCAGGGTTACCCCCAGCAGTTAATTTGCCAGTGCCCATTTATACACCTGGGTGAACCGTGAAGAGAGGCACTGTGAGAGTAAAGTGTCTTGCTCAAGAACACAACACAGTGCCCCGGCCAGGACTGGAACCCGGACCGTCCGAAGTCCACCGCCACCGCGCTTCCCACAGCCACCTGAAATCCACAGTCTTATTTAGATAGAAAAAAATACAAACAACAAGAAAGCAACTTAAAAAGCCCGATTCTCGCCACAAAGCGATTTTCAGGCGAGAAGCATGGATTCTCTGGACGGCTAGGGAGTGGAACTGAGAAAACATGGACTTAAACAAAAGGCTAACATTACTGGTTGACTGTGCATGGTTAACTTGAATGTACGTCTAAGCCAACTGCGTTTGTGTTTTGCGCGCTCTAACTGCTGGCAGAGAAAAAATTATGGATCACCTGGCAAAAAGGAACTGATAAATTTTTCTAAGCAACACTCAAGAACACTTGTAAGTGTTTTAATATCGTATATTTTCATTCATTTGAATAAAAGAATGCGTTTTGCTACAGTTGTTTGTTGGGTGCCCCTGCCGCTGCGCTTGTGGGAATCCCGCTAGTCTGTTTCCCGCCAGTTGGGGTGCTGGTCGTGGTGGATTGCTACCACATAGGATGCTGAAACCTAAAATGACCGCCAGTAGAGTTCTCGTGGTACTTTTAAGGGCCAGCTCTGAAGGTTATCGATCTCAAAGATGACGGTAACCGTAACCGTATTTGTTGCGAAAATGACTTTTACTGCTAGTAAATTTGTAGCCTGCGAACACAGACGGATTTCCAGGCTAGGGTGATAATGGCATTGCGATATTTAAGGTAGTACCCCCGGGAAACTTTCGCGACTTTTCTAGGACCCCTTCTCGAATACTCTAGATAGAAAGGCACCTTTATTCCGGATTTCATTAAGTAGTGATGTTATATTATTATATTTTTCAAGATTGAAACTCTCTTCGTCTTGCAAAGGACGACACTGATCTATCGAACATTGCATCAGAACAAACAGAACACGGTCTGAAGTGTTTCGGCTACAACGCCGAAATCCAAATGTTCTAAGGCGCTTTACAGCACCGCATTTAAAAGCCTTAAACAGGTAAAAATTACAAATAAAAAAATACATTTATATTCAGTTAAAAAGTAAATATTTCCGTTATTAAGGACTTATCAAACTAAAAAGCGTCACAAACTAACCGCACACCTTCTACTGCCTACCACGCAAGTGACACGCGATCCCCTAATAATTTGTTTGCGTCTTCTAGGCCTTGCTACCGGGTGAATTTTCATATAGCGAAAGTGGCCTATTGGAGATGTATGGTTTCCCGAGGCGAAACACCATTAAGCATGACGTTTGTTTTTCCTGCGAACGGCAAAAATTGAACTTCTACCATCTTCCGTTAGGTGTATGTACGTGAAAATAAGTCGGTTTGTGTTTTAATTTTTTGTGAACGAGTAAATTTTTTCCTATTTTTCTGATAGGTTTAGTTTAGAATTCCCGTTTCCCGTTTGGCGTATATCGCGTTTACGGCAAACGGCAAACGTCAGGCGGACAAAAAATCAATGACATTTATTTGATTTCAGCTTATCTCTTGCCTGTTAGCCAGAGCTATAGATCAAGTACTGCCTAAAACGAGATAAGTAAGCCAGAATAAGAGAATTTTCACGGTTTAATCAGGAGCAGTAGCCTGCCGTCTGATACCCTGCGAGCAGAGGTCCCTTCGATCCTCCGACTTATCGGACCTCTGCTCGCAGGGTAGCCGTTTGACGTTAGCCGTTGGTCGTAAACAGGATGCTCAATCTCATGAAAACGGACAATGTATTTTGCTCATTTGATTGTTTTCAATTTTGTGTTTTAATTAGTAGTGAAATAAAAGTAAAATAAATGTAAAAAATTAATCCAAATACTTAGCGAGATGCTGTTTAACCACAAGGGGACCACAATAATTAAGTAAAATAAACAAATTAATAAAGAATATATTCTTACTCACGTGTTTTTCTTCCGGTGTTGCGTTTGTTACGTTTAGTTGAAAGGCGCAACAGCAGTGTTTTCGTGTATTGCTTAAGAGAAACATTAACAGTAAGTATGAAACACGTGGTAATTATAAATATGCGCGTGATCGCAATGTTCCTCCAACTCCTGTCCCTCCCTACCCCCAATTGACCCAAGCCGTGCTTTGACTGAGCCAGTAATTCTTCACATGGTAGAGTCAATCCGCAGATTGTGTTAAAGTTAACCGTTGCTAAAATAACTTTTCTGTCAGTTAGAAAAGGACCATTAATTACTAAATAACTAATGTTCTTTGGTTAAGGAATAAGAGCTTTTGTGTTCATTAACCAGGTTGTCTATTCCTTTTTAATATTCGATCCCAAAACCTAATCGCGCTCTCAGCACTGTCAGTGAGAAATAATGAGTGTTCCACAGGGTAGGCATAACACGTCGTTACGTTGCAGTATCGTCCAATAGAAAAGCCTGGTATTGGTTTGGTACTGTGACGAGCCAAGCGGCCCATCAGGCCGGAGCTCATACCGGTTTCCTTTAGTTAGCATGAAGCGACAGAGAGTATTTGTACTCCCCCTGGATGGGATGCTAGTGCATCGCAGGGTTACCCCCAGCAGTTAATATTCCAGTGCCCATTTATACACCTGGGTGAACCGTGAAGAGAGGCACTGTGAGAGTAAAGTGTCTTGCTCAAGAACACAACACAGTGCCCCGGCCAGGACTGGAACCCGGACCGTCCGAAGTCCAGCGTCACCGCGCTTCCCACAGCCACCTGAAATCCACAGTCTTATTTAGATAGAAAAAAATACAAACAACAAGAAAGCAACTTTAAAAGCCCGATTCTCGCCATAAAGCGATTTTCAGGCGAGAAGCATGGATTCTCTGGACGGCTAGGGAGTGGAACTGAGAAAACATGAACTTAAACAAAAGGCTAACATTACTGGTTGACTGTGCATGGTTAACTTGAATGTACGTCTAAGCCAACTGCGTTTGTTTTTTGCGTGCTCTAACTGTTGGCAGAGAAAAAATTATGGATCATCTGGCAAAAAGGAACTAATAAATTTTTCCAAGCAACACTCAAGAACACTTGTAAGTGTTTTAATATCAAATATAAAATATAACAAAATAATATGGTTATTTAAATGTTTTTCTCTGAAGTTTTGATTCATAATCAATTTGTTTGAACCTGGAGGCAAATTCGCAAGACCATTCAAGTAATAGAAGACAATTTCCATGTTTCATCTTTGTAACTGAGTTTATGCAATACATTACAAAACAACTTTATTGATTCTATTCAACAATGGTTTTCAGAAACGAAATACAATGAGATGTATAAATGAAACAAAATACAATATAAATACTATAAAAATATCTAAATAAATTAAAGGATAATACATATATTATACATCCTCAAAGCTACCGACGAATTAAAATGCAACATCATAAGATTCGCATTGCAATCATTATTTATTTTCTAACAATTAATGAAAAGCGCGATATCCCGAATGTCCTTAGGCAGCCTATTCCACAGAGAAGTACCCCTGTATATAAAACGATCGCTGTGCTGTGCTGCTGCTATCCACCATAGCAAAAGCTTGTGTACCAACTCACCACTCTTAAATTCAACCACATAGCAAAACTGAATTACAACTAGTAGTGGATCAAGTGTGACTATCTGCAAAAGGGGAGTCTAACATAACAAATGTTGAAAATGCCGTCCAACAAATGATATTAAGGCGGGATTATGAAAGCCGTTTTTCCGTCATTTAAAGTCGGTTTAAAGCACATATCTCGTTTGCGTTTCAAGGAATGCCAAAACCCTTCATTCATCTCACCAGTGAATGTTTTGTGATCTTTTGTAAATTTTTGGATGATTTTTGGATATATTTGGGAGGGAGTTTTTCTTAAAGGAGGAGGAAACTTGGGACGAATATGAAATAGTGAAAATTTATGGAGTTTGAAAATTAGAATTTTAAGTTTAAAATTAGAATATGCACACCCAAACAGCCCCCCTACCAAGCTGGTTGCTCTTGGGTGAGGGTCAACTGTCTGTGGGTGTTTCAAAACTAATTTTCTTCCTTTTATACCTACTCTAAACCCTTAACAGGGTTCCAGATATGTTTGTAAGTCCGGGTGTCAAGCAAACCATTGTAAATTTTTTGTTGATTTCTTGGGCCATGTAGCTGACCTTGTCGGGTATTGGACCTGAGATCCCCTTCAGATCACTGTGTTAATGATGATGTCGATTATATATCACAGTAAGGTCATCAATTTTGCTTGGATTTAAGGTGGAATTCAACTGCTTAAACTGGTACGGTAGTGAGGGTGGCAAGTGAAAACTAGAATCATAACAACTGGTTCCCTTAAAGTCAAAGCGATTGTTGTTATTCAGACACTTTCTGGAGAGAGGTGTTTGTAAGTATTTTTGATCTCATTCAGTCAGTCTCTCTGCTATGAGAGGGATTGTTGATGTTGCACACGTGCACGGCAGAGCAGCGTAAAGAGTAGTCTTCCTTTTAAACAGGGACTATGTTGTCGTTATTGATCTTTTACAATACAATAAGATAGCTATCTTTCTCTCTAGTCTGTGGCACTAGGTTCTTTAGTCATTGTTTGATCTGTTACGTCTCTAAAACACGAGAGACGTACAGTGTTTCAGCACATTCCCAAACACCAAGAAGAGAGTTGAAAATACGACGCGCAGCGGAGTATTTTTGACGAAATTCGAGCTCTTTGACGAGCTTGAGTTTTTGAAGTGATACTCGTGACAGTACCCCTTTATTTGATATAAAGAGAAATCGCTTTTAGTGACAAAAAGCATTTTAGCTTAGTAACTACACAAAAACCCCCTCCGCAGCCATATTGCTTGGAGAATGTTACCCACGCCAGGGGATGTAGCATGGACTAAGGCCACTTTCTTTATCAGTTGCCCATCAGTATCGGGCAGCAGAGAATTGAAGTGAATGAAATTTAAACCCAAAGTGATCAAGCACTCAAATTATGCAACAAATAAGTAAACTGTTAATCAATCAGCCAACTTTGTTATCGTGCCCACCATGGTCGTAACCACGGTTATCGCGCCCACCCACGATCGCGCCCACCGCGTAGCACCGCACAGTGGTCGTGCCCACCATCTAATCAGCAATAACTAAAGTATAAACGAAGATAAAACGCAAGGCTGATTGAACAGTATGAGAAATATATTCCAATATTTCGGAAGGTATACACGGCCTTGGGGTCACGGGGTGGGGGGAGGCATAGGCGGGGCATTTGAACTGAGCTGCGATTTTCTGTTCAAATATTTGTGGATGGTCAAAGGAGTCACTAAGTCAATAAAATGTCGCTAGAAAGTCCACTAAAACGGTCAGAAGTCCCCACTGTGGGTGCTGAATGGTAGGGATTTGGACCTGGAGGGCCTCTCCCCACCGGGGTAGGTACGGGAAGTACGGTGATACGGGAACTTCCAGATTTGGACCATGTGTTACAAGAAGCAAAGATGGCGGAAATTTTAATCTTTTCAAAGACACACGTGGCCATTTATTTATTGACTGTGTACTTGCAGAATGCAGTTTTCACGACTTCAAGTTGTTAAGTGTGTTTACAACGCCTGGCTTATTTAGTCAGGTGAAAATTGCAAGCATTGGTCGTTCTATTTTGGGTTTTTCTGTTTGCACTGAAGGCCGCGATAGGGGAACCTGTTGGTGAGTATCTTGTGTTTTGATGTCATAATAGCTAATTTCGGCTCATCCTCGTTGTAAAAAGCTGTGAAACTCGCCAGTGACGTAAAACAAAGAACAAAGAACTTCGAAACAATATAGAACAGAAAAACAATAGCTCAAAAACAAAGAAAAAAGTCACAGGTTTTTACACCGAGCTAAACCCCATGTGTTGCTTTCAAAGTGAGAGTTACTTGCAATATAAATGTATCATTGAACAATTTACATAATATGCTTTTGGGGGATATCATTTGTGATGAATTCCAGTTAGGAAAAGGCATATTAAACAGGGTTGTAGACATAACACTGACCCCCATCCATGGACTACCCAAATGGACTACCCTAAAATGGACTACCCCTAAAAACTCATAAAGAATGTTTTTAAAGGTAGTCCATTTTAGGGCAGTCCATTTGAAAATCGACTTTGAAAATGGACTACCTTTAAAAACATTTTTTAAGAGTTTTTAGGGGTTTTCCATTTTATGGTAGTCCATCGGGGTAGTCCATGGTTTGGGAGTCAGTGTTATGTCTACAACCTATAAAACAGTGTACATTTTTGCAGCCTTCTGCATTTTTGTTTTCAAATAAATGAGTGTCTTTGTTATTCAAATGCTCTGTCCCCAACAAAATTACTCTGAAATAAGTTCGCATTTCTGTGTTTTCAAATAGCTCAGAACTTTTTTAGTAAAGCCCCTAAAAATGTAGTAAATCAACAGGAAGCTGGTAAAATATCAAGCTTTAAACAATGAAAATGAAAACCTTATCTCTCTAATACTTTACTTTACCGTGGTTAAGGGTCACTGTCACAGTGTTATCTTCTTATGTAAGACACTTCTTTATACTGTAGGCGGCAGTGCTTCTGTCCACCCAGGTGTTTAAAATTAATGAGTAAAAGTGAATTTACGGCCAGCCCATGTATCCACCCTCCCCATTTGACGAGTTAAGTGAAAAAGATCAAAGTGCCGACATGATACCCCCCTCAGAAAACCCTTATTTTTCTTAACTCCTTCAGAAAAAAACTAACTTTTCCCCTCAGAAATGTTTGAAAGAGTAAAGAATCATAATGGGGCTACAGTTTCCCGCTCAGAAATGACTTTCAAAGCCCTTTAGAAAATCGCATCTACACTGAGGAGGGAGTGTGAATGTAAAATGGAATGGCCCTTAATGCTGGGGGGTAACCCTGCAATGGATTAGCATGGGTGTTTCGCAAGAAAACCAAGACGATCCACTACTGAAGAATACTCGCAAATCGGATAACTGATTATAACCGTGTTTGTTGTGTTTACAGTGTTTATTCGATCTGAAATCAAAATGTACAATATAATCTACTTAGCTAAATCAGTTAACAAGAAAAACGAAACAATTAAAACAAGCGAAGCGGGAAAAACTGATATAAGGCTGTAACAATTATCGTGCCATGTGGACGATTCCTCAATGTCCTCATTGTTCAAAAGCTGATAAATTCTAAACTAACAAGCTGAAATCATTGACAGTATAATAACAATGTTTACAAACTTACTTCTATGGCGAGTTTTCTTAACCTTCCTTGATCGGGATAACCATAACACTGAGTCGCAGGTGAGCAGTTAATTACAGTGAACGTGTTCAATACAGATCGCGGGTTAAAACTAAACTACTTAATTTAACTTGAGCTTAACATACTAGTTTACGCTTCCTTTTGGGCGTGTAAGAAACTACCGCAAGTTCCTTAATCAAAAATTCCTGTCATAGTTCACTGACTACGTTAACACTCTCCGCCCCGATGAGGGCAGTGTCCTCATCCTAGACTTAATGGTAAAGTAATCAGTCCTCGTAACCTTCTGCGGGATAGATGACTGCAATCTTGGTGATTGGTCTCTGGTATTCTGACGTCGGGGTTCTGATCTTGACGTTCCGAACTCGGCCGTCTTGTCCGGGATATACATTGATGATTCTGCCAATGGTCCAGTTTCCACGAACAGAGTTAGAATCCTCCATTATCACTACGTCATCCACTCTCACAGTCCGCCTTTCAGCGGTCCACTTCTTTCTCGGAACTAACGATGGGAACACGTCTCTGGTCCAACGTCTCCAGAAGGTGTCTACGATCTTCTGAACGAATTCAACTCTGTGCCGGGGGTTCCTGGTTTCCCTGAACGGTCCTTGTGGCACCATTGATGAAGCTCGTCCAAGCAGCATGTCATTTGGACATAAATAAGAGCCGTCATCCGGGTCGTTAGGGATTCTTCCAATGGGGCGCTGGTTCAGGAGGTTAGCTACTTCCTGTAAGCAGGTGTACAACTCGAAGGGTGTAAGAATTTGTTCCCCAATTGCCTTCTTCAGGGATATCTTGGCGCTCTTAACCAGAGCTTCTGCGCAGCCGTTTTGATGCGGCGCTCCAGGTGTGATGAACTTCCATTTCATTCCCCTTTCAGCACTGAATTCTTTAAGATCGTCAGCACTCCAGCCTTGGATCATTCCTCTGAGTTCTCGCTCTGCACCCACAAGTTGAGATCCGTTGTCACTGATCATCAGTGCTGGCTGTCCTCTGATAGCGAAGAATCGTCTCAGCGTCTGCATAAATTCCATAGTAGAGTAGTCAATAGCTAGCTCCAGGTGTACAGCTCTCGTGTTCAGACAGGTGAAGATCACCCCATAATGCTTGTCTGTTTTGTTTCTGCCAATCTTCACTTTATGGGGTCCAAAGTAATCACATGCTGTGTTGTAAAATGGGGGCGTGAAGGGTTCCAGGCGAGTTCTGGGTAGGTCTGCCATAAGCTGCGTTTCCGTTCTTGCTTCAATCTCTCGGCAGAGCACGCATCTGAACTTAACAGACTTTGCCAAATCATGAGCTCGTATAATCCAAAACTTCGTTCTGATCTTCGCTACTGTGGTTGCCACTCCCGCGTGTCCTATCTGATGGAAATGTCGGGTTATCAGGAGAGATATCCAATGGTCTCGGGGAAGCATAGCAGGGTGTTTGGTTTCATAGGACACTAAGGCTTCCTCTACTCGACCTCCAACTCTGATGATTCTGTCTTCATCTTTAAAGGGGCTTAACTGTTGAAACTCTCCTTTCTGCAGGCGGCCATGGAGGGTTTTCTGGGCTTCTTTAATCCAGTACTTTTCGGTTTTCTCTAGCTCTTGAGCTGTAAGTGGTCCACTGTTCAATTGTGTCTGGCCTTTAGAGCTTTCGGGCAATTTCTTTGTTTGGCATCGCATACGTAAGTTTCTGATGAATCTCAATACATAGGAGGTTGTTCTGACAAGTTTTCGCCAACTCGAAAACTTCTTACAGTCGATAACTTCAGGGGAACTGGTTAACAGTACAGTTTGAACTTTCCGGCGTTCTTTCTCTACTTCATTCTGGTCAGCGGTTGAAGAATCTTGAGGCCACTCATTTTCAGGCAGTCGTAAAAATTCTGGTCCCTGTTTCCATCTGCCGGTCAGCCGCTGTGCCGGTATGCCACGAGAGACGTCATCAGCCACGTTAAATTCTCCAGGCACGTGTCTCCAGTGGGCGGGTTCAGAATTGCTCTGAATTTCTGCTACTCGGGCGGACACAAACGGCTTGAAGTCTCTTGCTTGGCTGCGAATCCACGATAGTACGATGTTGCTGTCTGTAAAGAATATGACTTTTTCAAACTTGAGTCGAGTTTCCTCTGCTATGGTCTGGTACAGCCTGGTGGCTAGCACTGCTGCTTGTAGCTCCAATCGGGGGATGGTCAGCGGTTTCAGTGGGGCTACTCTCGATTTAGCGGCTATAAATCGTGTGTGATACTCCCCGCTTTCGGTCTGCCATCTGATGTATGCACAAGTTCCGAAGGCTTCGTTGGAGGCGTCAGAAAAGATACAGAGTGTTGGTAATCCAATCGCGTCCACTGGGGTCAGGGACCTCTCAAAGGTCACGTGATTCAGGCCTCCCATTTCTTGAAAGAAGCGAGTCCACTCTTCGCGCACTGGTAAAGGCAGCTCTTGATCCCACTCTAAGCCTCGTTGCCACAAACGCTGCATTCCAATTTTGGCACGGACTAGAAAGGCTGCTGCGAATCCAACTGGATCAAAGATTCGAGCGATTTGGCTCAATATTGCTCTCTTGGTGAAAGTAATATCTTTGGGCGGGTTAACATTGAACAGAAGCACATCCTCAGCATGATTCCAAACAGTTCCTAATATTTTCTCTTGTGTTGCGCCTTGCAGTAATCTCATCTGGGGTTTTTCTTGTGCGGCGGTTTCCTTCTCTAAAGACCAGTTTGAGAGCCATCCTTTGACTTGAAATCCACCTTTCAGTAATACTTCATCCAGCTCGGTTGTCAGTCGCTTTGCTTCTTGTACGGTGCGAACTGAATCACAAATGTCGTCCATATAGGTGTTGTCCTTCAATATCTGGGCGGCATCGGGATGCAAATCTTTTGCTTGATCAGCGGTTTTCCTCAGGGCGATTTGTGCCATAGCAGGTGCAGGCTTATCTCCAAAGGTTAGCACTGTCTTTACATAAACATCAGGCTCTCGGTTTGTTTCCAGGTTTCTCCAAAGGTAACGGTGAACATGCTGATCCTTTTCAGGGATGAGAACTCTGTGGTACATTTTTGAAATATCTCCTGTGATGGCAACTTGGTTTTCTCTGAAACGTAGAATGACTCCAAAGAGACTGTTCAGCAGATCAGGCCCTTTCATCCAGTAATCATTCAACCGGTGACCTTGAAACGAGGCTGACGAGTTGAACACTATCCGGATGGGCGTTGTCTTCTCCGGTCTCACTACCTCGTGGTGGGAAATGTAGTGAACTGGCCCCTTGTAGGTCTCCAATTCTTGCTGAGTGAGCTGACGCGCAAACTTCATTTCTAACATCTCTTTCATTTGTTTGTCATAGGCAGCTGCATGTTCTGGTGTTTTTAGTAGGCGACGCTCAGTCGCTTCCAGTTTCTTCTTAGCTTGTTCTCCATTGTTTGGCAGTTTATTGGGATCCTGTTTCCAAGGATATGGTATTAACCATTGGTTTCCGACTTTTCGACAGGAGTCTTCAATGATCTTCGCTTCCCGGCGTTCAATGGGACTTAACTTGTCGACTTGGCATGTACACGGCTTGGCAGCAACTCCCATTGTTTCAGTCGTCCAAAAGTCAGTCATGTCTGCGGGCTTTGGAACCATTACATTGTATACGCGGCTTACTTGAGAATGTTTTCTGGGCGTGGCTCCAAATACAACCCAGCCAAGGGGAGATTGTCTTGCAACAAGGCTCGCGGCTTCTCTGGTTTCACCTGTGTGCAGTTTAGGGTGATCAATGCCAATAAGTATGTCAACCGGGCCATTTTTTCTTCGAATTTCTTCTTCTCGGAGCCCAAACAATCCAGCAAGGTGACTGAGTTTCATTTCTGTAATGTCACTGCTAATACACGGGATGCCCACTGCTGTAATGGTGTGGATATCGCGTCGGGTTCCCAATGATCGGATGCGAACACGGAACAGCTTCGTTGTCAATTCTTCTTCCACCCCACCGACTTTAGCTAACGTGATGGTTACATCCTTGCCCTTGAGACCTAATTCTTTTGCAACTGACAACTTGATTAAGCTGACCTGAGCACCAGAGTCCAGTAGCAAGCTTCCTTGTTTGACGGTGTCTAGTCCCAGGATTTCCACGCACACGACGGGAAGTACAGTTTCTTTACTGGTTGTTACTGATGAAATGGTCAGGGCTGTGGCGGGACTTGTTATGTTGGCGGCGTGTAACAGCGGGTGGTGAAAGTACTTGCACTGGCTCCCATTGAAGGTCTCACTGCATTGGCGTCTACGGGAACAGGTAGATACATTATGTTCACGACCAGCACGTTTAAGGCAGCTGAAGCAACCATGGTTCTCCTTTACAGCTTTTAGTCGGTCACTGGCGCCCATTGAGATGAATTTCTGACACTGGTCCGTCCAGTGGGTTGAGGTCTTACATAACCAGCACTTGTGGTTCACTGGTTTCTTTTCCACTATTTCTGATACCTGATTGACCTGCGTGAGGCTCTGTTTAGAATTCCGTAGTGGTGCTGTTGCCCTCATTCTTGATTTCATCTCTGACGTCATCCAGGACATCAATGTTTCTAGTGTTGCGTGATTTTTCGTACTTTCCAGAAAACGTGACCAAACTTTGCGGTCATCAGGGCACATCTTCTGTTCAATAATCGCTAACATATGATTGTTATCCATGTCATTTTGCCGACCAACTTCGGTGAGGGAGTTAAAACTTCGTCTTACTAGATGAACCAGATCGCAGAAACGGGCGTCTTCTTCGTCACGCAAAGGTCTAAATCGGGCGATGTCTTGCGTGATTGTGTCAGCAACAAACCGCGGGTCTCCATAGATTGACTCCAGGTACTCCCACGCGGCATCATAATCTTGTCCAATTCCCTTGATTAATTCCAGCGGCTTGCCGCTCAAGTTCGATCTTAGAATGGTAATTGCGTCACGTTTGGTGTATCTTGATTCGACAAGATGCTTGAAATCTGCCTTGAAAATCGCGAATTCTCTGACGTCACCAGAGAATCTTGGCATTTTCGGTTTTTCCATCCGGAAAGCTGATTGCGTGACGTTTCCGTTTGCGCTGGCGGGTGGCGTAACGTGCTCTGTAATTTCATTATTTCCCGGTGGGACCATGGCTTCACCGGCATTTTGTACATTTTCGGCGGGATTTTCTACTCCAGTGACGTTTTCTTGCAAAATTGGAGGCGAAGACGCTGCGTTCTCTCCCTGGTTAGCCGCATTTCCTGCCAGGTTTTTGTCTTGAATGACAGGCGCTTCGGTGGTTTCTTCTGAAGTTCCGGGGGCGGTTTTTTCGGTAACCAGAGTTCCGACATCTGTTTCTAAAAATTCTTCGGGTGGTTTTACACTTCCGCTCGGTGCTTTCTTTTCTTTTAAAGTCGCAACTTCTCTTAAATAATCTTCGGTATCAATTTTTAGCTTCAAATACGTTTCCTGGCATTCTTCCATCCAAGCTTCTTCATGTTCGAATTCAGCGTCGTCCTCGAGGAGCAGTAAGAATTCGTCGTGTCTTGATGATAACTCTGTAAATTTTTGTTCGTATTTGTCCAATTGTTTTCTCACTTCTTCCGCTGGCCGATTTCCAGATACTTGAATGCAAAGAATTTTTCCTTGACGGGTAAGCGCGCCCTTACAGTTTCTTCGTTTTATTTTGGCTTGTTTAACGGCATTTTCGGTTGTTTCAGCCATTGTTTTACGTCTTAATTCTCTACGAACCTTGCCGGTTAGCTAGAAATCGAATGATGTTTCGCAAGAAAACCAAGACGATCCACTACTGAAGAATACTCGCAAATCGGATAACTGATTATAACCGTGTTTGTTGTGTTTACAGTGTTTATTCGATCTGAAATCAAAATGTACAATATAATCTACTTAGCTAAATCAGTTAACAAGAAAAACGAAACAATTAAAACAAGCGAAGCGGGAAAAACTGATATAAGGCTGTAACAATTATCGTGCCATGTGGACGATTCCTCAATGTCCTCATTGTTCAAAAGCTGATAAATTCTAAACTAACAAGCTGAAATCATTGACAGTATAATAACAATGTTTACAAACTTACTTCTATGGCGAGTTTTCTTAACCTTCCTTGATCGGGATAACCATAACACTGAGTCGCAGGTGAGCAGTTAATTACAGTGAACGTGTTCAATACAGATCGCGGGTTAAAACTAAACTACTTAATTTAACTTGAGCTTAACATACTAGTTTACGCTTCCTTTTGGGCGTGTAAGAAACTACCGCAAGTTCCTTAATCAAAAATTCCTGTCATAGTTCACTGACTACGTTAACAATGGGGAAGGACTGCATGATGAAGCCCAAAGAACGTCTACATGGGAGGCGATTCCCTTACATGCCTCCTATATACCAGCACATTCTTTACATGTAATACAAGTCTTGAATGTCATGAACTAAACAGATACTTTTGTTATTACCTTTAAGGACCCGAATACACCAACAGCAAAACATTCATAAACCGAACCAAACAGAATGCCTAATATCAAGCTTCAAACTAAAAGCAGACTAATGCAACTCGCCAAATGCTGCACTTTTGACTGAGCCAAATGGAATGTGTCCAGATGAGATGCAGAAGAGTTCAAATCATGGTGAGTGATTTGAATAATTGATTTTCATGTTTGAACGTTTGCTGAGTATGGTGTATCTCACAGGCCCATTGCCATACCTGAATAATTTATATTGCATACCAGGGCGGCAAATAACAGTCAGACATCAGACAATGGTGCAGAAAAATGTGCTAATGTTCAATGAAATTGCAACTGTGCAACGGTCAGCACAGAATGTCTGGACAATTTTGTTTGCCTTCCAGTGCAAACACCAATGTTTTGTCTTGACAATTTGTCATAGAGCAGCACTTTAAAATGCTATCTGATCTCACTGTAATTTTGTCCGATCAAAATGGTGACTTAGTCGGGCATACGTCCGTTCACGGGGACTAAATTATTTGCAGCCCTGCATACTGTATACATGTTGCAGCATCATGCCAGATGGCAAGCCATACGTCACTATACATACACATCACTGTCACAGTGCTTCTCTGCACCCAGGTGTACAGTGGAGAGAAGGGTGGTACCAACAAACTAAATACTGGGGGTAGCCCTCTGAGGCACTGTTATTCCATACTGGAGGGGTGGGTGGGTGGAAATACTCCTTGTCCCCTCATGCTATGGAAGCTAGAGATACTGTAAGCATCCAGTCTCTCCTTGAACCTATGTATTGTATTTTGTGAGGGATCCTGTCCTGCTGCACCAGATTTAGTACTTTGAAGGTACAGGAAGGGTTAGAAGTTTTCGATAGGTCATTTTTGAGTTCTCTTTTACCTCTATTTGTAAAAGGAGTCTAAGTGTGAAACCATGCATATGAAAATGAGTTTGCTTTACATAGAAATGACCATGCAGGTAAAACGCATTTTCATATGAATGGTTTTGCCTTCAGACTCGTTTTGATACAGAAGCAAAAGAGAACTCGGAAATGGTCTATTCATGACAAGGAATATTTCTATCCT
This sequence comes from Blastomussa wellsi, assembly GCA_947652115.1. Lineage (NCBI taxonomy): Eukaryota > Metazoa > Cnidaria > Anthozoa > Scleractinia > Plerogyridae > Blastomussa > Blastomussa wellsi. The sequence goes on along the minus strand of OX393574.1, from coordinate 2,285,695 downwards.
TCCCTTCCTCCAGCAGGTGGGATAATGTACATTTTTTATTCACCTGAGTGGGGGGAGGGCTTGTCTTGAGCAAGAACATAACAAGAGGGTGGGAACCTAGAGAGCTCATCTGGATTTGTGCTTAGTATGGGCTATCAAGTTATTGTGCACAGAGGAAGTTTGTAAAGTATTTAACAGAAGCATAAGGGCAGCTCTAGCTTTTTGAGTGCTCTCCAAACGTGCATCCATAACTCAATAGTGCACAGCTAAATTGCGCCTATCGTTGTTAAGCTGGTGGGGCTGGACATAGGCACTGTATTTGAACTGAACTGAGATTTTCTGTTCAAATGCCCTACCCCAGGGCATTTGCGGATTCAAGTCAAAACAGTAACTAAAAGTCAATAAAATGTTGCTAGAAAGACCATTAAAATGGTCAAAAGTCAAAAAAAATTCCTGCACAAGAAAAAGTGCCCAAAAAATATCGTGCAAAGGGAGCCATGCGAAAAAATTCTAGCAAGCACTTTCTACTGTCCATATCCTGTGATGATGTTAAGACAAATCTTGCACAAAATCATGTGCAGTCCAAAAAAAAGTCTTGTTCCACCCAAAGGTGAAAAAACATTCTTGCCCAGAAAAATTGCCAACACCCCCCCCCCCTCCTCAAAAATAAAATGGTCCATCCCTTACGTATACTGTGTTTGATTGGGGAGCTTTGTTAGCTATGTTATAACTGCTATAAGGCCACTTCTTGCCATGTATATCATTGTACAAATCATGCTAATAATTATTACTGGAATAAGAAGAAAATGTGGGAAATGACTGAACATAGACTTTGCATTTTATGTTTAAGGACACTGATTCCTGGAAAGATGCACGCATAAACAACAGAAAGTAAACCAAGTGGAGAAACCAAAAGGTGAGTTTATTTTATGCAAAACAATAGTTGATATTCATTAATACAGGGGTGACAGTACATGTAGTCTTTATTATACAGGGGTTTCAAAATGTTTTGAAGTAGGTGTCATCGACTGGAAGAGTAGGCGGCTGTTATAACTGAGCCTTTTGGTCACGAGCTGATTGCTATGACCAGAGTAGCCGGCTGCATAATAGTCAAGTAGCCGGTGGAACTCCGGCACCTGCCGCCTTGTTTTGAAACCCCTGATTATACTCTTGATAGTGTCATTAGATGAGCTGCTAAGAACATGGTGTTTTGATATCATTGTTTTGGACACGTTGCATAATTTTACAAGAAGTTAGAACAATCATTTCAGTCTCGACCAACAGGCATGCAAGAAGTCTCCCAATTTTAGGCTTATTTACATGGTGTCTCCTAAAGATGCCATTATGGAGAGTTTATCTTGAAGTGTTGTGCCCAAGATTAACACAACAAAATGAAGCTAGCAGGCTCATAGCAATACTCAGAAACTTGATTCAGTACTGTGCAAGCCATAAGCAACCATTCCTCCACTCCATGTTTAAAGGCACTGCAAAAACAAAAAAATAATAATGTGAATGAATGGTATCTGAAGTATTTTCAGTTGTTAACTTGTGCAATGATTGGTAGAAAGTTGTTTGGGGCCCTGGATGTAATATATCAAACACGAGGGACAGTGGGATAACCGATGAAACATGGTCTCGAGCGTTTGATATTGCCATTTGTGTGACAAATTTAGCGTGTAGTTTTACTTTCGAAACGTCAACGGTTTTGTCTTGTTTCATGTCACTTTGGATCAGCGAATCACACATTTAATATATTGGTCTAAAGTGACTCCTGGTCAAAAGTTCATTCCAAACTTGTTAAATTTTCTTGTCTCCGTTGCGATAATATTTTCCTATCAGACTTTCATAGAAGTGCGGTTGCAAATTTGGAAAACATTGATAGCTTGTGTCTGGAACATGATCATATCCAACCCTCCAAGTTATGTTTTTTCTTCAAATGGTGGTCATTTGGCAACCAACTCTTTAGGTTTAGTCGCCAAAGGATTTTTTTTAGGCACCCAAAATATATTAATTATCAACACTTTCAAACTTGCCATTACGGTAGTTTTTCGGTTATAAGGCGCATGGTATTTTGTAAAAAAATAGTTTTTCTGTTGCAAGTTACTCCTGAAATTGGGGTGCGTCTTATCGCCAAATATTTTGGCAAAACAAAATCCAAGGACTGCAGTTTTATCGGAACTTACAATTAAAACGAGACAAATAAAAGGCACTTCACATTGGTTATTGACTTTTTTCGATTTGCTGGTTCTGAAAAAGAACCGAGGTGGCTCTAAAAAGAGCTGTTGAAGTGGTTCCAAAAAGAACCATTTATTTTATCTTGAACAATAATGACCACTAGTCTTCCTGCTCGCTATTCGTGTGGAACTCATATTTAATAAAGTGCCATACATATTCGCTTTGCAAGTGATAATAGCCTGCAGAGCTTGAACTGCATCTACTCGGGAACCTTTCCTTTCAAATCCTTTTTGAGCACCGTCACTAATTGGCAACAGTGGTTTGACTGTGGTAAACAGTCTGAGAACAAGGTTCACAGATTGATCTCCTTGAATCAACACCGAAGCGGAATGTTTAGGCAATTCCATCACCAGTTGTTTGCAATGCCTTCATTCCTTTTTCTTCTCTTGGGATTAGAGCAAAACTGAACTTGTCTTCCACGAGCACGTTCATCTTGAAAAGCAATCAACTTTGTTCTTGTATTTTTTTTTCTCATTTCTTCTGCAAATTGTCTGGATGACGGACTTGCTTCTCCTACCATCAAGTTTTTTTGAAGATTGAAAAGATTGTCTGCAACGCTAGACATCGTGAGAGCCTTACAACTTTGAAGAGGATTAAAAGGACAAGGAACACAGTGGAGTTTACAAAAGACGACAGGAAAATTCCCGTGAACATTCTTTTCAGCACTGGGAAAGAGTACCAGGACAAAGACGCATGTTGTGCTAAAACCAGCTTAAAGCTAGTGTTAGAACTTTTAGTATGTTACTAATAACTGCTTATTGAGAAATTATGTTCATCTGTTCCACGAAACTACAATAATGTTTTTTGTGAAGCAAAGTTTTATAGTTTTGTCTGATGATGACGTTGAAGTTGATCTTGAAGTTGGTCTGCAGTGGAACTAACTCGCATTTATTTTACAATGTTCCATGCCGACTTTCACTTTCTGCTTTTCCATTTATTTTAGCCACACATACGGTTTCCAAGGACAAATTATGAAAAACAAATCAATTGCGTGCTAATTGTCATGCGTCACAAGGTTAACAAAAATATCATGTGCTTGGCAACTGACTCGTGCTCAGTCAAGCAGCACAAACTTGCAGCAGAAATCTTACAACTGTTTTCGATTACATCTTGTCATCTTCTCGCTCTGGGATATCAGCAGAGAGGACCTTATCATTTCAGTACAATTCAGACAATTTGATTTTTATTTCTTCAAGTATCAATTTCATGTGGTCGCCAACTTTGCGACTATTTTCCGAATCAAGTCGCCAGTACCAAAGTTTTAGTCACCATGGCACCTAAACTGGTCGCAACTTGGAGGGTTGATCAGTTCACACCAAAAACGTTGTCAGTTTTACGACGTGACTGCAAACATTTCATTGGTGAAAAGTGAGACATGATCAGACAAAACCGTTGACGTTTTGAAAATAAAACAACACATTAAATTCATCATGCTTCAAGGATGGACGCAAATGGTAGTATAACAATTATCTTCTCAGTCAAAACAAAAACTACATGTAAGGAGTAAACAGAGAATTAAAACCATCAAATCGGGTATCCAAACCTCCTTCATGGTTATGAGTTTCTTTGTTTTACAGTGCTACACGCCTTACCGTTGCCACTCGAGAAAGTTTTTGCTTAAATTTTGACATCTTTTTGACAACTTTTTGCTAACTTCAAAGCAAGCCAGCCAACCAGAACATGAGAATGTAAATTCCCAAGGGAGTGAATGCACTTATAATTTGACATCTCCGCCCTTGGAAATTATCATGTTCTGATTGGCTGGCTCGCTTTGAAGTTAGCGAAAAGTTGTCAAAATTTAATCAAAAACTTTCTCGAGTGGCAACGGTAAGACGCGTAGCACTGTAAAGGAGCTACGTCACCATATTTTGAGTTATTTGTTGTGACGAACCAAATTACCCTTAAGACGTAGGAAATCTAAGACTAATGGTTTAATGAGGAAGAAAAACACCAAAGAGGTGATACTAAACCAAAAGGGAACAAGGATGGTTAAGGATGGAGAAGATTGAGACGGATTACAAATGACCATTTTGAAAAAATTTGGCTAAATTTTTCGAAATGCACAAACCCTGATGTAGCTCCTTTAACTCAATGAATTCCTAATGCTTGTTAAAGTACCTTCTTCACCGAATTTGTCATATTTTTTGTGTAATTAGTATGTTTTTGCAGTTAGGGTGACATACAAAATACTTACCCAAAATGTTCCAATATTCTGTGATTTTGCAGACACAAAGAGCACTGAACCAAGGACAGAGGATAGATTGGAGGACCGAGGACCGGGACAGATGACCAGGATGGCAGACCCAGGACGGAAGACCCAGGACCGAGGATGGAGGACCGAGGATGGAGGCACCAGGACCACGCACGATAGGAGTCGACCATGGACAGAGGATTGCGAACTGAAGACAGAATACCAAGGAGCAAGGCCAGGGCAAGGACTTACATGAACACTGCATTAAAATATGTACGGTAATATTATAGCAAAAAAGATTACTAACAAGTGTTTACCATGACGTGAAGATACTAATCAAAATTATTTTGCATTTCTCCATTTTGAGTAATTTAGGAGTAGGTGATGCTACTTTGTACCAAATTATATCAAGCAATTTTGACTATTACTCATGGTAAACATTTGTTTTACAATGTATACAAAGACTCGCTGTTTATTACATAGCTACATGTGCACAAAATCTTAAAGATTCCATAATCTTAGTTGCAATTGTTAGTTTGATGATTCTGTAAATTGAAGTAAAACCTTACTTTGTGATGACCAAAATAACGGAGCTGCAAATGAAACTTTAGAATCTGTGTTTTTCAAAAATTTGTGATTATTTTTTTGCTATGGGAAACATTTTTCATCCAGGACATCATGAATCAATCAGTCAATCAATCAGTAAATCAAACAACCAATCAATCATTGAGTCATTCAGTTAATCATTCAATCAATCTATCAATCACTCAATAGATCAATTGGGCAATCAATCAATCAATCAATCTATCAATCATTATCAATCTATTAGCCAATAATTAAATCAATCATTCAATTATTTATCAGTCAATCTATCAATCATTCAATTCACCAATCTATCAATCAATTACCCAATCATTAAATCAATCATTCAATTGTTTGATCAGTCAATTTGCCAACCATTCAATTCACCAATCTATCAATTTATTAGCGAATAATTAAATCAATCATTCAATTATTTGATCAATCAATCTATCAATCATTCAATTCACCAATCTATCAATCAATTAGCCAATCATTAAATCAATCATTCAATTATTTGATCAGTCAATTTATTTATCATTCAATTCACCAATCTATCAATCAATTAGCCAATCATTAAATCAACCATTCAATTGTTTGATCAGTCAATTTGCCAATCATTCAATTCACCAATCTATCAATTTATTAGCCAATAATTAAATCAATCATTCAATTGTTTGATCAGTCAATTTGCCAATCATTCAATTCACCAATCTATCAATTTATTAGCCAATAATTAAATCAATCATTCAATTGTTTGATCAGTCAATCTGTCAATCATTCAATTCACCAATCTATCAACCATTCGCTCTGACGAAGGGCTCACGCTCGAAACGTCAGCACTTGAATCTCTTTACGGTGGCCAATTGACATTATCAACCCAGTTGATAAAACCAAATTATATTATCAACTAATTAGCCAATCATTAAATCAGCCATTCAATTGTTTGATCAGTCAATCTGTGAATCATTCAATTCACCAATCTATCAATCAATTAGCCAATCATTAAATCAACCATTCAATTATTTGATCAGTCAATGTATTAATCATTCAATTCATCAATCTATCAATCAATTAGCCAATCATTAAATCAATCATTCAATTGTTTAATTAGTCAATCTGTCAATCATTCAATCTATCAATCTATTAGCCAATCATTAAATCAATCATTCAATTATTTGATTAGTCAATCTGTCAATCATTCAATCCACTAATCTATCAATCAGTTAGCCAATCATTAAATCATTCAATTATTTCATCAGTGAATTTGCCAATCATTCAATTCATCAATCTATCAATCAATTAGCCAATCATTAAATCAACCATTCAATTATTTGATTAGCCAATCTTTCAATCATTCAATTCATCAATCTATCAATCAATTAGCCAATCATTAAATCAATTATTCAATTGTTTGATTAGCCAATCTGTCAATCATTCAATTCATCAATCTATCAAGCAATTAACGAATCATTAAATCAATCTTCGAATTATTTGATTAGTTAATCTATCGATCACTCAATTCATCAATAAATCAATTGTTCCATCAATCATTTAATTCATTCCATTAAGCACTAAGGAGCACTCACAATCTCTTCAAAATCTCATATCCTTGATGCACATGTAGCTACTTATAAAAACAGAGTATTTCACTGGCCATTGTGTTGGGTGTGTGCCTTTCATTTGCAAATAAGTGGCTCGATTACAAATTATTCTTTTTCAATTTTCTTCTTGGCCAATGGATTTTGTTTAATTCTACACCAAATTTACTACTGTTTTTTTTTTATTAAAGGTCATGGGATTTAATTCAAATTCATAACAATGTTAAAAAACAGATCTGAGAAATTTAATCTCACCAAAGCCACTTATTTGCTTATGAAAACTCAGTTAAAAAATTTCGTTCTCCTCACAGTGTTCCTATTGAGCAGTTTGAAATCATTATAATCACTCAAGCTAACAATCATATTATATATTTGCCTCAATTGTTTGATCCTTAGAGACTCCAGGACAGAGACATCCTTGGAGACCCAGTAGCGGTTTGTCGGGGCGACAGGAAGTAAACCAAGCAGCGAAATGGGTGTGAACAAAAGTTTGCAAGAGTTTACAAGAGTGCCCCTGGGATGCTACTCTCAAACAACTAGTTCCATGATCCATTTGGATACTTGCCTCTGATTGGCCACAAAAAAATTATTGTGGTCAATCAGAGGCGAGCATTCGAGTGGGTCGTCAAACTAGTCGTTTCAGCGTAGCATCCCAGGGGCACTCTTGTGAATTCTTGTAAACTTTTGTTCGCACCCATTTCTCTGCTCGGTTTACTTCGTGTTTTCCTGACTAACTGCCTTTGGGTCTCAGAGGATAGGACAGATAGTATTTTTTATTTTGATGAACAAACCATTTCCTTGCCTTTGGAAACCTGATGCTGCTCAATAGGAAACTTGTGTTCAAGAAAAATATTATTGGTACGTAAGGTACGTGGTAGTCTCAATATTCATCATGCTTTAGGCCTTTATTAGTTGATCCTTTTAAACTTACAACTTGTCGGTCAATCAAATTCTATCTGATTACAACTTTTTCGGGCAATGACATTACATCATTAATTAAATTAATCACTTCGTTTACAAATTTTAAGGGATATGCTTTCAAGTAATTTGTCAATAGCATGGTGTTAGTTGAGACTACAATATTATTTTCCTCACCTTTAAACAGAGAAGGCATTCAAAACCACTACAATTTCAGCTTCAAACTTTTTCAAATTATTTAATGAAATTCAAATTTCTGATTAAGAAATTATTAATTCAATACCAGACTTAGGATTTCAATTAGTTAATTTCATGCTTTCACATACATTTCTGACACTAGCAACAAATAAGTTCTCAACGTAGGAATTATTTCGTTTTTGCCTGCTTTGTTTAAAGGTGCCATAACAAGCTCATTAGCACAGAAAATTAGTTCAGCCGAAAGCTGGGAAAACATTTTTTTTTTCAATCTAGGTCTTCTGGAATTATTCTCTTTCCATCAATAAGCATTGCCAAACCAGGAAACTACACAAAAATGATGTCTAATTGACCGTTTTTGGCAGGAATCTAAATAGATTGGGGAATCTTTGATATTACTTTTAAAGTATACCGCAAAACCTAAAAGGACACTTTTTCTCTACAGAGAAATTTCTTCTTGTACAATACTGTTTCTTTAAAAAATCCTTTAAACATGTTTAGTAGGATAAATTCATTATGAGGTTTTCCAGGGGAATAAGTTTTGTTTCAAATAACCAGGGAAGGCAGTTTTCATTCTGTGCTAATGAGCTCGTATTTTTTTTTCCTCTGTGGATTTTAGATTTTCCACTAACCTTAGCATATTTTAGATACTTTTCAGGAACTGAGATGGCCCACACACCCGCACACACTACTAAGGGTCAGATTTTCGTCTAGCCGATCGACGTCCCTGCAGGGTTGTGGAAACTCTTGCTCTGAGGTTGGTGTTTCTGACGTTCCTCTGCAATATTCCAACTGAGAAATCCTGGTGAGTTTATCTGATCCGTTCATTTTTGATGGAGGCACTTGGACACTTTGATGATTTGGTCGTTTGCTCTCAAGTGGAGGAGGCATCATGAGGGGAGGTGAGAGTTTGCTTTTCATGTCTTTTCGGCTTTACTTAACTGCGTCAGAATACCACACCTTCATTCCATTTGGCTTTAAAAGATGTTTGTTTTCAACCGATGTATCTGGAAATCTTCCGTTGTTGAAAACGTAAAACAGTTGTGCTTTGGTGTGAGTCATGGGCGGTACATTTCCTGGATGTGGGGGTTAGTTTGGAACAAAGAATGCTACTAATATGGCTTGACTGGAATTTCACAAGCAACACTAGATTGAGCTGATAGTCATCTGGGATTGTTCCGAATGAGCTGATACCTGTTTAGGGATTTTCTTCATTTACTTTTAGATTTCTACAACAAAATTTAGGATCAAATAAACCTAAGCTTTAAGTATAACTTACTCAAAACCAAATTGATTAACGTCTTTGACTTGATTTCAAAGGAAATTCATGACATTAGCAGCTAAAAATTATTCCAAATTACAATTTATTTTCACATTAACTTTAGGAGTCAATTTGAGCATCCTCGGAGAGCCAGGTGCGGTTAGTCGGGGCGACACGAAGTAAACCGAGCAGCGAAATCGGTGCGAACGAAAGTTTGCAAGAATTCGCAAAAGTATCCGTAGGATGCTACTCTCAAACGACTGGTTCAACGACCCATTGGAATGCTTGCCTCTGATTGGCCACAAAATTTTGTGGCCAATCACAGGCAAGCATTCCAATGGGTCGTGAACTCGTCGTTTGAGAGTAGCATACTAGGGGCGCTCTTGCGAATTCTTGTAAACTTTCGTTCGCACCGTTTTCGCTGCTCGGTTTACTTCGTGTCGCCCCGACTAACCGCACCTGGCTCTCTGAGGGAAGAAGTCTCCCGCGTGGGCGTTACTTTAGTTGTCACGCAACGCTTCTACCAGGAGTGTTGCGTGACGATCCAAGAAATGCCTGCGAAGGAAACTTCTTTAGTAATTACTTTCCAAAGTTTAACCTTATTTATTAAACATATATTTCAATTTTTTCATATCTATATTACCAAGAGTAGGCCTATGGTTCATTTTTATTTCCAAAATTCTGAAATAAACCTCCAAAAACTTTTTTTGTAACCAAATATACTTTACTCGCTATGAGACTTGCGCACAGGGAATCATGGTAGTTGTATTCATCTTCGGGACTTGGCGCGCGAAGTTGGATACGACTACCATGATTCCCTGCGCGCAAGTCTCATAGAGGGAATCGGCCATTGTTCATTTTATATTCCAAAATTTATATATACATAATTCGATTTTCGTATTTCTTACGGCAATTGTTCGTACTTCACTTCCAAAAAAATTAAACCTAGAAAATTTTATTTTGTAACCAAATCTACAATTTCAATTAGCCTAAACGTTATATTAAACTTCACAAAACTCTATTTTATATCCAAATATATATTTAGATTTTTTCCAACTTTGTAGGTCAATTATTCATCTTTACTTCCAAAACGAAACTGAACTTATTTTTATTACTTGTTCAACTCGTCGCCATCCGCAAGGATCCATCGGCAGTTAATCGTGGCGAGACGAAATAAACCGAGCAGCAAAATCGACACGACGAAAGTTAACTTTCGTCGTGCTGATTTTTCCGCTCGGTTTACTTCGCGTCGCGCCGGTTAACTGCCGATGGGTTCCCGAGAATGGTTCGTTGTTGGATGCTATGCAAAACCAAAATTTACAACAACAAAAGAAAAGGCAAAATTCCTCCGTTTTTGCATTTTAATGCGAATCTAATTGTGAATATTTAATTAAGATTTCTCTCAGATTCTCGACCTCAAAATTGCGCGTAAACCTTTAAATTGTTATTTATTTCGGAAATATACGCAAATATTTTCTTAGAAATAAAATCTTCGCGGCTAAAATTACTGTTATTTCATGCGAACGGACAAAAAGCGCCCGTTTGCTTTCCGATTGTTAGTTACTGTGCCAAATTCTTAACTTAAACAAATTTCATACTTTATTCGCTTTAAATACCGCTATATTACCTTTCTTTTAACTTAGCATTAGCGATAGAAAATTCCTAAACTTGTATCAGCTCTTTCGGGAGAGTTTCAAATGGCTTGATGTTCTTTTGGTGAAGTTTGTGGGGTGACAGTCGGCAGGAGGTTTGGTCGGGGAGTCATATTAGTGGTTTTCTGCGTTCGATTCTTTCCTCTTGACCTCCATGGAAATGCACTGAACACGATTTCCACTTAAGCACATCGGTTTTACCGGTTTTCCGACGGAAATTTTTAGATACATTTGTTGAAAACACACATCTTAAATTTTATTATTTAGCATATTGATTACGGCCCCCAAAACTAATAAATATTCCAAATTCAAATGGTGTGGTATTATGACGTAGTTGAGTGAAACCGAGGAGGCATGGGGAGCAAACTCTCACCTCCCCTCATGGTGCCATCTCCACTTGAGAGCAAACGGCCATATCATTAAAGTGCGTCAAGTGTCGTCATCAAAGATGGCGGATCAGATAAACTTACCAGGATTTCAAAGTTGGAATATTAATGAGGAACAAAAGAAACACTTCACCAAAGAGCAGAGTGAAAACAACCAGCAGGGACAAGATCGGCTAGATTTTTATTTTTTTAAACAAAGTAAAACGCAAATAAAGAGACAAAAAGACAGTTTTTGTGTTGTCGTTTTTACCAGCAATCCATCATAACTAACAAGATAAACACTTGTGTTCATGACAAGGAAGTCCTGCTATACAGTGTAATCTGTCACGCAACTTGACCCGCAATGTTATCGAAAACGGCGTGACAAGCTTTACGAAACAAAACGCCGGGTAACACACCGTAAAACAGATATATCCCTGCGAAACAAGACGCCTCAGCGGCAGAAAAAAGTAAAACTAAAGGTGGATTTCCACTCTCGCGTAATTTTTCGCACGTTAACGGGCGTGAATTTAACTCACTTTACGTGCGTAACATTACATAGAGGAAATGTATGGACGGCTTACGTCTGCAGAAAAAAGCTGCATTTCCACTGTCGCGTAATTTTCCGTGCGTCAACGGGCGTGATTTTAATTGGGCTTTACGTACGTAAAATAAAAAAGAAGAAATGTATGAACGTCTCGCGTCTGCGGAAAAAGTTAAACCACACTCAACTTTTTCCGCAGACGCGAGGCGTCCATACATTTCTTCTTTTTAGTTTTACGCTCGTAAAGCCAGTTAAATTCACGCCCGTTAACGTACGGAAAGTTACGCGACAGTGGAAATCCACCTTTTCCCGAAGCCGCAAGTCGTCCATACATTTCCTCTATGTAATGTTACGCACGTAATGTAAGTTAAATTCACGCCCGTTAACGTGCGAAAAATTACGCGACAGTGGAAATCCACCTTTAGTTCCTACTTTCTTCAACCACTGTAGCGAACTGTTTTGCAAGAATCTTATCCGTCACGGTGTGTTACACGACGCAATGTTTCACGTAACGCACTTGTCACGCCGCCTTCGACAAAATTGCGAGTCGAGTTGCATAAAAGATTACAATGCATAACAGGAATTAAACCAAGTTCTGCTTTAACGAAAACCACCGCTAAAATAAGCAATGTCTGCCCTAAAAACACACTATTCTCTACCGTGTTTTCACTGCATTTGCAAGTTACAAACTGTATACTCAGTTGCTCAAGAAGTAGAGTTTTAAGATAAATTTGCCCTTCCCGTATTCAAATTTTGCGAAATAAACTGTCACACAACGTCTACACATACATGTAAGCGTGATGCAATACTGTTTGTCTCCGTGTGTCACGCTGAATTTTGGAAGAATGAATATAAATCAAGACGATTGCTAAGCATAGAAGGAACTCCAAACGGAGTTTTTCATTGTCGTCAAGGCTGTGCCAAAATTAGTGGCGATGGCTTAAAAGACTCCTTTTAATCTAAAACAAAACCCAAGAAATTTTGAGACTTAACTACCAGCCCTATAGTCTCCTTCGAAATTACTCGCCCTACAAATAGCCCACAATTTGCGTGAACGCAATTTGTAACTCATTGTTGAGACCAGTAAATAAACAAATACCAATTCAAAAAGAAAACCATCAGCGCCAGAAAATATCCTAATTGTGCTGTAGCATCCTATTATTTTGCCAAAGACAATTCTGTTTTGACGCCAAAAAATAATTACATGAATAGAAAACAACTTCCAAACTGAGCAACTGAGTACATTCTGTACCTAACAAATGCAGTAATAAAATGAGGTATGTATAAAACACAAAGACGCACTTCAAACAGGAAAATGAAAATTAAAGTTTTAGTTGGTAATTTGAAACATGCAAAGACATTTGTAAGAATTTTTACAGTATTTCAATTGTATCCAAAGTTTAGAGAAGACTACACCCTTAAATAATGCGTCTTTGTGTTTGAGTGTTTTAAGGCAGACATTGTATTTCAGCAGTGATCATCACAATGTAATAGTAACTGTACAGTGGCCCATATCCTGCATGGTGGCCCATATCCCTGGGCAGACATCACAAACTGATTTGTATCACAACATGTCTTTGTAAACATGCATGCAAATCAGTTTGGCATCTACCCTGGAATAGACCCACTCCCCTTCTGACTCAGTCGTGCAACAGATGATGCAGTGTTTTTCGTAACTGATTGATGATTGATTGCATGATTGTTTGCTTGAGTGAGCGAGTGCATGAGTGATTGATTAATTGATTGAATGAATGAGTGCATGGTTGAGTGAGTGAGTGCATGATTGATTGATTGATTGAGTGCGTGATTGATTGATTGATTGCATGATTGATTGATTAATTGAGTACATGATTGATTGATTGATTGATTGAGTGTATGATTGATTAATTGATTGAGTGCATTATTGATTGATTGATTGATTAAGTGTGTGATTGATTGATTGGTTGATTGATTGCATGATTGATTGATTGACTGAGTGTATGATTGATTGATTGAGGGTGTGAGTGAGCAATTGATTGAGTGCGTAATTGATTGATTGAGTGCGTGATTGGTTGATTGATTGATTGACTGAGTGCATGATTGATTGATTGAGTGTGTGTGTGCAATTGATTGAGTGCATAATTGATTGATTGAGTGCGTGATTGGTTGATTGATTGATTGAGTGCATGGCTGATTGATTGATTGATTGATTAAGTGTGTGATTGATTGATTGAGTGCATGATTGATTGATTGACTGAGTGTATGATTGATCGATTGAGGGTGTGAGTGAGCAATTGATTGAGTGCGTAATTGATTGATTGAGTGCGTGATTGGTTGATTGATTGATTGACTGAGTGTGTGAGTGTGCAACTGATTGAGTGCATAATTGATTGATTGAGTGCGTGATTGGTTGATTGATTGATTGATTGAGTGCATGATTGATTGATTGACTGAGTGCATGATTGATTGATTGATTAATCGACTGATTGATGGGTGTGTGAGTGCGCAATCAATTGAGTGCATAATTGATTGATAGAGTGCGTCATTGATTGATTGATTGAGTGTGTGAGTGCACAATTGATTGAGTGCGTAATTGATTGATTGACTGAGTGATTGATTGATTGCGCGAGTACACAATTGATTGAGTGTGTAATTGATTGATTGAGTGCACAATTGATTGATTGAGTGCATGATTGATTGCTTGAATAAGTGAGTGCATGATTGATTGATTGAGTCGTGACTGATTGATTGAGTGCATGATTGATTGATTGATTGAGTGCATGATTGATTGATTGATTGAGTGTGTGATTGATTGATTGAGTGCGTGTGTGACTGATTGATTGAGTGCATGATTGTTTGATTGATTGTTTGATTGATTGAGTGTGTGAGTGAGTGTACAATTGATTGAGTGATTGACTGATAGATCGCTAAAGCTGAGGAGATATGTGCAAAATAATTTTGAAGTTGTGTTTTGTACACATGGGCCACTGTATAGCAACAACAAGTACCACAGACATGCATAGCCAAGCAGATGTCAAGTACCGTATAAGCTACGTGAAAAACAAATTTAAAATTAATATCAGCATGGAAAGTGGATAACACTTTCTGACAAACATACATGTAAGAAACAAAAACCAAAAATAAAAGTAATTAAAATGTTTTTTTTTTGCAAGTAGATGTAGGGCAATCAATTTTAGTTGTCAAGACAATCGCTTGATTAATAATAATGTCAATAAAATGCTTTGATAACCAGTCAAACATTAGCCAGTTTTTCAGATACAAATACAAATTTGTCATTCTGTTTATGAATACAGTGGTCTGAAAATTTGAGGGTTCATTCAGTTGTTTTAATCGAAAGACTAGAAAATTAAATGTACTGTTGATTGGTCTGTGTATCGTGATATAGTAAGTAAAAGGAACATTGCATTTTTTCTTAGTTTTGAAAAAATCATTTTCTTCACAAAAGAAATGACAAAGAGTTGTTCAAAAATTAATATCAAATATGAATACCCAAAATGGTGTTTCTAAAATCAGAATTACTGTACACCGTATTTCCTCAATTAAATTTTAGCCTCCAGCCTCATTAAGTCCATAGCAAACCCCACCTATCCAGTTTAAAAATAATGTAATATCAAGAACTGAAATTTCCCTTTATGATGTCCAAATTTTCAATGTTAATGAAAGTCAGCAGTGTTGCAAATGAATATCAATCAGCAGCATTCTACATAAAATCAAAGATCTTTTTAGTGTGTGCAGGGGCGGGGTGAACGGGAAAATGGGGGATAGTCTAAACTTCCCATTTCCCTTACTTTTACTCTCCATTCTTGCTCTTCTCTAAAGGTTCCAGTCTTTGTGAAATTCCTCTTATGTAGTGCAATTCAATTTTCACCTTGGCATTAGAATCTTCCTTCCCTGAAACTCTCATTTCTGTCTCCCATAGATTCTAAACCTGCCCCTGCCCCCACCCCTCCCCCATATTAGCCCTCTTCCCTGATATCATCAATGGAAATGTTATTGGAGTCTTTGTCAGAATTATAGAGGGGAGGAGTTTATTACACCAACCGTGAATGTACAGTAAGGCAGTACTTCTCCTTGCAAAACTATTTTTCTGAGTAGTCACATCTGAATTAATTGGCGAGCAATCTTGTTAATCAATAATTTATGTTTCATATGAGTACAGTACTTTTACTTGGAAGTATTAAATAAGAACAACTTCTAAAACATGCCCCTTGTCTGACCCTTTTTGCCAAAAGGTAACCAAATAACCAATCAATTAAATGGTTTGAACCCACGATCATGTACGTGTAGTTTGATCGTCCGGGTGAGGGTAGTCCTGACAAGGACTGTTGTCAGTGACAGTGACTGACGTTTCAACAACCTGAGCGGAAGTCATCATCAGAGTCATGTTAAGAGTTGTTTGTCAGCCGAATGTTGTAAGTCTGGTTCATGAAAACTGATTGGTCAGTTTTGCCATGATGTTATTGGCTACAAGACTCAAGTAGTTATGCCATTGGCCATGATTGGTCAGTTTTGATCCGCGGGTAAAGTTAGGTCGGTCTATTTGGCCTGTTTGTTACGTCCATGTTGTGAATTAGTCATTTGTATGGTGCTGGTAGTTGTTTTTTTCTGTTGAGAGCTGATTTATTAACTTAGAACAGAATCCTCTCAACAGAAGTCAACAACACCGGCACCGTACAAACAACTAATTCACAACATGGACATAACAAATAGAACGAAATATAACGACCTAACTTTACCAAAGGATCTAAACCGACCACTCACGACTGACGACATAAACTACTTGAGTCTTGCAGCCAATAACATCATGGCAAAACTGACCAAACAGTTTTCATGAACCAGACTTATAACATTCTACTGACAAGCAACTCTTCGCATGACTCTAATGATGACTTCTGCTCAGGTTGTTGAAATGCCAGTCACTGTCATCAACAACAGTCCTTCTCAGGACTACCCTCACCCGGACGATCAAACTACATGTACTGTACATGATCGACAATTAATTATTATCCCCCTTTGTATCAGGCTATAACAAGAAATTTACAACAATTCCCCTAGAGGCTTAACCAGAGGAAATACAGTGACTTGTACAAATGAAATAAACTAACACAAACATGTTATCCACTTTCAACTTTTTTTTCAAATCTAAACCAATTTGCTTAGAAGCCAATTGTATTTTAAAACGATTACTAACAATATTACACAACAGCATGTCTGTGGTCTTGCAAACTTTAAAGCAGAACTTGGTTTACATCATGCAATGCAATGATCAAAACTTCCTTAACCTGGGCAAACCCAAGAAAACTGCAAGGGTGGGGTGGGGACCCAGTTTTTCTGCCCTATTCCAAGGTGTCCAGAGAGGGAGAGAGAGAGAGAGAGAGAGAGAGAGAGAGAGAGAGAGAGAGAGAGAGATTTTCCCTAGCACTGCAGCACAAAACTATTTTGACTGACAAGAAGAAAAGAAAGAAGTTTGAATTCAGTAGTATCAGTATCTGGTGTGATTGCACAGAGAAGAGTAATCTAGAAGAAAATTTGTTGATCGTGTCTGACAATGCAACCTTCAGGGTAAGTAAAAAGTTGTTTGTCAGTTGATAGAGGTCAGTAACAATGTGATGTTGGTCAGTAACAATGTGATGTCATTTGCAGTTTCTGTAGTAAAAATTGTATCATATTTCAAGTCAACAATTTGTTGGTCAGTTTTATTGATGTCAATAAGTCCCTGAATGAAGTACCAGTCGTGTAGAGTCAATAACTATGATGTTGAGCCTCTAGTCATTGAGAGTGATTGGTCAGTTATGCTGTGGTGTTATGGGCTGTTTTAAGTCAAGAGGGAAAGTACAGTGTACAGGGTGAAGATGAAGGAACAAGTGAGTGGTCAGGCTTGGTAAATCTGTTGAATTTTTGTTGAAAGTTGGTGTTGAAGCTGTTTGAAGTCAGAGCTCTTCTGTCAGTTTTGTTTGGTCGTGAAATAGTTGTTTTAGGATGCAAGAAGTGTAGTGTCACAGCTTTTTAGAGTCCATTACTTAAAGTAGTTTGTACTGCAGGTTATAATGACTTGTGTAGATTAGCAGTAGATAAGTTTGTTGTAGAGTTGTAAGATCAGCCGAAAGATGTACAGAATAGATGTACAGAAATTAGTTCCAAAAAAATCAGCATCAGGTTGGTGCAGTTATGTAACATAATACATTCTTATCTAGAATTGACAGTCCAAGTGGAGTTGCTTGGGAAGCCAGGTTAAGTTTTGATTTGATCAAAGCATAAGAACACAAGTGTTTACCTGGATCCTGGATTGCAATAAAATCCTCAATCTAAAGTAAGCTAATTGATAATATCCTCTGGTTGTCTTGTCCTGAAATGCTTTGCCTCCATCTGTTAAAAGAAGAAATTTATAAACATTTAGACAAAATGTTTTGTTGGAAGTGTGGAGGTCAAATAGCCTTAAACTACAATAAATAGAGATTATGCCATGGAAAGTGCACATGAACGATTTTTATTCACAAGTTGCTATGCAAAAAAACTCACTTGTTCGCTGCACTCACTTGTTCATTTTTTTTATGCATAGCAACTCGTGAATAAAAATCGTTCAAGCACTTTCCATGGTGTAATGTTTAAATTTCATATGTACTGAGATTTTTTTTACTGAAAGCTGTGCGCTTGTTGCCCTCCACTGTAGAGTACTATCGTTCATGTCTCTGATTGGATGAACGAAGAGCCACAGTTGTTCGCTCAGTATGTATGCAATAAAGAAAGATACTTAACTCTTACTGTGCCTCTCTTCAGTCAACAGTATAATAATATTATAGTCCCGTAAAGGGTTGCTATCGAATGGTGATGCAAAGAATCATAGCATACATGCTGAAAACTTTTTGTCAAATAGACGTCTGTATGTAATCTTTAACTGGGAGTACTTGCCAATAGCAAGGCTAATCCTGCAGTGTAGCTTACATCACCTTTAAATAGTGATCAGTCATATTTTAGAAATTACTGAAAGATGTTCTTTTGTGAATTGTAAAAGTCCATTAATTTTATTGTTGACAAAACATGGTCAAATCATGGCTTGTAAACTGGTATCAGTGTCAAAGTGAGTCTATGTGTGAAACCATTCATGTGCAAAGCAAACTCATTTTGATATGAATAGTTTCGCACTTAGACTCGTTTTGATACAGAGGGAAAAGGGAACTAGCAATGGCCTATTACTACCAGCAAAATTTATTTTTGTATACAATAAATTATATGATGACTTTGTAGTACATGAATTTCTAAGTTAGTACAATTTGTAATAATTAACATGTAATAGTAAAGAAAACAATTTAAAAGATTTTCATACCTGGCTAACTGACATCATTATCAGAGTTATTTGTTGACTTCAGATGAGCTGTTCTTGGTCTTTCCAATGAATCTGTGTATTGAACAGAGAGCAATATAATAAATATTTCTATTTATAAATGGTTGTTGCTTTATTATTTTGGTACTGACAGGCAAGCAATATTTTGTACACTGAAAGAATTAATTTGACATCTGAACATCAAAGCAAGACCCAAAAAAATACCTGGCATCAAAATTTCCTATCCCAAAAAATAAAAGACTTAAATACCTCAATACAGATTTATTCAATCAAACGGACTCTCCTAATGCACAATTTCGCACATTACTGAAAATTTGAATGAAAATTTTTCTGATCCACTGATCGCAACAAAAATTTCGCTCGGAGATGTTACCCAAAAAATATGCATGTTTTTTAAGACCTAAAAAATATGTGACAGATCTCTTGACCCAAAAAAATACTGAGCATGGAAATTTTCAACCCAAAATCATACATCGGACCCCCCGTCATGTATACTGCAAGTATCCCCTCCCCCTCCCGGCCTTCATATTTGTGGTAGACAATATCAGTGCAGATTGCCATGCCAAATAGAGTTTATTGTGTCTATTTACTTTTTTGCTATCCCCCACTGTGGATCTCAAATCGTCCACATCCCCCCCTACCCCGTCTTTTTCCTCCCCAATAACAAACAACATGGCCGACATAATTTGTACCCATTCAATACAAAAAAATCACGGATAAACGCTCAGGAAACACTCACGAGAAGAGAAAACGCACATTTATCACTATCAACTCCTTAAAATATCAAATTAATAATGATTTGCCTACCTGCAGCTCGCCATTGAATCGCTCGCTATCACACGTGGTCCGGGTGCAGCTCTTTCAAAAGAATTCAGCGAAATGCTTCACCTGAACATTGAAAAGAAATGCAAAATGATAAACAAGAAATCACAACACAAGTACCACACGTAAAAAAGGATGACAGAGGGAGAAAAAAACACGTCAAATGCAAACCTTTTGAGCGCCACGTTCGCGGTTCAGCAACATGGACGAACTGTCATTGCAAAGGATGCTGGGAGGTTTTATGCAGCTCGCGCGTTATCCACGCGAGGTACATTGTACCTGCGAGGAATTTGCAGCTGGATCGCGTTTCTCGAAAGTCCCAGCCGAAGCCAAAATGTGAACTGAATAGTGGCGCGAGCCCTAGCTTTCACAAACCAGTCCGTTTCGTTTCTTTAACGGGTATTTATATTGCATTACTATTACTAGAAAACACCATCGATCTTGAATTCAAGGAGAGCTCGCTTTACGGGCCGGATAATTATCGAGACGTTCGAGAAACGTGGACTATAAAAATGTATAAACAATATAATATATTAGTTAATCCCAACTGTACGGTCGTCAGCCTTTCTGTATTAAGTTCTACTATAAAAATAACAGGTTTAATGTGAAGCTTTAGCCTAGGTCATGTGACACTTGGCGGAACGCGTATGAAACGTGAGAGAACACTGAGGGGACGCTAACGGAATAAACGGAGAACGCGTGAGAAAATGCTCGCCAAATTTGCCGCAAACCATTAGATAACCCAGCTGCAGGCATAGGCGTAAGGGCTGTACCGCCCCCCCCCCCCCCCCCACGAAAAAATGGGGGGAAGTCAGATTGTTTGGGCAGCAAGAGAAATTTGGGCAGAGCAACTTGGGAGAATTTTTTGGCAATTGTTCATCCCCCTCCCCCCCCCCCCCCTCCGTGGTAAAAAAAAAAAGCCCGTTCGCCTATTGGTACAGGGAGATCATATCGGAAGGAACAGCTGGGAACCCATGGTAGAGTGCGCAGAAAGCAGGGAAACGAGTAATA
The DNA here is from genome assembly GCA_947652115.1 of Blastomussa wellsi. Taxonomy (NCBI): domain Eukaryota; kingdom Metazoa; phylum Cnidaria; class Anthozoa; order Scleractinia; family Plerogyridae; genus Blastomussa; species Blastomussa wellsi. The sequence continues at coordinate 2,265,000 of OX393574.1, read as the reverse complement.
TAGTGACGAAACGAAGGAATGAATTGGCTGTAACGGACGAGAGAATGTACGGGAAACCCGTGCGACTCGAACTGCGGGCTCTCGAGCCAGACTTGTCTAAACTCCATCACTTAGAAGTGATGGATTTCTGTATTTATTCTGTATTTATTCTACTTTAGTATGCTGCTATTTATTCTTTATTCTTCTGTGTTCTGTAACTTTGGTCCCTGGGTGAAAGTTCGAATAACATGATTTCTGAAATTTTTAAAGTAGCTTTCATAGACGCGTACCTTTAGAATTTGAGGCTAAATTTATCAAACGAGGGCCCCCAACTCAAAACTTTGTGAATTACTTCAGACTGACCCATAGACACTTATGAAGACACTGGCGTACAGTACATAATTTGCCCAAAAAATTATAACAAGTTGCCTTGCCCAAAGTTCTCTTTCTGCCCAAAAATCTCAGTTGCCCAAACTTTTGGGGCCCGTACGCCGATGTGAAAACAGAATGTAGCAAGCAGCTAGCTAAGCCTCTCAAAATAAGCCAGATTGTTTGAGCAATATCTTAACCCACATTAGCAACATTTTTTGTTAGATCTGATGTGCTCAAGCGATTTTATCTTAATTATGTTCTTGCAGAATATTTATTCATTAGGAAAATCGGTAGTAAAAAACATTTAGGTGGTATGTCCCAACCTTTTCTCACTTAAAATAGTTCTAATTAACCACTTGAAAAAAAAAATGTTTTACTAAAGATGGTAATTAATATTTTAGCAATACAATCATCGTTCTATTTATCTCTAGGAATCGAGCATATTGTTCTGGAATCGAGGCACGTGGAGTCAATATTTCAATCCGACGTTTCTTGACTTTAAAATGTTTTGATATTTAGCCATTCTTCTTGTGTTGAGACGAAGCTAAAGGAAAGAGCGTCCGAAGATTCTTCAGGAAAAATATTGTACTGAGGTAAGTTTGAGTTTGACTGTAGCCGGAGAAAAAAAGGCAAGTGCCTAAGTTTAGGCTAAGTATAGATAGATTTCTTTATATCAGCGCGGATGGTTTTAAAAAAACGAGACAGGGCTAATTTGAAACAATTTGTTTCGATCTTTGCAGTTAGCAAGAATCGACCGTTCTACTCCCATACACACCTTGCGTGAATTGATATCGTTGTTTCTGTTTTTGTTACATATATGCTGTGAAAGGTGGTTCTAGCTTTTAAGTCTGTGGATGAAACTCTAGTGTGTGACCATTCAAATGAGCTATTGAGCAGTACTTTTCTGTGGTACTGTTCATCCAATTCGTTATTGTCGTTTTTGAATCATTTTTCGATTTTTGAACTTCAGGAGCAAGGTGCGAGGATAAACCTCTTCAGACGAGCGCAGCGTATTTACGCGCTAAACTCTAAGCTTTTTACTCTTATTCGATGGAATACCTTCTCCAATACATAGAGAGAAACTTTGCCTATATATGGGTGTCGTTTTAATTTTCAAGGAGATCGATATTACGTCCTGCAAAGGAAACCACTGATCTCTATTTGTCGTCGATCTAAATTAGCATTGCCACTTGTTCTTCAAAGTTGTTACTGTTGTTTTTTGGTTCTTTCTAGCTTTCTCTGAAAAAAAAATGATAGTGGAAAGTTCTACTTCTTCCAAATAAGCTAAGACCATAAATGAAATTGCTATTAAAGAGATTCTACTCTGTTATTGTGCTATCAAGTTAATAAAGGAATTATTTTAATAACGTCCTTCCTCTCTTCCTGCACATTTGTACCGGCATTAAAATTATGTCCGAAAAACTATTTCTCCACTCTTGTAAAAATACGTCTCATCGCATGCATAATTTCTCCTACAAATATCGGTACAGAAAATGCAAGGACTCTAGGTTGTAAGAATAACTAACAACTATTTTCTCTGTATTGGTTACTAGTGGTGGATATTTACCGCGCCGCGAAGATAGCCAATCAGAGCGAGCCAATGATGATAATGATGAAATATAAATAACGATATCCACTGTGTACACTAAATAAAGTCATTAACATCATCATCATCATCATCACCATCAATCTTCATTTAAAACACGAAATTGTATCATAAAAATGTGCTTCCTAGGAGTCGAAAACATTTAGAATCTTCAGAAATCTTCCGATAATGATCGGTAATCTTCGGAAAATTGTCGAAAACTTCGTCAAGAAATGTTTGTAAAATAAACAAAATAATACATGGTTGCTTGGATACGACATTTCTCTTGTCGTGTTCAACTCGATATATAATAGCCCAATACATGAAAATCAAGAATGGGAAAATTCCGCCACTTTTAACCCTTTCCTGCCCAAGCGTGACTTATAGATTTTACTCTGTCTAACGCCAGACGATTTTACTCGTCCAAGGGAGACCCCTTGGGCAGTAAAGGGTTAAGGCATGATGTTTTTGTTTACTAAGAAGACGTCTAACAGAATGAACGAATTTTGCTATCTTTGTACGTATTGGATCGTCGCATGCAAAAAGGGCGCCTGCTTTGAAAACTTATTAAAGCAAATATGTCAACAGGAAGTCGGGATAGAAATGAAATGATTAGGCCCAATCAAAAAGCTTTGTTGCGCCGTGATATTACCCATGCAAGAACAACACCAATATTGAAATGAGCATAATGAACTGGAAATTGAAATCAGTTTATATGGAGTTCATCGGTAGTAAATCAGAGTTTATGCACGAAAAATATCGTGTCAAGGGTTTAAAAGTAAAAGACAATTCAACTCTTAAAGACGTCCTTGAAATTTCAAAGATTGCCGAGATAGATGAGATATTCCGTGTATGGGCATATATTGAAGGGACACTGAAAATGAGAATACACTGAAAATCAGTCAAGGAGCACAACTTTGAACTATACAAGACGTTTTGTCAAATTGCACTTGGGTTGAATTCAAAAACAAACAGAAACAAAGGCTGATTGGCTTATAATCTCAAGGCAAGGGCTTTGGGTGGTGGGCCGCTCCTGAATTCTAACGGCCTACTCGTTATTCTGTAATCCATCGTTGGAAAATAAAGTTTCCCGAGCAATTTCCTGTTTTGGATAAGATTGATGGAAAGGTGTACCTAAAGATACGTGAAACTGAATAAAAGCCCACTGCAAGAGTTTGCGTTAGTTGATAGCCAGAATCCGTTTTTTTTTTTCTTTATAAAATTAGTTTCGTAATAGGAGTTACTCTACAAATCTTAACAATAAGAAAATTCTCGAATATGATTGGTCCTTAGTTGATTAGATTTAGCACGCCTTATTTTTGACCAAATTGGAGCGCGCGCAGCTATAAAGTGTCCAATAACAAGGTTTGCGTGTTGTGCATGCGCGCGCTCTTTCTTTGGTACACCCGAAACTCCTTGATATTCCTAGAACTTTCATTTTCAAAAAACGCTTTTTTATCACGGTGATGATAAAACGTCAACAGGTTTTTCTTTGCGGAAGTTTTTCTCGAATTTTGTTATAGTTATGATTAATTGGTAACAGGACTTTGTGTCGTCCAATTCTGTCTGTAATCATCCTCGTGATTAATCAAATCGGACTCCCACTTCGCGGTCGTCCGATTTTGTTAATCACTCGTATGATTACAGACCGAATTGGACTCCACTCAGTTCTATCACCCATTACTAATACTAATAGAGTGCTGCTAATTCTATTGCAATGATTACTACAAGTTATTTTGTGTGTTTTTCTTCTACAGCAGCCTATATCAGCGCGGCCAGCGTGGTCTAAAAATGAACGTGAAAGACTGTTTCCTGTTAGTATTGTGTACGACTGTTTTACTTGCGAAAACATCAGGTGCGTCACAAAGTTGCTGATACTTGAGAGAACTGGTTAAATTGCAAAGTTTCCAAAGCCTATATTTCATCCGGGAAGAGACGGGGTGCGCATTTTCGCAATTTACAGGCGAAGAAGACTGCGTCCAAACAAGCTTTTAATTTACCGTAGATATCTTCTCGCTTGTGGTCTTTATTCTTTCATTCGTCATATATTAAATTCCAAAAGATGATTTGGAGGGTAAAAGTATTGGCTGTTGCGTTTGTGCTAGATACACCGATTGCTGGAGAAGGAGGCAGAGCTCGCCTCCACCGTGCCGCACTCCTCGTGATTATCAGGAAAATAAGCTTCTGGTCATCATGGGTCCCTAGCTGTACTCTTCAATGCGGGACAGGTAAACCCTGGGAGCCAGAGCCTTCTCATACGCGGCTGACTAACCTGCGATCACACGTTCTTATAAGTATTCTTATTTTTTTGCGGCGGGAGGAAAAACATAATTTGAAGAAGAACGCCTGATCGCAGGTTATTGTGTGGCCCGCACGAAAGGCCGCTCTTGGCGGCGGTCTTCGAAATATTCCCTGCGTCCGAGAGAAAACCTCTGGTACCCAGCGAAGGACAAGAACGAGAATCAAAACTTTAGTTGAGACTTGTGGAGGTTCATGTCCGAACGTTTTACTAGAGACTCTCCCATACAATCATATAGAGACAAATGTCAGAATCCAGGAATTGGGCTATCGCCTTGAGCAACTCTTATGCTTCTTTGATGCTCTTTAAACTTTCCGCATGCATGCATAGTTCGCATAGGCGTAAAAGCCGGGATTTGCTTTTCCGATTTTAGTGGTAGCCACATTTCGGTACAGTTCTCGTGAACTGTCGTGGGTGAGTTTAATAAAATTTCTTTGCATTATATATTTTTGTAGTGGTCCCGCCAGTACATTTTGCAGACTTTCTTTCCTTTAACAATGGCAAATACAATGTTTCGTGGATGTACAACAGCACTACTGACAGGCTGCATTTCATGACTGAGGTCATGACAACTGGATGGGTCGGATTCGGTTTCGCTACTCAAGCACCAACTGGTATGATCGGGTACGATGTTGCCGTTGGAGGAGTTGTTAACGGAACTGGCTACTTGAAGGTAACACTATGTTGTGGGAATCGCGAATTTCAAGACAATTTCAGTCTGTATCTATAACTGTATGACTTTAGAGCGAGTTTCAATTGAAATTATTCAATCTAAAAGAACACAGAAAATCCAGTGAACCAATCAAAACTCTAAGTAATTACACGTAGCCGACAAAAAACGCGGGAAAACGTACACTCGCTAACAACGATTGCATTTGGTTTTACTTCTGATTGGTTGATGAAGTGGCGCCAGATTTTTAAACCAATCACCGGGCTTAGTAATGAAAATTGATTTACTCCACCAGGATTACCTCACTATTGCTCTAACTACACCAGAACTGGACTCTCAGCAAGACTGGGTGCTAACTTACTCTCAAGAGGAAAACGGGAAAACAACGCTGCAGTTTTATCGCGACCGAAATACGACCGATCATGTGAATGATACTGCTGTTCCGGTAAGATACGTTAAAATAAGGTAAGATAAGATACGATAAGATACGTTAAGATATACGCGCTTTCAGTTAGGTGCTTTAGATAATAACACCCTTTGGACTTGGAAGCTTGGTTACAATCAGGAGAAGCCATTGTTCGATGACGAATTTTGGGACATGGAATGAAAGCCAAAATGAACCAAAAATAAAGTTGTTCTGTTTTCTCTAATGTTTCATAAAAATAGAAGAGACACCCACAAACGCGTCAACATAAATTTGTTTAGCGTGCGCAATTTCAAGCGTCTAGAACTGATTCATCAAAATAGAGTCCGATTAAGGATTTAGAAAGAAAGGGAAATATTTTGGGTTATACACATTATACACCCAAAGAGCTGGTTAAAAGTGTCACATACATATAGGTTTTTTCGTGTTCTTCATTCACCTCAGTGTAAATGAATTTTCTTTCCTAGCGAGGGGCGCCAATTTTCCTTATATGGGCTTATCATTCTTCACTCGACGTAATACCAGGACTGTTTCCCCATGCACAGCACACTTATAGAGGCTGGCATCACGTGATATTTATACCCGCAGTTGGACCAACGCCTACACCAACACCAGGTAAAATTACACAACAAGCCAATGGTCGCTTCTTAGTGTAAAAGGCGCCGTTGAACGGCGGAGTTCTTTAAACTTTTGTGGGGGATTAACGACGCGCTTGGTGTGAAACAATTGTTTTGAGCGAAGACGATATCTACACCAAGAGAGCTGGAAACATGTCTTGTAGCCGTCAACACTATTAGATTTAATCACTTTTCTTTCAACCTCAAAATATATCCGATTAAATCCTAATTAATGAAACGAACTATAACAGCGAGTGAAAGAAATGTTACACGAATCCGCGAGGTTTCATTTTCCGATTAGGTTCATCGTAAATAATAGGTTGATTTGCATATACGTGATTAATATTCTCCATTTTATTTTAGCGCGACTCTAATAACGTACTTATGTGGTAATTAACGATGGCGCAAAACTATTTACAATGAACGGTTCTGGTGAAACAGTCATTAAAATGAATAGCAAAATATAATCTTCAGGAATATTCATTAAAAAACTGACAAATCTCAAAATTGATCGAAAAATGAAAGATTGAAAAAGGAGTAATAAAACATCGTTTTATGTAACAACGTTTGAGGTGGTCGTACGCGAGTATCAAGAAACAAAAGAAAATTATTTTCAGCTATTTACAATACGAAGTCTAATAATTCTGCAATCTAACTTTCTAGTTATTGGCAGAAAACCAAAAACTACTCTAAAAATCATTATAAACTTGATATTTGTAATTTGCGTTTCCGATCGATTTTCCGACGTGAAAACACATGTTTATCCTACAAATCGAGCCGATGAATTAATCACAAATTTACGCTAATGTATCTAGGGCACTTACGGCCGAGAAAATTTAGCTGGAAAAACACCATAGACGATGTTTAAAGTTATCTCAAAAGGACAAGGGATTAATCAGTTCAGTGCAATGTAGTGTTAATTGTGATCTCTGGATTGGTCGAGAGGCAGTTTTTAGCGATATTCGTGAGGGCAGGAATGTCAAACTTCCCATCTTTTAAGGCCCGTAAAACCAGTGCGCCAAAAGAATAAATGTCACTTGACGTTGTCTGCCTTTCCCCACGATGCAACTCAGGCGCGATGTGAGGGTAGCGTCTGGATGCTTCTTTCGGGTTGAGCTTGGGCTTCAAAAGCCTCGCTGTTTTAATTTTTCGACTTTTGCCGAAGTCTATACAACAGGTCGATGATCATTGCCATCCAAAACTACATTGTTCCCCTTGAGATCGTTTTGCAAATACCCCCGACTGTGCACATACAGCGCTAATTGTGCAGAAGAGCTCCCCAAAAAACCTGTCGCCGACTGTCGGTCGTCTGTCGGCGGAATGTCGGCCGTCTGTCGACCAACTGTTGGCCGACAAACGGCCGAGAGTCGGCCAGTTGTCGGCCGACAGACGACCGACAGTCGGCCGACAGTTGGTGATGTGTCGGTAAGATGTCGGTAACTTGTCGGTATCATGTCGGTACAATGTACATTTAGAAACATTCGCAATGTCGCCACAGCTTTAGATAGGGTTAAACTAATCCCTTCAACGGCGTGTTGCTGAAGGACTAAATAAACCGAGCCTTGTCAGTGCATACACCAAATAGATGAGGTATACTAGGGTGGTCACCCAGATCGGCGATTACTTCGGCCTCGTGGGTAGCTTCATTTTTAGCCCGCTCTATTTCTTGAGATGTAAAATCTTTTGTGTTCATGACTTTAACGAGCACACTGAAGTTGCTACGGCACACGGCGGAAAAGCAGCTTCCAAATATACCAGTTCCAATCACCTTACTTTTATTCAGCAGCAACCAAACGCGTCTCATATCGCATTTTTAGCATCGGCCCTCTTGCTGATGCCTTGCATGAGCAGGACCTAGTAAGGTTGAAAGAAGAAGAAGTTGTAGGTTTGACAAGTCAAAATCCAGTGGATCAGCTTGAAGCTGCCAAGAGTCGAAGCTCCTGGAGCATCAAAAAGCTTATTAAGAGAGCTGATTACAAGGGGGCATTGGAAGTCGGTCGAGGAGAAAAACGAAACACGCGTGAAAGTGAATTGATTTGGTGGCCTGGACTTTTCCCTAAAACAAAGCATGGAAAACGGGCAATTAGATTCTTCATAAAGAAAGTCCGAACGTTTTACTAGAGACTCTCCCATACAATCATATAAAGACAAATGTCAGAATCCAGGAATTTTGCTATCGCCTCGAGCAACTCTTATGCTTCTTTGATGCTCTTTAAACTTTCCGCGTGCATGCATAGCTCGCATAGGCGTAAAAGCCGGGATTTGCTTCTCCGATTTTGGTGGTAGCCACATTTCGGTACAGTTCTCGTGAACTGTCGTGAGTGAGTTTAATAAAATTTCTTTGCATTATATATTTTTGTAGTGGTCCCGCCAGTACATTTTGCAGACTTTATTTCCTTTAACAATGGCAAATACAATGTTTCGTGGATGTACAACAGCACTACTGACAGGCTACATTTCATGACTGAGGTCATGACAACTGGATGGGTCGGATTCGGTTTCGCTACTCAAGCACCAACTGGTATGATCGGGTACGATGTTGCCGTTGGAGGAGTTGTTAACGGAACTGGCTACTTGAAGGTAACACTTTGTTGTGGGAATCGCGAATTTCAAGACAATTTCAGTCTGTATCTATAACTGTATGACTTTAGAGCGAGTTTCAATTGAAATTATTCAATCTAAAAGAACACAGAAAATCCAGTGAACCAATCAAAACTCTAAGTAATTACACGTAGCCGACAAAAAACGCGGGAAAACGTACACGCGCTAACAACGATTGCATTTGGTTTTACTTCTGATTGGTTGAAGAAGTGGCGCCAGATTTTTAAACCAATCACCGGGCTTAGTAATGAAAATTGATTTACTCCACCAGGATTACCTCACTATTGCTCTAACTACACCAGAACTGGACTCTCAGCAAGACTGGGTGCTAACTCACTCTCAAGAGGAAAACGGGAAAACAACGCTGCAGTTTTATCGCGACCGAAATACGACCGATCATGTGAATGATACTGCTGTTCCGGTAAGATACGTTAAGATATATAAACTTTTATATTTTTTTAACAACTGAACGCGCTTTCAGTTAGGTGCTTTAGATAATAACACCCTTTTGGCTTGGTAGCTTGGTTACAATCAGGAGAAGCTATTGTTCGATGACGAATTTTGGGACATGGAATGAAAGCCAAAATGAACCAAAAATAAAGTTGTTCTGTTTTCTCTAATGTTTCATAAAAATAGAAGAGACACCCACAAACGCGTCAACATAAATTTGTTTAACGTGCGCAATTTCAAGCGTCTAGAACTCATTCAACAAAATAGAATCCGATTAAGGATTTAGAAAGAAAGGGAAATATTTTGGGTTATACACATTATACACCCAAAGAGCTGGTTAAAAGTGTCACATACATATAGGTTTTTTCGTGTTCTTCATTCACCTCAGTGTAAATGAATTTTCTTTTCTAGCGAGGGGCGCCAATTTTCCTTATATGGGCTTATCATTCTTCACTCGACGTAACACCAGGACTGTTTCCCCATGCACAGCACACTTATAGAGGCTGGCATCACGTGATATTTATACCCGCAGTTGGACCAACGCCTACACCAACACCAGGTAAAATTACCCTTACTACTCGGTGGTTCCATGTTGCCGTGCGTCTGTTCAGTAATAGATCACTGATGACGTCAAAATGTGGTAACAACAAAAATAAGTGACACACGAGGCGATATCTTCTCGCTTGTGGTCTTTATTCTTTCATTCCTCATATATTAAATTCCAAAAGATGATTTGGAGGGTAAAAGTATTGGCTGTTGCGTTTGTGCTAGTAGTTTTTGCTCGATACACCGATTGCTGGAGAAGGAGGCAGAGCTCGCCTCCGCCGTGCCGCACTCCTCGTGATTATCAGGAATATAAGCTTCTGGTCATCATGGGTCCCTGTCCTCTTCAATGCGGGACAGGTAAACCCTGGGAGCCAGAGCCTTCTCATACGCGGCTTCCGGTTTCGTGTCTGACTAACCTGCGATCACACGTTCTTATAAGTATTCTTATTTTTTTGCGGCGGGAAGAAAAACATAATTTGAAGAAGAACGCCTGATCGCAGGTTATTGTGTGGCCCGCACTTCGAAAGGCCACTCTTGGCGGCGGTCTTCGAAATATTCCCTGCGTCCGAGAGAAAACCTCTGGTACCCAGCGAAGGACAAGAACGAGAATCAAAACTTTAGTTGAGACTTGTGGAGGTTCATGTCCGAACGTTTTACTAGAGACTCTCCCATACAATCATATAGAGGCAAATGTCAGAATCCAGGAATTGTGCTATCGCCTCGAGCAACTCTTATGCTTCTTTGATGCTCTTTAAACTTTCCGCATGCATACATAGCTCGCCTAGGCGTAAAAGCCGAGATTTGCTTTTCCGATTTTGGTGGTAGCCACATTTCGGTACAGTTCTCGTGAACTGTCGTGAGTGAGTTTAATAAAATTTCTTTGCATTATATATTTTTGTAGTGGTCCCGCCAGTACATTTTGCAGACTTTATTTCCTTTAACAATGGCAAATACAATGTTTCGTGGATGTACAACAGCACTACTGACAGGCTGCATTTCATGACTGAGGTCATGACAACTGGATGGGTCGGATTCGGTTTCGCTACTCAAGCACCAACTGGTATGATCGGGTACGATGTTGCCGTTGGAGGAATTGTTAACGGAACTGGCTACTTGAAGGTAACACTATGTTGTGGGAATCGCGAATTTCAAGACAATTTCAGTCTGTATCTATAACTGCATGACTTTAGAGCGAGTTTCAATTGAAATTAGTCAATCTCAAAGAACACAGAAAATCCAGTGAGCCAATCAAAACTCTAAGTAATTACACGTAGCCGACAAAAAACGCGGGAAAACGTGCACGCGCGAACAACGATTGCATTTGGTTTTACTTCTGATTGGTTGAAGAAGTGGCGCCAGATTTTTTAAACCAATCACCGGGCTTAGTAATGAAAATTGATTTACTCCACCAGGATTACCTCACTATTGCTCTAACTACACCAGAACTGGACTCTCAGCAAGACTGGGTGCTAACTCACTCTCAAGAGGAAAACGGGAAAACAACGCTGCAGTTTTATCGCGACCGAAATACGACCGATCATGTGAATGATACTGCTGTTCCGGTAAGATACGTGAAGATATATAAATTTTTATATATTTTTTAACAACTGAACGCGCTTTCAGTTAGGTGCTTTAGATACTAACACCCTTTGGACTTGGAAGCTTGGTTACAATCAGGAGAAGCCATTGTTCGATGACGAATTTTGGGACATGGAATGAAAGCCAAAATGAACCAAAAATAAAGTTGTTCAGTTTTCTCTAATGTTTCATAAAAATAGAAGAGACACCCACAAACGCGTCAACATAAATTTGTTTAACGTGCGCAATTTCAAGCGTCTAGAACTGATTCAACAAAATAGAATCCGATTAAGGATTTAGAAAGAAAGGGAAATATTTTGGGTTATACACATTATACACCCAAAGAGCTGGTTAAAAGTGTCACATACATATAGGTTTTTTCGTGTTCTTCATTCACCTCAGTGTAAATGAATTTTCTTTTCTAGCGAGGGGCGCCAATTTTCCTTATATGGGCTTATCATTCTTCACTCGACGTAACACCAGGACTGTTTCCCCATGCACAGCACACTTATAGAGGCTGGCATCACGTGATATTTATACCCGCAGTTGGACCAACGCCTACACCAACACCAGGTAAAATTACCCTTACTACTCGGTGGTTCCATGTTGCCGTGCGTCTGTTCAGTAATAGATCACTGATGACGTCAAAATGTGGTAACAACAAAAATAAGTGACACACGAGGCGATAGCCGATGATAAGAAAATTAACTGCGTTTATTCCGATATCTGTCCCCAGGCTGCGGTGGCCAACTTCATAGTCCAAATGGATCATTTTCGTCTCCAGGCTTCCCCCAGAATTACCCCAATAACGCCCTATGCACGTGGAGAATAAACCTGGCTCGAGGTTCAACATTGAATATTACTTTTGTAGAGTTTAACACAGAGCAATGGTAGGTAAATAAAATTATCTCATTTTTCAGACCGTTGATAACATGCATATCCGACCATCAAAAACGTGCGATAAGCACAAATTAAACCAAACGAGTCACGCAGTTCTCGATTCGTCTCCCTCGGTTGTGGGCCGCGACTCATGCAGTAGTAAAAGAGACGAGAAACAGGTATATAGCAAGGGGAAAAAGAAAGCGGTAAGATTCACATCTCCCGGTCCACCCAACTTTCTACTGATAGGGTTCAGTGCTCCCCTCCCCTCCCTCCTCTAAGGCTAAATAGACTGCGATGAGTCTGCGCAGCCTTTTTCTTACTTTTTGTGAAGTCGAGAGCTGTTTAAACTGAATCTGAGGGGAAGCCTATAGCTTACAGGCTTAACGCTATAACTCAGGACGCGCAAGATCCCATGTTTAAGCAACTTAAGCTTATCAGAGACGGAACACAGTTGGCACTGCATAACGCCAAGGGTTAGCGGTTGAATACTTTTGCCTCCTACGCTGCCGGTTTTAGGTCAGTCTATTCCACGCGGCTGCCTGTGGATGTAGCTAATATTTCAAGTGAATAATCATTTATTTGTTTCCGTGTCACTATTTTCCAGTTAGATAGACTCAATTAGAATTCATTGTTAGTTATTAATTGAATTATTTTCTTCCCAGCTGTGATTACCTGGAATTTCAAAATGGATCACTTTCGGTGAGAACTTTCAGTGGGAATCTGGGACCCTTCTCTGCCCCGCTTTTGACAGCTTCTGCTGATAACACAGTTGTCGTGCTGGTGTTTTCATCTGACAGGGATGTCAATGAAAAGGGCTTCAAAGCATATTACACCATTACTTTACCATCACGTGAGTGTTGACTAACATCGAATTTCTCCCTATGTTATCTATACACAGTGAGGAATAAACCTTTCGAGAATAAGGAAATTCATCAGGCAGCAGATAATAGGGACCTTCAGATTGGATTACGAATACGAGATTGAGTACGAGTACGGCCTTTTAAACCCAGTGCTTATACCTTATTAACACCCCTGTGTAACAGACCCAGTGGAATTTTTATCCTCACTGGGTTTTCGGGAAAAAGTCACTGGATCTGCTCGTTTTGTTTCATTTTCATTTTGATTTGATGAACGTCCAAATTCTCAGAAGAAACATTAAAATAAATGTATGGAATCAGTAGGGAGAGTTAAATGTCACGGTCCCCTTACAGATAAGTATGTCAACCGGCCGATAAGGCGCGGACATTCGTAGCAATTCTGGGTGTAAACTTGGCCATATGCTAAAATATTCAACTCAAAATGACCGACGCAGTAAGTAAGCTTCTATACGTACAATCACGTATAACCAAAATTGGTTTACTTAAGATGGGTCAAGAAGTGAAGAGAAATCTTCTACAACTTTGAAACTTTTGCCTCAGTCCTCTCAAAGTAGAGATGTTGAAAAAAGAAGGATGTCGTCGTGCTTAGCAATTGTAAGATTGGATCGTGCCGCTCTTTCTCGTAACTTTTTTTAGGAAGTATATACCTACTGAAATTTCTTCGCGCAATGTTGCAGCGGTAGAAAGTAATTATTGTGTATGTATGGAGTGTGCGGAGCATTAAGGGCAACACGGACTACGAAACTACGAATGCATACTTGTGACCGATTGCCAACATTTTTAATACCGATTTCTGTACTTATTTAAGAATCGGAGAGTACCATTCTACGGTGTGATCGTTAGCTGTGTTAGCTAGTGTTCACTTCACGCACTTCTGCACCGATATAAGTCACTTTTGTAAACCTGTTCTTTTTTTTATTTTAACTTTACTCACTAACCGGCTAATTAACCTTCCTCTTAATTTCCAGCCGTTGTCACAACACCAACTCCAGTGGTACCGGTGACGACTACACAGCCACGTGCACCCTTCATCGGCAAGTTCAAAATATTTGTTCATATATTCAATCCGTCGAGCGTGAAGCTAAAAAACTCGGGTAAAAAAATCACCTATGTAAGTGGAAAATTGGTCTAGCCCTGGATCTCACACGTCCATTTTCCCACTCGGTGCTTCATAAGCTTCAAGCTCGTCCGGCTTAGTTCATAGGTCTGCTAGTAGTCAGAATCCTTACAGTAAAACCTTTCTATTTAATAGTTAATAATTCATGGCAGAATTAACTGGCTGTGACTGAGAGGTGGTCGTTCATTGCTTGATGCGAGAAATGATCGCGCCAAAATTAAATCTCTATTTTATAGAAACGGTGTCATTTTATTTAGAACGTCCCTCAGGAAAGGCCGGAATGTAATAACAAAACATAACGCTATGAATAAATGTTTGCTTCGAACTGGGCTGCACTGACTTCAGGGACGAAGCCAGGATTTTTCAAAGGGGGGGGGGGGGGGGGGGTCACACTGTGTGTCACTATGTTGATTCTTCGGATTCGCGCGTTTTCGCCACCCGAATATTGTACGCTGTTTACTTTGTCTCACGGTGGGGGGAGGGCAGGAGCACCACAGGTCACCCCATGCACCCCCTCCCCCCTAGCTACGTCCTTAGGCTTCTATCAATCAATCAATCAACTTTATTTAAAACACGGTAAATGGCTCAACAAGCTGGTTTTCAGACATGCCGTGTAAGAATTACAAGATATAAATGCTAAAAATTACAAAAATTGCAAGATATAAGGACTAAAGGACTAATAAGCTAGGTATAACTTAGCGCTAAAATATTATTTAATATCAAGGAAATTTAAGTAATAATTAGCTAGTAACAATCATAATGTACAATATAACAACACGAAACAAGCAATGCAGAAATGGGCCCTAGCGATGTGAAATGTGTCCTAGGATATCGCACGTTTAAAGCTTGCAGGATCCCTTTTCTCACGTATTTGATTTGACAGTTTGGTCCAAGCACTTGCATTTCGATAAGAGAAAGAACGGCTTCATGTTTTGACTGTTTTTTCTCAGGATGTGGCGGTAATTTGACAGGAGCAACAGGAAGATTTGCGTCTCCTGGTCACCCTTCGGATTACCCAAACAACTTGCGATGCGTCTGGACTTTGGATATTCCCGCTTATAACTATCTCAGGCTCAGATTTATATTGTTCCATACAGAGATGTGGTAAATAGTTTCTTGCACTTAAAGGGCTCTAGTCAACCACGCCTTTGTTATTGTTTACATGCGAGAGTTTCAGTTTTATATTTTACGCTGAGCGTGTCAAAACTAAAGAGATCACTAAGAAAATTGCTAAATTGGTAGTTAATACCATAACATACAGCAATGCAATAACATTTCACTTCGCTATACAATTTCCATAATTTCGATGGCGGAGGCTGACACGAAGGGGTTTAGTACCTTCAACAAGTAGCGGGTATAAGTCCCATCGAGTGGCCTAGCCAATTTTCAATAAAAATATTGTCCTGCGATGGTTCACACGATGGACTTGTTCCCGCGACTTGCTGCAGGGTCAAGTCCCCTCGCTAGCCACCATTTTTTACTCCACGACACTCAACCAGCATTTCTTTCAACGGCGTTTACGCCAATCCTTTTCAGCCTGATAAAGCGCGCTCAGTGCAAAAGTTAATTGGAGTATATTCTAGAATAAATGATTCCATTCCTGGATGGCTGGTAGATGGTTAGATTGGAAGATAATGCCCTAAGCTGAAAGGTTGTTCTCAAAAATTTCAGTTGCCCTCGGCCAGTTGCTCATTTTCTACCATTTGTCAGCTTCAATGTTGTTGGGTTGGGCAACATACCAGCCATCTGAACAGGCTTTTTGAATTCATATACAAGTATGTTTTTCAACCACGCAAGGCACATGTTGCATACGCAAGTGCTATTCCAGTCCTGAAGGGGTCAGTGCATCAATTGTGTTGGTAATCAATAAATGACTCCGCGTTTCGCCCACCCAAATGTGTACATAGTAATGTTATGTAATTTTTCTCGTAGCTGTGACTTCGTTGAGTTGACTGATAACGCTGGCGACAGAATAGAAAGGCTGTCTGGTTTTAGACCATTACACACTGTCAGAGTGGACAGTACGACAACTGGCATGGTTAGTGTCACCTTGGACACTGATTCATCGATCAGACGGACTGGATTCTTGGCTGAGTACCACATTAAACGCTGTAAGTGACTGAGTTCTTGACGACAAACTAACGCCTTTAGGTCTAAGAAAGCCGAAGTACAAAGTACGTGTCACTAAGAATAGGATCGACATCACACAAGCCTTGCTTTAGAATGAAGGATTCTTGACTGAGTACCACATTAAACGCTGTAAGTGACCTATGGACGACAAACTAACGCCTTTACTTCTAAGAAAGCCGAAGTACAAAATAAGTATTGCTAAGAATGGGATGAACATCACACAAGCCTTGATTTGGAACAAGATTCTTGGCTGAGTACCGCATTATTCCCTGTACGTAAAGTAAAGCATTTAGCGCAAATGGCTCATAATTCCCAGTGTTTCAACGACAGCAACAACAACAAAGTTTATTTGTACTGTAAAAAGGTAACTAACTAATTAAACAATACGTGCATTAAAAATACATACAGTAGCTGGTCACCGAAAAAAAAAAGCTAAACTAGCCGGGTGATCACCATACTTTATTAATTGAAAATAAGTATATAGCCGTGAAAGAGGCATTGCTGTATTTTACGCCATCTTTGCTGACCGCTGACCGCTGACCCTGTTACTCCTGGAGTATTGTTACTCCCCTTGTATGGGATGCTAGACTGCTAGTTCATCTCAGGCTATTATCTAGCACTCTTTCGGGTTTCCCCAACAATTCGCCGGTACCCATTGATACCCCTGAGGGAAAGGACGCACTTTGAGAGTAAAGTGTCTTGCAATGAGCTATATAAACGCAGTCTATGAAGCTGAATTGCCAGTTTGAAGCTGGTAACAAAGTTAATCTTTCTAAGGATTTTTACTTTATCTTTCAGTGCCACGTAACGCATCTTCTCTCGTTGTGCCGTTTACCACGCCAGTCACAGAAATACCATTATTGACTTCCACTCCTTTTGCAACCGCGCTGGCGACAGCAATACCAACATCGAGATCCATTCCTTTCCCGACGACGTCGGCTGCAGCAATATCAACAATCTCATCTGCTCCTTTCAATACCACAGTCTTTACAGTGAAGCCAACTACGTCTAACTTAACACCAGTGATATCATCTTCAGTGACGCCACCTGTGATTCTTCCACCTGATGTTCAGAAGTGGGTGGAAAAAAAAATTAATATTTCATGATCTTTGAAAGCCTGGATATGGATGTGTCTTGACTGGGAGCTCGAGATGCATGGTGACAATCGCTTTAAATGATTGCCACACGAACCTCGCTCACGTGTCCAAACATGGACGACAGATCACGTAGCAAAGAATACTTGTACAGGAAACCTGGACAAAAACAACTAACTGAACGATCTTCATACTAGTTGTCGCAACGACTGAACGGTCACAAAACAAGACTCTTATTCTGATTTTTGGAATAATAAGTTAGTTGGTTGGTTGGTTGGTTGGTTAGTTAGTTGACTTGGGCACACAGACAGACTGGCGGATGGGCGGATCGACCCACCTAGATTAGCATCTGCTACCTGTGGGCATGTCCAATTTGTAAACATTACCTATTAGAAAAATAAAGAACTGAACTGAACTGATCGAAGCCTGGGTGGACTGACTGACGAAAGGACTGACTGACCGACCGACCGAAGAACCGATGAACCCGACCGACCGACCGATCGACTGACTAACTGAATGACTGACTAACTACATGGCTGTCTGACTGAAGTACCAGCCGACAAACCGATCGACTGATCGTTTAGTTGACTAATTGATTGATCGTGGATTAGATGACTGACTGATTGACACATTAATTTATCTGATAAACTCAATACATGAACTAATTGCTTTCCCAGTAAAATCAGAAGAAGATTATATAATAAGCCCAATTATGGACACACGCACTTATGAGGTCAAGCTCTTTATATTCTTTCAGGCTTTATTGTATAAAATACATAGATTCCGTGTTACCTTGCGTCTATTTGACAATTAGACTACGAGCCCGAGTTTTCTATGAGCGAATAGTCAACGAGGCCCAGCCGAGTTGACTATCGCTCATAGAAAACCAGGGCGAGTAGTCTAATTGTTTTAGTAGAAACTCTAAAGGATTGCATTCCAAAAGCTAACAGTTTATGAATTTTTAAGCCAAAAATCAAGAAAAATATTGCCTTCAAAGAGCAACGCGCACGCGATCGTTTTCTATCGGCGAATAGAAAACAGCGGGAGAACCAATCAGATTCAAGGATTTCCAATAGAACACAGCTGAGTTTCTACTAATTAGTAATAGATTACAGAAGACATCAAAATGCGGTAAGAAAATCAGTGACACACTCGGCTAGATATATCGTGTGCCACTTTTTTGTTCTTACCACATTTTGACGTCATCAGTGATCTATTTCTGAACAGACACACGGCAACATGGAATCTATTTGTTAATTTTTACTTTTGCAGAGTTCTTGTTCATTTACTCAGTTCTGTCAGACAAATACTGCAGAAGGTAAATACACTCTGATTTGTCAAATGACAGTGTGTTGGCATCTTCTAAGCTGAATTAAATAACTAAATTAGACTTCGTGTTTTTTTCTAAAGGCTCAGCCTAATGTCATTGTCTCTGACACAGACTCAAAGTAATTTTGTTAGCGTTCAAAAATCTTGTAGGTTTACTCAAAAACATTCAGCACTCGCATACAATTTTTTTTGATGGATTGCATTATTACTAACAGGATTTATTGCCTGGTAAATCTGAGCGATTCGGTTATACATAATTTAATGACATGAAATTTTCAGTTTATTTGGAATCGACTTTCTCTTTTGAAATATTTCTGTAGTTTGCATTGTCTCATTGTTTTCATTTTTGTTTTTAGATAATAGGACTTCTCGGAAAACCGATCACTCCAGCAGATTTCGAAAACTTTCGAAGTAAGTGGACACTGTAATTCCTTGCTACCAGCCGTTAAACAACACGTTTGATGAAAATACAGTTTCTCCTTGAAATATCAATACATTTTCAAGTATACAGATGATGAGAGCAAACAAAATCGTCAACCTAGTGACAGTGAGAGACGGCAGTATTTTTGGGCAGGCAGTGCCGTGTGGTCGTTGTGTTTTTTGAGAAGTTCGTATATGACATCCATAGAGCGAGTTTCAATTGAGTGTCGTAAATCCAAATAAAAAGTAATTACTTTGGCCAATCACAAATTAAGGACGGAGACAATCCAGTGAACCAATCAAAACGCGAGGTAATTATACGTAGCCGACACAAAGCGCGGGAAAACGTGCGCGCGCGAGTCACGATAGTAATTTTGGTTTTACTCCTGATTGGTTGAAAAAGTTAAGTGGCGCGAGTTTTTTTAACCAATCGCGAAGAAAAGTATTAATTCAAAACCAAAGTAAATCACTTTTGATACTGAAATGAAATCCGCTCTAAAGTTTCCCGAGTTTTTATAGGTCTCTATAGTTCCGTACTTTTTTTTTGCAGCTTATGTATGATTGTGATAAATTTGTTTGTACAGAAACGTACTTCATGTAGTTTCTGTGATTTGTCTACTTAGTACGTTTTGTATAGTTCTTCTAGTTTGTGTTTCAGTTCCCCACAAACCGTTCGGCAGTTAGTGTGGGCGTTAAATCTTGTGCTTGTGCTCATAGCCTGTACATTGATTCTTTGTTGTTCCTGTGTATATCAAGGTTAGCATGGTGAATAAATTAAGATTTGTCATTTTTTTGTACCACAGATGAGACGCTTCAGATCTTACAACAGATGGAGAATCAGTTAGTTGCCCCTACTCCTACCCAGCCGAGTAACATGCAACTGGCAAAGAGGTCAATACCGGAGTTACCAAATTTAAAAGAACTGTTACAGATGCTGGAGCACATTCAACGAAGATTTTTGGGTTGAGAACTTCATATAGCAAGATTTTTAAAAACTGCCTTAACTTAGAAGGGGAATAAATTAAATAGAGTGATTGTATCTCTCATAGACAAGCTTCCATTTTGTTAGGTCTCGTAAGAGACCTCAGCCCTTTTGTTAGGTACGGTTAAGTGGGCTGCTTAATTAACCTCTGTTCTGTTAGTCATTTCGCCTGCTGCCATTTGCTTGTATTTCCACCTCTACTCATAACAAAAGGCGAATATATGTTTAATGAGAAAGTTTTACATTAATGCAACCACATTTCTCTCGCGCAGCACTTGAGGGCCCCACTGAAAACCGCCTTGTGAGCTGGGCTCCCTCTTTAAATATTATCATTATTGTTATTACTTACAATTATAATAAATGGGTTTTTTGTCACTCTTATTATATATGTCCAGTAGATGCATAGCTCAGAAATCTGACAATATTGTGATCTAAGGCTGTAACAGATATTTACGTCACCAAATTACTGTAAATAGTCCGGTTATTGATTAAAAATGGACATAACATACATGTAAACTATAAATACATTGTCTACATTTTGTTAAAATTCAGTCTCTTGTGTGTTTCCATAACCGTGCACATTTTGCCAGTTGTAAATTTTTTCAGCTTTACCGGGGAGCGATAAAAATACGTGCAACTCGCGAAATATATCAATCTATTAAAGTGTATTGTATTTTCATCCAGTCCTAATATGGGCAGATAGCGTCATTATCAAGTAGAGTTAAATGGAATCAAGAGAAATTAGCTTCTACAAAGAAATCGTTTGTTTTTAGTTTGTGTCTAAAAGACACTGTCTATAAGATATTGTTTCATGATCATATTAAAATAGTAATTAATAACATAAAAATAGTAATTAATCATTGAACCAAACGCAACATTATCGTTCAGTCATGTGGAAGTGAATAATCGTTGCGACATTAAATTTGGAGAAAATTACCGTATACTGTCTTGCTAGCTCCGCATATTACCAGTGATCACAACTTGTAATATAAAATGAACTTTAGGGAAACTATTCGGAAATTTAAAGGATATAACAAATTAAATACTACCGTTGCAATTGGTTTATTTGTCTCTTTCTTGGGAAACATCTACATGTGTATGGATGCTCTTTAAAGCAGAGTTAACACTAATGGAAACCAACTAATAGTGGTCCAGTTTTGTAAAACATTCGACCGTGACGCTATCTGCCCATATTAGGACTGGTTGATAATTTACCATCTATCATACTTGTCACACACATGTGGCTTCGACATTGCTAATGCTAGCAGTATGCAGACACGTATGATATATGAACCTAGTAAATCGTCTAAATCGCTTTAGCTTACAAAGAGTTCTCAAGAGCTCAGCTGGGTAGAGCACACGACCGGCAATCTGGGAGGTCATGGGTTCCTTTCTTTGTCCTACGCTCGTGTCATAAGTGATCATTTCACCTTTATCATTACTATGCCTGTGTACTGAACAGTTATAAATAAAGTGAAAACAATTGTGCTACCATCAAATGACATGAGACCTCATCTTGAACTAAAAGTCAGACCCACTTTCTTAAGAAATTTTACGTTTCAAATATGTGTGAGCATGTTATATGTTCCGGAGGCGAGGGGAGGGGGCAGGGGGCCTTTTTTGCTGGAGCATTTTTTGCAAGAAATTTTAGACAAGCTTTTTAGAAGGATTTAGGAGTACTTTGTTTGTCGATTTCGATCTCATTATCCAGGTACGTCTATTCTGCACTGACGTCAATAGCAAATTAATAGGTAATAAGCTAAGTAAAATAACTTTGAATAATTAATCGTGCGCAATGTCATCACATCTTTGATGCTTAGTTTTACGCAGGTGTCATCACTTTTTCCGCCAAATTTCCGCTCAGAAATTCTGTTTTAGAAATGTCTGTGCGGTTTTGATGAAATTTCTATTCCGCGTTTTTGCGGATATTTTCCATGATGACGAAGTTAAAGCGATGTTTGCTACATTGTTCTTTATTTCGCTAACTTGTACATGTACAACAATTTTTCCAGTAGACTGCCCCTTATATAGGCTGGTCATTAAATAAGAAACGTTTA
This sequence comes from Blastomussa wellsi, assembly GCA_947652115.1. Lineage (NCBI taxonomy): Eukaryota > Metazoa > Cnidaria > Anthozoa > Scleractinia > Plerogyridae > Blastomussa > Blastomussa wellsi. The sequence continues at coordinate 2,242,990 of OX393574.1, read as the reverse complement.
CGTGATATAACCGTTCGATAAGTGATGTATAAACTCTGTGGTCTCAACATTTTAATTCATGATATCGTGACACAGTTATCTACCTGTGTCAGGTTTTTCCGCTAAATATTTACCGCACCCAGGAAGTTTCAAAAACGTTAACTTTGTGCCTATCTGGCTAAAATATAATAACACCACTCAGTGGCCATCAAACAGATCAAAACTATCTAAACATGACGATATAATTCACTAAACAACTTCTAAAGTTTTTAAATAGACACCAAAATTCTGATAACACTCCGAAACGACATTGCTCTACTGCAGGGGGATCTACAACATCTATATAAATACTATTATATCGTATGTGAGAGGGAAGAAAGTACATCATTTAACGTTTATTCTAAATATAAACCCGGAGAAGAATATATGAACACGTCAATGACGATTACATTTATATTAATGAAAAAAATAAATGAAGCGTATACTTTTCCGCAATATTTCGCGTATTTAAGCCCATCGCGTTTTTCAATCATTTCATTGCGACAATACGTTCTACAAGGTGCAACAGTTGTTTTCTTGTTCAGAATTCAGTCCAGACATCAGAGAAATTCCATACATAATGTGGAAGGTAAAGTGCTTAGTAGTTGCGCTTTCACTGCTAGCTTTGGTCCGAGACACGGAATCATGGCGTCGGCGCAGAAGACGACGTTTCTCTCCACCTTGCTCTGCTCGTAATTGTCAAGTTAGCTCCTGGAATCCATGGACTTCCTGCAGCCATCAATGTGGGACAAGTGGATCGCAAACAAGAACGAGAACCATAACTGTGTCAGCCGCGTGTGGAGGAGTGTGCCCGTTTGTTCTTTCAGAGACTCGCCCATGCAACAGGGACAATTGTCAGAATTCGGGAACTCCTATCATTAGCGGTTGTTCTTGTCGACCGGGATATAGTGGGACGTGTTGTGAAATTGGTAAGTTAAAAACAAATCACCGACGCAAATTGAACACAAATAAACAGCGCATAATACTTGTAAAAGCGACGTTGGGTTATATTGGGGCACAACTGTGTCCCCTTACAAAATATTGAAAAAGACATCTTCGAAAAACCCACACTTCCTTTAAGCAATTCTCTCGAGTTTGGTCCTGACCAAAGCCGTACTTAAACAGGCAACACTGTAATTTGCCTATTCTTGTCCTCTAAGGCTGCTTTGTGGACTATTAAATTGTATACAACTTTATATTGCTACTTTTTCTGCTTTCGAAACAGACTGATCGACAATGGAGTCGTATCATGAAGCGATGTTTAACTGCCGAAACTTGCTAAAGATAAATTATATTTAGCCAGAACACAATCATAAATCTGATATTGAAGCTGGTCAAAATTTTCTATCTAACTCTACTACTTATGTAGGGTACAAAGTATTTCATCGTTCGTATAATTCGATCCTAACGCTTGACGTTTCTACCTGCAGAAATCTGAACGGAACTTCACTGTGACTGACCACGCCAAGACCGCCAAAATGCGCACAACAAACATAACACGCGCGACCCAAATGCAAAGTTTAGTTTTTTTTATTTATAGAAAATAAATCTCTGATTGAGCAGTTTAAGGCAAGAATCATTTTGTAACTTTTTTGAAAATTTATTGTTCCGTTTACCTAAGTACTTCAAAGAACTACGCATTACTTTCAGTTTCACCTCCCAATATCATTCCTAAGATGATTTCTGGAAGTGAATTTTGTTAATTAGTTGTTCTTAAAGCGGATAGCAACCTCCATGGTATCCACTCGTTAAGCGTTTACTTAACATTCTGACGTCATCGCTCCTGAAGCGCAACTAGGTTAGCATGAGTTTTTCTATGTTTAGTTGAATGCCGATATTTTCAGCGATAGAGATAAAGCATTTTGTACTACATTTTTAAGAATATTTTTGATGCTATAGTTATTTATTTTTATTTCACTTACGAACACGACCGTTTTTTAATTGAACCGCCGGCTTATATTACGCGTCTGGAAAAAAGTAATTTCTTTGGATAATCATTGACGTAATCACTCTCCAAATACTGCCGTGTCATCATTTCAGTGGTTTTCGATTTCCCGGTCAAAAAAAAAATTCTGCACGGGTCATCAAAATTATCGGATCATAACGAAATGTAATTAACAAAAAACAAATTCTACAGTAGGGGATGAAGGTCAAAGTGACTCACTGATACAATCGAGTAGCAACATATTTAAAATATTAGTATAACTTTGCCAGTTGGAAAATACACCTTAGTGATGCAGACACAGTGTGAACGACACTTCCGTAATCAGTATGACTCTCGTATAAATTTACCGTGTCTGTTTTTTCCGTTTTATCTTCCTCCCTACAATTTTTCGCGTACGTGTTGAAGTTAATACATTCTAAGCGCTGGCTAGACTGAGGTGACATAATTTAGGTGGATGTAAAAAATATCGCATTGCCCATCGACGCTCTAAACATAATGATATTTATTGCCCAACAAGTTCTATCTTGTTCAGAGAACAGGACTTAACTGAATTTATATCATTCAACAGTTATTTTCGGACGAAATTATATTATTCTTCAAGCCGACTCAATCCATTAAGCTGTGATATACGTAATTTGTCATATTTGGAAGCGTGCTTAACAAGAATCGTCCGATGCGAAATCACGAGTTTATGCAGCCGCAAAATAATTTGAAGCCATTATGGTGCTCAGTCTTACTTCAAGTAATTCGTTTCGCGGAATTATTGTTAAATGTTCTGTCTAGGGGGTGTAGGCATACGAAAGCGGCAAAGATAATTAAAGAAATGATATGACTAAGCGTTTTTTTCGGCAATATATCTACAATCCTCGAAAAAATTCTTGGCACACTTAGCCATTTCTCCAAACTTTTCACACGTAATTTCGGATTTAGCCCCCCAAGTTGCCTTTGTTCGCTGTTTGGGGGCAGGGGTTCTCTGTTCTGGTGATGCCATTACGTATTGCTCCCAAAATAGGTCGTTAATGCAGTTACATGTTATCTGATCAAGACGTGCCAAGGACTTTTGTCGAACATTGTAGCATTAAAGCTTGTACAAGTGTCTTCAAAGTGAGGGTAAATTTGTAAGGACCGCCGTTGCAATATAGAAGTACAGGGTCCTCTACTCTAAGGGATCTAATCAGCAATAACTAAAGTATGAATGAAGATAAAACGCAAGGCTGATTGAACAGTGTGGGAAATGTATGTACAACGTACGTTCTGTCCACGACCATTTTACCTATGAAAAACACGTCAGGTTCTTGAGTTAGTTGTTGATACTTGTTTAATAACTTAATTTTCCAAGTCTGTACTTCAGAGTCTCAATGGGGTTAATCGACAACCGCACAACGGTCGAAAAAAGTACTATCAACCGAGTAAAATGGAAATATTTTAACAGTCAAACGTCAACTGAGTCAGTAAGCAGAGTAAAGCTAATAGCCAGTTGTCCTAAAATGTTTACCGTCACCCGTCAAAACCCAATCTCTTGAACTGTCATCCGTCATCGAAGGAAAGACCGGATGTACATCCACATGTGCACCCACATGTGCGTCACGTCATCAGTTCAAAGGCTCGGTTCGGTTCTGTTTGTAAAGTAATGATTTTCTTACTTTTTAGACTCGTAATCGACCTGGTAAATTCTGATTCGGAACACTAATTTATTATTTGATGCGTTAATCCTGTTAGGTTTTGTTTGAGACATCGAATGCTTGCGTAGCATATATAATAGTTTGTGGATTTACGCTTAGGAGATAGGCTATGAGACTACAGATATAGCATGTAAATCATGTTCTTTGATTTAAAAACGTCTTTCAATTGGAAAGGAAATAGTCAAGAACCTTTTCATTATTGTGATAACCATTTATTTTCCGTTTACTTTGCCTTTATAGTCCTAGCGACGCCAACGCCCGAGCACATAACTTCTTCTTCAGTCGAAAATGTAACGACAGCGCACGCAACACAAGTGACAACAAAGCCACCTTATAATCAAACAACTCCTCCGCCATGCAGCCCACGTGACTGCCAAGTCTACACCTGGTCAACATGGAGTCCCTGCACTCATCAATGTGGGACAAATGGAACGCAGACAAGAACGAGAACAAAGGCTGTGGTGGAGTCTTGTGGCGGATTATGCCCGTTTGATTTATCACAGAGTCGTCCATGCCACAGAAATAACTGTCAGAATTCGGGAACTCCTGTCAGTAGTGGTTGCATTTGCCCGCCTGGCTACCAGGGAACTTGTTGTGAAATTGGTGAGTTAAAACAGAAACTTAACAAATAGACATGAGTTTTTTGTGGTACGTCCTATAATCGACCACGAATATTCAATCAGCGCGCGAGAATTTCTCCAGTTATGGTAAAAAATAAAATAGAAGACAAGAGAACAGAACAGAATAGAAACCATTGAACACTCCTAGAATGGACTTAACAACTGTACAGAGAACTTTTGCAAACGAATTTCTGCAAAAAAAAAAAACAGACAAGAAAGCTCTTGATGACCAGTTTTCATGTCGCGCAAATTCCTAATTCCTAAATTTTCGATTTAACTTATTCTCAATTCACTACTATCTTTAGTTGTGGCGACATCTAGACCTACAGCTCCTTCTTCCGCCGTGAATGCAACATCAACGCCACCCTCGATACCAATGACTACAGGGCCACCATTCAACGGTAAGCTTGTAATTAATTTATGCATCAAACCGGGATTAATCCAATTCTTCCATGAGTTGGCTCACAGGATCCTTTGATTTTACCACCAACCGATTAAGGGTGGGAGGGGGAAGTATTAATCCATTAAAACACGATTGCTTCACTACCGGCCTTAAGTGTAAAGAATGAAACTAAGAATCCTAACAACTAACTTTGTTTTAAATTTATTTAGCAACAACAAGAGCTCCTACCAATGCTCCGCCAGTGCATTTTCCAAACTTTCTTTCCTTTCAAAATGGGAATTATAATGTTTCGTGGATGTACAACAGCATTACTGACAGGCTACATTTCATGACTGAGGTCAGGACAATGGGATGGGTCGGATTTGGTGTTGCTACTCAAGCACCAACTGGCATGATCGCTTATGATGTGGCAGTTGGTGGAGTTCTAAATGGCATTGGATACTTAAGGGTAATGTTGTTCTATTCTGTTTTTATTTTAAGAAGTTTATAATTACAGGATTCATGTAACAGAAAACAGAAAATCTCACGTTTTAAGTGTTATTTCCCCAAGGACTACTTCACCATTGGTTTTCAGCAACCACCGCTAGACTCTCAGCAAGACTGGGTATTGACTTACTTCAGAGAAGAAAACAGCAAAACAACGCTGCAGTTTTACCGCAAGCGAGACACGAACGATCAACAAAATGATGTTGTTATCCAGGTAAAGTAGAACGCATACTTTTCATTTGCCAACAAGAAGATAGTTCACCGACCAGGGAGTTCCATATTCTATACTAAAATAATGCCCGCTCAAGTCATTGTAACACACGTATATATCGGTTTGTTCAAATACTATTTTGAGAATGGTTACAGCGAGTTTCAATTGAGTGTCGTAAAGCCAATACTAAAGTAATTACTTTGGCCAATCACAAAGTACGGAGACAACACAGTGATCCAATCAAAACTCGAAGTAATTACACGTAGCCGACAAAAAGCGCGGTAAAAAGTGCCCGCGCAAGTCACGATTGGCTTTGGTTTTACTTCTGATTGGTTGAAAAAGTGGCTCGATATTTTTAAACCAATCACTGAGCAATCAAATCGCTAATTACTTTCGAAATCCAATTGAAAACAGCTCTAAACGACATTTCAATACCATTATTGACAAGTGGAAATGTGTAGGAAAACTATAACTAACGAACTAACTGACTTTCTTATCCGTTCCGTCTGCTTTGTGCTTTTAAATTCGTATGTATTTCATTTCTTTTTCAGCAAGGAGCACCAATTTTCCTTATATGGGCATATCATCCAACGATTGATGCGCAGCCGCAGTTAGGTTTATTTCCTTTGCATGGATCTAGAGGCTTCAATATTGCAATTCTAATACCTGGCTCTTCACCAACACCAACACCAGGTGAGACGGACGTTTTCGCATCCCTTTCCGTCCAACATGACACATTTAGTACACGCGTTCGCTCGTTTCATTAAATCCCCTTCGTGAATCTTCGACACTCTTTGGAAATGTTCGGAAATTTCCGGAAGAAGAATAGTAACACCGACGCCAGCGATACCACCACCTTTCAATGGTACGTCATTATTTGCAGCACCAAGATTGCGCAGGTCTTGGCTCCTCGGGCGATCGTTATGTTAGCCAGGGACATTAGTAAGCTATGATTTGTTTGAGCATGTAACTATGACATCCGCGGGAAATTCAATGTTAAAATAGATTGTTTTGCAAGTAAGGAATGTAGGGCAGTTAGACGCTACTAGTCAATGGCTCCTTAGAAATTCATTAGGATTTTCCTGAGATGCTGCCTATAAAGATTTAAATGCTGATTAAGTCACACTTCTCTATTCACCTTTGCCTTTAGTCAGTGCGGCATCATCGCTAGCACCCACGCCTTCCTCATCAGCCATTGTTACCACGCCAACACCTGGGTTACCAGCGACGACACAGCCACCTATTATCGGTAAGTGAAATGGAGTCTTGGGCTGTGCTCTATAAATATAGTCTTTTTAGCTTTGGTATTGCAAAGATTGCCTTTGAAATAGATTGCCTTTGAAATAGAAACGCACCTAAAAGACCTAACAATGAACGTACCGAGGCAAGAGAAAATGTGAGGTAAAACTGAGGTAAAACAATTGAGATTGATTGGAATGGACAAACTTGCAAGAGAACAGTCAGTAACCACTCCTTAAGGACGCCCGTGAATCATGGATACGTGGAGAGCAAATTTCTCTTCCTAAATTATCCTTATAAATATGTCGTCTTTGAAAAACTCCAGCCGAGTAAGAAGCAGCAAGGCATGCAAACATCCGTTATAATGCAGTATCATATATTTTACGATATTTTCTCTCAGGGTGCGGTGGGATGTTAAACGGGTTTTCAGGATCATTTGCGTCCCCTGGATATCCAGTGTCTTACGAGAACTTCTTGGACTGTTCATGGACTTTAGTAATTCCTGTTAATGGAGTCCTTACGCTGCAATTTATAGTGTTCGAAACAGAGCAGGGGTAAGTCTTAGACGTTAATATGATTAATAATACTGCATTAAGTGGAGGACTTCACTTGGTACGCACGTTTTAACAGCAACAGCGTTTGACAACTGTTACACAAGGCATCTCTTCCCGCGCTTGGAACCAAATCGCACGAACGTGTATACAGTAAACTCTGTTTTGACGTACATGTCTGTTCGAAGGATACATCTTTAAGGTAAGCAACTGGTGTTGGTCCCTCCGCGCCAGTCATTTTACTGTATCTAAACTGTCTATAAGCCGGACACCTCTATAAAACAAAGAACTGGTGTTGGTCCCTGTTTGCCGTCTTTCAGTCATTTTACTGTATCTAAACTCTCTATAAGCCGGACACCTCTCTAAGACGGACAACTGGTGTTGGTCTCTGTGTGCCGTTTTTCAGTCATTTAACTGTATCTAAACTCTCTATAAGCCGGACACCTCTATAAAACAAAGAACTGGTGTTGGTCCCTGTTTGCCGTCTTTCAGTCATTTTACTGTATCTAAACTCTCTATAAGCCGGACACCTCTCTAAGACGGACAACTGGTGTTGGTCCCTGCGCGCCGTTTTTCAGTCATTTTACTGTATCTAAACTCTCTATAAGCCGGACACCTCTCTAAGACGGACAACTGGTGTTGGTCTCTGTGTGCCGTTTTTCAGTCATTTAACTGTATCTAAACTCTCTATAAGCCGGACACCTCTATAAGACGGACAACTGGTGTTGGTCCCTGTGCGTCGTTTTTCAGTCATTTTACTGTATCTAAACTCTCTATAAGCCGGACACATCTCTAAGATGGACAACTGGTGTTGGTCTCTGTGCGCCATTTTTAAGTTGTTTTACCGAATTCTCTAAGACTGAGAGTCGGTGTCGGGTCCCGATGGTGTCAGTATTTAGTAAAGAGTCGACTGTTTATGGATGTACATAGCAGTTTATATTTCTTACAGCTTTGACTTCGTCGAGTTGACTGACAACTCAGGGCAGAGAATAGAGATACTTGATGGTTCTAGGTCTGGATTAATTTTCACGGTCGATGCCAGCAGGACTCAGGTGCTGAACATTAGATTCACCTCTGACAGTTCTATCGTGAGGCAAGGTTTCCTGGCTCAATACAGCATTACCTTTGGTAAGTTGCCTCTGTGATTATTCTATTAAAATTGCCTGATTGGTAGCGAATTTACATATGTAAGCTTTATAAAAGCTAGTGGGATTCTTTGTAAACCATTTCATTTGCACTCGTCGGAAAAATCGAAGATACCTGGAGAATGTTCAGAATGGTAGTCAATTTTTAGCTTGTTTGATTATTCCATGGTGCTGGTATGGTACACTCTAATTTTAATAATAATTTAATTTTTTAATACAATTGTTGTAAATCTGATGATGGGTACAATAAAGTTGTTGTTGTTAACCTATGAACAGTCTTCGAAAATTTATGGAAAATACGACGAATCTTCGATAAATCTTGAAAAAGGCGTTATGTTGAAGTGACTCTCTAGTAACCACCTTTTCATTTAGTGACCGCGGCATCATCCTCGTCTTCAGCGGTTAACGTTGCACCATCGCCATCAGCCGTTGTCACTGTAACACCAACTCCGACGATGCCAGTGACTACACCACCACCGTTCATCGGTAAGCTAACAAGCTGCTGAATCGTAAAATCGCATATCTTTTTGCATCAGGCCAGCACAGTTGTCATTTTAAATGCATGTTATATGGGTACCACGAGTTGGATGTGTGAAGTGAGATTATCAATGGCCTGGTAGCGACAGATCAGATAAACAATAGGAACATAACGACAATGGCCCAGTGTTGTTATTAAATACAAAAAATAAGTGCTATCGTGAGTTTTCCCACCTGGCTTTCCATAAATGCCTTTGAACTTTTTACGATTAAAAAAGGCCGCGCCACGTGCACCACACATTTCAAAATTATGGCAACGTGTCGTGTCACCTCGCAGAGTACATATAATTTAGTTTGTAGTTCAACTGTTTCATTTTCTTATAGTCTCCAGGTTGACACTGTAATGACCTCGATGGGTTCCATGCCTATTGTCAAAATCTAGGGCTAATGTTCTCCCAGTACGCTACTTGTGCTACCGATAAATGGCGGCAGGAAAGCTTTGAATTCTCTTAAAGAGCAATAATAATAATATAAATATTATATATTTTGCGATATTTTTTCAGGATGTGGTGGAATGTTGAACGGGTCGTCAGGACTATTTGCTTCTCCTGGGTATCCTGTGGCTTACACGGTCAATTTGGACTGTTTATGGACTTTGCGTATTCCCGCTAATGGCTTTCTCAGGCTCCAATTTATAGTGTTCGAAACAGAGCCAGGGTAAGTACTAGATGTAATTATTCTTTTAAAGATTGCTTCGAAACTATTATCAACCTTAACTTGCTGAAGGCAAATCATCTAGCATTTGACATCAGTTACAACATTCATGTTTCCCCGCGGCTGGCACCGGTTACACTTTTTCCCGCGCTTGACACCGACGCGGTTACATTTTTCACTTGTCGCGTTTGGCTCTGGTTACATTTTTTCTACACATCACACCAGAAACATACTTTCCCGCGCTTTTTAAAAAAGGCTAAATTTTTTCTTCTTGTTCTCGTGGAAAAAGATTATCATCTCCTTGTAATAGTTTTTATTGGTTGTGAGTGCAGTGTTAAATTTCATTTTGGTAAGCTTTTTACGTTTTTTCCTTGTAAACTTGCAAATGAAATTAATCTATATAGAATCAGATTGTACATAGGATTGTATAACCTTGCATATTTTATCTTGTGCACAGGTTCGACTTTGTTGAGTTGGCCGACAGCTCAGGACAGAGAATAGCGAGACTTAATGGTTCTAGGTCAGGATTTACTATCTCAGTTGGAGGCGGCAGAACTCAGTTGCTGAACATCAGATTTTTCTCGGACGTTGTCATCGTAAGGCAAGGTTTCTTGGCTCAATACAACATCACTTTTGGTGAGTAATGCCTTAGAAGATAGATAGCCACAAAAAGCTACAAAAAGGTATGGAGTTTGTAAAATATTACAGGAAAGCAATCCGCGTACATGGAAGATAATTGAAAACGTTGATAAGTAGCAATGGATTTTTCTATCAGCCCAAAAACTCGGGACAACTGCAATCAATGTAGCTGAAAACAGTTTCTGGGAGTTCTTTGTAAATCCTTTCTTACATTCCGGGGAAAAAGTGCTGAGAAAGTGCTTTGAATTGAACAATGTTGGAAGCATTTGTGGAAAAAGTCTAAAATTTTGATAAATCCTTTAAACTTCATTAATTGTAGTGCTGACCTAATGAGTTTCTGTTAACCACCTTTTCATTTAGTAACCGCGGCATCATCGCTAGCGCCAACGCCCTCTTCGTCAACTTCGGTGACATCGTCGCCCGCGATATCCGTGACTACACCTCCACCCGTCATTTCCAGTAAGTTAACTATTAGTTAACTAAAGAACTAGCTCAGTTTTCACCTTACATGCTATATGGGCCGCGTGTTTTATATGCGCGAGGTGACATTATAAATTTGGTAAACTTATAGCGACAAACAGAGGTACCTTTTATATGAGCTCAGATCCTGTCCCTCTACTGTCTAACTGATGGATCTCAAGTGTTATGATGCGGTATTAACATATGATAATAATAAAGAGTACTGCAGATATGGGTATTTAAGACTGAAATTTAAGCCCCAGGCCTTTCCTGTGAATATCCCAATTGTGTTTGATGTGTACTGTCAAGATCTAACACTAATTTTCTTCCACTCGATGCTCGCGCTTTACAAATGAGATAGTTACACGATTTGCGCTGCAGCTCTCCACTGTAAATTGCACAGCAAAGCATTAAATTCTCTTTAATTACAAGAATATCTCACTATATGTTTTCAGGGTGTGGCGGGATGTTGAACGGGTCCTCAGGATTATTTGCTTCTCCTGGGTATCCTGTGGCTTACACGGTCAATTTGGACTGTTTATGGACTTTGCGTATTCCCGCTAATGGCTTTCTCAGGCTCCAATTTATAGTGTTCGAAACAGAGCCGGGGTAAGTAAGACTTAAATAGAACAGTATGTGATGAAAGTTGATATAAGGAAGCGCTTCTTAGTCATAATCAATGTTTAAGGACAACGCATGACACCAGGTATGTTTTCCAGATCGAATTGGACTTTGGAAATGTTGGTTTTTGAGGATAGGACAAAACCGGAGTACCCTGAGAAAAGAGGAGCAAGGCCCAGAACCAACAACAAACTCAACCCACATATATATGACACCGTATCCAGGAATCGAACCCGGGCCATATAGGTGGGAGGCGAGTGCTCTCACCATTTCGCCAACCCTGCTCCTGATACAAACAAATGCAAACTCGTAGTATACCTTTTAAATTGCAGGTTCGACTTCGTTGAGTTGACCGAAAGCTCAGGACAGAGAATAACAAGACTTAATGGTTCCAGATCAGGATTCACCGCCACAGTCGGAGGCGACAGAACTCAGTTGCTGAACATTAGATTCATCTCTGACTTTATCATCGTAAGGCAAGGTTTCTTGGCTCAATACAACATCACCGTCGGTAAGTAAATATTTAGAGGAGAAATTAAACCTTTAAAACATATTTTAAATGGCCAGATGTTAACATAACTGGAAAGTAAAGTTAAATAAGGCATGGATTAGTTGTTTGAAACTCTGCTCTGTTCATTTTAAAAGAAGAACTGATTAGTGACAGTTTTAAAGTTATCGGGTTTTTTTTCGCATCATTTAACCCCTTCGTCAATCTTTTCAGTATCACCATCTGCTACCAGCCTTCCACCAATGACGTCATCACCAGTCGCGCCACCTGTAACCATACCACGTGGCGTTCAAAGGTAGGCGATGATGTTTGTAAGAGTGTACTTATCTGGTGACCTTGACCGACTCATAATACAATGATAAAGTACCTTTCATTAACTGACTGACTGACTGATTGATTGATTGATTGATTGATTGATTGATCGATCGATTGATCGATTGATCGATTGATCGATTGATCGATTGATCGATTGATCGATTGGTCGATTGGTCGATTGGTCGATTGATCGATTGATCGATTGATGGATTGATGGATTGATTGATTGATTGATTGATTGATTGATTGATTGATTGATTGATTGATTGATTGATTGATTGATTGATTGATTGATTGATAACTGTATATCTCCTTACTTGTCATCATGAAAATAGTAACTGAATTATCTACCTTTAATTTTCAGGGTACTTGTTGATCTCCTCCGATCTCTCATCCAAATCATACAACGGGTAAATGCTTCATTTGAAATCCAATTACGTTTTAAATAAGTTTGCTTAACGGTAAGGAAGAGAAGCAAAAGAATTGTATTATGGTAACTGCGCACATTTCATGGCCGTCCAGCGGGAAGGACGGTTCGAGTTTGAGCCCTGGCCGGGTCACTACTTTGTGTTTTTCGGTAACACACTTTCACTCTCATAGTGCCTCTCGTCACCAAGGTGTAATATTGAAGTAGAAATACTCCTATTCGCTTAATGCTACAGAAACCGGAATTCATAGGCTTCGGCGGCATGGCCCGTTTGGTTTCAGTGACGCAGGAAGGATTAAGCTATTTCTTTTTGGCTATGATAACACTTGTTGCTTGGATACTATTTTCGTGCTAATGCACTAAGGGTGAGAAAACCTTTTCTTCCTATCAAGTGCCCGGGCCACGTCTGAATTCGTGCCATTAGCAATTGCTTTTCTTTTTGCAGCTTCAAGTACTTATCGGAGGGTCATTTTCTCATACAGATTTCGAAAACTTTCGAAGTAAGTAAACATTTTGCAATTCCCTGTCGCTAGCTGAATTGATCAGCAATAGCAATGTGTGTTAAATTTCTTCTTACAAGTCAATGCGTTGTCAAACAGAAGAGTGGTGGGAACAAAGATTAATCATCAATCAACCGCTTTGTAATCATCTACGATAACATTTGCGTAGCTAACATCGAAGAAAACGCAGTACACTTCATTTCCATAATAATCAACTTGGGTTTGAAATCATTATTTTAAGAAATTTTTAATTCCGACCACCTTGGGAATCCCGCTTTCCTCCTTATCTCATCCCTCCCGTCCCCTATCCTTCTGTGTTCCCACTCCCCGTCCCCCTCCACTTTTGTATGCACCAAACAATTTAAGTTAAAAGTTTCTAAAGACGTTCACTTCGATTCGAAAATAAGCCCCCTTTCGCCCTCATTCTTGTAAAAGCTGTGTTGTTTTCATCTCAATTTATAGCTCTGTAATGTACGGTTCCTGTAAATGGTAGTCGCCACTGAGAATTGGAAATTCAAATGGTTTTTACCAAGGGATTATTAAGTTAGATCTCTTGTTTTTACTTGTTGTTGTCTCACAGATCAAACGCTGCAGATTCTACAGCAGACCGAGAATCAGTTAACTTCACCCAGTTTCCACCAGCTGAGAAACTTCCAAATTGCAAAGAGGTCAATACCGGAATTATCAAATCCACAGGAACTGGTACAAATGCTGGAGAACATTCAGCGAGCACTGTTAGGTTGAAATCTTCAGATCAAGAAAACCGCCTTAAGCAAGTTCATGTTAAAACTACTTTTCTTAAATGAAAGTATTCGCAAGTTTTGCACGTTTTGTAAACTCATAATCATTGCTTTACTGCACGATACACTATACTCATACGCCATTGTTTGTTTAAACTCGTTTTTCCAGTCATTGACATCATAGTTATGCAAATAGCATTATCAGTGATTCTTAAAAAGTCATCGAAAAAATATCTGCTAAGAGTCAGTGGGCCGTTCGCTTCTTTAAAAATATAACATGTAGCCAGAGCTCACAACTTATTCTATAAAGAGAATCATTTAAAATTCAACGATAAAACTGCTTTGCTGAAGCTTTAATAAAACACAGCATTACAACCATGAAGTTGAATGTTTCTTCTGTTGTTTGTGCTATAGCAATGGTGTATAGAACATGAAGAACAAGAGAGGATAAAGGGTAAGAGAGGTAATCCCCCATATGGGCCCGATTCCTAAGGTAATCCGTCTCAAGTTATTTTTAGAACGCACTCATTCTCGCGGGTATAATATTACCACTACGGACGACTCTTTTTCCATCGTCGTTTTCCAGTGTCACTTGGTGTAAAACTTTCTTGTAATCGTTTTCGTCTACAAAACATATCTCCACTTCTTTCGCCATTTTATTTGAGGTCGCCTCCCACAATGCGCGAGTGTTTTGCGTGGATGATCCGCGTGGGCTATCTACGTCATCAAAGTTCGCGCCATATGATTGGCTAGTTACTGACCCCTTTGTGATAGGGGTGATCTAAAAATAACTTAAGACGGATTACCTTAGGAATTCGGCCCATATGGGGGATTATACGTACCCTTTATCCTCTTTTGCGGGGAAGTAAATCACACAAGTCTCCAAGTAGTAAATAACAATAAAATAAACAAATGAAAATACCAATATCGCTCTGGATCAGAAATAAGTATCTCAAACTGGATATATATTGTCATAAATTTTCCCGATATTATCACACCGGGTTTTCAGCTGCATATTTTCACTCAGGATATATATTATTTTCACAAAGATCAAGCAATATTTGATCACGAAAAGAGCATTTCGGTGTATTTGTATATAGAATATTTCATGGTAAGTGTTCGCGTGCGTTTTTTACTAGTGTTAAAATTATTTTTCTGCAGCTATTCACTGGGTACTCCAAATGATCTCGAGTAAAAATAAGTACCTTACAACAAGAAATTTTAGTAACACTTTTAATTTCGCGAATTTTGCGATTAGAAAAATTGAGAGAACAATAGATGTCGCGAACATAAGATGACGCAAATGTTAAGTGACTGCCATTGTGCCTATTAATATATAACTAGTTCTTACGCAAATTTCAGCCTTAATCACCAATACTATCTTAGGATGTACTTATAGTTTGACCTTTCCCTGCCTCAATGTTCTTATAAAAAGGGTAATGAGCTCGTTTAGTTCTTGTTGGTGTTGTTATTCCTGAGTAAAGTCATTTTATCGCAATTCAAGAAATTTTTTATTAACATTATCAAGGAAACAACCCAACTTATAAAATTGCAAAATTAAAGACAGTTTGGATACGAAACTTTTGCGAAATTAAACTGTCGAGAAATATATGTACGATCTCCGAAATCGTAAATAAACGAAAATTTAATGTAATAACGCGAGGTATGTATTTTTTCTACATCACTACAACGTGATCGGTCTTTTAAAATGAATGGGGATTATTTCGTGGCAGGCGGGTATTGTTAACGACCGTGTAACTTGCGAAGATACTTGCGTCGGATTGAACTGTGTACACTATTGTCGAGTAGTCGCTCAAAATTGAAAGGAACTTCTCAAAGCCAATATGTCATTCCAGTGGCAAAACGTTCCCCAAGCAAAGCGTCTTAAAATTAAATTTTTGTCCAAAGCGAGCCACGTCAGTTTTCAATCACTGGAGGAAAATATTTATATGGAAAATTAAAGTTGGCTAACCGCAAGGTGGAGAATGTATACATGTGAACCGAAGTTTCAATAGATAAGAACCTGCTTATGTGAAAATCACCTTGAGTCATTAACCCATGACTTTTCATTCACAGGTTCTTTGATTCAGGAGACCTCTGTCGATCTGTACAAGAGAGAGTAAGAATTTGAAAAGTTCTGCACGGCGACCATTTCAAGTTGAAATCAAATCCACCTGCCTGCAAAACACACCTCAGTTAACATTAATAGCACCAGCATTCCGACATAGTAATTTTGTAACAAAACTACAACATTTTT